>JAZKLR010000234.1:625351-1250702 GCA_037103525.1 Ganaspis brasiliensis
GGAAATTGACGAACCCCCACTCGATATTCGGAGAATAAAACTCACAATAAATCAGGCAATTTAAATATTAGCTTCTACCAAAAATACCTCCTACGATCTTCTCTTTCCAAAAACCCATTCCGCTCCCATCCAATCAAATAAGTATCCTATGACAATCAGTGACATAACAAAACATTACCTACATGAACAAAACCTACAACTACCACAAATTGATTAAATTACGGGTCTTGGCAAACCCCCCTGGACCACCAAACTCCCTAAAATTGATCTCAGTCTGAAAACCTGCTCAAAAAATGAACTCACGGAAAGTCAGTGGCAGGAAAAATATGAAAACCTCCTTCTTAACTACAACGACTCACTTCTACTCTACACCGATGGATCAAAAACCGAAAACGGAACGGGCTTTGCTGTTTATTCGAGCCAAACCGAATACTTTTCAAACCTTCACAAAACAGCCAGCAGCTTCACAGTCGAAATATGCGCACTTTAGAAGGCTTATGAACTTTGCTCGGATTTTTCAATGTCAAAGTTCGCAATTTTCAGCGACTCTCTTAGTAGTCTCCAAGCCATTCAAAATCAGCAACCAGTCGACCGCATAATACAAAAAACCCAAGAAGAATATAATAAATGTATCCAAAACAAAAAAGAAATCACGGCTATATGGACCCCTTCCCATCAAAATATACACGGAAACAAACAAGCTGACCTCCTAGCAAAATTCACAACTAATTTACCAGGTGCTAAAATAAGCCCAATAATATCAACAAACGATGCTAAGAAGATATTTCACCCCATCATCCAAAAAATTTGGAACAACTCCACCAGAAAGGACAACAGTGCCTACATTATTAAGAAAAATCCTAACCACTCAGGATGGAAGTCACTAGACCAAAGAAATCAAGTTTTACTTACCAGACTAAAAATAGGACATACCAAACTGACTCATAACCATCTATTCGACAAAATTGATCCACCCACATGTGACCAGTGTAACATCACCTGTACAACACCTTCTAATGGACTGTCCTAAATACGACACTCCTAGAAGAAAATTTCAAGTTCCAGGCTCACTTAAACAAGCAATTAGAGATCCAACACAGATTCAAAAAACTTTAAATTTTCTTAAAGACACTAACTTATACAATCTTATATAAACAGTAAAATTACTGTGTGACTACTGCTATTTCCTTTAAAAATACATATTTTCTTTTTTCTTACTATGTCATAATATTACTTACTAATGAATTAAATAAATGTACTGGTCGCTAATTACCATGTTGTAGACGAAACCTTAAATAAATCCAATAAAAGAAAAACAACTGGATTGAAAATATAAGGGGCAAAATTTATGAAGTGTACCAATCAAAAAAATGAAAATGGCTAATATTTGCAAAAAATGTAGTATTCCATGTCAGTACTCAAACCACCAATTATTATGAAATTCTAATGAAAATTGTAGAAGGGGAGGGGGCTGAAGATTCTGGTCAATTGTGAAGAGGGTATTTTTTGAAAAATCATAACTATTATGCAACAAGGTGGACAAAAAATTGACCTATATGTTTTCGAAAAGTTTTTTTCTCCTCTTTTCAATGCTGCAAAAAAATTTTTAAAAACTTTCAAAATTTAACCTATTTTTTTCAAAAAAAATTTTTTTTAAATATTTTTTTTTAAAAAAGACATTTTTTTTTTTTTTTTTTCTTTAAAAATAAAGCTTACTATGTGCACTTTCAATACACGCTATAGAGAAAATGTCTTTTTTTTTTTGTTTTTGAATTATTAATTAAGAAATTAATAAAAATTAGTAAAAGATGAAATATTGAACAAACAAATAAACTTTTGATAATTTTGGGCATACTAACGTAAAGCTTATCAAATTCCGGATCTAAGAAGCATAACTTGAAGTATTTTTGATAAATGAATGCTAACAAAATAATTAATAATAACTAATTAAATAAAAAATGTGTATTTATTTAGTATCCATTTATCAAAAAGACTTCGAATTATGCTTGTTGGATCCGGAATTTGATAAGCTTTACGTTAATAGCCCCAAAATTACCAAAAGTTTAATGGTTTGAAAAATATTTCATTTTTAACGAATTTTTATTAATTAATTAATTAATAATTCAAAAACAAAGAAAAAAGACATTTTCTCTATAGCGTGTATTGAAAGTGCACATAGTAAGCTTTATTTTAAATGAAAAAAAAGAAAGAAAAGATGTCTTTTTTCAAAAAAAGATAAAAAAAAAATTTTTTTTGAAAAAAAGGTTAAATTTTAAAAATTTTTATAAATTTTTTGCACTATTGAAAAGAGAAGAAAAAAACCTTTCGATAAAATATTGGTCAATATTTTGTCCACCCTGTTGCATAATTGTTATGATTTTTCAAAAAATACCCTCTTCACACTTGACCAGAATCTTCAGCCCCCTCCCCCTTCTACAATTTTCATTAGGATTTCATAATAATTGGTGATTTGAGTACTGACATAGAATATTACATTTTGTGCAAATATTAGCCTTTATTAGGCATTTTCATTTTTTTGATTGGTACACTTGAGAAATTTTGCCCCATAAATAAATAATTACCATTGAACAAAATAATTCAAAGTTGAAAATTGAAGAAAATCATTAAAAATTGAAGAATGGAATTGAAATTTAAAGAATTTATTTTATCAAAAATATAAGAAAATAATTGAGAATTGAAAAAACTAATTAAAGAGACGAGAATTATTGAATACATTAAAAAATAATTAAAAACTGAAAAATGGAATTAAAATTTGAAGAAAATAATTGAGGAGTACTTTTTCAAAAGTTGATAAATCTACATTTTGTTATTTCGAGAAACTTAAACAAATGCAGTTTCGCACCTAACCCCTAGAGTTAATTATAAAGTAGAAAAAATATACGAAATTATTTATACACGAATGTTTTTTTACACTTAAGGAGATTTATTTTTAATTAAAGTTTATAGTAATTAAGGAATTCAAAAGTTTTTGTAATTTATTCTAGGAAAAAAATTAAAATTTTAAATGATCTTGGTTAAGTCTAAGTTTTTTTTAAATTGGGAATTCTTTGGTAATAATTTTTTTCATGAATTTAACAGTGACAGATCGATTTGTAAGGTTCCTGATATGTTAAATTTGTGATTATCTCAACTTTTTTGGAAAATGGATTTATCAACTTTTGAAAAAGTGCTCCTCAATTTAGAATTGAAGAAAAAATACAAACATTGAATCTGGATTTTATGAATATACTTAGAAATATTTACAAAAAAATTATATATTTTTGAACCCAAAGAGGTGAAAAAAATTACAAATTATTAAAATAGGTAAAAAAGGGAAAAATCATCACAATAATAGGTGAAAAAGGTGACAAAATTGAAAAAAGGTGAAAAAGTGTGAGAAACTAAACTTTAAGTGATTTAAACATTTCTTCAATTTCTAAAATTTCTTTTCTTTTATGATTTCAATTACTTAATTTATTAAATTAAAACTTTAATTATTTTTAAATTGTTTCCTTAAATTTTAAATTTAGGTACTTTAAATTTAAATATTTATTTCTAAATTTTATATTAATCGTCGCAAACTTTAATTAATTATTTTTAATTTACCATTATTTTTGTCATTTTGTAATTATTATTTTCAATTTTTAATCATTTTAATAATTTCTGAATAAATTTCCTGAACTTCCAAATATATTATATATCAATTTTGTTTTCAATAATTTTTTAATTATTTTATTTGCCTAAAAATATATTTTGTGGTTTTTCTATTATTTTCTTCAATTTTTAATTATTTTCATTATTTTGGCATAATTTTTAAAAATTTCAATTATTTATCTAAACTTGCAATTATTTTTAAAAATTTTAGATTATTTCTGAGATTTTTTAATTATAGATATTCTTTGATTAAAATTTTTTAAGTAACTTTGTAATTATTTTCTTTTATTAAACATATATTCTATGATTTTTTCATTTATTGCTCTAAAATTTTATTTAGGTATTGTTTTCTTTTTATCATATTTAAATTATGTTTCTCAATCTTAAATTATTTTCAGCATATTTCAATTATTTTTTTCAATTTTGAATTAATTATATCATTTTTTAATTATTTTCCTCAATTGTTAATTATTACTCTTATTTTCTTGACTTGATTTTTAATATTTTTAAGTATTTTTCTAAAATTTCAATTATTTTCTTTAATTTATAATTATTTTCATTTGTTTACATAATTCCCAAGAATTTTTATTAATTATCGTAAATTTCAATTATTTTTAGCTTTCTTCAATAATTTTTTTCTCCAATTTTTAGTTATTCTCATTTTTTTCAATTAATTTCCAAGATCTCAATGTATTTTTCTCAAATTTCAATTATTTTTTATTTTTTTAAAAAAATTCTGAAATTTTTCCAATTATTTCTCTTAAATGTCATTTATTTTTTACAAGTTTCCATTGTTTTCATCATATTTCAATTTTTAAAGTTTACAATCATTTTTTAATTAGTTTTCAAAATTTATTTCCTTTAATTTTCAAATTTTTTAACTGTTTTATAATTTTAAAAAATTTCAAACTATTTATCTAACATTTCAATATTATTTCATTCAATTTTCAATTATTTATATTATTTTTTTATTAGTTTTTTCAATTATCAATAACTTTTGTTCTTTTTCATTTTTTCCATAAAATTTTTAATTATATTCTTGATTAAAAAATTGTTCTCTTCAATCTTAAATTGTGTTTATCTTTTTTATTTATTTTCTCTAATTTTTAATTATTTTCTTTTTTTCAATGAACTTCTAAAAGTTTGGAAGTATTTTTCTGAAATTTTCTTTTTACTTTCTTTTGTTTAAATTATATTATCTAAATTTTTCAATTATTTTTTAAAATTTCAATTATTTTTTTAAATTTCCAATTATTTATTTAAGCCCAAACCTGTTTTAAATATTCCCGACTTTATTAATTATTAGATAATTACATTTTTTCCATTTTACAAAAAGAAATATAAATGTATTTAATTCTTAATGCTTGTAAGAATAAAGTAAATATATGGTGCAACTTTATAGGTGTTTTCTTCACTTCCTAGTTATTTTGTACTTTTATAATAATTTTAAGAATTGTTTACTTATCAGTTTCTTCTTTAAAATATTTCCAACTTAAATTATACTAGTAATTTTTAAAAATTTCTAGTAAATTTCTAAATATTTTTTTACTATTTATTCTTATTTTTAGTTACTTCTTTGATTAAGTGATTTTTTCCCTTTTCTAGTTATTTTTCTCCAACAAAAATTTACCATACAGCAATTTTTGTTTATTTTTTTTCTGTTTTTCTCTTTCTGAGGATTTTTAACACTTTCAGAGTATGGTCTGCAACTTCTATTTTACTTTAAATAAAAGAATCACTCATAAAAAATATTTTATAAAAATTTACTTATCTTGACACTTTATTAGGGAAAGTTTTCGAAAAACTTGAAATGTGACAATTTTTAAAAAAATTACAGTAGAGAGTTTTGGTAAGAAATAGGGGAGAAAATGAGAGCCTTGGCAAAAATTGGATGTAAATTTGCAATGAAAGGGTCAATTTTTGAAATAATTTATGCAATGTTAATGAGAGGGTAGGTAGAAGAATGAGCCCTAGTTGCATCAAGAGGCAAAGGCGTCTTTACTCGATGTAATTGTGAAAGAGGACACGTCGTTTCCGCTCTTATATTTCACGGTGAATTTACTTCCGTAATACACGTGGCTCGATATTAATATTCATTCGTTCCATCTAAAAACACCAGCGGAGCGACCCTCCAACTCTCCAAAAATCACCTAGCGTTAATCTATTGTGTCACTGCTACAAATCCTTTCTTTTCCTTTATTTTTCTTTACCCTTTTCCTCATAAAATTTAAATCTGCATCACCTTTGTTTTCTTTGAATCACCTCTTGATCGCAGCATTCGCAACAAAATCCTTTTTCTTTCTTTTCCTCCTTTCTCCGAATCGTTTGCCATAGTTAAAGTGTAAATCCTTTTTCTAAGCTCTTGAAACTCACTCAACAAAAAAGAAAATTCGCACCAAACATGTTATTTGCTGAATTTAAAAAGAATTCATATAAAAATAATAAATTTTATACTTTTTTTTGAAACTAATTTAAATACAAAAAAAAATTATTGCCACAGTTCAAATGTAATTTTGCTTCTTAACAGTGAAAAAAGTTGCATTTGCGCGCTTAGAACTAATAACTAAATATTTATAAAAACTAACTAGAAAATGAAGAGAAAAACTATTCAAAAAAGACTAAAAAATGGAAAAAGAAGATTTTGAAAAAAGTAATATAGAGTTACAAAATAACTAGAAAGTGACAAGTGTAAGTGTAAATTAGGGAAAATTACTAGAATTTATTGCAAAATAACTATAAAATGATGATGAAGAATTACTAGAAAATGGAATAATAACTAGAAATAAATAAAAACAACTAGAAATAAAAACAGAAAACGAGAAATAAAAAAATAAACAAACTAACTAAAATATTTAATAAAAATAGAAAATTAGAAACTAGATTTCTAGAAAACCAGAAATAAACAGAAACGAAAAAATATTAAGGCATCTAGAATGATTATTAGAAAATAGAAGAATATATATTTCTAGAAAAAATAAAAAGGTAATAAAGAAACTAGAAAATGATAAAAATTACCCAAAAAGCGAAGAAAAGTAGAACAAAAAGATAAAGTACTAGATCGATTAAAAAAACTATACAGATGAAAATTGTTTGAATTTAATGGAAAATAACTAAAAGATGTATAAAAGTTTGTATTCTCATTATTGTGAAAATAATAACTAGAACTAAATTAAAAATAACTAGAAGAAAAAAAAACAGATAATAAAGAAAAATTACTAATGCTTTAAAAATAACTATTGAAAATTACTAGAATGTGTTGAAAAATAATTCTAAAGAATGTACAAAAATTGCTATTCATTTAAAAATAATATCTAGAAGTTGGATAAAATTAATTAGAAAAGGAAACAAAATTAATGCAAAGTAGAAAAAAACATTTAAGAAGAGCTGAAAAAAATATCTTTTTTTAAAAGTGGAAAAAGTACTAGCAATTTATAGAAATAACTAAAATTTGAAGAAAATAACTAATTGTTGAAAATAACTAAAATTTATTAATAACTAACTGAATTATAAGTAGAACTCTAGAAAGTATAATAATATCTAAATTAAAGGAAAACAACTCAAATAAAGAAAAATATAGGTAGAAGAGAAAAAATATTAAGATAATAAATAAGATAACCAGAAAATAGAAGAGTATTACTAAAAAGAAAAAATATTTCTTAAAAGTGAATAAAAATAAGTAATATTAGAAATTTTATAAAAATGAAAACATTATAAAAATATAAAGTGTAAAGTGAACAAAATAACTAGAAATTTTTTAGAAATAACTATAAAATAAGAAAATATTACTGTAAAGTAAAAAAAGTATATAGATATGAAGAAAAAAGAGCTAAAAAGTAAAAGAAAATTATTACAATGTGATCAAGGAACTAAAAAATAAAAGAAAATATCAAAAAATAAATTACTAGAAAGGGACAAAATAAAAAAATAATTTTTCCACATAAAAATAAGCTGAAAATGTTGAAAATAACTAGAAAATGATAATAAATACCAAGAAAACGTGAGAACAACAAAATAGAAGGAAAAATTTAGAAATGAGAAAAAATAAATATAAATGTTTAAACTTTAAAAACCATAACTTAAGAAAAATTACTAAAAATAAAAAGAGAATATTTAAAATATCAGAAAAATGTTGTAAAATTATTAGACGATAAAATTTAATAAAAATATACTGTAAATCTGCCGTACATTTGAAGAAAGTCACTATCTGCATTTTTAGTCGAACGGAGATATTTAAGGAAACGCGTTTGCATGAGAATCCTTTAATATATAATACTTTTTGAAAAGACAACCATCATTTCTTAGTAAAATGGACTCGATCTATCGATTGGTGTAAAAAAAAATTATAAATTTTAATTGTTTATATGCAAAACTGCAGATAGGCCCATTTTGCATGCGTAAAATTACTCGAAATACATTTGGTCGGGTCCTATGTACATAGGACCTCGCTCTCGAGTCGTGAAAGCGCTGAGATACATTTGAAAAAAGTCACTATCCAACAACCGCTGTGTGGATTTGTTGGATAGGACCTTATTTTAGACTTCAACTGGGTTCAAATACATTCGAAGAAAGTCACTATCTACATAGGTTTTCTTCCTTCGGCCATTTCTAGCGAATTTACATTTAGTACTATGTACATAGGCCCAGAAAAATGTATTTGTATACCGTCCGACACCCACTTTACATTTTTCCCTGTTGGATAGGCCCTCCGTTCTGCAGATAGTGACTTTCTTCAAATGTATTTCACCAAAATCGCTGTAGATAGGCCAATTAGGGTCTAATTATCTTCGAAACTAATTAATATTTTTAATCGTGGATTGCACAGATAAATTTATTTTTTTATTACGAATCCAACGACATAAAAAACTCATTTTTCGAAAAAAATGCAGATAGTGACTTTCTTCAAATGTACAGCAGAAATGGAAGCAAAATAAATTTAAATCGAAAAAAAATAACAATTTGAAAAGCAAATTCTATAAAATAAAAAAGTAGTTAAAGTGAAATAAAAATAACTTAAAGTTGATTTGATTTAAATAAAGCGTGAAGAAAAATTACTATAATGTAATGTTCGTTCAATAACGAAGAATCTAGAAAATGTGTAGTAAAATTATTAGACAGTCGAATAATATTTAGAAATGGAGAAAAATTAACTGTGAAATGTAAGATTAATTATTTTAAATCGAAAGAAGAATGACGAATTAAAAAAAATAGTTTCTTAAAATAAAAGTGAATTATTAGAAAAAGAAAAAAACTGGTGAAGAAACATAAAAATAACCGGAAGTTGATTTGATTCAACTAGGAACTGAAGAAAAATTACTATAACGTAAATATAGATTGGTAATTTATAAAAAAACATAAAAATAAAAACCGAAGACGATTATTAATTAGCAACAAAAAATTACTTGTTGCAAAATAACTATAAAATGAGGAAACAATTACAAGTTGATAAAAATTACTAGAATTTATTGAAAAATAACTAAGAACTGAAGAAAAATCTCTAGAAAATATGAAAATATATTAATTTGAAAAAACATGCAGAAATAAGAAAAATACATATAAGCGAAAACATGTGTACAAAACTTTAAGTAAAATAACTATAAAATAAAAAATAAATACTAGAAAACAGAACGTTATTAGTTAAAAGAAATTGATTAAAAATAACTAGAAAAGTATGAGAAATGACTACAAAGTTAAAAAAGAATTTTAAGTATAAGAAATAGTACTAATAAAGATAAAAAACTGAAGAAGATAAAAAAATCTACTAAATAGAAAAAGAACAAAAACCTAAAGAAGAATTACTAAAAAATGAAAGGATTGAAGTATAAACTATAAACTGAAGTAGAATTGCTATAAAATGAAAACATAACTAACAGTTTAATAAACTAATAAATTGTGAAATAAAAAGAAAGTATACCAGAGTTTTAAAAAAGAACTTGAATATTCTAAAAAAATAATAACAAATTGAATATTTTAAAATCAAGGAAATTAATTGAATAATATTGAAAATAGTTAAAAATTCGATAAATTATTTGAGAGACAAGGCTACTTGAAAAAGGATAAAAATAATTGGAAATTAAAGTTAATTATGGAAATTTAAGAACAAAATTGAGAAAATTACAGAATTTATTTGATATAAAAGAAAGTGATTGAAAATCGAAGAACATTATTTAAATACTTGAAAAATATAACTAAAATATAAAAACAATAAATAAACATTTAATAAAAATTTATGAAGCTTGAAACAAGTTTTTAATATTGAAAATTATTTGGAAAAAAGTTATGGAAAACGAGGAAAAGTGAAACTGATAATTAGATTAACAAATTTGATGAGTTATGTCCTTCCATTATTTAACATTACAAATTGACATAAATAATTCTATATTAAAGAAAATAATTTTAATTTGAAGAAAGAAATTACAATTTAAGAAAAATCATATTTTGTAAAAATAATTGAAGAATGACAAAAGAAATTGAAAGTAAACTAATAAATAATTAAACTCATTATTGAAGAAAATATTACAAAATGATTTCAAGAATTCTGAATTCAAGAAAATAATTACAACATTATAGAAGTAATCGTAAGTTTATTGCAGAAAATAAACGAAATTTGAGATAAATAATTGCAATTTTAGGAATTAATCAACAAAGATTCAAAATAATATAAAATTTGTAAAAATCACTGCAAATTAAAAAAAAATAATTAAAAATTGACGAAAGTATTTGAAATTCGAGAAAAATAATGGAAGAATGATTAAAACATTGAAACTTGGATACAGTGTAACTTAGATTTGAGATAATAAATAAAAATTTGGGAAATTAATTAAAAAATAATTAATATATGCATCTAATTAAAAGGTGGAGAAAATAATTTTTTGGAAAAAGATAAAAGACAATGAAAATTGAATAAAATAATTGAAAACTTAGGAATTTAATTGAGAAATGAAGTTTGAGAATAATTAAAAATTTAAGAAATTGATTGCAAAATGATTACAATCAAAATTGAAAATTTAAGAACATTATTAAAATTTGAGAAAACTATTTTAATATTTAGGAAATTAATAGAAGAACAATGAAAGTTATAAAAAAATCGAGAAAATATTTACAAAGTAATAAAAATAATTAAAAATTGAAGAAAATAATTTGAGTTTGTTAAAAATAATTAAAAAAATTACAACATATATTTCTAATAAAAGAAAATAGTTGCAGAATGATGAAAATAATTCTAAATTGAAAAAATAACTAGAATTTGAGATAAATACTTAATAAAAAAAATTAGAAAATTTATCAAAAAATAATTGAAAATGACAAAAAGTAATTTAAAATTAATTGAAAAATTAATCTAATACAAGAATAATTGATAGAAATAATTATATAAATTAAAGAAAATAATAAAAATTTGTAAAAAATAATTGAAAGTATTTCAGAATATATTTGAAATAAACAAGACTACAATCACAATTATATATTATAATTTTTCTAATTTCAATTAATTTTGAATTTTCATTGATTAAAAATTTAATTAACCACGCTTTGAGAATAATAAATTTACAAATATTAAAATATTTCTTCAAATTTTCACAATTCTTTTCGATTATGATTTCAATTATTTGCAACGATTTTTATTTATTTTTATCATTTTTAAAAAATTTTCTGCACTTTCTAAGGAATTTGTATTATTTTTCAATTTTTACCCTCAACTTTAAATTCAAAATCTTCCCAAGTTTCCATTATTTTCTATAATTTTTTTAAATAAAACTTTTTCATTTTCAATTATTTCTTTCAATATCAAATTAGTTTAATTATTTATTAATTAATTTTCAATTTACTTCGTCATTTTTCAATTATTTTTGGCAAAATATGATTTCTGTTTTTAAAATTTGTTTAAAATTGAATTGGTCGTAAATTGTTCCTTTTAAATTTTGATCTTTTTCTTCGAATTGTAAATTCATTTATCCACCTTTTTATTAAGAAATTTATTTTTTGTCTGTAATTTTGCCATATGGAATTCCACAATGCGACTTTTTTGCTCTATGGAATTTGCAGACGCACCATAGACAAAAATTTTTGCCTCCGCATTTAGGCGAAATAAAATTGTTTGACCCTATTTCAGATTTACAGCAGTAATAATTGGGTGATATTGTAAATTTCGTATAGGGGAGAGTAGGCCAAAAAGTCTACTCTCTAAATCTGAATTAGTGGTTTTCTACTAATGAATTAGCGAAAAGTGAGCTACTATTAAAATAGTAAGAATTTTACTAATGTTTAGTAAAAAAACTACTAAGAATTAGTAGAAAACTACTAATCTTGTAGTAGAAAACTACTAATTAAATTAGTAAAAAAATCTACTTTTTTGAAAAGTAAAGTTTCACTATTTCAATTAGTAGTTTTCTACTAAGAATTAGTAATTTTCTACTAAGAATTAGTAGTTTTCTACTAAGAATTAGAGAAAAATGAGCCATGAATTTGACTAATTCCTAGTAGAAAACTACTAATTCTTAGTAGAAAACTACTAATTCAAATGTAGAGAGTAATTGGGTAAATTGTCAATCGTTAATAACTTGGCCAAAAATAAATATTAAACAAAATTGTTTTTATTAATTAAATATATTAAGGTAAAGATGCTTTCTGTAAAGTTTCATGTTTATCAGTTAATTATTAAAGAATTTATTAATTATTGCATTTATATTAATAATAATTATAATAATTGTGCATTGAAGAATAATTTTTAATATGTTTTTAAAACATGATTTTAAATAAGCGCAGGATGAATCAAAAGAAGTGCGCATGCGCGGAAAAAATACATACGGGTGCGAGAGTTTCGTGAGTCACGTGATTATTTTATTTTATTTGCTATAGATTTTATTTCCATTTTTTGTTGGACTGCTTTATATTGAAACTTTAGTTTTGTGATAAAAAGATTATATTTTTGTATTCAAAGCTAGTTTTTTTTAAATATTAACAAGATGATTGATTATAGAAAATTCAAAAAAAAAAATTTTTACTTTTATTCATATTTTTCCACATTTTTCTGCACAGGCAGTTTACCCTGTCATTGCCATGAAGTCCTTAACGTTAAAAATGTACGAATTTTTTTTTCTTATATTATTATAAATTTTGACTCAATAACCATAAACTCATCAAAAATCAAGAAACAAAATATTTTCACCAATAACGAAAGCCTTCCGCACTCGATATTTAAAATGTCATGAGTGATTTTAGGGCCATTTTTCCCCACCTTTTAAGTGCCCTAGAACAGGAAAGTAAGATTTGTGATTTTCTCTGGGTAATTTTCAAAAAACCTATAAAAATCGTAGTTTTAGTAGGTAAAAAAAAATGGTAAAAAATGGCCCTAAAATCACTCATGACATTTTAAATATCGAGTGCGGAAGTCTTTCGTTATTGGCAAAAACTACGATTTTTATGGGTTTTTCGAAAATTACCCAGAAAAAATAACAAATCTTACTTTCCTGTTCTAGGGCACTCAAAAGATGGTAAAAAATGGCTCTAAAATCATGAATGACTTTTTAAATATCGAGTGCGGAAGGCTTTCGTTATTGGAAAAAACTACGATTTTTATGGGTTTTTTGAAAATTACCCAGAGAAAATAACAAATCTTACTTTCCTGTTCTAGGGCATTCAAAAGATGGTAAAAAATGGCTCTAAAATAATGAATGACTTTTTAAATATCGAGTGCGGAAGGCTATCGTTCTTGGCAAAAACTACGATTTTTATGGGTTTTTTTTAAAATTACCCAGAGAAAATAACAAATGTTACTTTCCTGTTCTAGGGCACTTAAAAGGTGGTAAAAAATGGCCCTAAAATCACTCATGACATTTTAAATATCGAGTGCGGAAAGCTTGGGTTATTGGTGATAATATTTTGTTTCTTCATTTTTAATGAGTTTATGGCTATAGCCTTTTATTTTATATTAATTATATAATTATGGGTCATGAACATTTTTTTTTACTTCTATTGAATCAAAATTTATAACAATATAAGAAAAAAACATTCGTAAATTTTTAACGTTAAGGACTTCATGGCAATCCTGTCAAGTAAAAATAGCGAATTTTGACATCAATATTTAAATAATTATTTTTTCTATTTTTCCTGAAATAAGTACTACTTAAAATAACAATCTTATTATATTCTTAAAGGTTGTTTTCTAAATATGTGATGGTTTATATTTTTCAAAACTATAATTAAATACTTTTTTTTTTTGTTCCAAACTTTACTATAGGCATTTTGTGCGACTCTCCCCTATGTAATTATTAAAATAGAAAGATTTACCATTGTTAAACGTTGATAAGGAGATGTGTGTGAAATAATTCAATTTCATTGTGATATGACAAGCAAAGACCTATCAGACGATAGTATTTTGCAGGGAGAAGAGTTGAGTATAAATTGGATAAGCATCATCGAGGATTAAAGTCCGTAAATGAAAGAGCCATTGCTGGCAAAATAGACCTCGCAAGCCTACGGGACGCTGTCCTGGAATAATTTAGTCGATGATAACGCTGGCAGCATCCCTCCATTGAGTTAACAGCCTGCACCAGCCGTATAACGTCAACGTTTCGAAGATTTTAATGGTCCAGCTGCTCTCGCCGTAAAAGTATGCCGGTCAGTTCGAGTTGTTAAAGCATTTTAAGGCCCAAAAGGATCGAGACTTGTTATAGCCGTACAGCTTTTAACGTTACTTTTATCAAAATATTATAACTTCACTCTTTTTCATCCATTTGATAATAAACAAACAAAAATCCATAAATAAAACACAATTGACCTGAATATGTGTCTACAAAATACTAGTTGGAAAAATCTTTGGAAATATTTTTTTTTCTAACTTTTCTCGTTTTTCAACTAATTTTGTTACGTTTTTTTTTTTTTTCTAATTGATGACTATTTTATTTCAATTTTTCAATAATTTGATTTCAATTTCGATTTTTTGGCGACGCAAATTTTTATCATTCTAAAAGTTCACTTCATTCAAATTTTATCCACAGAATCTTTAATGAATGATTACTTTCTTCTTGTTAAATTTCAATAGAAGATTATTCTTAATGTCAATAATACATATTTCGAAACATTACTGAAGAGTGGAAAAATAATAATAAATTGTCTCAAAATAAGTAAACAATTAAAAAAAAATTAATTTAAGAAAAAAAGAAATTGAAAAGCCAGTTAATAACCAGACACTGGGAAATTGAAAAAAAGAACGAAAAATTAATGAAAAAATGTAGAAAATAAGACAAAAATAAAAATGAAGTTAAAAAAATTTTTATATTAAAAACAGGTGAGTAGAAACTAAAGGGAATTTCCAAAAAATCATGATATAACTAAAAAATAAAAGAAACTAATAAGAAAATAGGGCAATGACTTGATATAATGAGAAAATAATCGGAATTTAGTTATAATATTAAAAAAATCTAAAATTAGATAAAAATACTGAAATGACGGTAAATAAGCATAGATTAAAGAAAACACAATAGAAAATTTGAAAAAAAATAAGCAGAATTAATAAAAATAAAAAGAACTAGATATTTATTTATGAAAAAACAAAAAGTAAAAAAACATAGAATTAAACAAGGATACCGTCAAGTGGGGCTATTTTGTGCACAAAACCACTCTTTTTACACTCTTTATTAAAATTCAGAATTTAAAAAATAAAGAAGTTATCTATTCAGTTCTGTTGTAGACACCCTTCTAAAGGTATCCTATAAGTTCGCCCACAAGAAAAAATTTTTTGTCTGAGTTATAGAGACTCAAAGTTGTGCACAAAATAAACCCTATGGTGGGGCTATTTTGTGCATCAAAGTTTGCTTATTTATAAAGTTGTGTAAAAAATTTTTTTGAACGTTTTTGCTGTATGAAGTATTATTTCTAGATATTCTAGAGTACAATAAAGAAAAACGAAGACAGAAATATTTTTTTTCTAGGAATTGTTTAACTAATTTGAAAGTAAAGCACTAAAATTTCACAAAAATGTAGATTTACGAAAAAAGTTATTTCTTTAACAAAATCTTACTTAAAATAACTTCTTTTACACTTCTTCAGTTATTTTAAAAGAAAAAGTTTCAAAATTAACTTGAAAAGCATGTAATTGTTAATGTTATCTTTTTTGAGGTTTTTAAGGCACCATGTGTAAAACTGAAATTTTATGCTCATTTCTTATCTTTTATAACAAAAATAAGACAAAAATGTTTCAAAACGAAATTCTAAAGTAATTTTTACTAACAACAAAACAAATTATTGAAAAAAACTTGATTTTAAAGAATGCACAAAATAACCCACCAAATCCTGGTTTTTCAGTTTTTTACACTTTTTTCTTAAAATATGCAATAAAAAGTTAGCGCATCACGTGTACATCATCACAACTAAATTGTCAGCAAGTGTTATTAATACCTTTAGAAACACTTTCAAACTTCCGGAGATCTGAACAGAGTTTTGAGAACATTGAAAATTTTCAGCTTGATTTTCACTACTTTACGATTTTTTTTCTTATTTCTGATAAAGAATTAAAGAAATTCATTTAGTACTCTCTGTAGTCTAGATATCAGAAAATATTTATACCAAGTAGCAATCTTGAGCAACTGAATATAAAGATTTTATTCATTGAAAACCTCGCATGCACAAAATAGCCCCACGGCGCACAAAATAGCCCCACTTGACGGTACTAAAAGGAAAATAAATAATTAGAAACTAAACAAATTCAACTAAAAAAAAAAAAATTTTAAAAAAGACCAGAAATTGATCAAAATAACGCAAAATTTATTAAAACAAAGTTGAAGATAATGACAAAATAACAGTAAAGTAAAAGAATTTTGGTATTAAAAACAAATAACTAGGAATTTATAAATAATTACGAGAAAGACACAAAATAACCAAAAAATAGAAAAATAACTTAAAAGTATGGTAAAATCTCTGGAAAGTGAAAAAAATAATCGTAAATTGGCAAAAATAACTAAATATTTATAAAACAATCTAAAATAAAAAAGAAACATAGTATTTAAGATAAACGCCAAAATGAGAATGAAGAACTAGAAATCCAAGAAAACCGGTTGCAAAATACGAATAAAATAACTTGTGATTCAAGAAAATAACGAAAAAATGGAAAATAAATAGAAAATATAAACAACGAAAGAAAAGTAAAAGAAACTTGTTACTAAAAAGAGGTAACTAGAAGGTAAAGAAAAGTTACTAGAAAATAACAAAATAGTAGAAAACAGAGAAATAACTACAAAATATGGTAAAATGATTGTACAGTGAAAAATAACCAGAACTTGAATAAAATAACCAGATATTAATAAAAAGCTAGAATTTAAAAAAATAATTACCATTATATAAAATTGTTTAAACGAGAATAATTAACTAGAATGAATACATAAAAATTGGAGAAAAAAATGCGAAACAAATAAAAAGTCTAAAAGATCACAAAAAATTTATGAATAATTAGTAGTAGATAGTAGTAGATGTAAAAAAACAGTGAAAAGTAAAAAATTTGTATTTAAAAAAAGGTAATAAAAAAATTACTAGAAAGTAAGAAAATAACTAGAAAACAGAAGAAAAAAAATATTGTGAAATGACTGGATAGGGGAAAAATAACCAGAAATTGATCAAAATTATATATATATGAAAAGCTAGAATTTAAAAAAAAAATAGAAATTACGAAAGTTACTGAAACAATAATAAATAACTATAAATTGAAGAAAAAAAAACAACAATATGCGAAAAAACAGAAATTTAAGAAGACAAATGAAAATTAAATATGAAAAAATACTAGAAAGGAAGAAAATAACTAGAAAACAGAAAAAACCTAAAAATCCTTAAAATTGTTTAAATAAAGATATTAACAAAACAAATAGTTTTTTTTTTTAAAAAAATAATAAACTGATTATAACTAAAGCAGATAAAAGTAATTTATAACAGTAGTAACAGATAAAGCAGATTATAATCAAAAAATTAAAAGTGTACTGAAAATGTAATTATGATAATATGAAAAAATAATCTTTATTTTTCCATATAATAATGATTGTGAATACACATTACGAAACATTTTTAAAAATACAAATTCAAGAATGAAATTTTCTATTTAAAATACTTTATTTAATAAAGTTTCCACTTATAATTATAAAGACAGATTATCAAATTTAGATTATATCTAAATCGACAAACTAATCGACTACTGTTAAAAAGACTTAAAGTGCACCAAGATAATATTGAAGATAAAAAAACCGGTACTGGAATTTCAAGCCACGACACTAAAAATAAACATATGTTTGATTCTAATAATGTAAAAACTTTAGATAATGAACAAAATGTATTTAAAATAAAACACCTTGAAATTATTTATATACAAAGTAATTCTGGAAAAACTGTAAATTTTAATCAAGATATTGTAAATTTAAGCATAACTTTATCCACAAATTAAAAAAAATTTTAAATTTAGAAATTTAGACATTTAGATATTTAAAACTCAAATTATTTCCCGCTATAATTATATATTGAATTATAATCGTTTGATCGATTAAACAATCTTTACTAACTTCATTTCTCTTTTATTTTTTATCCAAGCCTTCCTCCTTTAATTTCTCTTTTAAAAAAAATGATTCACACAAGTAAAATTATAAGATCAAAATGTAATACATAAATTTCTTATTGAAACGAGAATAAATAACTACAAATATCAAGAAATAGAAAGAAGGAAAAATATAGAAACTAGAAAAAATAACTAGAAATATTCAGATTTTGAATAAGGGAACTAAGTATTTATTAATTAATAAAAAGTTAAACTGATATGGACGTAACTTACGTAAAGTAAAAAATCTTAATATGAAAAAGAGTTACTAGAAAACCAAAAAAATACTAGAAAGTCATTAAGTAACTAGAAATTAACTAGATCGAGGCAAAAGAAAGAAAAAGTTGAGAAAATAATCCAAAAGTGTTGAAAAATAACTAGAAATTTCGGTAAGTTGCCTATGCAACAGTTTAAAGTAAAATAAATGAATTAATGATATTTTTTGGAAACACAAATTATCGTGCATTAAAAGAAAAATCTTTAAAAATAAAATAAAATAGTTATTTGTAGATATTATCTCAGATAGCCTAGAATAAATTACATTATTTTTTTGTTAAATTCGCAATTTTTGATATATTTTATTTAAGTTGCAGATTTTCAATTTGACATTTTAGACATATTATTGAATTCCCCGTTTTCTATTTTTTTAAATGACTCTCAAATTAATAATAAAAGAACCCAAAATACATTTTTTTAAAGCTTCATAATAATTGATCAAAACTTGTAAAATCTGGTCGTTATATTGAATCCACCATTTTGAATTTTAAACAAAATAACTTTAAAAATAGTCGCCCTGTGGAAATCCATATGGGAAAATTACAGACAAAAAATAAATTTCTTAATAAGAATGTAAATAAATAAATTTACAATTCGAAGAAAAAGATTAAAATTTAAAAAATAAGCATAATATTTTGCAAAAATAATTGAAGAATAACGAAAGAAATTAAAAATTAATTAATAAATAATGAAACTAATTTGATATTGAAGGAAATAACTACAATTGAAAAAGTTTTATTTAAAAAAATTAAAGAAAATAATTGAAACTTGCGGAAATTTTGAATTTAAAATTTAGGGGAAAAATTGAAAAATCATGAAAATCATTGGAAATTGAAGAGAATTTTTGAAAAATGAGAAAAATAGATAAAAATTGTATAACAAATATTTGAAATTATAATAGAAAAGAATTGTTAAAAATCGAAGAAATTTTTAAATATTTAAAATTTTGTTCTCAAATTAATTGAAGTTCGAAGAATTGAAATATATAATTGTAATTGTAATATTGTCTGTCTCAAATATATTTTGAAATTCTTTCAATTATTTTTTACAAATTTTTATTATTTTCTTCAATTTACAATTATTTCTATCAATTATTCTTTTATTAAATTTATTTTTCAACTAATTATTATCAACTACTTTTTGTCATTTTCAATTCTTTTTTTATTAATTTTCCAATTTTTTTTTATTATTTATCTCAAATTCTAGTTATTTTTTCAATTTACAATTATTTTTATCATTCTGCAATTATTTTCTTTTATTACAAATATATGTTGTAATTTTTTTGATTATTTTTAACAAAGTAAAATTATTTTCTTCAATTTTTAATTATTTTTATTACTTTGCATATATTTTCTCGAATTTTTTATGACTTTCATTATTCTTCAATTAATTTCCTAGATTTTAAAATATTTTTGTCAAATTTTAATAATTTTCTTAAATTTTCAGTTTTTATTGTTATCATTTTGCAATGAATTTCTTCAATTTTTAATTATTTATCTCATTTTTCAATTATTTTCTTAATTTGCATTTTCTTTTATCTTTTTGCAATTATTTTCTCCACCTTTAAATGAGATATATTAATTGTTTTTGAATTAATTTTGTAAATTTTTATTTATTATCCCAAATCTAAGTTACACTGTATCCAACTTTTAAAGTTTTAATAATTCTTCAATTATTTTTCTCAAATTTTAAATACTTTCGTCAATTTAAAATTTTTTTTTTAATTTGCAATGGTTTTCACAAATTTTATATTATTTTGAATATTCATTAATTAATTTCTAAAATTACAATTATTTATCTCAAATTTCCATTATTTTCTTTCATAAACTTTTGATTATTTCTATAATGTTGTAATTACTTTCCTGAATTTAAAATTCTTAAAATCATTTTGTTATAAGGTATTTTTTTTTACTTCACAAATATTCTGTATTTTTAAAAAATATTTTTTAACATTGCAATTAATATTTACAAATTTCAACTATTTTTATCATTTTTTAAAAATTTTCTTCAATGATTTTCATTATTTTTCAATTTTTTCCCTAAATTTTAAATTCAATTTCCGCAAGTTTTAATTTTTTTCTTTAATTTTTTCAAATAAAACTTTTTCAGTTTTAATTATTTCCTTTAACATCAAATTAGTTTAATTATTTATTAATTAAATTTTAATTTCTTTTGTCATTTTTCAATTATTTTTACAAAATATTACAATTTTTTTTTTAATTGTAATTTTTTTGATTAAGGAGGAACCGGACAAACAATCGGAACAAAAGTTAATCCAAATGAATAATTTTGATATTTGATATAGAAGATACATAAGTTAATTTAATTTTTTTCAGGGAAAGTGTGGACACTTGTAGTTTTTACAAAATGAGCCGTTAAAAATTGCAATTTGATGAAAATTAAAAAAAATTGACGTTGGAAACGATTATTTAATTTGAGGTTCAAATTAACAGAAATTGAATAATCGTTTTCAACGTCATTTTTTTTTTTAATTTTCATCAAATTGCAATTTTTAACGTCTCATTTTGTAAAAACTACAAATGTCCACACTTTCCCTAAAAAAAATTACATTAACTTATGTGTCTTCTATATCAAAAATCAAAATTATTCATTTGGACTAACTTTTGTTTCGATTGTCTGTCCGATTCCTCCTTAAATTACAATTACTTTGTTCAATATCGAATTATAATTGTCAATTATTTGTAATGTATATCAAATAAATTCTGTAAATTTCTCAATTTTGTTTTTAAATTTCAATAATTAACTTTAATTTTTAATAATTTTTATTCTTTTTCAAGCAGTCTTGTTTATCTTAAATATATTCTGTATTGAGCAGATAACAGTGGTGGTTAATTAAAACAACGATCTCGAATAAAAGAACTATAACTGAGGATTTATTAATAATATTCAGATTACCGAAAACTTCCACGATGCACACAATTCTACATATTCATTAGAATAGTACAAAGACAAAAGTGGCCACTAGGTGGCGGCAGTTAAATGTATTAACATCACCCGCGTATCGTGTACATATTTGAATATAGATATAATTAAAATCCAACACTCCCCCTCGAAACGTGGATGATAAATGAGAAAAAGAAAACATATTAATCAATGATTTTTAAACCCAAAATGTTCAAACACTTCTCATGCTTCATTCTTGGCAATGCTTTAGTCATGACATCAGCTCCCATTTCCTCCGTTGAAACATGGTCGACGATGATCAACTTTTCTCTAATGGCCTGGCGAACGAAATGGTGTCTGACGTCAATATGTTTCGTTCTAGCGTGAAAAACTGGGTTCTCTGCAAGTCTCTTGGCTCCCAGATTGTCGTTCAGAATTACGACCGTAGGTTGTCTGGATCCGATCTCCTCCAGAAAACTCCGCAAGAAAACTGCTTCTTTTGTGGCTTCACTCAGGGCCATGTATTCGGATTCTGTAGATGAAAGAGCCACTGTCCTCTGCTTTTTAGCGTCCCAAGATATCGGACTGTTGCTCAAGACAAAAGTGAATCCGGTGTAAGAGCGTCTGTCATCCACACAGCTTGCCCAATCAGCATCTACGTATCCTCTCAGTGGACTGACGTCTGGTTCGAATACTAATCCGAGGTTGATACTTCCTTTTAAGTACCGAAGGATCCGTTTAGCGGCTGCCCAGTGCGATTGATCGTAGCAAGAATTGAACTGACTTAGGGTGCTGACTGCATAGGCGATATCTGGCCTGGTGGCCACAGCCAGATACATCAAAGCACCAACCAATTCTCTGTACGGTAATTTCGCTCTCTCAACATCAGCTTCCTCTTTCGATTTACTCAATTTGACGTTTGCGTCCATCGGGGTGGATATAGGTTTCGAATCACTCATTCCAAAGCGATTTAATAATTCCCTGATGTAACCAGATTGGCTCATGCTGATCTTATCTCCTTCTCGAGCGAATTCAATTCCCAGGCAGTAAGAAACTTCACCTAGATCCTTGATTTCGAACTCTCTTGATAAACACCCCTTCAATTCAATTATTTTATTTACATTTTTTGAAATGACAAGGGTGTCATCGACGTAAACTACAATTATAACTATGTTTTCACCTTTACCTTGAAAGTAGACACATGGATCTGCATTAGATGGCGTAGCTCCCAGTCGTCGCAGAACACTGTCAAGTTTAGTGTGCCAACTTCTTCCAGCTTGTCGCAGACCGTAAAGAGATTTCTTTAGATGGCAAACTTTATCTCCGGCTTCGAGTTCAGTCAGCATTGTTTTGGCCTTTCTGAAAAGTTCACTTTTGGTTCCCTTGGATCCGACGATGATCTCCAATCCTTTCGTCAGAAGTTCCGGAACCTTCATGAGAACACGTTCCTCAAGGATCCCATTCAGGTAAGCTGTAGTTACATCCAAATGATGGATCTGCATTCCTCTATCAGCTGCCACAGCTGTTAATAATCGAATGGAACCTAACCGAGCTACGGGGGCAAAGGTTTCATTAAAATGAACCCCAGGTTTCTGGAAAAACCCTTGAGCTACAAGACGAGCCTTTCTTCGTTCCAATGTTTCATCTGGCTTGAACTTATTCCTCAATACAAAACGACTTCCAATGATTTCCTCGTCAGGTGGACGATCGATTAAATTCCATGTCTCGTTCCCAATGAGTGATTTTACTTCTTTGGCCACAGCATGATTCCACTCCTCGGCGTCCGATCCCAATAAAGCGTCTCTAAGGGGTATTTCAGTCAAGTTGACAATTTCAGCTTCCGAGTAAGCGGTATTTATGCGTGGCTCTTGATACTGTTTGCGTGGTCTCCCCCTTAGTCCGGACAAAATCCTTTTTGGTCTTCCGCGACCTCTGCCAGTTCCTGCAGGTATGTTAATCTCCTGGTTATCATCTTCAAGTTCTTCGACGTTGGCACTGTCTTCAGAACTACTCCCGATCTCTTCATCTTCTATTGGCCTTTCTCCATTAATAGGAAGTTCCACGGATTTGAATTCGATATCTACGTCTTGGGTTGAGACTTGAGGAAATTCTGCAGCTTCCTGATGATTAAATCTGTATTCCTCTGGGATAAATTCTTCATAATCCTCTAAATGAATTTTGGAGTTCTCAAAGAAAGTGACATCTCGCGTAATTTCAATTTTCTTGTCCTTTACGTTCCAAACTCTGTACCCTTTCGACTGCTCCGAATAACCCAGAAATCTTCCTTCCTTGGATCGTTTATCGAATTTCCCTAGTCCAGGTGCTCGATCCAGGAAGAGTACCTTGCAACCAAATTCTCGCAGATGGCTCACGTCTGGTGTTTTTCCAGTCCAGATTTCGTACGGCGTCTTTCCATTTAATGTTTTGCTAGGACATCGATTTCTTAAATAGTTGGCGGTTAGAACCGCTTCTCCCCAGAAACAAGACGGTAAATCAGACTGTATCAGTAAACACCTTGCCATGTCGAGGAGAGTTCGATTTTTCCTCTCCGCGACTCCGTTCTGCTCGGGATTGTTTGGAACGGTTAGTCTTCGTAAAATGCCGTTTCTTTTTAAAAATTCTTCCGATTCTTTGTTCAAAAATTCTGTCCCATTGTCGGATTGCAAGCATTTAATTCTTCTTTCCTGTTGAGTTTCAGTCATTTCCTTAAAATTTTCAAAGCACTTGGAAACTTCATTTTTCTTCTTTAAGAAGCGCACCTCACACCATCGAGACTTATCGTCAATGAACGTGACGAAGTATTTCGCTTTTCCTGCAGATTCTAGTTTCATTGGCCCGCACACGTCCGAATGGATTAAGTCCAATATTTCACTCTTTCTTTCCGTGGCCTTGGGGAAGGGAGATCTTGTCATTTTTCCTTCGAAGCAAATGTCACACTTTAAGCTCTCTTTGCATTTTTCGAGATTCATACCTAGAAGAGTCCCCTTACGACTACAATTTAAGAGATCTTTGAAATTTAGGTGTCCCAGACGACGGTGCCACTGCATGAGTTTATTCGACGAGTCTGATGAAATTTTCGAATCACTTGAAGCGACATTGCATGATGGTTGCTCTTTACCGCGCACGAAATACAACCCGTTGATACGTTCCGCCACTAATTTTGTTTTACCGTCCGCGCCAACAACTGTTGCACAATGCTTTTTGAATGTCACTTCGCAACCGTTATCAGTCATTTTTCCAACTGACATTAGATTTGTGCGAAGTTCAGGGACATGAAGGGTGTTTTGTAAAGTGACATTCTTTTTATTTCCACTTATGTCAGTTGTAAATGACACTTTACCTTTTGCGACGATTTGTGAAGATGCACCAGTAGTTGCTAAATCGACCTTTCCATTCACTTGGTCCGTTATTTCCACGAATTGTTCCAGTCTTTTGCATAAATGAGACGTCGAACCACTGTCCAAACACCACATTTCATCACGATTTTCGACTTCCGAGATAAGTGATGATTCGGTACCAGAGAAATTCTCACTTACACACACTACAACATCTTCGAATGTGTTTGCACTAAATCGGGATTTTTCTTTCGTCTTTCGACAATCTTTTGCTTTATGACCAATCACTCCGCAGTGATGGCACCGAAATTTAAAATCACTTCCTTTAGGTTCACTATTTCCCGATTTATTTCTGTTCGGATTCCAACGATTTTTCGCGGCCATAGCGTTTTGAATTCCACTGTTCACGTCACTTTTCCGAGCATCATTTTCTTCTATTATTTTGATGCGAAGCGTTTCAGGCGTTGGCAATGTGTCCCGGGACTCTATCGCGCACCGAAAGTTATCGAAGTTTTTAGGCAAACTATACAATAGAAGAATAGCGAGCATATCGGGGTTTATTTCGACTTCCATCTCACTAAGTTTGTCGACTGCGTCAAAAAATTTGCGTATGTGTTCGCGCACGTCGTCTTCTTCATTCATACGTTGCAAAATTAATTGCTTTAAAAGAGTTGCCTTCCGCGCTGGTCCTTGGGATTGATATATGCCTTCAAGTTTTAACCACACCTCACGCGAAGATGTACATCCTTTTATTTGCTTTAATTCTGAAGGACTTACGGAAAGGATAATGTCGGACTTTGCTTTATTGTCACTGGTTTCCCATTCTTTTCCAGCCGCGGCCGATGCCGCGTTTCCCTCGACAACTTCAGGTTTCACATTTGTCCCACGCACAAAGTCCCATGCATCGTTTTTAATTAAAAGCGCCTCCATCTGCATCTTCCAAGTATCGAAATTATCTTTTTTAAGAGTTTCGATCCTTGCAAAGCCCGACGCACTCATTTTTGCTTCAAAAAGTTTCCACGCGGTTAACCTCAAAATTCACTTGCCAACACACGCTTTATTTCCGTCGATCACGATTTCCCAATTTATCGATCTGAGCCCATAACCTATTGAGCAGATAACAGTGGTGGTTAATTAAAACAACGATCTCGAATAAAAGAACTATAACTGAGGATTTATTAATAATATTCAGATTACCGAAAACTTCCACGATGCACACAATTCTACATATTCATTAGAATAGTACAAAGACAAAAGTGGCCACTAGGTGGCGGCAGTTAAATGTATTAACATCACCCGCGTATCGTGTACATATTTGAATATAGATATAATTAAAATCCAACATTCTGTAATTTTTACAATTATTTTTTAAAAATTTTTATTAAATTTTTTAGATTTTAATTATTTCTATCATTTTTTAATTAGTTTTTGTCATTTTCAATTATTTTTTAATAAATTCTCTAATTTTTTTTATTATTCTGCTATATTTTTCTTTTATCTCAAATATATGTTGTAATTTTTTCAATGATTTTACACAAGTTAAAATTATATTCTTCAATTTTTATTATTTTTATTACTTTGCCCATATTTTCTCGAACTTTTAGCTATTTTCAATCTCTCTAAATCTGAATTAGTAGTTTTCTATTAAGGATTAGTAGTTTTCTACTATGAATTAGTCAAATTCATAGCTCATTTTTCTCTAATTCATATAATAAAAAACTACTAATTCTTAGTAGAAAACTACTAATTGAAATAGTGAAACTTTACTTTAAAAAAAGTAGATTTTTTTACTAATTTAATTAGTAGTTTTCTACTAAGTCTTAGTAAAATTCTTACTATTTTAATAGTAGCTCACTTTTCGCTAATTCATTAGTAGAAAACCACTAATTCAGATTTAGAGAGATACTCTTCAATTAATTTCCTAGATTTTAAAATATTTTTCTCAAATTTTAGTAATTTTCTTGAATTTTCAATTTTTATTCTTCTCATTTGCTAGCAATTTCTTTAATTTTTAATTATTTATACTATTCCTCAATTAAATTCCTAAATTTTCAATTATTTATCTCATTTTTCAATTTTTTTTTTTTAATTTTAATTTTCTTTAACCATTTTGCAATTATTTTGTCCACCTTTTAATTAGATATATTAATTAGTTTCTAATTAATATCCTAAATTTTTATTTATTAACCCAAATCTAAGCTATTGCAACCACTTTTCAATGTTTTAATCATTTTTCAATGATTTTTCTCAAATTTTAATCAAGTTCGTCAATTTTTAATTTTTTTTTTTAATTTGTAATGATTTTTACAAATTTTAAGTTATTTTGATTATTTGTTTATTAATTGCAAAAAATTAGTCAAAATCAAATAAATTGTCAACTTTTGCGTTACAATAATTACGCTAATTAAGAAACTCTTTAATTTAATATTATTTTATTTCTCTTATCCCCCCCTCGGCACAGTCAATATGGCAAAAATTTACAAGCTGACGCCCCTGCTTATTTACTCAGGTTTCATAAAATTAAATAAAAAATTTACATTTTAGACGCCATATTGGATCCGACATTTTAGTTTTTAAAAAACATGAGCAGATTTTTAATCAGAAAGCTCAAAAGAAATGCATCGAGCTAAATTTTAAGTCTTTAATAAAAGAAACTTTGGAAATTGGTTTATTAAGACTATTTCAGTTATTGCTTCCTCACAGAGGCAGTATTTTGGTTCGTATTGTTAAATTAATTACAGCCTTTGAGAAACCTCGGGGCATTAGTTCCAATTTCATTAAACAATCGTCTTTCAGGTCATTTAGTCATTTTCACCTTTGGCCAAAGAGAACGAGGAATTGAGAGGTATCCCATTTGCAAATAGGTATCCTATTTGCAATCCCGG
Organism: Ganaspis brasiliensis; assembly: GCA_037103525.1. NCBI lineage: Eukaryota > Metazoa > Arthropoda > Insecta > Hymenoptera > Figitidae > Ganaspis > Ganaspis brasiliensis. Next base: position 652,972 of record JAZKLR010000234.1, read on the forward strand.
GGGTTTAAATGTCACGTGTTAATTAATTTCAATGTCTTAATATCGTAAACGTCACCTAATATTATTGCTTCACAGTATATTATGCAGTAAACAAGATTCTCCTATAATGACTCCATTTATTTGTGTCTATTCATATTTTCATATTGTAAACTATTTATTTTTAATATTTAATTATATTTTATAATATTAAATAATGTTATATTTACCTAAACACATTATCTTTTCGTAGCTTTATATAAGAATATACAATTTTCTATTTGTTCAAAAATGTTAATTTACAAAATACACACGACTATCAATTAATTGAAAATAATGTTAAAAGTGTATTGAAACGACCATAAAAGTCTAGCTAAAATTTGCTAAAACCTGGGTCTGATTTACCATCACGATATCGACAAAATGCCATCAAAATAATCTTTACTTTCATAGTAATTGAATTTTCCGAGAAATTTTACTTTGCTCTGACAGGACTTTGGCTCTTAAAAGTATCGAATCGATAAAACTTGTCTACTAAAAAGACTAAAATTCTTAAATCCCTTCAGCTCCAATCGATAAAATTAATTTTCAATTTAAATGAAATGCATAATTTATATAAGTAATAAATTTAATATTCAGAAGGAGCATTAAAAAGAAGGTTAAAGTAACTTTACATTAAATTTCTCATTAACTTTAGTCTAAAAGTGCCTATTAAAGTGTCACCATCAGAATCATAAAAAAAAAAGTCTTTCCACAAGGCAAACGTTAATTGTACCACGGAAATTTAAATAAAGCAGTTTCACTTGATATTTTTCTCACGCTGGAACTATTTTTGAAAAATTAATATTTCAGAAACTAGTTTAAAAATATTTGAAACTTGTTCGAGACAATTATTGTGATCGACGGACTGACGGACAGACACCAAAATCTTGTTCTGGTCGCGAAAATACAAAATTTGAAGAAGGATGAAGAATTTTAAGAATTTATACTAATCTCTTGGAAAAGAATGCTTGTGTGTCATTAATATTTATGAAAAACTCACCTACCTGTAAAACTTTCATTTTTACATTCTTAATATTATCAGTGAGACGGTATCGTATTAAACGCAACTTTACGCTATCACCTAAGTTTCTCAAGTTCATGTGCGTTGTAAACTGGATCGTTTCAATGTCAGACTTATGAAATAATTGACACGTCATTACATAAAATATTGTCCAATACGTTTAATTATTTCTAAAAAGTAGAATTTTCTCTTTTTTTAAATAAAATTACAAATTTTATTGTTTAACATAAATAATTTATACGTAAATGATTTGATTAAACATTGTATAATTTTCAACGTACAGTATAGAAAATAGAGTTTATTCAAATAATCAAAAGCATAATTTTTTGTACATTTTTAAACATTAATATTTCTGTAATTTTCATTATCATTAACTTTTTATCGAGGTCTCTAAGAAATAAGCATATAATCTTTTAAAACACAATTATACGAAAAATATTCTGCAAAATTGTCTAGTTAATAAAATTGGTTTTTTTTCTACATTTTCAATCACATTTTTAAATAATTGCAAAAGATGACAATAATTATTAATGACCTTTACACTTTGCTTCACACTGAGCAATAGTTTCAAAATTATTTCCATTTGATTGACATCCTCCGTAAACAAATCTTTTGCATTTTTTTTCGGAAGCATTATATGCAAATCGTCTAAAGTAAGCTCTGCAGGGTCCAGTAAATGAAGGCAACTTACACACTTGTAAAGAGAAAAAAAAGGTAATAAAGACATTTTTTAGTCTGTTAATCACAATGAATCTTATTATTTTAATATTTATAATGATTTAACGTAAAGAGTAATGTTAAGTAATTTTACTAATTTAATGTTTTAATCTGAAGGTATAGAGAAGACAAATTATAAAATGCATAATTTGTGGAACTCACCATCATCAGCTGCCAGTATCATTTCTGGCATTAAAACAGTGCAGAAAACAAAAATGAGGGCAAGTATTTTATAATTCATTTTTATTTTTTTTTTACTGCAAACTTTCGTGATATTTCTACTACTATCTACTTCCTTATACCTTCGTCTATACTCGAGCAACTAACTACTAAGAAAACGGAAAAAATGCCTAACTCGTTCAATGTTAATGACTCACGTTAAAAAACTGCACTTACCGACTATAAAAATTGCGCTCTAATTGACAAAATCATCAATTTTTAATTATAATACTTTATTTAAAGAAATTCAAGTTTCTTTAAAAAATTATATTAAAAGAACATCAATCATACATTTAAGAAGTTTAATAACCTTTTAGATGAACAAAAATAAAAATAATAACAACTTTAGATAAATGGCTTAAAAATTTAACAAACATTTATAATGCAGAAACTTTTTTCTCACAATTAAAATTTTAACAACTTTTAATTCAGCAAATAAAAATATACAACTTACTGTAGAACTTTCAGTTAATAGTAAAATTAATTATTTAGATTTATTTTTATTTTTAGAAAATAACACAATTATTAGAAATTAGTTTTACAAAAAAATATGGTCAGGATGATATATTAATTTTGCTTCAGAACACCCATTATTATATAAAATTGGAATAATTTATTTTTTAGTCGATAGAGCAATTAAATTGTCAGATAATTCACAATGAAAATTTAAAAATAATTAAAGGCACTTTACTGGATTGTGGTTATCCTTTAAATAGTTTCAATAGAAAAATTGCAGGAAGATATAACAAAATTTTAAATCGAAATACAAAATGTAATTATGATAATGATGAAAATAAAAAAATCTTTCTTGCCATATATTAAAGATTCTGAATACACATTACGAAACATTTATAAAAATATAAATTCAAGAATTAAATTTTCTATTGAAAACACTTTATTTAATAAAGTTTTTTCTCGTAATTATAAAGATAGATTATTAAATTTAGAAAGAAATAACTGTGTTTATGAAATAAAATTTAAATATTGTGATAAGAAATATATCGGACAAATTAAAAGACTACTGACAAAAAGACATAAAGAACACCTAGATAATATTGAAAATAAAAAACTAATACCGGTATTTCAAGCCACGAAACTAAAAATAATCATGTGTATAATTATAATCATGCAAAAATTTTAGATAATGAACAAAATGAATTTAAAAGAAAACACCTTGAAATGATTTACATACAAAGTAATTCTGGAAAAACTGTAAATTTGAATCAAGATATTGTAAATTTAAGTATAACTTTATCCACTAATTAAAAATTTTTTAACATTTAGATATTTAGACATTTAAATATTTAAAACTCACATTATTTCCCGCTAACTATATATTGAATTAAAATCATTTGATCGATTTATCGATTAAACGATCTTTTCTAACTTCAATTCTCTTTCTCCTTAAATTTCTTTTTAAAAATTGTATTTAATAACATAGAAATGATTCGCAAAAATAAAATCGAATCAAAATGTTATCCATAAATTTCTATTTGGATTTAATAACATCCAACAAGAATGAAGCTTTCAAAAGTAAGTTTTTATTTTCCCATAATAAATTGAATATGTACATGTTTTTTTTGATATAATATAATTTATAACCTCAAATTTTTATTTTATTATTTTATAACAGAAGTTTATAAAAATCCAATAAATCTCTTAACGTGATCGAAACATATCGTTTTAATATAAAAATACCTCAGAAGGCCCAGTAAAAAGTTTTTAACAAAAAATATCTTTTTTTGCAAATTAAACTTCTTCAGTAACTTTAAAAAATGTATTTTAATTTATTGAACCAAAAATACCGTTGCAAATTTTGTCCTATGAAAATTCTAAGTAAAACTGTTTTCTAAATTTTAGTTTGGGAAGAATGTAGTTTATTAGAATGTATTAGTTCTTATTAGTTCACTTCATTAGTTTTAATTAAAATGGAGAACATTTTCTGATATTCATTTCATTATACATATACGAACAACAAAGACAAAAACAATTTTAATTAAAACACATTTACTTTTTAGTGTTTTCATAATCATCTACAGTTTGCTATTTCCTTCGTTTAGAATAAAACGAACAAATTTACAAAAAACAGGAAAAAGAACTAATTTAGTTTGATGTCACGACACAATTTTAGTAAATACGTCTAATAGATTCGTAAATTTCGTTGTAATTACTTAAAGAAAAATATCCTTCTTACCTCTATTATAAATGTTAATTTCGTTTTCACATTTTTCCTTGTTTTAATGCCTGAAATGATATCTAAGGATTGCTTAACATCCATAAATTTTAAGCACTTTATAAATCGTATCCACTGAACTTTAAATTATAAATAAAAAATCAGATATTTAGATTACCAACTTAACTTATTTAGGTACTTAAAGGAAGGCACCGGTAATATTTTAAAAGACCCGTAGCCAGAAATTTTTCTTATAGGAGCCCTAATTTTCCATGCCCGTAGCATCCAAAGTTAAAATTTTTTTCTGGGGGAAGAGGGAATTTTTTTTTTCAACGTAGAAGAAAAATTTCGTTGGGCCCCCCCTGGCTACTTGTCTGAATGTAATTTCATACAAATTTTTTACGTCTAAAGGTGTGCTAATTTTTTTCTAGCTTAATTTGGGCATATAAAATTATCTTATAATGTCAAAAATAATGAAATACAAATTTTCAAAAAAATACTAATTTTTAAAAATTTATCTCTTCACAATTTTTACTATTTTCGTATCGACAATTTTTTACCTGCTTTTTTACTATTCTGAACAAAATTACGCATGGATATTAAAAATTTCTTATTTTTCTAAAAAAGAAAAAAATTTATGTCAAGAAACTTTATCTTTTAATTTTTAACAATAAACTGTAATTTTAGATTTAAAATTATGCCGAAAAAGAAATTGACTCCCTTCAGCAAGAAGTTAAAATTTTGTTTAAAAAATTTTGAAAATCGACCTTCTTTCACAATTTTTACTATTTTCTATCGCCAGTTTTTTAACGAACTTTTTAAATATAAATTTTAAAAAAACTAGTGTAATTATATTTATTATATTAACTCTGAGTCTCATCAGAAGTATTCGTTTTATAAAAATCGAGATTTGAAAAAATTGTAAAAATTAAATTATCCGAATTTATTATTAAATAGATTAAAAGGAGCAAACACTAGAATCGTTGTATTTTTTATATCATATATTTACTTATAACTTTTAATCTTTTAAACCAGTCAAGATATTTAAGTTTTCTTTGGCTTATTTTAAAGTTAAAAGTTCAAGGTTTTCTGTAGCTTAATTATAAATTTTTACAAATATTTTTCTAGAAAATGCAGCCCATCAAACTTGAACAATGCAAATTCACAAAAAACTAAGAATTCACCAGTCTTTATCACATTAAATCTTCGTTTCTATTAATCAAAAAAGCTTTCGTATAGGACCATTTATCGGAAAATTTTATAAGCTTTCTAATGGCCGGGCCTGTAAAAAATATCATTTCGCCAATATCCGACAAAGTTATCCACCTTTAGACAGTCATGTTTTTAATCCCATTTTTGTAAGTGGTCCCACAATTTTGACCGGTAGTGTATCTATATATTTAAAATTAGAAAATCCGTAATTATTTCATCATTTATTACAGCATTTATACACAAAATTAATTCTGGTTCCTAAAAACCAATTATTTTTACATTAAAACTCAAATTTTTTCAAATCGGCCACGTGAAAGGATTTAAAATTTTAAAACCCATTGAAAAATGTTTGTTTTTCTTCTGAGAGTTATAATCAAAAAGAATTTTTAATAATACTTCAGACATTTACACATTTATTTAATTATTTTTTATAGTATAACGCTCTTGAGAAATTTATAATTTACCTACCTTCCACAGAGGCTATATTGTGTTTATAGATATTCTCCTCTTCTTTTTCGACTTTCCTTTTACCTAGAAGAAATTTGTTTTCTTCTCATTTTGGTATTATAATTTTTTTTTAATTAATTTTTTTTGCAGTTAGTAACTGTTTTTTTTTTCCTATTTTGTCATTTGGTTTAATTTTAATAACTGAATTAGCTACATTTGGTGTCAAAATTTCGTTATTTTTGGTTTAATTCAATGTTCTTTAGAAGAATATGGTAGTTTGTTTTTGAGTTTAATTGGTTAATTGTTTTTTTTTCTGATTAAGGACAGAAATGATGAAATAAGATGTAAAAAATGACATGATATTATGACAAAAGATTGAAGGTAGAAGGTTTCTGAATAATTATATAGTACTTTTTAGAAATTCAAAAAATGGGTATTTAAAAATCAATAAATATAAGACAAAATATATTAAATAAAAAAATAAATCAATGTAAAATAAAAAGATTATTGTCGTCAAAAAGAAAGAAACTGAAAAATTTAAGGACGCTTTTACCCTCAAGCGGTTCTCATTCTATCCGACCATGAGAGTAAATATTTTTTTAATTTTATTTCTTCTTATAATTTGGTTTCTCAATAGTATTTTGTAATTAAAATCATTACATAAACAAACTTTATAGAAAAAAAAATTTTCCGTTGAAAATTTCAAGCTATTAATAATTTTTCTTCCTGAGTATTTTAAAAAAGTGAAGAATTTCTACCCTTAAATAACATTTTCTTAACAACGGAACTGTAAATTAATTAAATATTGTTGTAAAAGTTGTGTTCTGTTACAGTTAAAAATATATTAGTTTTTTAAAAAAATGTGTAGAACCCTGTTTTTTTAATTAATTAAAATATAGTCATTTTGCTCGTTTTGTTACTGTTTCCATGTAAAATTCCCAACTTTATAAATTTATATCTTTAAAACAGAACGGTAAAATTCAATAAAATTCTAACAATACATGTAAAGTAATGCATTTAATATGTCATTTAAATTTTATCAGAATCTGTAGAAATTGGTTTTTTGGATAAACATCCTTAAGAAAGGGTGTTAAATAAATAATGTCAACACTGTGACTTTGTAAATCGTCAACATTTATATTTTGTTTTGTCTGTTCCTAGAGATTTTTATTTTAGTTAATTTCGTAGTAATTTATTCAGAATGCCCATGGTTGAATTATGAGATACAAGCCTGAGTGCCGAGTATTGATTTTCTGGTCGATCCGTATCTCTCGTCTTTCTCTAGATCAGCAGTCTTATTATTGTCGTTTTTCTATAAATTCATAAATTGCGATTTGCACAGGTCAAGTTCACGAATTGTAACGAAGGTCAGCGGAAGGATCCGAATTTTCTTTTTTAGGTGACGCCTTTCCTTAAGTGCAATCGAGAGGGTGCATGGTTTTCTGGCGGCTGAGGGAATAAGACACAGCACAGAAGAAGAAGATGTGGAAAGGGAAGGATCGCGGAAAAGAGGATCTACCGGTCGATTTGGATTTGCCATGTGCTCGATCATTCATTCATGTGTGATCCCCGAATTATTAAAGCCGTGTGCTCGTCTCATTATTCTTTGTCGTCGCCGGAAACACTTGATTTTTGGAAAGAGTTCTGTATCTAGTGTTAAATAAGTTTAAACGTTGTAAAAGTGAATCTAGAAATTTTGAGTTTATGGAAATTTTATTAGTTGAACATAGAAATTTAATTGAATAAATAGTGATACTTAAAAGTCATTTGAATGAAAATTATTTTTTTAAGAGTCCCAGGAGTCCTAAACTTGAGGTTCGCGGTTCCACTTCATATCGTTTGATTTGCTTAGAATTGATGAGTTCGATTATTGATTTAATGGTTTGATCTGTCTTAACGTCGGCACCGCGACGTAATAGTCACAGCAGGATATCCATTTTGGTTTTGGTATTTAGCAGCACGGAGAGAGGTTGGTTTTGGTTGACAATTATATTTTATTTTGTCTTTCCCTAGAGATCTTTAATTTAGTTAATTATGTTATGAGATTATTAATTATTATATGAGTTATGAGATACGAGCCTGGGTGCCGAGTATTGATTTTCTGGTCGATCCGTATCTCTCGTCTTTCTCTAGATCAGCAGTCTTATTATTGTCGTTTTTCTTTAAATTCATAAATTGCGATTTGCACAGGTCAAGTTCACGAATTGTAACGAAGGTCAGCGGAAGGATCCGAATTTTCTTTTTTAGGTGACGCCTTTCCTTAAGTGCAATCGAGAGGGTGCATGGTTTCCTGGCGGCTGAGGGAATAAGACGCAGCACAGAAGAAGAAGATGTGGAAAGGGAAGGATCGCGGAAAAGAGGATCTACCGGTCGATTTGGATTTGCCATGTGCTCGATCATTCATTCATGTGTGATCCCCGAATTATTAAAGCCGTGTGCTCGTCTCATTATTCTTTGTCGTCGCCGGAAACACTTGATTTTTGGAAAGAGTTCTGTATCTAGTGTTAAATAAGTTTAAACGTTGTAAAAGTGAATCTAGAAATTTTGAGTTTATGGAAATTTTATTAGTTGAACATAGAAATTTAATTGAATAAATAGTGATACTTAAAAGTCATTTGAATGAAAATTATTTTTTTAAGAGTCCCAGGAGTCCTAAACTTGAGGTTCGCGGTTCCACTTCATATCGTTTGATTTGCTTAGAATTGATGAGTTCGATTATTGATTTAATGGTTTGATCTGTCTTAACGTCGGCACCGCGACGTAATAGTCACAGCAGGATATCCATTTTGGTTTTGGTATTTAGCAGCACGGAGAGAGGTTGGTTTTGGTTGACAATTATATTTTATTTTGTCTTTCCCTAGAGATCTTTAATTTAGTTAATTATGTTATGAGATTATTAATTATTATATGAGTTATGAGATACGAGCCTGGGTGCCGAGTATTGATTTTCTGGTCGATCCGTATCTCTCGTCTTTCTCTAGATCAGCAGTCTTATTATTGTCGTTTTTCTATAAATTCATAAATTGCGATTTGCACAGGTCAAGTTCACGAATTGTAACGAAGGTCAGCGGAAGGATCCGAATTTTCTTTTTTAGGTGACGCCTTTCCTTAAGTGCAATCGAGAGGGTGCATGGTTTCCTGGCGGCTGAGGGAATAAGACGCAGCACAGAAGAAGAAGATGTGGAAAGGGAAGGATCGCGGAAAAGAGGATCTACCGGTCGATTTGGATTTGCCATGTGCTCGATCATTCATTCATGTGTGATCCCCGAATTATTAAAGCCGTGTGCTCGTCTCATTATTCTTTGTCGTCGCCGGAAACACTTGATTTTTGGAAAGAGTTCTGTATCTAGTGTTAAATAAGTTTAAACGTTGTAAAAGTGAATCTAGAAATTTTGAGTTTATGGAAATTTTATTAGTTGAACATAGAAATTTAATTGAATAAATAGTGATACTTAAAAGTCATTTGAATGAAAATTATTTTTTTAAGAGTCCCAGGAGTCCTAAACTTGAGGTTCGCGGTTCCACTTCATATCGTTTGATTTGCTTAGAATTGATGAGTTCGATTATTGATTTAATGGTTTGATCTGTCTTAACGTCGGCACCGCGACGTAATAGTCACAGCAGGATATCCATTTTGGTTTTGGTATTTAGCAGCACGGAGAGAGGTTGGTTTTGGTTGACAATTATATTTTATTTTGTCTTTCCCTAGAGATCTTTAATTTAGTTAATTATGTTATGAGATTATTAATTATTATATGAGTTATGAGATACGAGCCTGGGTGCCGAGTATTGATTTTCTGGTCGATCCGTATCTCTCGTCTTTCTCTAGATCAGCAGTCTTATTATTGTCGTTTTTCTATAAATTCATAAATTGCGATTTGCACAGGTCAAGTTCACGAATTGTAACGAAGGTCAGCGGAAGGATCCGAATTTTCTTTTTTAGGTGACGCCTTTCCTTAAGTGCAATCGAGAGGGTGCATGGTTTTCTGGCGGCTGAGGGAATAAGACACAGCACAGAAGAAGAAGATGTGGAAAGGGAAGGATCGCGGAAAAGAGGATCTACCGGTCGATTTGGATTTGCCATGTGCTCGATCATTCATTCATGTGTGATCCCCGAATTATTAAAGCCGTGTGCTCGTCTCATTATTCTTTGTCGTCGCCGGAAACACTTGATTTTTGGAAAGAGTTCTGTATCTAGTGTTAAATAAGTTTAAACGTTGTAAAAGTGAATCTAGAAATTTTGAGTTTATGGAAATTTTATTAGTTGAACATAGAAATTTAATTAAATAAATAGTGATACTTAAAAGTCATTTGAATGAAAATTATTTTTTTAAGAGTCCCAGGAGTCCTAAACTTGAGGTTCGCGGTTCCACTTCATATCGTTTGATTTGCTTAGAATTGGTGAGTTCGATTATTGATTTAATGGTTTGATCTGTCTTAACGTCGGCACCGCGACGTAATAGTCACAGCAGGATATCCATTTTGGTTTTGGTATTTAGCAGCACGGAGAGAGGTTGGTTTTGGTTGACAATTATATTTTATTTTGTCTTTCCCTAGAGATCTTTAATTTAGTTATTTATGTTATGAGATTATTAATTATTATATGAGTTATGAGATACGAGCCTGGGTGCCGAGTATTGATTTTCTGGTCGATCCGTATCTCTCGTCTTTCTCTAGATCAGCAGTCTTATTATTGTCGTTTTTCTTTAAATTCATAAATTGCGATTTGCACAGGTCAAGTTCACGAATTGTAACGAACGTCAGCGGAAGGATCCGAATTTTCTTTTTTAGGTGACGCCTTTCCTTAAGTGCAATCGAGAGGGTGCATGGTTTCCTGGCGGCTGAGGGAATAAGACGCAGCACAGAAGAAGAAGACGTGGAAAGGGAAGGATCGCGGAAAAGAGGATCTACCGGTCGATTTGGATTTGCCATGTGCTCGATCATTCATTCATGTGTGATCTCCGAATTATTAAAGCCGTGTGCTCGTCTCATTATTCTTTGTTGTCGCCGGAAACACTTGATTTTTGGAAAGAGTTCTGTATCTAGTGTTAAATAAGTTTAAACGTTGTAAAAGTGAATCTAGAAATTTTGAGTTTATGGAAATTTTATTAGTTGAACATAGAAGTTTAATTGAATAAATAGTGATACTTAAAAGTCATTTGAATGAAAATTATTTTTTTAAGAGTCCCAGGAGTCCTAAACTTGAGGTTCGCGGTTCCACTTCATATCGTTTGATTTGCTTAGAATTGGTGAGTTCGATTATTGATTTAATGGTTTGATCTGTCTTAACGTCGGCACCGCGACGTAATAGTCACAGCAGGATATCCATTTTGGTTTTGGTATTTAGCAGCACGGAGAGAGGTTGGTTTTGGTTGACAATTATATTTTATTTTGTCTTTCCCTAGAGATCTTTAATTTAGTTAATTATGTTATGAGATTATTAATTATTATATTAGTTATGAGATACGAGCCTGGGTGCCGAGTATTGATTTTCTGGTCGATCCGTATCTCTCGTCTTTTTTTAGATCAGCGGTCTCATTATTGACGTTCTTCGTTGAATTCATAAATTGCGATTTGCGCACATTCACAAATAGTAACGAAGGTTAGCGAGGGGATCCAAATTTTTCTTTTAGGTGCAACTGAGAGGGTGTATGGTTTCCTAGTAGCTGATGAAATGAGATGCAGCTAGGCAGAAGAAGACGTAAAAAGGGAAGGATCGCGGAAAAGAGGATCTACTCATCGATTAGAGTTTGCCATGTGCTTCATCGTTCATTCACGTGTGATCCCTGAATCGATTATCTTTTCGTCCATGGTCCGGAGTTTTGAGCTGTGCCCGTGATTAGTTTAAATTTTCTTTGAGATTAGTGTTAATTGAAATTTTCATTTAAAAACAGAATAAAGATTTTAGTTTACTGGTGAAAATTATTGTTTAAATTATTTGTGAGAACGTCCCAGGAGTTCCAAATTGAGGTTTGCGGTTTTTCTTCCAGTCTACTTTGAGAAATCTTATGGTGAGTTTATTTGATTTTTGATCCAGCAAGGAGAGAGTTACTCGTTGGCAAACTATAAAATTATTTAATATCGAGACGATGCAAATTCTCTTTAGTTAAGTAGAATTAATCTCTTTGTTATATAGTTTATTAATATTTTTGAATATCAAGACGATGAAAATTCGCTTTGGTTAATCAAACTAATTTATTTATTAACACATTCTGCTTTCAAAAGTATCACCTTTGGAGTTTGGGTAAAGATTTGGAGCGCGTAGCATGCTTTTGGAGGGTTTAGCATTGTATGAAAAACTTTATAGAGAAAAATCGGAGGAAATGTGACGAACTTTGAAAAGAATAAATCGTATAAGAACGATTATATATAAGTTTTGAAAGAACAAAGAAGACATGACGGATGCAATAATGCACTTTAGTGTTTTTCCTTCTGCTATAGGCTCTTTGCGAATGCTCCAAGGAAAATAGCAAGTCTGGCAGGAAATCAGGCGTAAACTTTCCCACTTTCCTGCTTTCCCGTCTGTATATATGCTGTGTGTCGCAGAGCTTTAACGTAATTGAAAACACGACTTATCCTGCGTCAGACGCAGCTTGGGGTTTCAGCTAAGCCGAATTGCATGCAGGGATGTTTACATTCGTATACTCCTTCCCATGGGGAAAGTACAGTGGATTGAATATGAATTTGTATCAAGCCAGCCTCAGGGATGTAACATATACAAGAAACTCACTTTATCTCAGTCTACTTTGCATTCCAATTTTCAACTATTTGCTATTTACTTTCATTACACTGTTTATTTTTATTTCAGCTTTTTATATCCTTTCATTCTTCGTTCTCACGTTGCTTTTATTTTCTGCGTACCATCTTTGAGTTTTTTTTATATTATCTTTTCTTTCATCTTAGCTCTTTGTTATAAATGAATCTGGATATGGAGTGACAACTGAAAAGAGTCTTTAATTGGTCCTAGATTTACATTCCAAATTCCACATCCCAGATATATCGAAATCGGGATTCCACATTTCAGAATTCAGAATATGTAAAAAAAATCAACTCAACTTTTTTTCTAAATTACAAGATTGAATTTCTCATCGAGATGTAAAAAAGAAGTAAAACTTGAGCAAAGTGAAAAGATAAGTGTAAGATGTGAGTGAAGGATCTTTGCCAGGAAAGTTGTATAGCGGGTGTTTCGAAAGCAGCATTTGATTTAAGGGCATCTGGAAAGCCTCGGATCCAAGGAGAATCACACGCACGTATGAGAAAGCGTGAGATTTTCAAGCTCCTGGAAGACAAGAAGGATCAGAAAAGTTTCGCCGAGCCAATCACAAGAGCGGGATATCGGACTGCCGATAAAAATGACAAAGTCCCGAACTTTTTCTACCCTTGAGGTGCTGCTCGTTCGCAACTGAAAATCCACTTCCGTTTTCTTCGTATTCCCTTCCAATCCCGGAACCCGTCGACTTACGATTTCCCATTCGTTGTTTCCGCTTTCCAGTGTCGTTTTCATTTCGATTCTTCTTGAATTTTCAACAATCTCTACATGAGAATTTATTGCCCCTGGCCACGAAACTTTAACCCAAGCGAAACAACAGAATCTATGAAATAGCTTCAAAATATGAAAAAAGTACTGGAGGAATAAAACTGATGTTTGAGCGTTTTCTGATTTTTTTGTATATACTGTGACGAGGTAAAAATTTACATCGAACAATATTTTTAAATGGATTTGAAAGTATAATAGAAATATTTTAAACAAAAACTTATTAACGTCCTCCGATATTATTTCATATTATTTCAGAGTTTATTCAAATTACTCTCTATAAATTCAAAAAAATACTTATTCAATTACAATCGCTGATGTTATTGAGAACAATTTTAAATACAAAAACTTATAAACGAAAAAAAATCTATTTCACTTGCATCACATTATATGATCTTCATCGTTAAAAATTTATAATAATAATTCATAAATTACATTCTTATAATGAATAAGGAACCAAAACAAAAACAACACACATTTTTTAACATACTGATAAAAAAACTTCTTTTAAACATTGGTGGCAGCCATTTTGATTTTGGCGTTGGACGTCAGCGCCGCCACCACTGAACCTGATTTACGTTTCTCGGTCGATCACCGCTCTATCTTTCCATCCGCAGGTAATGCTATTGCGCGTACTTTGAAATGTGGTTCGTGAAAGTGGCACCGCAGCGCATGTGTCGCTGCATTGAAAACTCTTGACAGCGTTCTTGCTCTCGTCATTCTAAATTAGTGTGTTCGACCTTTTGGTCGTGTTCTTTTCTTAAACTGTTAAATCTTTATAAAAATGTAACTAAATAAGACTTAAGGAACTCCATTCCTGGCCATTGTGCCCTTCCAAGTAAGCTCCTATATTAACTTTTGTTTATTTTATTGATGGAGTCGGTTCTACGACTATTTTGTTAATTTTCAAGCCAGTGTTCAGAGCGAGTAACCTATATAAAATGTCCGTGCCATGCGGACGGGTATTTAATCTTCTGTGAATCTTCTTAAATTAAATATTTTGCATTAATATGCTAATTTGTAATCTAAATTAAAAATAGTTGTTTTGTTGCTGCTCCATATCCCTAACTCTCCCTAAATTTCTGTGTTAGTCGTTGATTAATTTAATTAGTCTATTATTGTCTCTTTTTTTTGTTTAGTTATTTAACCTTAAAATAACTTAACGCTAGGGTTTATTTAATTATCACCTTTGATTAAACATTAATTTAAACTTAAATTAAACATAAACTAGTAAAAATGCGTCATAATACTTACCACGTAAATAAAAAATGATCCAATAATATTTACCTAGCAAATAAAGTTCTCAGTATTAATTTATTATTCTCAATAGAAATATTTTTTCTAGGTTAATGAAATAAAAGTAAATAATCTTCTAACTGTTTGTTTATTTGGTAACTTTTAGATACATTAACTCTCATATATCTAAAAAAAAACTGTAAAGAAAGGACTCTTTGTTTATGCATATATATAAATTTGACGTCTACTATTTATATATATGTATAAGATGTGTACAATACAATGACAATAATAATAATAACTTTGATTCGCTTAAGCAAAGGCTAACTCATTAGAAAAATACACAATTTATGCGCGAATCTTTGTCAAAAGAATTTCTCTTGCTCTGAACTAATTAATTGATAAATTACTCACGTGTTAATTTTTATGTGTGCATTGTATTTATACAAGTTACGATCAATCGCGAGAATTTGTTTCAAGTCGTTTCTCTCATGCACCACTTGCAAGTGAATTGTTTTATTTACAGTACAGCATGTAGAAAAAATCCCCATCATCGTCAAACGACATCTTTTCACATCAACTATTTAACTATTTAACAAATATTGAAATTCGCTGGGAATTATAATTTTCTACATAAGCAAAAAATGACTCGAGTCGATTTGTCGCTAATCTCGCACGGAAGATGATTTTTTCAACACACGTCAAAATATCTGGTAAACTGGATTTTTATTTTGATTTTCATTCAGAAAAACTGAACATTCAATTAAATTAATGTCTTTTATGATAAATTAATAATCTAAATTAATTATAAATTGTTATTAAATATCTTCTAAACAATTTCATTGAATTATTCAAGTTAATCTATAAAAGAAAAGACAAAATTAAAGAAAATGTCGTATGGAAATAAAATTTTCAAGAAAAGTTAAATAATTTAAAATTAACGGGAAGTAAAGTCTTGTTCTAGACTTTTATAAAACTTCGGATATCATTGAAAAACTAAAAATCTCCATTGCCTTTAAAAATAATACTAAAAAAATCTCTCCTTTTTGATTTGATGAAATATTTATTTTTTAATGCAACCAAAGTGCAGTATTTTACGCTTTATTTACTTAATTTTAAAAGAAAGTCAGATCTGGTTTCGTGAATTGAATTATGCATTAGACCAAAGTGGTCGATTTATCTCGGGTCGACTTTACTTAGCAACTTTAAAGTGATGTAACTGAAGAGAAGTAACAACGCAAGGACTTTTTAAAACTTTGATCACCAAGTCTTAAGGTGAAATAAATTTTAATGTCTTGTATGTAATTCGTTTTGAAAAGTTCAGGCTATTGACATTTTTCTTTCGAATATTTTCACATTTTTTTACTAAACGAACGTTTATTTTGGAAATTTTAACGGAATTCTTTTAAATTTTCAAGTAAGAAAAAAATTCCACGTTATTTCTACAAAAGATCAAGCATTATTTTTTATTTCGTGGTAACTTGACAAAAGTTCCTAAGCAATTTCTCAAAAATTCTTTAAAAATTTAGATAGAAATTTAATTATCCGTAAATTTCAAGAAAGTTTCAAGTTAATTGTTTTAAATTTTAAGTTCGAATTGTCGATATTTTTTAATTGGCAAATAAAAAAAAAAAAATTCCTATAAATCAATAAAAGGGAAATTTTTATTTCTCTGACAATGTTTCAAATATTTGTTTGGAGTTTCATAAAGATGAAATTACAAATATTTTATATTATTAAATTAAAGCAAAAAATGGAAATAAAGTCCAAAATATAGAAATAATTTAAACTATTTCAAATATAATCTAAGACGTTAATTAAATATTTGAAAAATGTTAAGTAAGTTTTAAAATCCAGTTTGCCACTTAGTACAATCAGTGTGCGGTTTCGTTGATATGTTTACTAAGTTATCAGAAAACATTACATTATTGTACGATTTCAGCACGATATGAATCAACCATATGTCAAGATACTCTTTTTTTTTCTTTCTGTACTTTCTTTTATTTATACACCCACAGAAAACAACTTTCTGGTTAATTAACATTTTGTAAAAAATCGTCGCTTTGTAGAGAGCTTTTCTTAAAAAAGTCATCGAGTCTTTTTAATAAAAAATTACGAACTTAAATCAAGCCTTGACTTCGAAATGAAAGTATTGAATTAAATAGAGAATTTTATTTCGATTAAAAATTCAACTAATAAATTTACTAATAGTGTAATATAATTACCTAAATAAAAACTAACAGTTAAGATTAAATGATAAAAATTGAATTAAAAATCCAAAAACATAAATTAAAATCAATTTTAAAAAGTGTTCAGGTATACATATAAAGAAACAAATTTGATACAAAAAGAATATAGGATAAAAAAATCAAAACCTATTCAAATTTAATTAAACGTTTTCATTTATCCAAAACTCCATGACTTTTTCAATTAAAATATTGAGTCTCATTTTTTGCAAAAGTCGGTGTGCGTTTTCGATGAGCGACCTGATTTTCCGATAAAACTTTAAATTACATTACTGAGTAAGAACTGTATAAAACAACTTGTGCGCTTTGCGCGCTGGCGATTTTCGAAAAAATTCCCTCTTGCCTTTCTTAATTTAAATATGAAATTACGCAGGAAATTGATGTCAACCAGAATGGAAATAAGGTTCACGATAACGCTCGTTTTATCGAGTATTTTTCGACCACCTTGATTTCACCAAGTTTCTTCTCTTGACTCTGTCGAGAAAGTTTTGCCCCGTCCTCTAACTTTTTTCTTTCTATTTTTTTTTTTCTTCTTTTTTGTTCGATATTTTCTAAGAGGGAAAAGTCTAAGTTCCGCCGTAATTATGGCGCAACCGGTAAGTTAAATATGATGATAACAATCACGAGAGATAGAATGAGCACACGCTTTACGCAAACTTCTTAAGAATTTTGTTAACTTTTTTTTCTTACTTTAGGTATATATAAAAAAGTCTCGTGAAAATGTATTCCAAATCTATTTGTATTAGAAGTATTCTTTTTTATTTTTACTTTAGAATCAAAGCGCTCATTAACAAATATTCTAGTTTTATGTTTATATTGTCGGTGACAGTGTTTGATTTATTTGCTTTAGTTGTCGATTTTTTGTATTTTTTTTTATTAATTAGTTTTTAAAAAAAAGTGAATCATTGGCAAACTTTCAAACAAGTCAATTGTAAAAAGTAGAAAAGTAATTACAAAATTTACAAAGGTTAGGAATTTAACAAATTTAACAAAAATTTCAAAAAGCTAGTTTAGATGAAAAAACGACCTGGACTCATATTTGATTCAACTCATTTTATAATTTTTTTTTATAATTTGTTATTTATTTCGAGTTAAAATGAATAATATAATAAAAAAAATATATAAAACAAATAAGTTTTCAAATTTACCGCTATTTCGACAGTGGCGCCAATGGTTCTTTTTAACTGGTCTTTCTTATTTCCATGTTTATAACCTAAAAATAAGTGACACTTTAATGCGCGACTACAAGCCATTATCTTTAAAATTGAACAAACTATCTAGTCTAATATGTTATTTATGAGTGATTTCAAAAATAATTGTCTAAATCCGGTTGCTGGATTATTTTAAATAAACCTGTAGTTAATATATATATTTTTTTTATAGGCACGTTGATTAATATTTAAGATTTTATATACTAATATTTATAAAAAAAGGTCAATTACTTAAAAATTTAAATGAAAACATGTTCTCTATAATCATAGGAATTGAGCACAGAAGGAATTTTTATTATTTGTTTTTTTTTAAGAATACATTCGATGAAGAAAAATGTCCAATTGATAGATCTTCTAAAATCCAAAACAGTTATTTGAGTACTTTAGTAAGTAATTTTAAGTAATTGACCTCTTTTCATAAGTATCAGGTATTTATCTATTAAAAAATATAAATATTATGTACTTCTTAACTTTTATTGCGAGAGAAATATTACTTTAAAGGTTAGAAATTTTAACCTTTTTTTATATGTTTTATTTTTTAAATTTTAATACTTAAAATAAAGTTTTATTAAAAAATCTCCATGTTTAAATATGAGTTTAAAGATTCAATGTTATGGTTACATGAATATCTTTTTTAGTTATAGTAATTAGCATTTTTAATATTTTATAAAACAATACAAATGCCATTTTATAACCTAAAAAAATCCTTAAAATGTGTTTTCTTTAAAACGAAAACCTTAAATATTAAACAACATGCCTATGAGATCAATATATATTATTTAAAGGTTTATTTTAAATAATGCAAGAACCGTATAGATTATTTTTGGAACATCGCAAATATAAAAATATTTACCAAACAAATAAGTTTTCAAATTTACCGCTATTTTGACAGTGGCGCCGATGGTTTTTTTTTAACTGGTCTTTCTTATTTCCATGTTTATAACCTAAAAAAAATAAGTGACACTAATGCGCGACTACAAGCCATTATCTTTAAAATTGAACAAACTATCCAGTCTTGTATATTATTTATATGAGATAATTATAAAATATTTCCTGCATTTTTATACAAATATTAATTATTTAACAATATTTTCCATTTTTTCGTTTACTCAACTTAACAAATTTCGATAAACTTTTGCTGTTACTCAATTTGACACGAGGAGTTTTTAAATTAAATTGACTAGCCTACGTTACTGAATTTGAGTCCAGGTTTTTTTTCCGGGCAAATAATAAATCTTATAATTCAAAATACTAGAATTTATTGTCATTTGGTGACAGGGACGAATAGAAATATCGCCTGAAAAGGTTGAGATCCCGGTATTGTTTGCTGATAATTGTATTCACTGACAATGAGTGAATAATAATAAATTGTGCGAAGGTTTGATTAATCGCCAGCGAGCGGAGCGCGGTAACAATTACAAATTAGCGACTAAATTTATACAGTGTCTTTCAACATCCAATACACTCTCACCATACAATTTCGCACTTTCATAATAGTTTTATCATGCGGTTGCACGATCAGGAACGGATCCGGATTTATTAAAGGGCGGCCCCAATCTCGGGGAACAGACTGACAAAGATTATCTTACAGGAGAAATTTAAAGATTTACTTTTACAATAGTTTACAATCGATCTTGATTAATAATGACCGCCCTTTAAAAATAAAAGACGCAGGCTCTCTTTTTGTAAGTGTTTTATTGGTTATCTTTCTCTCTTTCTTTTTTTTTCAGATCACTAGGCCAAGCTTAACCCTTTTCCCGCTCACGCAGGATCCGCCGATGAGCGCTTATTTTCGTTTTTCTTTTTAATTATAGTAATTCGTTAATTTTATTACCGATAATTAGGTTAATCAGTTACTGAGTTAGGCGCGTTGATTATTCACTAGCGATTTCCGATATACTCCACTTTTATTCAGTTTTAACTACCGCTTATTTTCACTGACCCACTCACTTATTAAAAATCTTCTAATACCCTCCATTATCTCAAAATTCATTTCCTGGATGGCTTCGAATCGATTATCGTTACATTATCTCTGGACTCGCGTTTCCATTTCTATTTATACTTTCTTACGTTAAACTCGTTGGCTCGCGAATGTGATCGATTTTCAACAAAGATCACGATAACAAATTTAACACAAACTCTAAACTAGATAGAAAAATAAATATGATTTTTTTTTTTCAAATTGATAACAAACTGAAATCTTGAATATTTTTGGATATTCGATTACAAGAATGTTTCTGGATTCTATCTTAAGAATTAATTATAAATTAGATTTTAATCAAAGGTTAAGAGTGATTACAGCAATTTGTCAGTCAATTTGTTAAATAAATTATTATTCGAGAAAATACTTGATTAGGAATAAAATTAAAATTTAAATTACGTTTAGTTTTAAATTAGATTTAAATACAGTTAAATAAGTTAAAATGTATTTTAAATTAATTAAAATTAAACAAAATTGATTAATTGTTTTAAATAGATGTAATATTAATTACGAGTAAAATATGCGCTAAAAGATATTAAATATTCTATTTAATTAGAAACTAATAAAATAGATTATGTCGGTTAAAACTTAAAAATGTACAGATTATTTTTAAAAAATTAAAAATTCTCCTGTGACTCAAATGAAGATTATTTATCCTCCCCATCGTGATCTTTATTTGCGTCGATTTTGAGTCACAAAGCGGCCACCCGATCTTCTTTTCCAATCGATTTTTTATTTATTCATTTATCGATTTTCTAATGTAAAAAGACGCTAGTTACAGACCTAGTTGTGTGGGGAGGTAAATCGGGGGCCTCTATTGGGGCCCCCTCGTACCCCTATGCATTCAATCCGAGGCGATGTATCTTCGCAGAGAGAAAATTGTGCAGAACGAAAACTATCGGCTTCGGACAGCTTTCAAGGTCCAATTCCTGTAACAAAAAAAGCAATTTTAATTTTTAAACAACTTTAATAAGATAAAATAATTTAATTTTGTCTCATATCGTTTCTTACAGTTTAAGAATTTCATTTTCTGGATTTAAAAATGTGTATAATATGAGAAAAAAAAATTTCGTGGTCCGAGATTCGAACCCTGAATGGTTAAGTACAGAAAAACGGTGCCTTACTCCACACGGCTATGGGAATTAAATATCACTGCCTTCTTTATATTGGAGTTTTGATCATTTTTAACAGTTTATATACTTTTTTTCAACTGAATTTTGTTTATTTCTTCTGGTTAAGAATTCTGGAGACTGAATCGCTTGAAAATCTATAAGAGAATTTTATGAAAAAAAAAACAACTTACAATTTCGCCATCTTCGCCTCCAAAGTCTAGCCAGAGGAGTCTCGCACCGTCGTCAGCTGACATCTTGAGTTTGTCAAAAGATCTTCGCCACAGAGGAGTAGGTGGTGAACCAGGACTGACACCAGATCCAGCAACTCCTCTCGCTCCAGCTGCATAAAGGGTGAAACCGTCTTCGTGGTTGACAACTAGTTGACAGGCTCTGCCTTGCCAGACACAACCTAATAAAAACAAGATATTGAAATAAATTTGACTTTCAGTATTTAAACGTTTTTTTTTTTGCATATTTGGCAAAAATAATTACTTTTTGCATTTTCAGAAAAAAAAATTATTCCGACTTTTACATTTTAGTGGATATACCAAACCTATTGGAAAAAAATCTTTTTTACATTCAATAACAAGAAAAAAAAATTTTAAGAAAATAAAAGATGGTGTTTTTAAAAAAATCGAGTTTTTTAATTTTTCAAAAAATGACCGACATTATTTATAATATATATAACTATTGAATAAACTCTTGTCTTACTAACTAAATTTATTATTAATAAAACAATAATAGAAACTCTTAATATTATTCTTCCAACAACTAAAGGATGTAATATTTCAGAATTTAATTTAAAAATTAATATTATTAAAAATAATAAAATAAAAAAATTTTTAAATAATTCATTTTAAAAAATAGTTCATTAAAACATTAATTTTGTAGATTAAAATTAGAAATTAAATATTTGATTTTTTTGAAAGTATTTAAAAAAAATTCTTGCGCCTTTCACGGTATTTTAGCGCACATATAACCTAATGGAAAAAATTATTTTTGTTATCTAGTACATACCAACAAAATTTCAAAAAAATAAAAAACAATGTTTTTGAGAAATTTGAGTTTTTTGGTTTTTTAAAAAAAATTGTTCATTTTAAATATTTTTAAAATTTTCTTGCTAAGAAAGAGCGTCTAAAACATTAGTAAAATTAGAAAACCAAATTAAAAAATATCAATTTTTGAAAAAACTAAAAAGATTGTAAAAAAAATTGTTAGTTTTTTCGTTTAAAAACCACTCTTTGTCCTAAAACTTTCAAATTCTCGTAAATCTAAGAAAAAACAAATTTTTCGCTAAATAAAAAAATACGTGTCTCTTTATTTGTCCTAAAAAACAATAAAAATCATGTTAAACATGATTTTTAATTTTGAAAATATTCGGCCTGTATGATATAAATGGAAACAGACATCTTCAAGTCGATCATTATAATTTAAATAAATTCCAAACGTCAATTAACTCATCTTCTAATTTATTCAGACTTTTAAATTCCAATTAATTCAATTTTAAATGCATTTTAATTAATACGTAATAATTAAATAATATTAATTATTTTCCATATTTACATATTTAATACTCCTTATTCCTTTTTTTAATTCTTACAAAATTTTACTTTTTCTAAACTGTTTCATTTTTATCTTATAATTTCTTATTTTTACAAAAATTTAAGATTTTATGCAGGTTTTCTACTTTGACATAACCTCAAACTAGAAAGTGGATTTTCACGCAAAATAAAAATATTATTAAATCTTATTTTACAAAATTTTAAATAATCCAGTTGTTCATTTTTCAGAAAAAAGTGGATTGAACCAAAATTTTTTGTCAAATGAATTCATCCAATTTTGACAAATAATAGATCATTTCTCTTATTGACACATTCTCTACTATTTTGTTTGTTAGATTTTGTTACATAATATTTTTTTCCAAAAATATATAAAAAACCAATTTTATATATTTAATAATTTTTAGGTAAAATATTATTTAACAAAATCTAACAAACAAAATAGTAGAGAATGTGTCAATAAGAGAAATGATCTATTATTTGTCAAAATTGGATGAAAAGTAGAAAATTTTTACTAGATTTCAAGAAAAAACCCAAAATGTGAAATAATCATTATTTAACCACAAATTTTGGTTCTAGACGATTTTTTCTAAAAAATGTACAACGGAAACTTTAAAAATTTTATAAATTTCTAAAAAAGTTTTTTAAAACATTTTTCATTTAACAACAAAAATTAAAAAAAAAAATTTCGAGGTATATTTTGTTATTAACGTTAAAATAATAATAATAAAAAACAGTGGTTCAATAAAGTGCTACCTTAAAGTTGTTAAGAATTTATTCTTGAGTATTTTAAAACTAGAATCAACTAAATTTTGAAATCTAGTTTGAGGTTATGTCAATAGAGAGAAACTCCTTAATGAACAAATATAGAACGATTGTATAAAATTTTTCTAGAATCATTTAACAAAAATTCAATAGAACTTTTCGGACTACAATATTAAAGTTAATATACTAAAAAATGTTATTTCTTACAATAGCAAAAATGTACTTTCCTTTCTTATAATTATACTATAGTCAAAATTTTAGTATACAATTTTCAAAATAAAAAAAAATTACATTTTATATATTCTTCTTTACACATTTTTAAATATTTTATAACGTCATGTTTAATAAAAAACTTATCCATTTCATTAAATGAAAGAAAAATGTTCAAGAAGTGAACATAATTTTCGGTTTATATTATTCTTTCTTACTTTACAGAATTGTCTTTTTTAAATTCTGATTTTTTCTCGGTCTAAAGTAAATTTTCTTAAATTTCTAGTTACTTTTAAACAAGCTCCAAATACCATTTTACTGTCTAGTAATTTTAACTCATTATTCAGTTATTTTATAACATTTTATTAATTTTTCAAATCTCTAACATTTTGTCAAATTATAGATTTTTTTAAAATCTTTTAGTTATTTCATGTCTTTAGTAATTCTTCTTCAGGTTACAGTTCTTTTTTTTCTTTAAAATAATTTTTTTATTACTGTCTAGTAACTATCTTACTTTCTAGTTATTTTTCTTTATTTTCTAGTTATTTTTCTTTATTTTCTAATTATTTTTTAATAGCTTCTAGTAACTTATTTTTTTCTAGTTATTTTCCATTACTACCTAGCAATGATCTTACTTTCTAGTAATTTTTCTTTATTTTCTAGTTATTTTTTAATAGATTCTAGTAATTTCCATGAATTTGTAGTTATTTTTGTACTCTCTGTATTCTTTTAAAATTTGTATACTTTATTAATTTTCCATTAATTGTTCTTCAACTTTTAGCTTTTTTTAATTTTGGTTCTTGAGTTTATTATTCGTTAATTCGCTTTTTTACGAATTGGTAATTCTGCTTCTTTTTAGAGCAAGGTATAATCAACATCTAGTCATTCCTGTTTTTATTTTCATTTTCATTAATTTCCTTTTTAGTAACTTTTCCTTTTTTCTGATTACTTTTTTTCTTGTTCCTTGTTCACTTGGCGATAATTTTTTATACGTTATAGTTATACCATTTTAATTTCTAAATATTTTTAACTTTACAGTTATTTTTTTTAATTTAATCTTATTTTTAAAAAAATTCTGTTATTTTCGTCATTTTCTAATTATAATTTTTAAATATTCTGGTTCTTTTTTAATTTCTAATTATCAGTTCATTTTTTTGAAATATTGTTTTCTCTTACTTGTCTCTATTTTTCTTATTTCTAGTTGTTTTTCCTAAATTTACTCACACTTATACTTTCTACTGAAGTTTCTTATGTTATTTTTCAATCATTCTTTTTTATCTTATTAGTGAGAGTAAATTTTCGTAAATTTTTAGTGACTTTTAAAACACTTGGAATTATTATTTTAAAAATTAGTCATTTTTATCTTCTTCCTAGTTATATTTCAATACATTTTAATTATTTTTATCAGTATACAGTTATTTTTAACGCTCTAGAAATTTATCATTATTTTCTTCTTTTTTTGATTATATTAAATCAATTTCAAGTACTTTTTTACTTTCTAGAAATTTATCTTTATTCTTTATTTATTAATAATTTTATTCTTATTGTTTTCTTTTGCAATGTCTCAAATTTTTTCGTTTCTATATATTTTTTTCTTATTTCTAGTTAGCTTTCTTTCATTATAAGACATTTTTTCCTTTTTTAAGAATTTTTCTTCATTTTACAGTTATTTTTCAATAAATTCTAGTAATTTTAACTAAGTTTTAGTTATTCTCATCACTACAGAAAACTGTAAAACTAAATTTATTAAAACCGAGCATAAAAGCGAAATAAAAAACACAAAAATTTGCTACAGTTCAAATAATTACGTAAAATTTTACCGTTTTTATATTCCCTGATTATTAGATGTCGCTTCTTATTTCTCAACATTTAATTTACTCTGAGAAAATAATTAAGTTAGAAAGCAGCTTTTTAATTAAAGAAGACCACTCTTTAAGTTTTGGCTTCTTCATTTTATCTTTTTTTCCATCTAGTAGCTTATTTCTGCGCAGCTTTTTCCTTCACAAGAGTTCTTCCTCTAGACTTTAATTGCCAGAGAGTGCTTTCATAAAAGGTGTTTGAAAAAAAATTAATTGACATCGTTTCGTCAAGAAGAATTTTTATTGAAAGATCTTTATGAAAAGAAAATTTAGCTTTCAGTTTTTGAAAGATTAACTATTTTTTTCACCATGTTAATCCATAAGACAAGTTTGACTTTTTGTGGAATTTATTAAGTTGATGTATTATGAATTATTTGTTATTATTTTTATTATTATTGTCATTCTGAATACTTTTTGACAAGTTTCCACGAAAGAAAACAGAGCAAATTCCCTAGTTATATTGTCGGATTTATTGCATCAGCCTCTGAAAAGAGGAATTGAATTTCATCGAGATGAATTCATCAGTCGATTGGACGAATAAAACACATATATCTCTTCCATAGATATTTATAAAGAACCAAAGTTCTCCAATCCGATTTTCCATCAAAGCCCTTCATTTTTTTCCCGTACCTCTTTTCCTTTTCGTGAAAAAAAAAAAAAATTTACTTTTCACGACACAGATGCTCCTTTTCATCATTCCTGTCTCTTGTATACTTTACATCCATCCATTAAATTTGTACGAAATACCAGAGAAAATTTTATTAAAAATAAAAAAAGCGCGAGGTAAAAAAAATGTATTTTGTTTTTTTTTTTTTAAATAAAAATTTGTAACTGTACTTACGAACTGTGTACTCTCGAAGTGAGAGAGCTGCAGAATGACAGCCTTGAACAATGGCTCTAGCCCACGTCGCTAAATCTCTTCTGGTTTCTGCCCGTAGATTGTGGGTTATTACCCCATCAATGGTGCCGACCCTGACAGCAAATGTCGCTCCATGATGGGATGTCGAATTGCTCGACGAGGCCTCATTTTGTCTCGTTGGTGACGAAACGAGTCTGAAAACAAATTTAGAAAAATGATTGCTTTCTTTTCACGCAATATTTTTTAAAAAATGAGGTAGTATTTTTTGAGCTATGGGGAAAATAATACGTAAAATTTGTCGTGATTTTAAAATCAGATTGGTTTAATAATCATAAGTGAGGAAGGTGGAAATTATATAGATAGTTATTTTTTAGATAATCTAAAAATGTCGAAGTATGGATTTCGATATTCTGGTTTTGTTAAAAAAAAAAAACCATTGAAAAGGAAAGAGATACAAATTTTTAAAAAAACCAGAGTATAAAGAAAATTACTAGTGAGATACTATTTCAAGGTGTCTACTAATTTCGTCCTACAAAATTCCCGGTCATTTCCCGGTTTTTGTTCCTATTTTTCCCGATTTTTTCTCTTATTAACTTTAAATATATTTTAAGTGTAAATAGACCTACAAATGGCTAAAAAAATTAAAGATAACAGTTGATAATTAAAGAAAATAATTGAAATTCAATGAAAATGAGATTTGAAGAATATTAATGGAAAGAAATAATTGAACAATGACAAAGATATTTGACAATTGGAAACAAAATTAAAAAAAAAAAGAAAATATTAATCGACAATTGAACAATAATTTAAAAAATTGAACAATGGTTATTGAATTCAACGAATATAACTGAAAATTCGTCAACTAGATAGAAAATCAAAAAAAACTAATTCAAAATTTAAGTTAATAATTCAAAACTGAGGAAATAAATTGAAAATTAAATAATGAAATTGAAATCGGAAAAACACAGAATTATTGAATATTAAAAAACACAATTGAGAATTGAGAAATAAAATTGAAATTCGAATACAATAATTGAGAATTAAAGAAAATTACTAAACAATTTGATTGAAAACAGAAAAAAATAATTTATAATTTAAAAAAATGGAAAATGCCAGAAATTACTTAATATTGAAGAAAACATTAAAAATTGAAAAATAGAATTGTTATTTAAAGAAATTAATTGAGAATTGAAAAAATAATTGAACAATTGAACAATTAAATTGAAAATAGAAGAAAATTATTGAAAATTAAAGGAGGTTTTGAAACATAAAATAAATAACTGATAATTGAAAAAAAATAATTGAAAAAAGTCGAGATTACTGAATATTGAAACAAACAATTGGAAATTGAACAAAATAATTAAAAATTAAAGAAAATAATTGCAAATTGAAGAAAAAACTTTAAAATTGAAGACAATATTTGAAAATAGCAGAAAAATTTAGAAATCGACGGAAAAAATTTGCGAATTGGTGGAAATAATTTAAAAAATATCAATTTACATTAAAATTGAAAGAAAAACATAATTTAAAAAAGCTGAGAATTGTTGAATATTGAAGAAATTAAAAATCGAAAGAAATTGAGAAATTGAAAGAAATGTGAAAAAAATAATTAAAAATTGAAGAAAAAATTGAAATTTAAGAAAAAAATTAGAAATTGAAGAAAATAATTAAGGATTTAAAAAAAACCATTATAAAAAGCCTAGAGTTATTGAATATTAAAAAAAAACAATTGAAAATTAAATAAATAAATAAATAAAATTGAAGAATTGAATTGAATGTCGAAAATTATAATTGTGAATTAAAGAAAATAATTGAACAATTGGATTGAAAGTAGAAGAAAATAAGTGATAATTAAAGAAAAAAGAAATTGAACAACCACGAATTATAAACTTTGAAGAAAACAATAAAAAATGAAGAATGTAATTGTAATTTGAAGAAATTAATTAAAAATTGTAGAAAATAATTTTAAATTGAAGAAAATGTGATTTCATGAAAATTGTTGAATAATAATTAATGAATTGAATTGAAGTTTCAAAAACATAACTGATAATTGAAAAAAAAATATTAAAAAAAGCCGAGAATTATTGATTATAGAAGAAAATAATTAAAAAATTGGAGGAGTTATTGAGATGTGAAATAAATAAATGATAATTGAACAAAAACAGTTGAAAAAAGTCGAGAATTATTAAATATTATATTAAATAATTAAAAATGGAAGGAAATAATTGAGATCTGAAGAAAATAATTAAAAATTGATGAAAATAATTGAAAATCGTAGAAAATATTTCAAAAGTAAAGAAATTAATTAGAAATTGATAAAAATAATTGAAAATTGAAGAAAATAATTGTCAATTGAAGAAAATTGTAGAAAACAATTGAGAAATGAAGAAATAATTTAAAATTAATGAAAATAATTCAAAATGGAAGAAAATAATTGAGAATTGTAGAAAATAATTAGAAATTGAAGAAAATAAATCAGAGTTGAAGAAAATAATTGAAAATTGAAAATAATAATTGGCAATTGAAGAAAATAATTGTGAATTTCTGAAAATAGTTGAATAATTGAAGAATTGAATAATATATTGATATATTATGTTTTAATTTATAATATATATTTTTTATTTTTCAATTGCATAATTGTCGCATAATTACACAAAATTAAAACGCATAATCAGATTGGTTCAAAATGCATAAAGTTACCATCTTTATTTATAAAACAAATTGATATATTAATCAAATTTATTAGCCCAGAAAGAAAATTCCCGGTTTGACGGAAAATTCCTGGTTAATTCCCGATTTTTCCCGGTAAATTTAAATTCCCGGTTATTTCCCGGTTTTTCCGTTTAGTAGACATCCTGCTATTTGAAATTGGAGAAAAATAACTAGAGAAAAAAATTGATGTAAAGTTAAGAGGTAATTAAAATATCAGGGAAGTAATTAAGAAATGAAAGAAAATTACTAGAAAGTTGAAAAAATAATCGATAAATGCAAGGAAGAACTCAAAGTTAGGAAAATATTACTAAAAAGTACCAGAAAACTATAAATTGAAGAAAATTGGTAACAAGTTATGAAAAATTTGGAAAAAAGTTGAAAATGGAAGAAAATTTTAAAAATGAAAAAATAAATTAATCAGATAATGAGAAACAATTGACTAGAGAATTAAGTCATTGTAAAATTGATGCGAAGAATAAGTAGTAAATTTGAAACAAGTTGGTAAAGTAAAAAAATGGATATTAAAAGATGGTAACAGAAAATTAAAGAAAAATTACTAAAAAGTGAAAAAATAATTAGTTTATCATAAGAAAGTGAAAATAGAATTAGAAATACTAAAGAAAAGAAATTACGAAATAAAAATAACATTAAAATTTAAAAAAAAAATCAGACATTTAAGAAATACAATTAATAAAACTATTTTAAATGACTAAAATGAAATAAATAAAAGATAAAAATAAGAACTTAAAAGGGGGGGGGGGGGGAAATTACTAGAGAGTTACAAAGTAACTAGAAAGAATAAATATCGACTCAAAAATGAACTAAAAAAAACTATAAAGACAAATAGCTAGAAATTAAAAAAGCATCTAGAAAACAGAGAAAAAATATTGGGTGTTATGTTACAGATAATAAAATACCAGGATATTAAATAAGGATAGTAAAAAGTAAGAAATATTTTGCAAATTTTGAAATTCAACTACAAAACTTAATGTAAAGTTAAGAAATTACAAAAATGTTTAAAAAGTGAATATAAGAGTAGAGGAAAATTTTGAGATAGTAACAAAATAATCAGAAAGTGAACTTTATAACTAGAAATTTATAAAAAATAACTAAAATAAAACACAACTTTAAGTAAGGAATAAAGAAAGAGACGGGAATAAATAATTAGAAATTAAAAAAAAAGAATTATGAAAAAAAAGCAGAAAATGATAAAATAACTATAAATATAAGCCAGGAGAACCATTTATTTATTTATTTATTTATTGAACAATACAAGTTTTACAAAATAATTTACAATTAGAGATAAAGAAGAAACTGAAACTTGAGTATATAACTAGAAATTTTAAAAATAAAAAAAAAACTAGACAACTAACTTAAAAATTAAAAAACTTACTAGGAAACAGAATAAATATATAAATATAAATAATGAAAGAATGCCTAGGAAGGAAATAAAGTAACTAGAATTTTTAAAAAACTTGAAGAAAACAACTCAGAAATATAGAAATATAGTCAACTAAGAATGAATAACTAAAAATTATTTTAATTATCAATTAAACGGTAAAAAAACTAGGACATAAATAAATAACTAGAAATTAAAGTAAAACAGCCAGAAAAGGTCAAAAAGCAAAAAGTAAACAAAATTTCTACACTGAGAAAACGGTATTCTTCTTTTAAGAATTATTGTTGGCGCCTATTTAAGAATAAAATATTCTTCACATTTTTAAGAAAATCTTCTTTCAAGAGTATATTCTTAAAATTTAAAATATATTCTTAATCCAAGAACTATTTTCTTAATTTAAGAAAATACTCTTATTTTAAGAAAATTTTCTTGATCCAAGAAACTCTTCTTAATTTAAGAAAATTTTTCTTATTCTGAGAATATTTTTCTTATTCTAAGAATATTATATTCTTTAAATAAGAATATTTAATTTTTTAATAGGCCCCAAGAATAATTCCTAAAAGAAGAATACCGTTTTTTCAGTGTAGAAAACAGAAAAAAATCTCTAAAATGAAAATATAACTAAAAAGTGAAGATTATCGAAATATTATAAAAACCAATTGGAAAGTCAGAAATGTAAGTCGTAATTGAAAAAACTATAAAATGTGATAAAATTGTAAACCAGTGAAAAAATAATTAAAAAATAGTTAAAATTTAACTAATTGAATTAGTAAACAGAATTTTACTAAAATATTAGTTATTTTGACATAACCTAAAAATGAATCCGATTATAATAAGTTATGTTTTACTAAATGTTTAGTAGACACTATTAGAATTAGTGACTAAGTTTTTGATTTTTAATTAGCTGCTTTTAACTTTTAACTAATTTAGATTTAGAGAGTATAGAAATGGAAGAAATTTTCTAATCACATGTTTTTAAATTTATTTTAAATTATTTTATCTTCAATATTATATTTCTAATTAATAGACACCGAAAACAATGGTTAATTATTGCCAATAATAATAATTAGTCTTGAAATAAATTCCTAAAATAATATTACAATATAATAAAAACCATAACCGAATTTTAACTCGAAATTTTTTAATCATGCTTGGAAAGTAAATTAACTCGATATAGAGTAAAAAACAATAACGTGGAATTTAATTTTGAAACAATTTTGTTAACTCTTCTTTAAAATCAGAATTAAATTCATTGTGTATCTCTCTCCTGTTTCATATTCGCTGTATAGTAGATTGAAATATATCTGGCTAAACTTTATGCCGCAATATTTTCAATATAGAAGCAATTAATTGAAAACAAAAAGCTAAATAAATAATACTGACAGATTAAGATTTCTTTGATTTTTATATTTTTTATTGATCGAAATTCGTTATTATTGGAAATTTTTCCTGTTTGTCAATTATTCAGCAAGTTGAACAAACGTGTATACATTTTTTGGGCAAAAAATGTTTCACGGTACCTTGTGTTTAAATATCAAACATTCCTCACGAAACAAAATTTTTAAAATTCATTTCAATTAAATTATGTTCTTATACAGATTTGGTAAATTTTCGAAATTTCATGTTAATGAAATTTAATAAGCTCTTTTAAACTTATTTTGATTAAAACTACCTTACAAATTTGAATTCATTTTTGTAAACCAAAATATAGTTTAAAATTCATTATCTCGCTAATTAATAATGTTTATAATAAACGAGAAAAAACATTTTCATTATAACTTTATCGTTAATTATTAAAACCCTCCGGTTAACAGAATATACTCGTCCTAACATTTTTGTTAATAATATTCTTCATCAAATTAGCATTAAGACTTCTAAAAAATTAAAAACTGTAGTCTGTGGTTTAAGGATTATTATAAAAATATTTCAAATGCTACATATTCAATATTTGTTATTAAATAAAAGAAAACAATTAATTTTTTCCTAAAACTGATTTCTAATCAGTTTAAATTCAAAAGTCAAGTTATTTATTACATTAACAATTCGTTATTTCCATGCTCTCGTTGATTATTTCACCCTCTTTTATCCACGTATAAAACATTTATCTTTATTTTATAAAAATTGAATTTTTTTCCTGATATTCGTTTTTATGAGAATAATAGTCAGTTGGCGAAAAAAAAAAGTGAATGAAAGCCGTTTTTCAAACGATTGATTGAGACGGGCGTTTGTGGCGTGCGATTGCGTGGAGTAAATTTATAAATTTGAAAAAAAAAAAGAATGACAAGAGGAGAAGTAAAAAATAGAGAAAAAGAAGAGAGCAACGAATGAACAGCAAAGTCGGCAGCGTGGCAGTAGATTTTGAATAACACCAGTTGGTATGTACACGAGTCAGCGTAACATACGAGGTCCAAAGGGAACGATTGGCTTTGAGTGGCCCCTCTGGATTTCAGCCAATAACCATGTTATTCGTATTCGCAGGTGTATGAGTATTTGGACACGTTTCTACTTCAACTCTTGTGTCGGTGAAGTCACATTCGTACAAAAGCCACTCACTTTCCTTGTGTTGACATTGGCAGCTTTATTTGTTGTTTGCACAGACTTAAAGGCTCTACACGACGCAGTTTGTGGCAAAACAATACATCTCAAAATACGACCCACTTGCGGATTTATTTTACGACCAATTTATCTATTTACTTGTGACGCCTATTCGAATAATGTACTTTGACTTGATGGTATAGAAAAATAAGATATAAAAACGACAAGTTATGTTGAAAAAAAGATGGTATTTTAAATCAGGGATGCGTACGTAAATAGTATGATTCACTATATAAGTGCCAACTATAGTGAATCAGACTATTTACGTACGCATCCCTGTTTTAAATACACTATACAGGACAAAATTGTGGGACAACTTACAAAAATGGTATTAAAAACATGACCGTCTTAAAATGTTGATAACTCTGTTTAATGTTAGCAAATTAAAATTTTTAATAGACCATTGGAAAGATTATAAAATTTGCCGTTAAATGATCCTATTTTAAAGCTTTTTTGATTAATAGGAACGAAGATTCAATGTGATAAAGATAGGTGAATTTTTCGTTTTTTGTGAATTTTCATTTTTCAAGTTTGGTGGGCTGTATTTTCTAGAAAAGTAATGGGAAATTTTTAAAATTAGGGTAAATCTAACCTGAAACTTTTAACTTCAAAATAAGCTAAAGAAAACTTAAGTATCTTGACTGGTTCAAAAGTTATCCACTACCGGCCAAAATTGTGGGACCACGTACCAAAATGGGATTCAAAACATGACCATCTTACAATGTTAATACCTCTGTTAGATATTAGCGAATTGGAATTTTTTATAGACCATCGGAAAGCTTTTTTAATTTGCCTTTAAATGGTCCTATTCTAAAGCTTTTTCGATTAATAGAAACGGAGACACAATGCGATAATGACAGGTGAATTTTTCGTTTTTTGTGAATTTTCATTGTTCAAGTTTGGTGGGCTGCATTTTCTAGAAAAGTAATTAGAAAATTTTAAAATTAAGCTAAATCAAAACTGGAACTTTTAACTTCAAAATAACCAAAAGAAGACTTAAATATCTTGACTGGTTCAAAAGTTATACACTACCGACCAAAATTGTAGGACCACTTACAAAAATGGGATTAAAACCATGACCGTCTTAAAATGTTGATAACTCCGTCAGATATTAAAGAATTAAAATTTCGCATAAATCATTGGAAAGCTTATAAAATTTAACGTAAAATGTTTTTATTTCAAAGCTTTTTAGATCAATAGAAATGGAGATTCAATGCAATGAGATAAAGACAGGTAAATTTTTCGTTTTTTGTGAATTTTCATTGTTCAAGTTTGGTGGGCTGCATTTTCTAGAAAAGTAATTGAAAAATTTTGAAATTAACCTAAATAAAACGTAGAACTTTTAACTTCAAAATAAGCCAAAGAAAACATAACTATCTTGACTGGTTCAAAAGTTATACACTACCGGCCAAAATTGTGGGAGCACTTACAAAAGTGGGATTAAAAACATGACCGTCTTAAAATGTTGATAACTCCGTCAGATATTAACGAATTAAAATTTCTCATAAACCATTGGAAAGCTTATAAAATTTACCGTGAAATGTTTATATTTCAAAGCTTTTTAGATCAATAGAAACGGAGATTCAATACAATGAGGTAAAGACAGGTAAATTTTTCGTTTTTTGTGAATTTTCATTGTTCAAGTTTGGTGGGCTGCATTTTCTAGAAAAATAATTTGAAAATTTTGAAATTAAGCTAGATAAAACTTAAATCCTGGAACTTTTCTCTTCAAAATAAGTCAAAGAAAACCTAAATATCTTGACTGGTTCAAAAGTTATACACTACCGGCCAAAATTGTGGGACCACTTACAAAAATGGGATTAAAACCATGACCGTCTTAAAATGTTGATAACTCCGTCAGATATTAAAGAATTAAAATTTCGCATAAACCATTGGAAAGCTTATAAAATTTACCGTAAAATGTTTTTATTTCAAAACTTTTAAGATCAATAGAAATGGAGATTTAATACAATGAGATAAAGACAGGTAAATTTTTCGTTTTTTGTGAATTTTCATTGTTCAAGTTTGGTGGGCTGTATTTTCTAGAAAAGTAATGGGAAATTTTTGAAATTAGGGTAAATCTAACCTAAAACTTTTAACTTCAAAATAAGCTAAAGAAAACTTAAGTATCTTGACTGGTTCAAAAGTTATCCACTACCGGCCAAAATTGTGGGAACACTTACAAAAGTGGGATTAAAAATATGACCATCTTAAAATGTTGATAACTCCGTCAGATATTAAAGAATTAAAATTTCGCATAAACCATTGGAAAGCTTAGAAAATTTACCGTAAAATGTTACTATTTCAAAGCTTTTTAGATCAATAGAAACGGAGATTCAATGCAATGAGATAAAGACAGGTAAATTTTTCGTTTTTTGTGAATTTTCATTGTTCAAGTTTGGTGGGCTGCATTTTCTAGAAAAGTAATTGAAAAATTTTGAAATTAACCTAAATAAAACGTAGAACTTTTAACTTCAAAATAAGCCAAAGAAAACATAACTATCTTGACTGGTTCAAAAGTTATACACTACCGGCCAAAATTGTGGGAGCACTTACAAAAGTGGGATTAAAAACATGACCGTCTTAAAATGTTGATAACTCCGTCAGATATTAACGAATTAAAATTTCTCATAAACCATTGGAAAGCTTATAAAATTTACCGTGAAATGTTTCTATTTCAAAGCTTTTTAGATCAATAGAAACGGAGATTCAATACAATGAGGTAAAGACAGGTAAATTTTTCGTTTTTTGTGAATTTTCATTGTTCAAGTTTGGTGGGCTGCATTTTCTAGAAAAATAATTTGAAAATTTTGAAATTAAGCTAGATAAAACTTAAATCCTGGAACTTTTCTCTTCAAAATAAGTCAAAGAAAACCTAAATATCTTGACTGGTTCAAAAGTTATACACTACCGGCCAAAATTGTGGGACCACTTACAAAAATGGGATTAAAACCATGACCGTCTTAAAATGTTGATAACTCCGTCAGATATTAAAGAATTAAACTTTCGCATAAACCATTGGAAAGCTTATAAAATTTACCGTAAAATGTTTTTATTTCAAAACTTTTAAGATCAATAGAAATGGAGATTCAATACAATGAGATAAAGACAGGTAAATTTTTCGTTTTTTGTGAATTTTCATTGTTCAAGTTTGGTGGGCTGTATTTTCTAGAAAAGTAATGGGAAATTTTTGAAATTAGGGTAAATCTAACCTAAAACTTTTAACTTCAAAATAAGCTAAAGAAAACTTAAGTATCTTGACTGGTTCAAAAGTTATCCACTACCGGCCAAAATTGTGGGACCACGTACCAAAATGGGATTCAAAACATGACCATCTTACAATGTTAATACCTCTGTTAGATATTAGCGAATTGGAATTTTTTATAGACCATCGGAAAGCTTTTTTAATTTGCCTTTAAATGGTCCTATTCTAAAGCTTTTTCGATTAATAGAAACGGAGATTCAATACGATGAGATAAAGACAGATAAATTTTTCGTTTTTTGTGATTTTTCATTGTTTAAGTTTGGTGGGCTGCATTTTCTAGAAAAGTAATTGAAAATTTTTGAAACTAACCTAAATAAAACGTAGAACTATTAACTTCAAAATAAGCCAAAGAAAACATAACTATCTTGACTCGTCCAAAAGTTATACACTACCGGCCAAAATTGTGGGAACACTTACAAAAGTGGGATTAAAAATATGACCATCTTAAAATGTTGATAACTCCGTCAGATATTAAAGAATTAAAATTTCGCATAAACCATTGGAAAGCTTAGAAAATTTACCGTAAAATGTTACTATTTCAAAGCTTTTTAGATCAATAGAAACGGAGATTCAATACAATGAGGTAAAGACAGGTAAATTTTTCGTTTTTTGTGAATTTTCATTGTTCAAGTTTGGTGGGCTGCATTTTCTAGAAAAGTAATTGAAAAATTTTGAAACTAACCTAAATAAAACGTAGAACTATTAACTTCAAAATAAGCCAAAGAATACATAACTATCTTGACTGGTTCAAAAGTTATACACTACCGGCCAAAATTGTGGGACCACGTACCAAAATGGTATTAAAAACATGACCATCTTAAAATGTTGATAGCTCTGTCCAATGTAAGCAAATTAAAATTTTTCATATATATTTAGTCTTGTAAAATTATATTGTAAAACCTTTTAAAATATTTATTGCCATTAGCTGCTAAACGTCTTTCTTTGAATCACGAACTGTATACAGCACGTTTACGATTTTTTCCTTCTCCTCCAACTTTGTACCTGAGTAAACCATTTTTAAATCTTTCTAATAGAGTTCACCGATATTTATACCCCCATTCTTACACTTATAACCAAAACTATTTTTTCACGACACTAACACTTACACTTATACCTTGCACTTCCTTGCAGGAATTTACCTACTAATTCGATTTAACAAATTATTTATTCTAAATAAATTCAATTTTTTATTATATTTATTGGTTTAATAACAATATTTACTTCTAGAATTAATGCAATATTTGAATTTGACTTAAAAAAAATTAATGCCTTTTCAACCCTTAGACAATTAGGTCTAATAATAATAATAATATTATCAACATCATTAACTTCATTTGTATTCTTTCACTTAATTTCCTATGCTATATTTAAATCCCTATTATTTTTATGTTCAGGAATAATAATTCACTCTATAATAAATTTTCAAGATATTCGATTTATAGGGAATTTAATTTATGGAACACCCTTAACAATTACTTACTTTAATACTGCTAATTTATCATTATGTGGAATCCCTTTCCTTTCAGGTTTCTTTTTTAAAGATATATTATATGAATTAATCTTAAATTGAAATATTAATATAATAATCTTCATTTTAATATTTTTTTGTATTTCTTTAACTTTAATACACAGAATCCGTTTAATATTTTATTTAACAATTATTATACATTTATTTACCCTAATTCAAATAAAAAATGATAATTATTTAATAAATTCTTCAACATTAATATTATTTTTTATATCAATTTTATTTGGAAGTTTAATAAATTGAATTTTATTTTCTTCTCTTAACTTTAGAATTATTAATTTAAACTTTAAAAATATTATTTATCTAATAATAATAATTAGCTTAATTATTATACCTTATACCTTATACCTTTTTGCCTTGTGACGATGTGAAATTTTTTACTATAATTTTACTTCTCACAACATTTTTATTTAATTTAAACTTAATTAAATTATTTGATTTCTAAAATTATTATTTTTAATTAATTAATTCTTAAAATTCGGAGGTTGCAGCGGTATTCCAAGGTTGAGAAAAATGATAATTTATTAGATTTTAAGATTAATTGTATTTTCCCTTTTTTATTTTTCTGTAAATTCCTGTTCCTGGTTCGTGAGTCGTCATGGAATAAGAAAATCGTAATAGAAGGATGATTGGATAATTTTATTCGTCGATTAAAAGAAGTCAATTTATTTGGATTTAATTTCTACTTCAAATTTTGCCGCCTGTTTTGAAGAAGTTTACTGCCAGTTCAAAATTAAAAAAAAAAAAAAAATCATGGCCCAAGGATTATAATTTCTAATATTTGAGATTGCTGCCTTCCTGCCTTTCTATTTTAATTTTTAGAAGAATAATTAATTTCCTTGGTAGAATTTCACGCAGCCTTCCGTCTCCTCTACGCGAAGCTCCTATGCCGATGGCCCGTTAGAATCATCATACGAACCTGATATTAATGAATTTCATTGAAATTTGGATTTAGTCCCTTTGAGTTTTTTGTGATGGAATTTTAATATTTAACCTGTATTAGAAGATAACGGAGGAGAGTCTAGTGGAATTATTTATTTATTTTCAACATCTAATGGATTAATTAATTTAAATTTAAACCTGATTTCCTGAGTAACTACGTCACTGGAGTATTCTAGTAACGGCACCGCACTAAGTTTGTTGAATTGTTAAACAAATGAAGAGCGCGAAATCCGAGTTGAAGTTACCGAAAAACGAAGACCGTTTATCATCTTTTGTGCAACCTCCGAAGAGTGAAGAACTCTAGTTAATTTTATTAAAAATTTTATAATTATTTAATCTTTGTGATTTATAAAGTTTTGTGAGGACTTCCAATATTTCCCTTATTTTGCTGATCCAATAGAATTATTTAACTGATTTTCTGGTGAGAAATTTTTAATATTAGAAATTCAATAAAGGACATTTTGTTTAATTTATTGATTTGATCAGGTTTCTAAGGAAGACATCTTGAAATTAAATTTTGCAGAAATATTTTCTTTTCTTGAATTCCTTTATTGAATTTTCTTTTCTTTTAATTGATTTAAAACAAATTCTTTAAACGATTTTTCAATGATTTAAATTTCTAAAATTCAAATTTGATTTTGACCCTTTCCCTTTTATGTTGTAAATTAAATTTTAATCCCTTTTCTCATCTTTTGACCCTTCCCTTGTTAATTTATTTATTATTATCAATATTTCAATCTTGGGATATCGTAAGAGAGATCGTTTATTTTATTTTTTATTTTAACTTTATCTATGTAAATCAGGTTATTTGATAATCAATTATTAATTATGTGATTAATGTAATCAAAATTATAATTAATGAATTAAAATCTATTTTGTCATTTATAAAAATTGTCTATTTATTAATTTTCATTAATAAATATTAAATTAATTTATTTATTTGAACATTAAAATAAGAATCACACCCTTCTACCACATTTTCTTTTAATTAAATATTTCTGAGCTGCCAAACAATTTCCGTCGTAGTTTATTAATAGATTAAAATTCTATTATTTTATTTATTAAATAATTTATTTAATTTTTTTTGTTGTAAAGGCGCCCAACCGAGTAAAAATCTATATAATTCTTCCTTTCTCCGTTTGTTATATTATTATATTTAAAAAAAATTAATTAATTGGGTTACAGCCTGCAAGGGCCTACGCCGTCCCTTAGGACACCAGATACAAAATTTCCTTCGAATGAACAACATCTCTTTTCGAACCACTGTCGCTTACTCAGTGTACCTAACAAACCAATTCTTATACACTTATTGAATAAATGTTAACTTTATTATTATTTATGCACAAGACGAGTTTTATTTCAAGTTATCCTGTCCGTGTAACGTTTAAAATGTTTAATTGATTAGATATAATTTAAAAAAATTAAAGAATAATTATAAAATTTAAAGTGAGTAATTGTATATTTAAAAGTGTTGAAAATTATAGAAAAAATGAGAGATTTATTTAATAATGAAACTAAATTTATTTAAACTGATATTAAAAATTTTTAATCAATTTAAATGCATTTTTTTTAAAAAGTATCTCATTTAAAACAAAAAATATCAATGTGTCAATCGTCAGGTCTGGACAGAATAAAAGAATGAATGAAAGAATAAATGAATCTTGTGAATTATTTTTAAAAGATTACTTCACTAATGTTTAATTTATCCAGCCCATTACCTCACTTTTCTCTAATTAAAAAATATATTAAATTCAGTTTCCTTTCACCGGAAGTACCTTAATGTTCAGTCAATAAATTACAAAATTGGCAAGCTTCGTGGAATTATTTATTGTCATTCTGTCGATAATCTGTCCAGCGGTCTGAGCCACTAAACTTGAGAAAAAAGCGGATAAAGAGGAGAGAGAACAGACAAAAGAAAACCTCAGTCAGTAAATAAGAGCGCTAAACGAGAATAGATGGTCGATCGTCGCCGTAATCCGCGAAAAAAAGAATAAGACCAGAAATAAGAAAAAAGTAGGAAAGGGGTACGCTGAAGAAGAAGAAAAAATAAAGAAGTAGATTTGAAGAAGAAACTTTGTCTGGAGTGGAGTGGAATCACTTCCGGTTTGTCTCGCAGTAAAACTTCCTTAAGTCGGCTATTCCGTAGTTTCCACCCTGTCGCTTTTCGGGGCCTGATACTGACCCCTTCGACTGGAAACAGCTTCTCCGGGGTCTTTTTATTATCGCGCTTTCTGCCTTGGTGAGATTCTGAGATTTAGTGCAGACGTCAACTTTAAACAAAAAATTTATCTTTCAGCCACACTTGGGCCTCGATTTCCTTCTATTTTCTTTTTCAAAACACTATTTATTTCTTGTTCAACTAAAGCAATAAAATTAATGAAATAAAATATCCACGGAATGGGATAAACTGAAACAATAAAATTAATGAAAAGGAGTCTAATGAAATCAAGTAAATGGAATAAATTTAGATGCAGTGCGGATAATTAAAAATAGTGACATAGAAAATGCAATTAATTTGAAATAAACCTCAGGTCTTTTAACGTAATTGTTTTGTTTATATTTAGCCATGCTTTTCTACTGTAAAGTCAGTGATGGAAGTTTATTTTTTGTAAACAAAAGGGTTTTAAATTAAAATATGCGAAAAAAGAATGAGTTTAATCAGAAGCATGTGAAAATTATTTCAGGCATAAATTTATAATAAACTTTAATTATAAAATTAATTTTTGATTAAACTTGATATAAAATAAAGCACAAATAACAAAAATAGAATAGATTTTATCAAAAATGTTCTTCATTTAAAATAATAGGAAATGTCGCAACGCAAATAAAATAACCAAAATGTAGAAATTGAAATTTAACAAATATTTTCAGTTAAAATATAATTGAGCTGTCTTTGGCGATAATGACGACAATTAGAATTACAATTTCAACGAATTTGACAAAGAAAAGGTTTATTTAATAAAATACCTTTCTCGCCAACCTATCAAAAAAATCAAAACTAAATTATATTTGACAAAAAGTAAGTGGCTTGATAGCGTTGATCAGGAAATCATCAAGGAATCAATTTTATTGTTTAGGGTAAAAATCAAATTATTAATGCTTTCAAATTAGAAAATCGGCACATATCAAAATTTCTGATTTTTTTTATTGAGATTTTAAATGCTTTCAAATTCAATTATAAATAATTTACAGGGCTTTTAAATTTAAATACTTCGAATTTTATCAAAGCTTTTAGATTAAAGTACCCTTAATGTAAACAGCCTTTTTCATTAAATTATGTACATCTAATTTTCAAAGCTTTTTAATTAAATAAGTTTTAATTTTCAGGCTTTTTGAACTAAAATACTTGTAATTTACAAAGAATTCCAAATTTAAAGGTATTAAATTGTCAAAGATATAAAACTAATTGCTATAAAATACGAAAAGGCGGATGCAATATAAGAGAAAAAATATAAAAGTCGCCAAAAGACGCTTTCTTAGGAATTTTCAAGTTACTAATATTTAATCTGAGAGTCAATTAGGCAACTTATCCAGAAATCTACATTACAGATTTTACATCCCAAAATTTTATATTACAGATTTAATATCCCATATTCTATACTCGATATAAGATGTCACAATAAATAAAGTAACTTGTATATGTGTTACGTGTTACTTTATAGAGAATATTTCTGTTTCTTAAAAGACTAATATATGTTTATGAAGAACCTTTATATTTACTCAAGTGTTTTATCAAATATCATTATATTAATGTGATAAATATCAGTCCTGATGTTTGTTTTAGCTGAGTACTTTTATGACTTTATCTTATTTTGCAGTTAAATTTTTAAATGTGTCGTGACTTGTATAGACTTCAGCCTTATATTATATTATATTGTGTTTTGTATTTTGTTTATACTTATATTATTTTATTAATTTAATTTCGAGTACTTATCGTACGAAAGGGCTTATCTTTCTTTCTATTTTACTGCCCGTTTATGTATAAATAAATAAATAAATAATAGATTCAAAAGTTCACATACCAAATTCCATAGTCAAGATTCCATATTCCAGTTAAAATTTTTACATTCAAGAAAGTATAATACAGAAAAAAGATTCTGAATATTAAGATGTGAAATCTGGATTTTTCAATCTAGATTATGGAATCGAGAATAAGGAATCTCCAATCTCAGATTTTTATTCTGGAATTTGGAGTCTTGAATTTGAAATCTGTAAAATAAAATAAGCGGTGTGGGATCTGAAATCTAGAGTTTCGGATGTTGAAGTTTTAATTTTGAATCTAAAATGGAGAATCTTTAATGTAGAATCGGAAATTTTAAATCTAGAAAATGGAAAACAAAATGAAGAATCTGGAGTCCAAAATCTAGGATGTACAAATTGGAATATAAAATTTGGAATCTCTTTTGTGAAATTTGACGGTAAGAATCTAGAATCTGCTATGTGGAATCTGTCATTTTAAACTTAGATTATGGAACTGAGAATAAAGAATCTCAAATCTGAAAATTTGAATCTAGAATGAGAAATCCTAATTTTTAAATCTGGAATGTAAAATCAAAAATTTTTAATCTATAAAATGTAATACAGAACAAGAAGACTCGATTCTAAAATGTAGAATCTAGATTAAAAAATTTTTGAATTCAAAATGTGTAAAATAGAATCAGGATCTCGATTCTGAGATGTCAAATCTAGAATCTAGAATCTAGAATAAGAAATCTAGAATCTAGAATTAGGAATCTAGAATATAGAATCTGCCATTTTTAACTTAGATAACGGAATCGAGAATAGAAAGAAAACTCGATTCTAAATGCAAATTCTGTAATCTGGAATCTAGAAACTGCGATGTGGAATCTGGAATCTATCTTCTGGAAACTGGAATACGGATTTTACTAATGTAGAATTAACAATGTGAAATCCAAAAAACATTATATTATTTGGAATTTAGAATTTGGAACATAAAATTCATAATAAGTAATCTAAAATAAAAAATCTACAATCTAGTATGTAGAATCTGGAATCGACGTGGAATCAAAAAGACAGAAACTGTCATGCGAAATCTCGAATCGATTTTGGAGAAACTAGAATATGGAAGCTAGAAATAGAATCTGACTTGTGAAATCTAATATCAAGAATCTTCATCGTGGAATCTAGAATACAAAATTTTGGAATGGGTAATTTGGACTTTAGAATCTAAGACAAGTGATCAATGAGTAATCTAGAATCTAAGAAGTTATATCTATAATCTGGGATGTAAAATCTAGAATCTAGGATCTGAAATATAAAATCTAGAATGTGTAATTTAGAATATAGAATATGAAATTTTTAAATGTAGAATCAGAAATGTGAAATATCGAATTTGGGTTGTAAAATCTG
Organism: Ganaspis brasiliensis; assembly: GCA_037103525.1. NCBI lineage: Eukaryota > Metazoa > Arthropoda > Insecta > Hymenoptera > Figitidae > Ganaspis > Ganaspis brasiliensis. The sequence continues at coordinate 697,162 of JAZKLR010000234.1, forward strand.
GAATTTAGGAATTGCGATCTAGAATCTGTGATGTGAAATCTGAAATCCAGAATATAGAATGTGGAATCTGAAATTTAGAATCTAGAATAAGTGATCTAAAAATAAGGAATCTAGAATCTAAGATGTTAAATATAAAATCTAGAATGTGAAGTCTGGAATCTAATATATAAAATCTTAAATCTAGGATTTAATTTAGATGTAATTTAGAATCTAGAATTTTAAATTTTGAAATGTAGAATCAGAAATGTGGAATCTGGAATATAGTAATTGCAATCTAGATTCTGCAATGTGGAATCTGCGATATGGAATTTGATATGTGTTATCTAAAATCCAGAATATAGAATGTGGAATCTTAAATTTAGAATTTAGGATAAGTGATCTAAAATAACGAATCTAGAATCTATGATGTTAAATATAGAATATAAAATGTGAAGTCTAGAATCTAGCATTTTAAATCTAAAATCTTGAATGTGTATTTTAGAATCTAGAATATGGAATTCTGAAATGTTAAAAAAGAAATGTGGAATGTGGAATTTGAAAAGTAAAATCAAGAATATAAAATTTGTGATCTGGAATCTGATATATAGAATCTGAAGTACAGAATCTAGAATAAGGAATCTGGAATTTATAATCTAAAATAAATGTTCTAAAATCAGGAATATAAAATCTGAGGTGGTAAATATAGGTAAATATAGAATCTAGGATGTGAAATCTAAAATCTAGTATATGAAATATAAAATCTAGAATGTGTAATTTGGAATCTAATATATGAAATTTTAAAATGTAGAATCAGAATTGTGGAATCTGGAACATAGTAATTGCAATCTAGAATCTGTAATGTGGAATCTGCGATATGGAATTTTATTTGTGTTATCTGAAATCCAGAATAGAGAATGTGGAATCTGAAATTTAGAATCTAGAATAAGTGATCTAAAATAAGGAATCGAGAATCTAAAATGTTAAATTTAAACTCTAGAATGTGAAGTCTAGAATCTAAAATATTAAATCTAAATTCTAGGATGTGTAATTTAGAATCTACAATATTAATTTTTGAAATGTTGAATCAGAAATGTGGAATTTGGGATGTGAAATCCAGAATCTTGAATTTGCGATCTAGAAACTGTTTTATAGAATATGAAGTTTAGAATCTAGAATGTGGAATCTGGAATTTAGAATCTGAAATAAGTGATCTAGTTTAGGATTCTAGAATCTGAGATGGTAAATATATAGAATCTGGTATGTGAAATCTTCAATCTAGTATATGAAATCTAAAATCTAGGATTTGTAATTTAGAATCTTGAATATGAAATTTTGAAATGTTGAATGAGAAATGTGGAATATGGAATGTGTAATCTGAAATCTAGAAAATAAAATTTCGAAATGTAGAATCAGAAATGTGGAATCTCAAATCTAGTATTTGCAATCTAGAATCTGTTATGTGGAACCTGAGATACGGAATTTAAGTTGTTTTATCTGAAATCTAGAATCTAGAATGTGGTATCTGAAATTTAGGATCTAGGATAAGTGATCTAAAATAAGGAATCTAGAATCTAAGATGTTAAATATAGAATCTAGAATGTGAAGTCTGGAATCTAAAATATAAAGTCTTAAATCTAAGATTTGTAATTTAGAATCTAGAATATTAAATTTTGAAATGTTGAATCAGAAATGTGGAATGTGGAATTTGGAATGTGTAATCTGGAATCTAGAATCTGCTATCTAGAATCTGTGATGTGGAATCTACCATATGGAATTTAAGATTTGGAATCTGAAATTTAGAATCTAGAATTTTGAATCTGGAGTGTTGTATCTAGAAAGAAAAATACAAACTGAGGAGTGTCGAATCTAAAAAATGGAACCGAAAATCTTGAATCTAGGAATGTATAGTCCTAAATTCAGAATTTAGAATTATGTATTTATTTTATAATTCTTCTGAAACCCTAGATTAAAATTTTATTGGAATTTCCACAAGAATTCCACAAAAACCAAAATATTTTGTCACCAAATTCATAATCTATTAATTAACCTAATTATTTAAATTATTTGAATATACTCACTTGCAAACACATTTTTCTTTAATCTAAAAGCGACCCGCCCATTAAAATATTCCCCTACTTGTAAATTTTGCAAATTTTTAAATTTTTAAAGCATTTACTGCGAGAAAAATTAAACGTTTTAAACTAAATTTTGATTTTTCATAACTTAAGAGAAAGTAAATTTGATAAAGTAATTTAATAGAATACAATTTTTTGTATATAAAAAACCAAAATACGATAAAGTTATTTAAAGAGATTGGGAATCATTGTGGTAGTAAATAAAATATAAGAATAAGTTATTAATGTAAAAATGAAAGTGAATAATTGCATTGTTAGAAATAATTGCCATAAAATAATGCAGCAAAGAATAATCTTCGTTACCAATCAGGTATAATTGTATTGATTATTTAAAAGCATGGAAAGTGAATTTTTATAAAAAATAATTCAGTCGTGTAACTGCAAGCATGGAAAAATATTCCTTTTCTGTAGTTTCTCAAATTTTGGGATTAACACCTTGGTATTTTTCTAATCAAACTCATCTAATAAAAAGAAACAGAATATATTGTTTGTCGGTTGTGTCTCTTATTTTCGCAATTTATAGTTTAAAACCTATTTTTTACTTTCAATATTATACTATTATAAGAAATTCCTTACCAAATTTTACAGAACTCTTAACATTTGTATCTTTTATTAACTGGAACTTTATTACGAATTTTCAAATAAATCGTCTGCTTTCGGTTAGTATTTATCATACTAATTTTTTAATTGATGCTTTAGTAATTTTCAATTGTTTAATATAATAATTGCTGCGACAACAATAATTATATTTATATATAATAACACGTGTTTTTTGTTTCAGTTCTATAACAATCTTCATTATTTTGATGAAGTTGTCAAAAAGTATGACTGTGAAGTAAAACAAATACCCTGGAGTTATAAGATTTTCTCAAAGTTCTTAATTTTATTTTTGTCTCTAATTAATAGCATTATTTTTATTTATGGTTATTACAAGTATATACATAAAATTTCCGTTATATTAATGATATTTTTATATGAATTCCAATTTTTATTTAGTCTTTACTCTATGATGCATTTTGCACATCAAGCCTATTTAATTTTACAACGCTTTAATTTATTAAATTGTGAATTAGTAAAACAAATTCAATGGTCCAGTGAGTTACGTTATAAAAAAACTTATTTAACAGTTTACAATATGAAATTTTATCATATTCTTCTTTGTAACATTAGTCGAGAGTTAAATGATCTATATGGTTTCTGTTGGCTTTTATCAATTTTTACTATTGTGATAGAAACTGTTTCTATATTTATCAATTTAAATTTGTCAACAATGATTTCAGTTTTAGATAATCAAACGGTTGCTTCTTTAATAGCACAAATCTATACCTTAACTGTCTACTGTACAATCTTTCAGCGAACATCATTTGAGGTATTGATATTTTTTTCTCAATATAAAATTTGCGACTTTAATATAAATTTTAATTTAATTTTTAGGCTAATCAGTTCCAAAATATTGTTACACACAATACTCCACTATTAATGAATCATGAGATGAAAATGGTAATTGGAATTTTATTATTACCATCAATTATCTAAGAAATAGAATAAAAGCTGTATTATTAACGGTTAATTTATTACTAAACTTGACTTATAGTTAATAAACTTAATTTATTTAAAAGAAAAAAATCATTTTTCTTGTCTGAAAACGTATATTTTTGCAGGATCAAATTGAAATTACAACTTATTTATTAAACAGCAACATGTCATTTAATGCAATGGGATTCTTCAACATAAATTTAAAAATTCTCTTTGCGGTGAGTTTCTTTATAATTTTTTTTCAAATAGAATCAAAAAATGTCTTTAAAGTAACGAAGAATTTTGTTTTAATTTCCCAGATTATTTCCTTAATGTTATCATATGGAATAATGTTCAAAGAAGTTTTTTGAGAAAATTGAGAACCATTACATCAGTTATAAACATTTGATGTCTATATTAATATTACTTTTACTTTAATTATTATTATTATTATTTTCTCATATAGAAAGCTTAGTTATTGTTAAGATTTTTGATTTTCCGAAAAAAGTATAAATAGACTAATATTCATCTAATAAGCCTAAATTTTCTATTTAAAAGAAAATCTGGATGTGTGTGTGTGTGTATATATGTGTGGTAATTTTTTGTCGCTTGGACAACTCGAGAATGCCTTAACAAATTTTAATAAAATTTGGATGAATAATGAAGCTTATAAATATTTAATTTCGACACTGGAATCACCAAAAAATATCGTTTTTTGCTAAAAAAAATTTTCACACTAAAAGTGGAACTTTAAATTAAAAAAATCATATTCCTTGTCTCAAAAAGAATTAATTGACCGATATAAAGTATATAATTGACCAAAAATTCGCATAATAATTCATGATTTTTTACTTTTTTGACATTTAAAATTCTTTTTCTTTTTATAACTTCTACAATTTTTATTTTATAATCACAGGTTTGTACGAAATATTCTATATGAAAAAATGGATAAATTTAATTATACGAAGTATACATTTCATCCTAAATAGAAGAAATAATGGAGATTATACATTTTTAACGAAATGTTAATTTTGATTTCTTTAATGAAACTTCTGCAATTTTCTCTTTTAAGCAATGATTTCTTTATAAAATATGTTTTTCAATAAAAAACAAATTTGAATGATATTTATATATTATATTTTTTATCATAAATTAATATAATTTATAAAAATGTTTCTTGTTTTAAGAAATTTAGATTTAATTCTTAGTTTTTACTTTTTTTTTACTTCTTCTATGGAGATCCTATATGCTCTTTTATTGTATTTTACACGAAAAATATGTATGTCTTAATAAACAAAAATTTATATTTCTTATCTCAAAAGATCAATAGAATTAAGATTTTTTTTAAATGAAAGTAAAAGTTATTAAATGTTCTCACGACTTAGCTTCCTCCATTAGGAAACAAATATTTTGCTTACATTGAAGAAAAATGTTCAGGAATGAACTTAATTTTCACCTAGTTATTATTATTATTAATATTTTAATTAATAATATTAATTTTTTTTCTTAAAAGAAGATTAGATTATTATTCAGTTTAGTTATTATTATTATTAATATTATTATTATTATTATTTCTATTTAAATTTAAATAATTCAAATATAAATACTTTTAAAAATGCAAAAAAAGTAGTTTACAATCAATCTAATTTCTTCATTTACATTTTTTTACAAAATGACAAATTCTTATAATTATTAGTATATCTTCTAGTAATTTACCTCCTGTTTTTAGTTGATTGTTAAAAGTGTCATTTATTTTGCCGAAACACTTAAAAATTATTTAACTAATTTTTTTTAATAATTATTCGATCAGAATTTGGGGATTTAGTCGATTTTTGCAGGTTATTTGAATTTTTCTTGAGGTTCACAAAAAATTGTTTTAAAACTTCACGTAACTTTTTAGTAACCAAGAGTCTGAATATTGAACGGAGTTCTATAATAATTATAATATAAAATTTTGAATCTCCTATACGTGGAATCTGGAATTAAGAAGCTAGAATAAAAGATGTAGAATAAGGAATCTAGAATCTATAATGAGGAATCTAGAATCTGCGGTTTGGAATCTGTTATTTTTAACTTAGATTATGGAATTGAGAATAAAAAATCTCAAATCGAAAAATTTGAATCTAGTCTGTGAAATTCTAATTTTTCAATTCTGGAATGTGAAATCAAAATGTTTGAATTTCGAAAGTGTAATATAGAACAAGAAAACTTGATTCTAAAATGTAGAATCTAGAATCAATAATTTTGAAATCGAAAATGTATAACATAGAATCAGGATCTAGATTCTGAGATGTCGAATCTGGTATCTGGAATCTAGAATCTGCTATTTAGAATCTGGCATTTTCAACTTAGATTATGGAATCGAGAATAAAAAATTTCAAGTCTAAAATTTAAAATTTAGAATTTGGCATCTTAATTTTTAAATCTGGAATATGAAATCAACAATTTTGAATCTAGAATTTTTAAATCGAAATTTCCAAACAAATATCGGTTTTTGATCTATTGTTTTTTATAGTGACATACTAATAACTAAGAGCACTTGTAAATTTCGCAATTTTTAATAATTGAAAGCATTCAATGCAAAAAAAATTGAAAGTTTTAAACTGAATTTAGTACTTTTATTATTTAAGAGAATGTAAATTTAAAAAAGTAATTTAATAGTATAAATTTTTTTTAAATATAATAAACCAAAATACGATAAAGTTATTAAAGTTAAAGTCTAAAAGATGGTAGTAAAAAAATATAGGAATAAGTTATTAATGTAAAAAAGAAAGTGAAAATAATTGCGTTGTTAGAAATAATTGCTATAAAATAATGCAGCAAATGATAATCTTCGTTGCCAATCAGGTATAATTGTATTGATTATTTAAAAGCCAGGAAAGTGAATTTTTATAAAAAATAATTCAGTCGTGTAACTGCAAGTATGGAAAAGTATTCCTTTTCTGTGGTATCTAAAATTCTTGGATTAACACCTTGGTATTTTTCTAATCAAAGTCATCTAATAAGAAGAAACAGAATATATTGTTTGTCGGTTGTGTGTCTTATTCTCACAATTTACAGTTTAAAACCAATTTTTTATTACAAAACTTATATTATATTAAGAAATTCTTTACCAAATTTTACAGAACTCTTAATATTTGTATCCTTTCTGAAGTGGAACATCATTACAAATTTTCAAATAAATCGTCTGCTTTCGGTTAGTATTCATTATGATAATTTTTTAATTTATGCTTTAGTTATTTTTAATTGTTTAATATAATAATTGCTACAACAACAATTGTATTTATATATAATAACACGTGTCTTTTGTTTCAGTTTTATAATAATCTTCATTATTTTGATGAAAGTGCTAAGCAGCATGGCTGTGAAGTAAAACAAATACCCTGGGTTTTTAAAATTTTCACAAAGTTTTTAATTCTATTTTTGTTTCTAATTCATAGCATTGATTTTATTTCCACTTATTACCGGAATATAAATCAATTTGCCGTTATATTATTTTTAGTTATATCTGAATTACAACTCTTCTTTATTCTTTACTCTATGCTACATTTTACACATCAGGCCTATTTAATTTTACAACGCTTTAATTTATTGAATTGTGAATTAGTGAAACAAATTCAATGGTCCAGCGAGTTACGTTATAAAAAAAATTATATTACAGTTTACAATATGAAATTTTTTCACATTCTTCTTTGTAACATTAGTCATGAGTTTAATGAACTATATGGCTTCTGTTGGCTTCTATCGGTTTTTAGTATTATAACAAAAAATCTTTTTATATTTATCAAGTCATATATGTCATATACCATGCATTCATATGCAGATATAAACTCAATCGCTTCTTTAATCATACAAATGTATACTTTAATTGTCTACTGTACAATCTTTCAGCAAACATCATTTAAGGTAAGGATATTTTTTTCTGAATATAAAAATTGAGATTTTATAATAATTTCAATTAATTAATTTTCATTTTTTCTAATTTCATTTTTAGGCCAATCAGTTCCAAAATATTGTTACACACAATACTCCACTATTAATGAATCATGAGATGAAGCTGGTAATTGGAATTTTATTATTACTATAAATTATCTAAGAAATAGAATTTAAAATTTAGATAGTTGAGAAAGAAGTAGTTTTTCTTGTCTAAAAAAATATTTTTACAGGATCAAATTGAAATTACAACTTATTTATTAAACAGCCACATGTCATTTAATGCAATGGGATTCTTCAATATAAATTTAAAAATTCTCCTTGCGGTGAGTTTCTTCATAATTTTTTTCAAAAAGAATCAAATGTCTTTATAGTAACGAATTAATTTTAATTTAATTTCCAGATTATTTCCTTAATGTTATCATATGGAATGCTGTTCCATGAAGTTTTTTGAGAAAATTAAGAAAAATAACATTAGTTATAAATCGACTTATATTCATCTAAAAAGACTATTCAATATTCCTTTTTGAGGAAATTTTTCTAATTTCCTTTTTAAGAAAAAGTCTGTATGTGTATTAGTATGTGTATGTGTATGTGTATGTGTATGTGTATGTGTGTGTGTGTATATATGTGTGATAATTTTTGGTAGCTTGTATATATCGAGAATGTCTTAACCAATTTTAATAATAATATAAAATCTAAACTGACAAAAAATTCGCATAATAATTTATGATTTTTTACTTTTTTTTGACATTTAAAATTATTTTTCTTTTTATAATTTCTACAATTTTTATTTTATAATCATAAGTCTTTTGAACGAAATATTCTATATAAAAAAATGAATCAATTTAATTCTACAAAGTATACATTTTATTCTAAATTGAAGAAATTATGGAGATTCTAAATTTTTTAATCAAATTTTAATTTTGATTTCTTTAATATAACTTCTTCAATTTCTATTTTTAAGTAATGACTTCTTTATAAAAGATGTTTTGCAATGAAAAATGAACTGACTGATATTTATATAATATATATTTTACCATAAATTAATATAATTTAGGAAAATAAGTCTTTTTTTAAGAAATTTAAATTTAATTCATATTTTTATTTTTTCACTTCTTCTACGAAGATCCTATATGATCTTTTATTTTATTTTACGCGAAAAATACATCTTAATGAACAAAAAAATTATGTTTCTTGTCTCTAAAGAATTTAATAAAATTAAGATTTTTTTTTAAACGAAAGTAAAATTTATTAAATGTTCTCAGGACTTAACTTCCTCCATGAGGAGGCAAATATTTTGTTTAAATGTAAAGAAAATGTTCAGGAATAAACATGATTTTCACCTAATTATTACTTTAGTCGAAATTAGCAGGTTTTTTGCAATTAATTATTGAATATTATTTTCTAGTTGAGAAATAAAAAATCTAATAAAAGATTGATAAATTTTTATTTCTCTTCTATATTATTTTGGCAAGTAACAAATTTTTATAATTATTAGTATTTTCTAGTATTTTGCCTTCTGGTTTTAGATGATTGTTAAAAGTGTCATTGATTTTTGCAAAATAATTAAAAATTATTTAACAAATTTTTTTAATAATCATCCGATCAGAATTTGGGTGTTAAGTCTAATTTTGCAGTTTACTTGCAATTTTCTTGGGGTTCACGAAATAATTGTTTTTAAATTTTATGTAACTTTTTAATAACCTGAATATTAAACGGAGTTCTGTAATAATTAGATGTTAATTATTATAAAATAAATTCTAATTTTTTTTTGAATGGCCCTGAAAAGGTATTTAAATCAATGAAATTAATTTTTCAGTTCAGTATGTTTTTTTGCTTTAACTACACTGTTTTTTTTATTAGATACCTAATTTGATTTTGATGTATTTGTTTTTGATTACCATTATTGTTTTTTTTTAATACAAGAATATTTCATGGAAAGTAACCTGGTAACTTACTCGACTTATAAAATATTTTGTTGCTTAAATTAGCCACTCTTTTACATTTTTTTTCTAGTAAAACAAATCTAAAAAATACCTTTTCGCTTTTGAGGAAAATAAAGTTAGAAGTTTAGGAAACATGTGTTTTTTGGACCTACAACAAAGATGACTAAAAAGTGATTCTTCGGAGATGCAGTTTATTCTGAACTGTAAGAAAATAGTTTCTTTGGCGGTTTCTATACAATGTTATGAACTAATGGTTAAATTCTGTCCGAAACATGTTTTCATGGGTAGATGCAAATGAGCGAGAGTTGAAGGCAGATGAAGAAGAGAAATTTCGAGGAAAGTGGAAAGGGTCGATAAGGGCTGTATTAACTTCTGTGAAACTCTGGTTGTTCCGACGATCATAACCAACCAATTGCGATGTTGAGGTCCCTTCCGTAGGGTTACAAAATATAGTTCATTCAGGAATATCGGCTCAAATTTCTGCTCGAGATTGTTCCTCGAAATTAATTCTAGTCCCTGGGTGAGAAAATATGAACTGAGAGAAATTGTGTTTTCTAAAAGTCAGGACAAAAATTGATGTCTTGTTTAGTAGTCATGTTTCTAAAGTTTTATTTTTAACATTATATGTCAAGTTTATAAAATAGTATACTTGCATTAAAGAATATTAAGACACAACGGGAGGAAAAATGGATCGTATATTGATAAGATAGCTATTCGTTTGCTGGAGGTTTGACAGGTTCGATAAACTTTTTTCACAACCGAGCTCCTGACAGACTTAACTTTCACGCGAGACCGTGGCCTTCAATATACATGAGTACTATACACGTCAAAAGAGCAGACATCGTTGGAAGATGAGCACTTTGAGGTTGCTGCAAGCCATCTTTTCAACCCCTCATATCGGATAAAAATCGATCACTCAAGTGTCCTAGCTTGAATTATCTCATTTCAAAAAATATATATAATCTTTAGATTGCATTTGTGTATTTATTTTTATTTTATTTGTTATGATTATTTACTCCCCGAAATATTAAACATGTTCAAAAAATATTAAATCATAACAGAATGGGTTTTATAAATAAAATTTTGAATTAAGCTTTTCTTGATACAAGTATTTGTCGATTTAGGTTGCAATTGATTCAAGTTACAATTATTTTAAGTTTCAATTGATTTAAATTGGTTATTCAAAATCAAATCTATTAAGGTTCCAATTCGTTAGAAATGTTTCATGATATTTTCACAAAAAACTCACAGCACTTTTATTTTCACATAATATAGTTTATTCTTATTACAATTATTGAATACGTCACATTTGTACACCCGTTGTAAACACAAAATGAAGAACCAGTCAACAATCCGTCGAGAAATGCACGGGAAAACGCGCCCGATGTGGACTGTATAAAAGCCAAAAAGGAACTGGACGCTATGGTCTTATTATGCCCTCGCTGATTGACTCAAAGGGGAGGGAGAACTCCTACTAACGATTCGAGCTCCATCCGGTAGAGAGAGAGAGAGAGAGAGAGAGAGAGAGAGAGAGAGATCAGGCGTAACCACTGAAAAGGGAAAATCCACCTCAATAGACTCTAAACTCCATTAAAGATTCTATGACAGATTAAGCATTGTTTTACAATGGTTACAGAAAGCCATAAATCACCTACTTAATTCCTGCAAGAAATATTTCTTATAAATTTAAACATTTTAAACACAATTGATTTAAATTTGGTAATAAATAAATAAATTAAATAAATTTAAAGTAGCCTAAGCTACAAGTAGTACAAATTTTAGTCTATTCCATTTGCAATTGATTAATGTTCACCATTATTCAAATACTTAATTGATTCCAGTTTCAATTTAAAAATGTATTTTTGAAAAAAATCTAATAACATTAGAATTTAATTTCGACTTAAATTTAAGATTGTATTTAATCTATTCAAATATTAAAATTAGAAATAATTATATAAATTAAACTTCTAATTTAATTTAAAATGAATAAAATCATTTCGACGTCTCCCGTTGATAACGTGTTTATTACAAAGCCATCGCAATAAAATGTTGTTTTAAAAAACAGTGGAAACTCATTTTTATTAATAATTTTTTGGATATGATTTCTATTCAATTGTTTGTTTAAACAAATGTCTATTAAAGTTACATGTCATAAAATGTTAATTGGTCCGAACGTTTAATATACTAGTTTATTTAATCAAGTATGCAATACCATTCTATTTCAAACTTTAATATTATATTATAATGTTAAAGTAAGGTTATATAGAATATTATATAGAATGTGATTGCATATTTGATTAAATAAGCAAGTATATTAAACGTTCGGACCAGTTAACATTTTATGACCCGCAGCTTCAATAGACATTTGATTAAACAAACAATTGAATAGATATCATATTTAAAATATTATTAATAAAAATGAGTTTCCACTGTTTTTTAAAATAACATTTTATTGGACTGGCTTTGTAATAAACATGTTATCAATGGGGAGCGTCGATTTTTATTTCTTAATATAAAATAGGTTAAAAACAAAAACATAATACTAAAGACATTAAAATTAAAAATTTCTTTTATAAAAAAAAAATTAGTCAATTTCCAATTGATTTAAATTGAAATCGGATCCAGTTACAATTAATATAACTTTTAATCGATTTCCAAGCAAATGATTAAATCTCAACTTGTTTCAAATTCTTAATTGATTCAAGTTTAAATTAATTTAAATTCCAATTGATTCAAGTTCAAATCTATTTAGGCTACAATTGGTTCAAGGTTGAATTGTTTTAATATTAACTTAATTTAAGTTTAAATTGGCTCAAGGTTAAACTAATTTATTCATTTCATTTATTTCTTACTTAAATGGGCAAAGTACAAAAAGAAAAACGCCCTTTCGCACACTAGGTACTGACAATAATGGTTACTTTAAAAAAATAATAATAATACACAGAACATAAGGTATAAATTAAATGACAAGTAAACAACAACTATCATTAAAAATTTTCCAGTCAAAGCAATTGATAAAACTGTTAAATTCTGTATAAATTTGCATTTTTAAAATCATGTATAAAGCGTACAGGCTCAGGCGATGAATTACAGAAATTAAAAACTGGATGTAAAAACAATATTGTTTAATAAAGGTGTAAGAAAAACATCAACAGATAAAACACCATAAAACGAACAAAACATTAAATACGTTAAAATTTCGCAGATACAAATTGTAGCCTTCGGAAACAAACTATAAATTCCTTTAAAAATGCGATACAATACAATAAATTGTGTAAAGCTGGAATTCAGTGGCAAATAAGACGAACCGAAAATAAAAATATTAGAAATACTGTACATAAGCCTCTAACATTCTAAAAGTAAACAGAGAGGTCAGAGAAGAGAGACGGAGACACTAATATAAATTTTAATTTATTCGATTTGCAATTGATTGAAGTTTAACTTGCTTAAAATTCCTAATTAATTTAAGTTTGAATTTATTTAAATTTCAATTGATTCAAGTTTCAAATGCTTTAAGTTTTAATTCATTTAAATTTAAATCGACTTAAATTAAAAGTAATACACATTTTTATCGTTTTCATTTGCAATTGATTAAAGTACGACTTGTTTCAAATTTTTAACTGATTCAAGTTTTAATCCTTTGACTCAAGTTTCAATTGATCCATGTAAAAGTTAATTAAATTTTCAATGGATTTCTCAAGCCGTAGTTTATGTCTCATTTGATTAAAATATTATAATGGTCCCCAACTTTTTTTAAGTTTGGATTTTTGGATGTTTAGTGAGGGAATGACGAATAGGAACAAAATGACCATAACTTTAGAAACATAATCTTACTTCCCTATGCACTGTGAACAATGCGATATAAATACTGGAAACATATACAAATATACTATTATAACGTAGCAGATTGATTCTGACACGTTATTTTTCATCTTACTAACTCGAAGGAGCCCGTTGCGGATTCGCGCAACCAGGGAGCAAAAGCTTCGTATTTAAGATATAACTTATTGTTATTATTTGCTCCTCTCTGAGGGGTGGGCGAATCATTTGAATTTCCATGCTCTACCGGGGTCGTTTTCTTTAGAGAATTAGTTACTGAAAATGTTTATTTTGTTGTTTTTTATTAAACTATGCCGTCCAACGCCTGGGAAGGCGTTCCAAAGAAGTTTGCCAGCGTTACGACAGTGCTCGTCGGGAGCGCAGCCGAGAGCTGTACATCGAGGGCGTTTAGCGGATGAGATTCCCGCTTTACGAAAATCTATCGACGAGTAAGTTTGGGCCAAATTCGCACAGCAAGGGACTTCTGATGGTTTTGACATCGATTAAGAATACAAGTTACCGATAAGAAGGAAGGATGACTAACAGGTAAAGGGGGGATGGCACATGACGAGCCCCCGAATGATCGCCACCATCTTCCTTCCTGGTTGTGCCTTCGTCTTGAGTGGTCGTGAAATTAAGTTCACGTATTTTATAATTGTTTTAACAGCCCTGATGGCGGACTTTAAGAAAAGTATTATTTAAAATGTATATTCTGAAAATTAGTGGTGATTGTTACGACGAGTCTTCGTTTTCTTGGTAAGCGGCTCGCTATTATTTTTATATCATGTATTGATAACTTATTTGAAATCGCCATGTGCTTCTACCCGATGCAGGTGGGAATTTTGTCTAATCAGAATTGTATAGTTTAAAATACTCTTTGTCTTTCAAAAGCGATCTCGGGATGGGCATCGGATATTTGAGTATTAAAGTCACCTCCCTCTGAGGATTTTGCAATTATGTTTTTGTCAGAACTGATGTTCTTTTTGTACACGAATTATTGAGTTTCATCAACCTTTTCTTTTAATAAATATCATTTGTGTTATTTTTTGTATTATTGATAAATTTGTGGCGGCAATGATCAAATCTTTTTGATCATTGCCTGGCGCACTCGAGCAAAACGAGTAAAGTCGTAGATTTTGAAAATTATGAGCCTTTCCAGGTAAAAGCACCGAGACACGTTTGAAGGCAAAAATTATAACGAGGTTTTATTTTGATTTTAAGTATTAGAATTTATTGAGTAATTAATTAATTAAAAAGTTATAGAAAAATCTCGTTATACTATGATTATTAAATAAAAAAGTGCTTACCTTTTTATAAATCAACATGAGGAAATGACGTGAAGAAATGTATTTTTTAAAAATCTCATTGATAAATTAGTTTTAACAAAATATCCTTTCTACAAACGTTCGCTGCAGTACAGGTTGTCAATAACAATGTTGCCAACTTTCAAAAAACTTACTTGGTAGGCATTCAAATTTTGCTCCAGTCACACTGTTTCAAATCGGTGAAGGAATGATAAGTTTTTCAAGGACAAATTTTGAAGTATATTTAAAAATATTTCCATTCGCTGTTTTTAAATTATAAAGTTGTGTTGTTACAGTCAATACTATCTTATGTAAATAAAAAATAAAATAACAAACAATCAATAAGGAATTTTACGTTTTGAGTTAATGATTCTCTTCGAATTCAGCAGTTGAGACATAGGGAGGAAATGATTTTCAGGGTACTCTCGTGGATTTATCTTGTTTGTTTATCATATAAGAAATAAATTTGTTTTATAAATTCGTACATCTTCTGCAATCAGCCTTATTTATATTATAAAAAAACACAAGTCCAAAAAGACTTTTCACAATTAGCTACAATTTAGTAGTAAAGCTTATTATATTATTTCACTGAAAATAATAATTACTAAAAAATAAAATCCCAATCGTAAAATGATAAAAATTCAAGATTCTTTTGCATGACCATCATAAATGCCAAACGATTCGTGTCATAAAATAAGAATGAATAATTACCTCGGAAATTTATCGTTAATTTATAGAGTTCGAGATTAATTTCCAATGGTACTTATGCATCGATATAAAAAGCTCGATTCTTTGGAAAACTTGCATCTCATTTGAAGACTCGCCTAGCGCAAAATCGGTAATTATTCAAATGAAATAAAGTGTGAAAGCCCGAGGGAACGAAGGATACTCAAACGAACCGGAAAGACGAGTTTTTCTTGAGTGCGATAATTTATCGCGTCGACGAGGGCGAGAGCCTAATACGAGAGAGTGCAATCGGATCGAACGAAACGTGAAATTCATGCTTCGAAAACGGAAATTCAGAAAGATAATTTCGACGAAGAGGTTCCAAGTCTGCGGAATTGGAAAGCAGAGAGTGGAGAATCCTGAAAGTGAGAGAGGCGGCATAAGGGGGAGAAATAAAAGATGGGCTTTCGATAATCGAACATCGCACCGGATCAATTAAATGCCTGAAGCTGAGCATTAATTATTAAAGGTGTCGACGACAGTTGCCTTCTCTGGCCAAACTTGCAACACAAGTGCAATATTGCCATTTTCTTTTTCTCCTCACATCCTTCCCACTTTTATTCTCCATTTAGTAAAAGTGCAGAAATTTTTGAATTTTATATCACCCCGTTCAAATTTTAAAAAAAATGTTGCTTCTTTTCGTAACAGATTACAAAATCTGGCATTTTTTTTTAAATTATTAATTAATATATTTATAATAATTGGTTAGGATATCAGTCAATCCGAGAGAGTCAATTTAATGATGCTGGAAGTAATTTGTTGAGGATCTTCAGTTTGAATTTGAAAAGTTAGCGCGCCGAATTGGGTAGACGAGAACACAACCAATGAGAAACGTCCCATGAGTTCTGCGAGGTCCAATTAGAGCAATATCGATCGCATGGATCACCGAGACGACGGAAGGAATAATTTTGTAAATCACTCCTTATCGGATAGCCAAGTGTAGAAGGAATCATTATGTCGTCGAATTTTTTTATTTTGTAAATCTGTTTAATTTTAATTTTACTGAAGATATTGTTTTTTAGTTTGAGAACAAATTAAGAGTGAGGTCTTGCGGGTAGTTTATCTTCAGGTGAGTCTAGCTTCAGCAATGTAATTTTTTTTTATTTGAAGGGATTAGATATTTATGACAAAAATAATTTAATTTGAAATTTAATTATATGACAAGTCTCTTCATTGCCATACTTCCGCGTCTATCGTCCTCACAATCGTTTATCGGCTATCTATCGTATTTTTTATTTTTTTAAACAAAAGCTGGGACTTTTTCCTATAAGAACCCATAAATCAACTTAAGGGACCGAAATATTTGATAAATGAAAATTAACAATTTTGTACTCGCTCGGGCGCTGCGGATCAGTGCGCGACTCAGGGCAGTGTTTGGTATTATTAGTAGTGGTATATGGGAGGATATTTTAACGCTCTCTGCATTTTACAGGGTTGAGACTGGCATCGCTTGAATGCCTGCATTACGCTAACGTAAAAATTTTGAAAAAAATTTTAATTAAAAAACTTAAATTTATAAAATATAAAATTATTCAGAACATTAGAGTGGGTTTGGAGTGTACAGCAAAAAAGTTGGTCGAACTGTTATGATGTGCTGGTATATAATTTAAAACTGATATCCCAGAGGAAAAAGCTCTTTTTTGATTTTCGTAAATTTGCCACAGAATTATCCCAAAAAATTCTTATAAGTCTTAACTTAATCATTTCTGAACAATTATTTCTAAAAATTCTAAAATTTATTGAATGACTAATTTTTATTATCTATTTTTTATACAGTTTCAAAAAATCACCATAAAAATATAAAATTTCAAACAAATTTTAATATATTAAAATTATTTAAGTTGTTTATTTATAAATTTTTAATTTTTTAAAACAATTTATTATTAATAATTGATAATAAAAATTGTACAAATGAACCTAGAAGCTTGTTTTTTTTTTTAATTTGTTAACTTTTTAAGTTGAAAACAATATGGTTTGCTCAGAACAGTTGGTAATGAGAATTAAATATTCAGTAAAGTTTGAGTATTTATATAAACAAATTATTGTCTTTTAAATAATAGAATTAAAATAAAATTATTCTTTAAATTCTATAGAATCTGATTAGAATTGAAAAAGATTTTTTACACATAAATGACATTGATAGAAACTTGTTATCAATTATTAATTAATTTCTTTTTTAGGTGTTGAAAAAGTTTGAATTACAAATAAGCTTTTCGACTGCAATTGCTAGTCCTCTTCAGTATCTGATAACAATTAACAATATTGTAATTTATACTTTCAAACTCATTGAGGTGTCTTTAGCAAATTTACAATTCATACCTACGCAGGGAAAAAACAAACAATTCAGACATTTAGGTTAGAATATTGATAAGTATCAATAACAACCTCAAAACCTTTGTGCCGGTGCTAACGGTACGAAAGGCACTTAAATTATTAATTAATACTAATTAAATGTTTCAAGTAATGAGGAAAAATCCATTAATTAAAGTTAATAATTTGTCACTTTATATAATTTTTAGTGAAAAACTTTGGAGAAATAACTAAGAACTAATAAATTAAAATTTGTTTAAAATTTTATATTTTTATGGTGATTTTTTGCAACTATATCAAAAATAAATAAAAAAATTAGTAATTCAATAAATTTTAGAATTTTTAGAAATAATTGTTCAGAAATGATTGAGTTAAGACTTATAAGAATTTTTTGGGATAATTCTGTGGCAAATTTACGAAAATCAAAAAAGAGCTTTTTCCTCTGGGGTATCAATTTTAAATTAAATACCAGCGCATCATTGTATTAATAGTAACCGATTTTTAGAATAGAATATGTATAATATATATATATGTATTTATAAATATACAGATATTAAATAATTCGAGACCTTTTGTGGTACAGAGAATAACAGTTCAACCAACTTTTTTGATGTACACTTCAAACCCACTCTAATGTTCTCAATAATTTGATATTTTTTAAATTTAATTTTTTTTTATTTAAATTTTTTTCAAAATTTTTACGTTAACGTAATGCAGGCATTTAAGCGATGACAGTCTCAACCCTGTAAAATGCAGAGAGCGTTAAAATATCCTCCCATATACCACTACTAATAATACCAAACACTGCCCTGAGTCTCGCACTGATCCGCAGCGCCCGAGCGAGTACAAAATTGTTAATTTTCATTTATCAAATATTTCGGTCCCTTAAGTTGATTTATGGGTTCTTATAGGAAAAAGTCTCAGCTTTCGTTTAAAAAAATACAAAATACAAAAAACCCGGTCTCGGAACCAAAAAAACCAAAATTTATTTTTGACCTTCATTTCTGAAGGTCAAAAAATTTTGTTTCTCAAACATGCATATTACCAATCGAAAGGGCATGAAAAAATCTATCGAAAATAGTATTACTGAAATTTTTTTATTAATTTATTTAAGAGCAAAAAATTACCATATAAGACGGTAACCCAAAATTTTCACCCCCTCCCCCTCAGTAAATATTAATCGAAATGTAAAAAAAAAAAATTATCCATAATTACCATCCAATAGGACTACAAAATACCTGAATTGGAAAGTCACAAGTGAAAATTTTTTTTTCACCTTGATCAGTTGATATGAAATCTCCCATATATATATTTTTACTGAGGATTAAAAAATTGTGTCATGTACCCTAAGATGGACAGGCCTAAAATCTCAATGTATTTTTTTTGCATATTTTCGATTTTACACTTTTTCCAATAATTTTTTGAGCCAATTAATTAAAATTTTTTATTTTCCACCATAAAATGTGATTCTATCGTTAGAGAATTTATTATATTGATATTTTTAGATATTTTATTACTTTTTACTGTTGAGCTATTAAATTGAAGTTTTTAGAAATTTTATTTCTTGATAAATTCCGTAAAATGATTGAAACTTAGTTCAAGAATTGTTACACGATGTTAATTTTTTATTTACTACTATTTTCAAAGACTTTTAAGACAAGGTGTCCATCTTGGGGCCACTTTTTTTTAGACCAAAAATTTTAACAATTAGAATAAATGCTTTAAAAAATGTTTATGTTCAAAATAAAATTTTATCTCTGTGGCCATAAGTTACCTTATAAATTGTACTTTCATCCAGTATAAAACATTTTAATATATTTTATTCGGTTTGGATTCTACAACAATAAATCGATAGGGTGTCCAACTTGGGGCCCTCTCCCCTATATATTTATTAAATTTCATGATTTTTATTTATATTCATTTTCAATTTTAATTTAATTTAAATGTGCCATTTTAAGAATTAAGTAGAAAAGTTTTTAGTCGTTACATATTGTAATTTCTCCGAGAAACTTTCAATAAGAGTAGATTTCTCTGATAAATTTTAAGTGTTGTCTATAATTTGGCTTTCTCGGAATGATATTTTTATTAAGTAGTTTTCGTTAATAATTCAGTTACTTTTATTAAAATTTTGATTAATGGATATTTGAAAGTTTATTTTGTTTAACTCTGATATTATGATATTTTGAAAGTTGTGAAAATCCTCGGAGAAATTTTTTTTTTACATTAGAACAATGATATTGTCGCGATAGTTTTAATTATAATTAACTGAGAAAATTATTTATGACGAATAAAAATTCTTGTTAGTACAATGATTGTTAACTTGATCAATTTTGCTGAATATTATGAAATATAGTCTAATTGTAACATTTTTTTTACATTTTAAGTTTTGTTACGAATTTCTTTAAAAATAATACTCTCCAAAAACCCAATCTTGAGATTTTGTCTCGTACATCATAAGTAAGTTTTTATTTGGAAATTTAAGATTTGTTAAAAAAGATTTGTTGACCTCAAGTGGATGGGGTAAACGATAGAATAGAGTTTCTCGTTTCAATTTTAGGTTCCTGCGCAGGAAACGATACAAATTAATAAACATGAAATTAAATTACGCACACAAAGTAAATTTCGCATTAAAGAAAGTATTATAAATGTCAGAACGATTAAATTCATATAAAAACAATAATTAAATATTTAAATATGTCAATTTGCTTCGATTACCGCTACGATCTCAAATCCAAACTCGCTCTCAAATTCAGTAATGAAATTAATAAATAATAATATACAAAAGGTATAAATACTCATCCACTGAGACAATGGTGACAAAACAACTCGAACTCCATAAGATTCATTCAGCTAGGATATCTTAAAATCATCCTTTTGATTTGGGAATCCTTGAGTGTTGCTACTCATTATTTTAGCTCGTCTGTTGTCGTCAATCAGGATAAGAGTTTTTTATCTCCAATACATGAATTTAACGGCCACACTTTAAATAAATATGACGGTATTGTTAAATTTTAAATTACATTAAAATTTAATATCCAAAGGAAAAGATAAGAATTTTACCTGTCCGTGTCCTCGGCCGGCACGTGAGAGCGTAGCCGCTGAGTCGATCGTCCTCAAAGAGCGAAAATCGAATGATTAATCACTCATTCGAATATCCTCGATGACACGATCGAACTCGGCTTATTTCTAATTGTGCCCCACTCTCTGCCCTTTACCGTGGCACACGAAACATGAACATTCAAATTGAAATATAGAAACTTTACAACACAACTAAATGAGTAGCGTCAATCAGGGAATTATTTACAAGAAATACGAAGTATATCGCTTCAGTATATTTTATTAAATAATATTTTTTTAAATTAAAAAGTTTAGAAATTCATATCCTTGATTCTGGAAAATTATTTAAAAAGCTTGTGAAAAGATTGTCACTTAAAAATAGTGAAAATTGAGGAAGTCATTAAATCTTTAATGTAATGTCAATTTTTTGTTATCAATCAAAACCTTGTTGTATTTTATAAAAAATATACAGAACCGGAGCAAAAATTGAAAATGTTATTTTATTTAAAAACAAAGAAAGGAAAAAAACGAAAGAACGTCATAGTACGTTACAAATATGACAAAAAAATTTTTTTATAAAATATTTACAAGAAACCATGTAGAAATTCTAGAGAATCATTTTATAAAAAATTTATAGAATCATTTTAGTAAGATTCTATAAAACTTTTCCGACTTGGTGATCAACTGTTTCATCGGTTTTGCCACAAAATACAAATCGCTTTGAGTCCGAGCACACAGACCGCTGAGTGTGAATAAATGAACACAGGTAGACACATACAAGTGTGCAGTATGTAGATACTCGCTCCTATTTGCAGATCACGTACAAGCTCCGAGCTGTGCTTGGAGGTTTGTTTGACGAGGGTAGCCCGGCTCTGACGATTAATCACTTGCTATTAATTAACCGGGAATCGTTCCCCACCTCTGAAACAAATCCCCCTTCTCCTCTGGTCTATCAACCCCCAGAACTGATCCGTCCAACCCCTAACTCTAGAATAAGCGTTAGAGCAGGTAGTTCGGTCACGGTCCTTAATTTTTACAAGGCTTTTCCCCTTAAGTAATTATAACTCGCCATAATAATTAATCGACCGGATGGCAAAAGTTCCCCAACGCCTTTTCATTCTTAAGTGGAACATTGAACAGTCTTTGATTCAGCTTAGAAGTAAATTTATCTATGAATGGATTTTAAACGTTGTTACATATTAGATTTATTGTCTCTAAATTTCTAGAAGAGAGTTTCTAGTCCACGAAAAATATTTCCCGGATTAAAATTTTTTATTTATTAATTTTTTTTTTAAAACAGGTTTAATTAATTAACACTTTTATATGGTTAAATTAAATTTAGGCAAAATATTTCATTTTTTATTATTATATTATATATTATTTTTATTTATTATTATTGTTTTTTTTTTTTTTGTTAATAAGTTTTTCCTTCTGTTTTAGTACTTTTACTCATAATCATATGAATGTATAAATGTACATGATTGCTATATTACTATATTATAGTTTTATTATATATCTTTATATTTGTCAACGAATTGCCGATCTTGGCTGTAATTATTAATAGTTACGTATAAACTTATGTTCAGATGGGGTTTGTTAGCCCTAAGAACTTGTATTGAATAAATAAATAAATAAAATAAAAAACAGGATTACAAATTATTTGATTGAAAATAGATGAATTACTTGTAATGAATTTATCCCATTTAGGTTAAATGTAATGAATTTCTATAAAATACAGCAAGGTAAAAGCAATAAAATTAATTAAATCAAGTTAATGCAATAAATTCAAGTGAATGCGGACAATTCAGAAAAAAAAGAAAAGAAAAAAAGTAGTTAAATAAAAAATGTAATTAATTTGAAGCGACGTAAGGCCTTTCAAGGTAATTGTCTGTTATTAAAATGGCCATAATTTGCTCGCAAGTTTATCATTTTAATTTCAAAGAGATAATAAACAGTGTGAAATCTGTTTTGAGTGAAGAGCAACACTACAGCTGGTTTTAATTAAAACTGTCGTAAAATTAATTTTCAATCATAATTTCTAATAGTATTTATAATCAGTTGATCAATTCGTAGGAAAGCTCATTACAAAGTTTGCTACAAAATTAATATAATTGAAAATGACAATTAACGGTAGTAGGATTTTTTTTTATTAAATTTTGATACAGGGTTAATTTTTATCTATAAAAATTATAAACTAAATTTTGTTTCAAAATCATTTCCAGTCAGGGAGCATAAAATTAAAATTGGATAAATAATTATAAAATGAAACCAGCTTTTTCATCAAAATCGATGTGTATTCAATTTGTAATGGAAAATATGAGAAATTAATGTTCAATAATTACCAAAGTGTACTAATTTTATAATTGAAATCGTCGGGAAATTAGTTTGAAACGAAATTAAAGAATTAAGATAATTATCAACGTTAACTCTAAATTATCATAAAAATCCAAATTCAATTTCTGTTAATATATAATGAATTTTTAATATGACAATCGTTGGAAAATGAATGTTCAATCAAAACAAAGGTAAAGTGATATAATGAAATTTGACAATTAAACTGTTTTCAAAATCCATAAATTTTAAATACAATAATTATATACCTTTTAACTAAAAATGTAAAAAAGTTTGATCTTTTTTGTCATAACTCTTTATATCTTATATTTTTTCATCAATTATGAATAGTAGAAATTAATGCAAAACTTTTGATGGGACGAAATTTTGAAAATGATTTTCATGTAAAGATATAATGTATAAGAATAGAATTTAACAGAGGTTTGAGTTTAATGTACCGGAGAAAATTTGAACTTTAATTACCTGGACACTTTTGAGATTAACATTAGTGTAAAGTGAATCTAGGAAGATTCACAAGCGTGACGTGAGATTTGATTGTCCTTGCACGTAACGTTCTGCGCACGATATACGAACGTCGTCGGATATAATAGTCTTAATTAAAATAGCGACGGACTAACGAACACCACTAACTGCGGTAATCCTACAGTCTGCGTGCGCCTCATTGGTAATCCCTTCGACTGAATTGTGAACACGATCGAATAATCCATTCATCACATACACAACTATTTTAAACATTTTCAAAGCTACCTTTGCCACTCTTAACTACTTTATTTTATTCTATTCAAACTCTATTAATACCTCAACATTAAATTGAATGCCATTTAATCAATGTTATTAGCAGTAATTACGAAATTACATTAAATTTGTTCCAGATCAAATTTAAATTTGGATCAATATTTAACAATCTGGTCGAATTTAATTGAGAATATTTCTACGATTTTAGGGGACGATTATTATGTAAGTTATCCTTTATTGTAGATTTGAGATTTCACGTTCCAAAATCCGCATTTAGGATTCTATATTTCTGGGAATCTTACATAAAAAAATATTCTGTATTTAAAATTCGACATTTTAAATTTTATAATCCAGATTATACACATACAAAATTCCATATTCCTGATTCTAAATTTCAGAGTTCATATTACAAATTCCATGTTCCTGTTTTCACATTTTTAATTTTCCATTTTTAAGTTCCTGATTCCACATTTCAAATTTTATAATTCAGATTTCACAAACCCAATTCCATATTCTTGATTCTAAACTTTAGAATGTACATTCCAAACTCCAAGTTTCTAATTTCACATTCCCGGTTCTTCGTTTTATATTTTGTAATCCCGATTCCACATACCCAATTCCATATACCTGATTTCAAACTTAAGAATTTAAATACATAACTTCATGTTTCTCATTTCACATTCCTGATTCCTGTTTTCCAATTTTATAATCTAGATTAGATATACCCAATTCCACATTCCTGATTCCACATTTTAAATTTCATAATCCAGATTACACACATACAAAATTCCATATTCCTGATTCTAAACTTCAGAATTCAAATTCTAACTCCATGTACCTGATTCCACATTCCTGCTTCTATATTCCTGATTCCACATTTCAAATTTAATTATTTAGATTACATATACATACATTTCATATTCCTGATTCCTAACTGTAGAATGTACATTTTAAACTCCATGTTCCTATTTTCACATTTCTGATTCCTCGTTTCATATTTTATAATCCCGATTACACATAGCAAATTCCATATTCCTAATTACAAATGTCAGATTTTACATTCCAAACTCCACGTTCCTGATTTCACATTCCCGATTCCTCGTTTCAAAATTTAAAATCCTGATTACACATATACCAAGATCCTATTTTCCTAATTCCAAATTTCAGATTTCATATTCTAAACCCCAAGTTCCTGATTCCACATTCCTGATTAAAGATTCATCATTCCACATTTTAAATTTTAAAATCTAAATTACGCAAATGCCAAATGACATATTCCTTATTCTAAACTTCAGAATTCACATTTCAAACTCCAAGTTCCTGATTTCACATTCCGGATTCCTTTTTCATATTTTACAATCGAGATTTTACATACCTAATTTTACATTCCTGATACTAAACTTCAGAATTTACTTACAAAATTCCATGTTCCTGATTCCACATTCCTGATTCCAGTTTTCGAATTTTATAATCCCGTCCCAATTTAATATTCCGGAATAATCACCACAGATTCTACGTTCTAGATTTCAAATCTTACAGTTCACAAATTAAATTCAATTTTCCAGGTTCCACATTCCAGATTTCTGATTGCACATTCTTCATCCGAGTTTCGAAATTCCAGATTCTTAATTGCAGATTTCATATCTATATTCTAGACTTATAGATTCCACAACCCAGATTTTACTATTCCGATACCACATCATAAATTCTACATTCCAGATTCCACATCCAAAATTCTACAGTCCAGATTCCGCATCATAAATTCCATATTACATATTCCGGATTTCAGGATACAATATTGCAAATTCCAAACTTCAAATCGCAAGATTCCGAATTCCGAATTTTAAATTCCACATTTCAGATTCAAATTCCACATTTCAGATTTAAATTCGCAGGTTCAAATTCCAAATTCCTGATTTCCATTTCAAGATTCCATATCCCACACTCGACATACAAGATTCCTTATTTCAGATTTCACGTTTTAAATTCCATACTCCAGATTAAAAATTCCAAATTCTACAATTGGAATTAAATATTTTCAGATTTAAAATTCCAATACAAAAACTTGGATTCCGCATCACTCGGAATGTGGAATCCGGAATGTAGAATTTGAAATATTCTAAATGAGATATGAAATGCCAAATGTAGAATTGGAATGTGAAATTTGTAATTTAAAAATTCATGAACGCAATATATGGATTCTAAAATCTGCAGAACAGAATCTAGAATTTAACAAGTGGAATATAAAATGAGGATTGTTTAATTCTGGATGTAGATCTCAGAATGTTAAATCTGGAATGTAGAAGGTGAGATATGAAATTCTAAATTCAAGTCACATATTTAAAGAGCCTACCTTTATTACCTTAATATAAACAGACTCATAAAAAATATTCCACAATCTCACAATATTAAAAAATAATCTCAACAATGTTCACCATTAATCCTAATTGCTCAATACATTACAAAAATGTGTAATGATATGGGTCATAATTGTGTAGCGGACTCATACATTACTATAGAAGCCGGCAAGGCTCTCGAAGAAAGTGGGGTTTCCCACTTCTCGCTCGTCTCTCTCTTCCCCTTCTTCGCAGCGGCGACTGA
Organism: Ganaspis brasiliensis; assembly: GCA_037103525.1. Classification (NCBI taxonomy): domain Eukaryota; kingdom Metazoa; phylum Arthropoda; class Insecta; order Hymenoptera; family Figitidae; genus Ganaspis; species Ganaspis brasiliensis. The sequence goes on from JAZKLR010000234.1 coordinate 723,577, forward strand.
CGGCGTACATATATTCAGTTGCGCTCGCCAATTGAATTAGTCTTCTGGCTGTCGAGACTCGAGGTGCTCCTAGGTCTCATGCTAGGACACTCAGGTAAGAGGCAGTTTTGCGTGTGGGTGCTCCCGCCGCATTTCATCCTTGACCCTGGGTACCTAGTAGGTCAGATGGACTGCCGAGAACGTGCGAGGATTGAGTAGAGGTGCTCCTCTCTCAAAACTCTCACGTATCATCCGGAACCTTTGAGGTGAAGGATGTCCTAGGCATTCACCAAATTGATAGAGGTGCTCCTCTTCGGATTGGCGAACGGAAATGGAGGATTGCAATGCCTATGGGTGCCCCCGTGACATTGGAATACGTGTTCTTCTAGGTTCTCAATTTCTTGGCTAGAGAGAGAAAAATATAGGTGCTCCTGTTTGCTTTCTCTCTACCCAAAGAATAGACGCAATCTTTCCCTTGGAGGGGATTATTGCACAGGGGTGGGGAGTGACGTCAGTCAAAAATTATTATGGATTCAGTCTATATTAGACCATTCGTTGGTTCACTGTTTTTGACTAGCTAGCTTGTAGAGAAAGGAAATATTGTAAAACTCGAAATCTAAGAAAAGTCTAGAATCGTTTATTATCTAGTTTACTCTGCAACAGTTAAGGATTTTGTTAATTTATTTCTTGTAACATTTCAATTTTTAATCATTAAAATATACTATTTTTATTTTTATTTTTTAATTCTCGGTGTCATCATTGACTTCACCCTACCTCCTAGTAATTAATATTCTTAAAAATAAATGTCAGCCAGCAGGCTAAGATTTATTTTGCTTTTGCTTTTCTTTTAAGTTTCAGCTAGAATTTAAGTTCGATTCATCGTTGGGTTGAAAATTCCATCGATATGGAGGTTATGTACGTTGGCCCCATCCGACGAGCGTAATCCGGAGCAACTTTTTAAATTAAGAAAATGTCCTATCATTACAAATGAATTATTGAAATTTGTTTAAAAGTACAAATTTCTTGATAAATTTGATTTGCACTGTTTGAAAACTTGGGTCATTCAGCTTTCTGGGAGTGATTTAATTTTCGAGCAGCCGCTGGAAGCTAAAACTTGGAGCTTGTTAAAATGTGCAAGAAATATGAAAATTAATTACGACTTTGTGTTTGAGATAAAATTAGCTGTTTAGTTGGAAAGTCGTGGAAGGGTTGAAACTCGAAAAGTTTAAAGAAAGTTGCTTACCTCGTGGCAATGAGGGGACAGGTAATACTCGGTGACGCCCAAGCCTCTGGACTCCAGGGTGCGCATTCGTAAAGCCTGAGTTCTCGACCGGAAACTGCTCCAAAGACGCTTCTCCATCCGCCGGTACAGCCGGTACCAAATCCACTTCCGGCACCTCGAGACGTGCTGGCACTACTTCCAACACCGTCCTCGCTACTTTCGCTACTCGCTCGTCCATTCTGCAAAACAATAAAATAATCCAAAGTTTTTCTAACATGTTATACACACAGTAAAATAATAATAAATGTCTAATTTCCTAATTTTACATTAATTTATTTCTCCTCGCTTTTTAATATCCTCAGGGTGTCTACTAACCGGGAAATAACCGTGAATTTAAATTGACCGGGAATTTCACGTCAAACCGGGAATTTTTTTTCAGGACTAATAAATTTGACTAATATATCAATCTGTTTTATACATAAAGTGCATTTTGAACCAATCTGATTATGCGTTTAAATTTTGTGTAATTATGCGACAATTATGCAATTGAAAAATAAAAAATATACATTAAAAATTAAAATATAATATAATATATTCTCATGAAATATAGATGTTTGTCTACTATCTTTTTTTCTTAACGCTAACAATGCCGCAGAAACAATGAAAGACATTAAACATGAAAAAGTCAAATTATTATGAAAAAATGTAGATAGAACTTCAGTTTTTTTGGTAGACCTTACCTTGCATAATAGTTTATATACTTATGAGCAATTCTATTGTGTGCTTTTAATTATCAATTATTATCATCATATTTTAATTATTTTCTTCAATATTCAATAATTCTCTGCTTTTTTTCAATATTTCTTTTTCAATTATCGATTACGTTCTTGAAGCTTCAATTAAATTCTTCAATTATTCAACTATTTTCAGAAATTCACAATTATTTTCTTCAACTGACAATTCTTCTTTTCAATTTTCAATTACTTTCTTCAATTTCTAATTATTTTCTACAATTCTCAATTATTTTCTTCCATTTTGAATTATTTTCATTAATTTCAAATTATTTCTTCATTTCTCAATTATATTCTTTGATTCTTTACTACTTCCTTCAATTTTCAATTGTTTTCATCAATTTCCGATTAATTTCTTTAATTCTGAAATATTTTCTACGATTTTCAATTATTTTAATCAATTTTTAATTATTTTCTTCAACTCTAAATTATTTTTTTTAATTAACAATTATTTGATTCAATTTTCAATTCTTTTCATCAATTTTTAATTATTTCCGTCAATTTTTAATTATATTTAATTTAATATTCAATAATTCTCGACTTTTTTCAACTATTTTTGTCAATTATGATTTTTTTTATTTCACATCTCAATAACTCCTCCAATTTTGAATTATTTTCTTCTATAATCAATCATTTAATTAGGTTTCTGAAACTTCAATTCAATTTATCAATTATTATTCAACAATTTTCATAAAATCACGTTTTCTTCGCTTTCAAATTATTTTCTACAATTTTTAATTAATTTCTTCAAATTACAATTACATTTTTCATTTTTTATTGTTTTCTTCAAATTCTATAATTCCAGGATTGTTCAATTTCTTTTTTCTTCAATTATCACTTATTTTCTTCTACTTTTAATCCCATTGTTCAATTCTTAAAATATTTTTTTTAATATTCTCAATTATAATTTTTGACATTTAATTCCATTCTTTAATTTTCAATTGTTTTTTTTTAATATTCAATAACTCTAGGCTTTTTACAATGATTTTTTTTTAATTTTCAATTATTTTCTTCAATTTTCAATTATTTTTTCATATTTCTTTCAATTTCTCAATTTCTTTTAATTTTTAATTTCTTTTAATTTTCAATTTCTTCTCAATTTTCTTCAAGATTTAACAATTCTCAGCTTTTTTAAATTATGTTTTTCTTTCAATTTTTTTTATTTAAATTGATAATCTTTAAATTATTTTAATCAATTTGCAATTATTTCCGTCGATTTTTGAATTTTTCTGCTGTTTTCAAATATTGTCTTTCATTTTTAAGTACTTTCTTTAATTTTCAATTATTTTCTTCAATTTTCAGTTATTTTCTTTAATTTTTAATGATTTTGTTCAATTTTCAATTGTTTGTTTCAATATTCAGTAATCTCGACTTTTTTCAATTATCAGTTATTTATTTTATGTATGTTTCAAAAGCTCCTTCAATTTTCAATAATTCTATTTTTCAATTTTTAATGTTTTCTTCAATATTAAATAATTCCTGTCATTTTCCATTTTTTTTTTTTTTAATTATAAATAATTTTCTTTTTTCAATCCAATTGTTCAGTAATTTTCTTGAATTCTCTATTATTATATTTGAATTTCAATTTTATTTCTCAATTTTCAATTGTTTTTTTTAATATTCAATAATTCTGTGTTTTTCTGATTTCAATTTCATTATTTAATTTTCAATTTATTTTTTTAATTTTGAATTCTTAACTTAAATTCAAATTTTTTTTTTATTTTCTATCTAGTTGACCAATTTTCAATTATATTCTTTGAATTTAATAACCATTGTTCAATTTTGTCAATTATCGTTCAATTGCAGATTAATATTTACTATTTTTTTTTAATTTTGTATCTAATTGTCAAATATCTTTGTCATTGTTCAATTATTTCTTTTCATTATTAATTATTTCTTTCCATTATTAACAACGTTGCTGCAGCAACGAACGAAAAAGAAATGTTTTTTTTTATGTATATCAAAACTAAATCATTTTTATAGTAATCCTTTTAGTCTTAATAACTATTTTACAATATTCCTCAACGAAAACCTATAAATTGATTATTCAGAACAATATTTTTTATTATATCTTTTATAATTATAAGTATCCAACTAATTTATTTTAATTTTTATAATTGAAACCCAAACTTATTAATAATAAATATAAAAATTAAATCACCAATAATAATTATTTTAATCTTAGTGTATAATAATTTAAATTATATAAATTTAATTATAATAATAAATTTAAATTGTATTAATAGGAATTTTTTTCAGGGAAATTATTGCATCTAATTTTTTTTAAAGTTTTGTACATGTATATTTGTATAAATAGTGAACATTTTGTAATTTTTGCAAAGAAAAATATCTTTTTTTTAAAGAGTTATTCGCTATATCAAAAAAAAAACCAGTTTCTCCACTGCTGCAGTTATTGCGGCCTTCTGAGTGACTGAAATCAAAAAAACCAAAAAGATTATTAAACTAGAAGATATTTGCCGTACTATGAGGCTCCAGTTTTTTTTTTGGATAAAAAATAAAATTTTGGGATGCCAAAAACTATCGAATTTTTTAGTCGAAATTTATAATTTTTTTTCAAAACTCCGCCATTTTTTTGAAATTTAATATTTTTTTCCATCCGAGGGTCATAGTACGGCAAATGTCTTCTAGTTTAATAATCTTTTTGGCTTTTTTGATTTCAGTCACTCAGAAGGCCGCAATAACTGCAGCAGTGGAGAAACTGTTTTTTTTTTTTGATATAGCGAATAATTCTTTAAAAAAAAGATATTTTTCTTTGCAAAAATTACAAAATGTTAACTATTTATACAAATATACATGTACAAAACTTTAAAAAAAATTAGATGCAATAATTTCCCTGAAAAAAATTCCTAAAAATCGACGTTTTTTTCAGTCACTCACACTAGGTGTGCCCCTTAAGTCAGAGACATAAAAAATTTGATCTAGGTTTTAGTTAAAATTTTTGATATTTTTTGTACTGAAAACTGAAATTTTTGCAAATTTAGGGGGTGATTTGGGAGTGTTTTGGGGGCGATATCAATCCCAAAATATTTTTACATTTCTTGGCTATCTATTGCCTTAAGTCAGATTGGTCCCAAAGTTTTTTGAAATTCTTTGGACATTTATTACCTTCAGTCAGAGTGACAAAAAAATTGGTCTGGACTTTAGTTAAAATTTCAGCATTTTTTTGAACTGAAAATTGAAAGTTTTGAAAATTTAGGGGGGTGATTTAGGAATGTTCCGAGGTGGAGGGTAATGGTTCAAAAGTTTTTTGACATTTTTTGAGCATTTCTTGCTAAAAATTCAGAGCGATAAAAAATTTGATCTGGAATTTAGTATTAATTTTGGCATTTTTTGTACTGGAAAATGAAATTTTTAAAAATTTAGGGGGTGATTTGGGGATATTCAGGGGACGATATTGGTCCCACAGTTTTTTGACATTTTTTGAGCATCTACTGCTTTATGTTAGAGTGATAAAAAATTTGGTCTGGTTTTCAGAATGAGTTTTGGCATGTTTATGTACCGAAATTTGGAATTTTTAAAAATTTAGGGGGTGATTTGAGGGTGTTCCGGGGGCGATATCGCTTCCAAAGTTTTTTTTACATTCTTTGGCTATCTTTTTCCTTAAGTCAGAGCGACAAAAAAATATGGTCTAGACTTTAGTTTGAATTTATTTTTTGCACTAAAAATTGGAATTTCGGCAATTTTCGGGGATAATTGGGATATAATCTTGGAGCAGACTATTTCGTCTTTAAAGTTTGTTTTTATTTCCAGTGCATCTATTAGTTTTAAAATTCGCAAAAAAGCAGAAAATTAATTTTTTATTCGTTGCTGCAGCAACATTGTTAACTTCACTTAATTGTCATAAAAGAAATAAGTCCACAATTTTCAGATCTTTGACTTTCATCTCTCTAAAAACGATTTTTTGTTTATTTTGTCATTTGTATTTTTATTCAGTTCATTGGAGTTGATTTTTTACTTAAATAAGGAAACCGCTTCACAAAACGGGGGAAGATTTGAAAAGACTTTCAAAGGAAAAATTAAAGTAGTAATTTACAAGTTGTATGGAAATGCTTGAAAATCATTTAAGGAGAAAGCGTATTTTATGCCTGAATGGAATCTAATTTGCAGCTTTCAATTTTCTTTGAAAAACTCCGCTGTCTGTTGCAGTGATATTCAAATAGAATAATATTCTAAAGTACCGCCAGTCTTTGAAAGAGCCATTTTAGCAGACATTAAACGATAGAACTTTAAATAAAAATAAAAAAAGTGCAGGGAGTGAATGGCTAAAGATAAACTGTATCAGGTATGAAACAAATGTAGAAGTTGCATGGATGACATGTTCAACTGCTCGTATGAATTGAACAGCTGTACATGCAAATCGCTGGGGCAACTAAAGCCATCACTTGATAGAATACACATTTCCTGCTTGCATTCAAAACCTATTGATCCCCTCCTCTATTCAGTTTATTTCTTCAAATCATGACTTCTATGTGAAATCTGATACATTTTGGAATTATATTTAAAACTGGAACAATGCTGTTTTTTATTCAATTCAATATGAATTACTTTTTATCTATTGTCATATAATAATAATTAATAATAATAATCGCAAACTTTATTCATTCATTCATTTATTTATTCTTTCATTCTGTCCAGAACTGAAGTTTAACTATATTAGATGTTTTTTTGTTTTAAACTAGTTACTTTTGAAAAAATGAGTTTTTATATTAATTATATGATTTTTAATATTATTTATTCAGTTTAATAATTATTAATTCTTTATTTATTAATTAGTTAATTATTAATTATTTATTATTAATTCTCATGAATCTAAAATTTAAGTTAATTAACAAATTTATATTTTATATTCAATAATAATGTATTAAAATATGCGTCTTATTTAAATCTACATTACACATTTTAATAAAGATTCAAAATACTTTTTACATAATATGAAAATAAATAAATATTATATTATATAATTGGAGAAAAGCGAGCACCGTTATTAAATGCTTTTATTATAATTTATTCCTCTTTTTATAATTTTCTTTCCTTTTTTTTCAATTTAAAACTTTTTTTTAACTATTTTAAATGAAAATACGTATCAAAATAAATTGTTTCAAATAAATGTTATAGTTTTTATATCAAATTGTGTTTTTTATTGCGTGAGTAAATTATTAAACTTATTTAATTCCTTATATAAATTGTGTATTGATAAATTGATATATATTGTGATTATATTGTAGGTTCGAAATTAAAATCAATTTTATTTTAAATAGTTCAATTGGATGAACAAAAAAAAAATAAGATTGACTGAAATATAGTTTTCACTATTATAGATTTGCCAAGATCATCAGGCTAAAAAATCACTAAAATCCAGATCAAAGATACCAAAATGTTTACGAAAAAACACTAATCATAAAAATCAAATACTTAAAAGAACTACACAAAATTAAAAAAGAATAAATATAAAATAATAATAAGAAAAGAATAAAGTTTTTTTTTAGTAGACTATAAGTTTAATATACCAAAACGATTTAATTCAATTGATTAAAAATTTCCTTAAACATTTACACTCAGAAGTTTAAATTGATTGATATTTTGATTTTTGTAAATTATTATCTTAAAATGTTTCAAATAAAGGAATGTTAAAATTTAATTTGTTAAAAACATATTCTTCCAAATCTTGTAAAACTAAATCAGCTAACAAAGAAGAAATAGGAGATCCCATAGGAGTGCCATATATTTGTTTGTAAAAACAATTATCAAATTTAAAAAAAGTAGATTCCATGATGAATTTAATACAATTGATGAATTCATCATATGGGATCTTAGTATTATTTTTTATTAAATGCCATCTTTTTTGTATACTTTTTATAACCAATTCATATGGAATATTGGTAAAAAGGGAAACAACATTCAAAGAAATCATTATATGATCCTCAGGAACTTTTTCTTTTATTATACTTTCTCTAAAAGTCTTTGAATTTTTAACAACAGATTTAGGAACTGAAACCGATTTTTTAATGATATTATTAAAATATTTAGCCATAGAATAAGTCGGAGTATTAATTAATGAAACTACAGGTCTCAAAAGCCAATTTTGTTTATGAATCTTAGGAAGTCCATATATTCTTGCAATACTTGTTTTTCAACCAATAAATCTTTTCTCTTCATCTTATCACCCAAATAACCTTTAAGCCTTAATTTGTTAAGAATATTAAACGAATTATTTCTCAATCTATCAATAGAATCATAACTTAACTTAGTATAAGTTGTTACATCACTTAATAAATTGTTCATTTTTTTATTATAATCATTCTTATCTAAAACAACTGTCACATTTCCTTTATCGGCATGAGTCACAAAAACATTTTTATTAGATTTCAAAAAAATTTTTGTTTCAAAAATTTTCTTAGAAAGATCTCGGTTAAATTTTAAAATAGAAGTATTCTTTATAAATAATAATAATTGTCAGAAATATTAATAAATTTAAGTATAAATTCATCCATTGCTTCAGAAGGTATCTTAGAAATGTTTGATTCAATATCTTTAACAATTTCAAATATTATACTGTTTCTATTTTTAATGAAAGATGAATAAAATTTCTCACCTAATCTTAAAATATCATTTAAATTTTCAGGCAAAGTTGTATCAGAAAAATTTACAATCCAATTATCATTTAAACTTTTAACTCTATGTAAATTTAAAATTTTATCAAAAGATTTATTTAATATTAAACTTTGAAACTTTTTTTGTAAAGAAATTTGTTTTTGGTTGTTAGAAAAAACAGAATTATATTTAATATTATCTTCATAAATTGATAAGGGTAAAGAATTATTTAACTTTACATCCATCTCATGTAAACGTCTTAACGACGCACATGAACTTGAGAAACTAAGGTGATTGCGTAAAGTTGCGTTTAATACGATACCGTCTCACTGATAATAATCTTAAAAATGAAAATTTTACAGGTACGTGAGTTTTTCATAAATATTAATGACACACAAGCATTCTTTTCCAAGAGGTTAGTCTAAAATTCTTAAAAATCTTAATCCTTCTTCAAATTTTGTATTTTCGCGACCAGAACAAGATTTTGATGTCTGTCCCTCAGTCCGTCGCTCACAATAATATCAAAATGTTCACAAAAAAACAATAATCATAAAAAGCAAATACTTAAAAGAACTACACAAAATTAAAAAAGAATAAATATAAAATAATAATAAGAAAAAATAAAGTTTTTTTAGTAGACTATAAGTTTAATATACTAAAATGATTTAATTCAATTGATTAAAATTTTCCTTAAACGTTTATACGCAGAAATTTAAATCGATTGATATTTTGATTTTTGGAAATTAATATCTTAAAATGTTTCAAATAATGTAAAATATTATTCTTTATTAATAGAAGTCTAAACCCGAAAATTTCAATACAATTCTTCAATTTTAATTTATTTTATTATTATTTATTTTCTACAACTTTTTTCATAATTTTTATCAGCTTTCAATTGACAATTTATTATTCACATTCAATTTTATAATTATTCATTAATTTAAAACATTTTTTTGTTAAATGCCTATTTTTCTCACCATTTTTCGATTTTTTATTCAATTGTACATTATTTTTTTTATAGTTAATTATTTTCGTCAATATTTATTTATTTTCGTCATATTGTAATTATTTTTTTAATTTTCAATAATGTCTGTAAAATTTCCATTTAATTCTTCAATTTCCAATTTATTTCATCAATTTTTAATTATTTTCATCAATTCTCAAATGTTTTATTTAATTTTTAATTAATTCCTCAATATTCAATAATTCTCGTATTTTTTCAAGATTCTCATTAAGTTTCTTTAATTTCAAATACATTATTTTCTTTAAATTTTTAATTCCCTTCTTCAATTTTTATTTCCATTCATCAGTTTTCAATTTTTTTTCTATATTTATTAATTCTCGGATTTCTTCAATTAATTATTCCAATTTTTAATTGTATTCTTTAAATTACAATTCTATTCCTTAATTTTTAGTTGCTTTCTTCAATTTTCAATTGTTTTTTTTTCAAATTTTAATTATTTTTTGCGATTTTCAATCCAGTTGTTAAATGTGCAATTATTTCCAACAATTATTCCTTTAATTTTTTTAATTTTTCAATTTGCAATTATTTACATTTAAATTTAATAATTCTTGATTAATTTTTTCAATTATTTTTTTTTTTACGTTGCATTATAATTTAGTCCTCTTGCGAATTTTGTTTCCAATTGACAATTATTTTTGTCATTTTTCAACTATTTCCTTTAATTATTAATTACCTTCCGCAATTTCTAATTATTCCCAATAATATTTTCAATTTATAATTATTATCTTCAAATTTTATAATTATTCTTAGATTTTTTAGATTATTTTGTTCTGTTGTGAATTAATCTAGTCATTTTTTGAATTTTGTTTTCAATTGTCAATTATTTTCAACATTTTGTAATTTTTTTTTCAATTATCAACTATTTTTTAAAATTTAAAATTTATTTCTTCAATTTTTTATTATTTTCTTCAATTTTCAGTTATTTTTTTTATTTTCAATCTAGTTGTTAAATGTACAATTATTTAATTCTAGATCTATTCTCTTCAATTCTCAGTTATTTTCTTTAAATTTAAATTTTACTTTTCAATTATTTTATTTAATATTAAAAAATTATTCTCCTTTTTCTATTGTGTTTTTTGCTTACTATTAAGTTTTTTTTAATTCTACACTGAAAAAATTTTGGTGCAGCATCTGTACTTTAAAGTACAGTATCCGTCCCAAATGAAAAATTACGTTATTCAGTTAACTTCACTACGTTGAAAATCAATGCAAAATATTTAATCTGAAGTTAACAGAATAATGAAATATTTCCATGGGACGGATACTGTACCAAAATTTTTTCAGTGTACATACAATTGTTCAATTATTTTGTATAATTTTTAATACCATTCTGCAAGTTTTATTTCTATTCATCAGTTTTCCTATATTTTTTTTTCTATATTAATTAATTCTCGGCTTTTTTCAATTACTTTTTGTAAATTTTTAATTATATTCTTTAAATTTCAATTCTATTCTATAAATTTTAATTGCTTTCTTCAATTTTCAATTGTTTTGTTCTATTTTAATTATTTTTTTCGATTTTCAAGTTTCAACTCAGTTATTAAATGTGCAATTATTTTCAACAATTATTCCTTTAATTTTTTTAATTTTTCGATTTGCAATTATTTTCTTAAAATTTAATATTTCTTGCTTAATTTTTTCAATTATTTTTTTTAATTGTGTATTAATCTAGTCATTTGTCTGGTTCTCTTTCAATTCATAATTATTTTCATCATTATTTAGGTACATATTTTCTTTAATTTTTTAATTATGCTGGTAATTTTCTGTTTGCTTCAATTATTATTAATTATTTTCCGGAATTTTTAATTATTTCTAACAATTTTTTCAATTTTTAATTATTATCTTAAAATATTATAATTATTCTTGGATTTTTTAAATTATTTTGTTCGGTTGTGTATTAAACTAGCTATATTTTGAATTTTGTTTTTAATTGTCAATTATTTTCGTTACTTTGTAATATTTTTTCAATTATAAATTACTTTTTTAAATTTTAATTAATTTCTTAAATTTTCCACTTCATTGTTAAATTTTTAATTTATTACCTCAATTTTTTATTATTTTCTTTAAATTCAATAATTATTTTTCTCGATTTTCAATCCAATTCAATTTGCAATTATTTGCAACAGTATAATTTTTCAACTATTTTGTTTAAATTTAATATTTTTTGTTTAATTTTTTAAAACATTTTTTTCAGTTGTATAATTATGTAGTCATTTTTCGATTTTTTTTTAACTGTCAATTATATTCGTAATTTTTTAGACATGTTCTTCAATTTCGTAATTTCCATTATTTGAATTTGCAAAAATCTATAGTTTTTTTTTACAAATTTCTATAAATTGATAAACTAACAGTTTTTTAATTTTCAAATGATTTCAAGTTCAATCAACTCCAATTTTTAGTATTTCGTAGTTAAATTTGTAATCATACAATTTGGATTGATTAAAGTTTTGATACAATGCAAATTTTTATAATTAAAAGTTTTTATATACTGGTCGAAGTTTGAAATACCTGATATGTACATTTTTAGAATTTAAAAATATTTCAATTCCACCAACATTAGGAATTAAAATAAAAATGAGATATAAATCTTAAAAGCTTAAAACTTTTGTTATATTGTAATTTTGATTCATTGAAGTTTTAAATAATTTAAATTTGAATCTATAGAAGCTGGGAATAGTTCAATTTGGAAAAATTAAAATTTATATTGATAGAAATTTTGAAGAATAGTTTGTTATTAATTGTTCATATTGTTTGAAGACATTTTAAGAAGAAAGAATTCTTATCAATAGAAGTTTGAAAAAAAATCTTAAATTAAGATTTTCTTTTTATAGTATGATAATAACAATTAATTTAATCTAAATAAGTTCCTAGTTTTTTTTTTTTTTAATTTAAACTAAACTAGCCAATGAAAAATGGAATTCACCGTTCGCAATCTTTGCTAATAACTAAAACAACAACAAAAAGTCGAGTTACAAATAACAAAAAAATTTACCAGCTCACTGTTAAAATCCAACTGAAATTACTCTGTTTGAAATAAATCACCAAAGACCAGGATTTTTAATCATGAAAGCAAAATTAATGTTTGAAAACTCGTTAAATTCGTGAAAAGTTTAATAAATCGTCTAAAGGTATTTTAAGAGTCAGAGTGAACTCGTTGAATCAATTTGATAAACTTTTGACGTGATTTTTGCAGATTGAAAAATTCTTTTACCAAAAAACAAATCGAACCTTTTTTTCCAATTATTGCATTTTTACCCATTGTCAGCTGATGGACAAAAGAATGAGAATCGAAGGTAAACCAGAAACGGTAATGGAAATGCAGACATATAGAGAAATTAATTGCAATCAAACGAACAGAGACGTGATCCTGGTAACAATAAAATAAATGTTTTAAAAAAGATACTGGGCTAAAGCAAAGTAATTAAACGATCTAGCGGATTGTTTCGTGCTTGATCGTCGGGGCTTTGCGCGCAACAAGAATGGATGCTGCAAATTTACGGATGAACGATTGCCTTCATTGCAGTTGCACCGAACATTATCAAGTAGTTCATACATGACATGGAATGCTGTATGATTTTACATCCGACATATAACGCGAATGTTTTCAGCGAGAATGTCAAAATTCGACGGTTCAATTATCTCTCGGCGGTCTATAGTCACGGTGGTTTCGAGCAAAATGGACAACTAAAAGCTGTAACAACCACTCGACCGCGAACTATACGAAACGCCAGATCGGCGCGCATCCGCTACGAATCTGGTCTCTGTCACTCGTTCCGTACCAATTTAGTGATTCAGTGATGCAAAAGTGTTTTTTGCCCTGTCACGAACAAACAGCAAAGTGAACTACATCCGGTTGAAAATTATTGGTTGCTGGAGACGCCTGCAGGTCAACACAAAAATCCAGTTTTATTATCGAGTGTAAACAAGTTATAAAGGTTTCAGTTTCATTTTACAACAATGATCTCGAATTTTACAGTCAAGTTTCTGTAGCACTGACTGGAAATTCCAAATTCCGTGTATAAAACTCTACATTTTTTTAATTTCACATTCCCAAATTTCACCCTCAAATGCTAGACTGGGTCTGACAGACCCGGTAGACCTTTTCCGCTATCTACAAAAGCGGATTGTATATTGAAAATAGTGAAAAAAGAGGTTTTAAAAATCCGGGTCTGTCAAACCCAGTCTAGCAGTCGAGGGTTCAAATTCGGATTACACATATACCAAATGATATACCTAATTTCAAACTTCGGATATTAAATTACAATTTCCGCGTTCCTGATTCTAAATTCCTGTTTTATCTTTTCAAACTTTATAATCCGATAACACATATCAAATTCTATATTTCTAATTACATATTTCAAATTTCAAATTCCAAACTCCATGTTCCTGATTTCACATTCCTAATTAGAGACTACTGCTTCAACATTTTAAATTTTGTAATCAAGATTACACACATATCAAATGTGATTCGAAACTTCAGATTTCGATTCCAAACTCCACGTTCCTAATTTCACATTCCTGATTCCTTTTTTCAAAATTTAAAATCCCGTTTACACACATCAAACTCCATATTCCTAAGTCCAAACTTCAGATTTCACATTCCAAACTCCATGTTCCTGATTCCACATTCCTGTTTCTAAATACTTGATTTCACACTTTAAAGCTCGCTTTAAAGTTTATAATCCACATTACACATATCAAATCCCATATTCCTGATTTAAAAATTCAGATTTTCGATTCAAAACTCCACGTTCCTAATTCTCAATACCTGATATTTGATTCCACGTTTCAAATTTTATAATCCAGATTATACATACCGAATCCACATTCCTCTTTTTATACTTTAGATTGCACATTCCTGATTCACCGTTTCATATTTTATACTCCTGATTAAAATATATGAAATTCCATATTTCAGTTTCCAAACTTGATTTCACATTCCAAATTCCACGATCCTGGTTTCATGTTCCTGATTTCACAGTTCTGATTCCTCTTTACAAATTTTAAAGTCCCGTTTACACACATCAAAGTTCATATTCCTAAGTCAAAACTTCAGATTTCACATTCCAAACTCCATGTTCCTGATTCCACATTCCTGTTTTTAAATATTTGATTCCACACTTTGAAGTTTATAATCCACATTACACATATCAATTCCCATATTTCTGATTCAAAAATCCAGATTTTCCATTCTCAACTCCACGCTCCTAATTCTCAATGCCTGATATATGATTCTACGTTTCAAATTTTATAATCCAGATTACACGTACCAAATTCCACATTCCTCTTTCCATACTTTAGATTGCACATTCCTGATTCACCGTTTCATATTTTATAATCCTGATTAAAATATATCAAACTCGGTATTTCAGATTCCAAACTTCAATTTCACATTCCAAATTCCATGTTCCTGATTCATAATTCCAGTTTCTAAATACTTAATTCCACACTTTAAACTTTATAATCCACATTACACATATATCAAATCCAAAATTCCTGACACAAAAATTCCGATTTTCCATTTCAATCTCCACGTTTCTGATTCCATTTTTATGTTTCAAAAATTCAGATTTTATATTCCAAACTCCACGTTCCTGATTTCACATTCCTAATTCCAAAGTTCGGAATTTATATTCTAAAATCCACGTTCCTAATTCTATATGCCACATTCGACAGTCCTGATTCCACACATTACATTTTATAATTCTGATAACACATATCAAATTCCATATTACTGATTCCAAACTTTAGAATCTATATTCCAAACTCCACATTCCTAATTTAACAATCCTGATTAATCGTTTCATATTTTATAATCCTGATTACATATATTAAATTCCATATTCCTCATTCCAAAATTCAGAATTTACATTCCAAACTCCACGTTCCCAATTTCACATTCCTGATTCCAAACTTCAGAACCTACATTCCAAACTCCAGATTTCTGATTTCACATTCCTGATTCCAAACATTAGAATCTATATTCTAAACTCCAAGTTCCTAATTGCACATTCCTGATTGATCGTTTCATATTTTATAATCCTGATTACATATATCAAATTCCATATTTATAATTTCTAATATCCGATATCAAATTCCAAATTCCACGTCCCTTATTTGACATTCCTGCTTCGCCGATTTAAATTTTATAACCTAGATTACACATATCCAATTCCACATTTTTTATTCTAAACCAGAATTTAAACCAGAATTTAACTCCTCGTACCTGTCTCCACATTCTGAATTCTACATTTTTTATTTCTCATTTCATATTTAATATTTTATATTGCATATACCAAATTCCTTATTCCTGATTCCAATCTTCAGATTTTACAATCCAGGTTTCACATTTTATATTTTATATTCCAGATTACACATACCAAATTTCATATTCCAAATTCTAAACTACACGCTCTTGATTCTAAATTCGTAATCCATTTTTTAAAATTTCTTAATCCTGATAACACATATCAAATTCCATATTCCTAATTCCATATTTCAAATTTCAAATTCCAAACTCCAAGTTCCTGATTCCACATTCCTAATTAGAAATTATTGTTTCTATATTTGAATTTTTATAATCAAGATTACACAAATACCAAATGCTATATTTCTGATTCAAAACTTTAAATTTCTATTCTAAAATCCACGTTCCTCATTCGACAATCCTGATTCTACATTCCTTAATCCACATTTTTAAATTCTATAATCCACATTACATATCCAAATTCCATATTCCTGACTCCAAACTTCAAAATTTAGATTCAAAACTTCACGTTCCTGATTTCAAATTCCATATTCAATTTTTCAAATTATATAATCCAGATTACATAAACCTAATTTTCTAATCCAGAGTTTAAACTTCAAAATAACATTCCAAACTCTAGATTTCTGATTTGACGTTCCTGATTCTACATTTCAAATTTCATAATCCAGATTACACATACCAAATAACACATTCTTCTATCCGTACTTCAGATTTGACATTCCTGATTTTGAACATTACAAATTTCATGTTTCGGATTACACATAACAAATTCCATATTTCTCATTCCAAACTTCAGACTTTAAATTCTAAACTCCACATTCCTAATTTCACATTCCTGATTCCCTACTTCAAAATCTACATTTCAATCTTCACATTTCTAATTCTAAATCACTGATTCGACATTCCTGATTCCACACATTAAATTTTATAAACCAGATTACTCAGATACCAATTTCCATATTCCTGATTCCAAACTTTAGAGTCTATATTCCAAAATCCACTTTTCTAATTTCACATTCCTGATTTATCGTTACATATTTTATAATCCTGATTACATATACCAAATTCCATTTTTCTAATTCCAAATATCAGATTTCTAATTCCTATCTCCACGTTCCTTATTTCACATTCCGGATGCTACATTTCTCATTCCACATTTTAAATTTAATATTCTATATTTCAATATTCTAATTACAAACCTCCAGATTTTATATTCCAAACTCCACGTTTCTGATTCTACATTCCTGATTCGACATTCCCGATTCCAGACATTAAATTTTATAATATAGGTTACACACATACCAAATTCCACATACCTGATTCCAAACTTTAGAATTTACGTTCCAAAATCCACTTTTCTGATTTTACATCCCTGATTCAACATTCCTGATTCCACACATTAAATTTTAGAATCCAGATTACTCACATACCAATTTTCATATTCCTGATTCCAAAGTTCAGATTTTACAAGTCTTTCACATTTAAAATTTTTTATTCCAGATTACACATCCCAAATTCTAAATTCCAAACTTCAGAATTTACATTCCAAACTTCAATTTCCTGATTTTAAATTCCTGATCCACCTTTTTAAATTTTATAATCCTGATTACACACATCAAATTCAATATTCCTAATTCCACATTTAAAATTCCAAATTCCCAACTCCAAGTTCCTGATTCCACATTTATGAGACATTGCTATTTCTACATTTTAAATTTTATAATTCAGATTACACGCATAAGTGAAATATTTCTGCTTTAAAACTTTAGATTTTCCATTTTAAACTCTACATTCCTGATTCCACATTTTAAATTTTATAATCCACATTACACATTCAAAATTCCATATTCCTGATTCCAAACTTCAGATTTTACATTCCAAACTCCCCGTTCCTGATTTCAAGTTCCTGATTCGATATTTAAAATTTCATAATCCTTATGACACATACCTAATTCCACATCTAAACTTCAGATTTCATTATCCAGATTAAGCATCTCAAATTCTACATTTAAGATTCCACATTCCGAATTTCAGATTTTTCTTTCTGTGTCCCAAATATGACATTCCAGATTCCAATACATTTAGTATTTTATGTTTCAGATTTCACATCCCGGATCCAAATTTTGAATTTTTGAATTCATATTACACATCGCTGATACCAAATTCCCCATACCAAAATCCACATTCCTGATTCCATATTTCAGATTTCTAATTTTTAATTTAGGTTACACATTATGGATTTCGGAATAAGGTACTAGGAAATAGAATATGGAATTTTAAATTTGGAATTTGGAATTGGGAATTTGAGATGTGGAATATAAAATGTAGAATTAGGAATATAAAATTTGGTATATGAATCTGAAAAAATTTTAAGTCTGAAATGTGGAATTTGGAATATAAAATTTGGTATGTGGAATCAGAATCGTAAAATCTGAAATGTGAATTTTGGACTTAAATGTCCGGAACGTGGAATTTGTAATGTGGAATCTGTAGTTTAGTTGTTTGAACTTGGAGTATGATATATGGAATCTGGGATATGGAATCCAAGTTATAGAATCCGGAATGTGGAATTTGGAACGTGGAATCAAGGCCAATTGGCGAAATCGATTTCTTTGACGGAAATTCTGTAACACTTTTTTTTAAGTGAAAAAAAAAATGTTTAATTTAATCCAAAAAACCAAAAGAAAATTATCCTTTCAATAAAAAATTCAGATTCTAAAAACTTTCAAATTTCCCCAAATTTAAAAATACATTATAATTTAGAATCGTATAACTCATGCTAATTATAGCCACAAAGGACGTACTCTAACAATGTATTAATGTTAATTAGAAAATTAGTATTAGTTTTCATTGCAAGGGGACATGTTATTTGGTCAAAATTAATTAATTTCTCAAATCTATGCATAAATTTCAAACAGACGATTTGCAGTTAAAGTGTTTAATACCATGAAAACGAACATAAGTCATTAGTTGATTTCTAAAAACCTTATTTATCTTTAATTTTGTAGCGTTTCTTGAATGCATTTTAGAAAATTTGTGAATTTACTTGGATAAAATAAATATAATGAATTTATAAAAACTGAAATGGAATTTTTAAGAAATTTACAAATATTGAAATTTGAAATTGAAAATTGTTAAATTCATATTATGATAAATGGTTGATGTCTTAAAGTTCCTTTTTTATAACACACGATAATTAGGATTTAATCAATATACGAATAAAAGACTCGTGTATTTTAATCAGAATCCATTCAATTGAATACAGGTAAAAAGACACTATTTCCTCTGTAAATTTCCGATTATTCTCAATGAGATTTTCCGGTTCAATCAATCGAAAGCAGTTACTGTTTAATAAGTAAATCCTTTTCGAGGTTTAATGTCAAACTTTGATCTTTGACTAACTAATCCAGCAAGTTTTATTAGCCAAATCTTGTAATTATCAAATAGTATTTACATAATAAATATCTACAAATTTACTTAATTATTTATTAATTGATATATTTAACTGTTAATTGTAATACTTGACTGTTAATTTTGATATTCAACTATGTTAAAATACTTAATTGATCAAAATTTGTCTGCTGGAAAATAGTAAAATTTAATTGATTCGCAATAAAATTTTGCAGAGTTCAGTTGTAATTTGCTCGAAAATTGCCAGGCGAAAAGAAGTGCGAACCCTATTAGTCGTCTGTCATGTCCTCGTACTTTGAAGACCACAAAATCGCGTGCAAATCGCAACTTGTAACGTCAAATGGCTCTTTAATTGAGCCAGCAAAATGTTAGAAGTTCTAAATGATCATTAAAGTGAGTCAGTCAGAAAACAGTTGAACGCAGACATTTATTCTATTTACTGAATTTCATAAATTAAATCAAATTTAATTAAAATTTATCGTTGTAAATTATAAATTAATTTTTAGAACTCAACTAGCAATAGATTTTGGTATAGAAAAAAAAAAATCGCACTATTCAATTTTTCACAAAATGTCTCTCATTTTTAAGAATTTACGATTTTGCGATTTGAGACATAAAATTTCTTTCAACTTAAGGCAATGTTTTTCTCTACTTTATTAAATTCTTTCCATCAATTGTAACATGGAAACTACAATTTTTAATTACTTTTTTTTCATTTTCTAACAAATTTCTTCAACTTTCACTTTTCTTCTTCGATTATCAATTATTTTTGACATTTTCAACGAATTGATTCAATTGGTTTCTTCAATTTTGAATTATTATTGACATTTTAATTATTTTTTCCAATCTTTAATTCAAAACAAAATTTTTAAAGATTTTCTCAAATTTAATTTGCAATCAACAATCTTGAATTATATTTGTCATTTTCTAGTAAATTTCCTCAATAAATTTTCAGTTTTTTTCTTCCACTTTGTTCTCAATTTCTTTTTTCTTTTTTATATTACTTAACTACCTTCTTTTCAAAAATATTTTCTTCAATTTCCAGACATTTTAATCATAGTCAAATTGTTTTCTTAAAATTTTGAATCTTTTTTTTTAAATTTCAATTACAATTATTTTTGATTTTTATTCTTGCTTCAAATTACATCAGGGATTTTGGCTCCTTATTTAAAAAACTGTTGTCTTTGATTTCAATTATTTTTCTCATTTTCGCATATTTTATCTTATAGTCTTTAATTTTCAATTATTTTTTCAATCATCAATTTAGAATTTCAATCCTTTAAATTCAATTGTTCTTGTAACTTTTAAGCACTTTTTTCAAATTTTAAATTTCAATTTTTTAAAAGTATCTTTAAATGCAATTTCTTCATTTTTCAATTATTTTCTTTATTTCTCATATTTTTCTTTACTATAAAGTTTTGTCTACATTCCAATTACTTTTTCTATTTTTAAGGGCATGTGATGATAATGCTAAATTTGTCCGTAAACTTTCTCCTAAAGTACTCAATGTTTTGACACCAAACTTTGTAGAATTACTCAAAATACCATTAGAATGGTCTCTCTGACCCAAATTTATTTCATTTTTATCTTTAAACTAATTTTTTTTTCAATTTTACAATTTTTGGAAAATTTTGAAAAAAATGTAAATTTGAAAAATATTTAGTTTAAAGACAAAAATGAAACAAAATTGGGTCAGAGAGACCATTCAAATGGTGTTTTGAGTAATTCTACAAAGTTTGGTGTCAAAACATTGAGTACTTTAAGAGAAAGTTTACGGACAAATTTAGCATTATCATCACATGCCCTTAAATGAATTTTTTTAATTAATTTCTTCAAGTTTAACTCGTCATTTATATTTTTTAATTATATTCATCATTTTATACTGAATTTCTTCAAATAAAAAATTCTTTTAAAATTTTAAATTATTGTCTTCAATCGAGATTATTTTCCTTATTTTTTTATGTGAGTTTTCAATTTTCGATAATTCTTCTTTTTTTAATTATTTTTGGTATTTCTATTGAATGCCTTCAATTCTTAATTACTTTTCACATTTTATAAATTTTTGTCTTCAATTACAATTTTTTCCTAATTTTTAAATTAATTGTGATATATTTTATTTACTTTCGTCGATTTTCATTTACTTTGTTTAATTTAAGAAAATTACCTTCTGTTTCAATTACACTTTTAATTTTTAGACTAATTTTCTTAAAATTTCAGTGATTTTCTTCTGCTTTCAATTATTTATTTTTTGAATTTTTAATTAAAATTTTAATTTTTCACTTATGTTTGTTAATAATTAATTATAGTCTTCAATTCGAATTGTTTTCCCCATTTTAAAATAATTTCCTTTAATTCTTGGTAATTTTCTACTTGTAGCCTATAATTTTGTATTATTTTTTATATTTTTTTTGTCGAACGGAATTCTTCAATTTCACAATATTGTCTTCAATTTCAATTATTTTTTCTCATTTTCGCATATTTTATGTTATAGTCTTTAATTTTCAATTATTTTTTCAGGAATACCATCAATTTATAATTTTAATAATTCAAATTCACTTTTTTTTGTTCTTGTAACTTTTCAGCACTTTTTTCAAATTTCAATTTTTTAAAAGTATGTTTAAATTCTTTTGTTTTTCAATAATTTTCTTTATTTCTCATATTTTTCTTTACTATAATTTTGTTTTGTCTACAATTCCAATTACTTTTTCTATTTTTAAATAAGTTTCTTTAATTATTTTCTACAAATTTAACTTGTAATTTATGCTTTTTAATTATATTGATCATTTTATACTGAATTTCTTCAAATAAAAATTTATTTTACAATTCTAAATTATTGTCTTTAATTGGGATTATTTTTCTTATTTTTCAATGTTACTTTTCAATTTTCGATTATTCTTCTTCTTTCAATTATTTTTGGCATTTTTATTGTCTTCAATTTTTCTTAATTACTTTTCACATTTTATAAATTTTTGTCTTCAATTAAAATTTTTTCCTAATTTTTAAATTAATTGTGATGTTTTTTATTTTCTTTCATCGATTTTCATTTACTTTATTTAATTTAAAAAAATTACATTTTGTTTCAATTACACTTTTAATTTTTAAACTAATTTTCTTCAATTTTCGGTAGTTTTCTTCTGCTTTCAATTATTTATTTATGAATTTTTAATTGAAATTAAAATTTTTCAATATGTTTGTTAATAATTAATTATAGTCTTCAATTCGAATTGTTTTCCCCATTTTGAAACAATTTTCTTTAATTCTCGGTTTTTCCTTCAATTTTCTACTTGTAGCCTATAATTTTGAATTATTTTTGATATTTTTTATCAAACGGAATTCCTCAATTTTACAATATTGTCTTCAATATCAATTATTTTTTTGTTTTAAAATCAATTTCTTGAATTTAAATTTTCCTTGTTATTTCAAAATGAATGTTTTCCTTTTTCAATTATTCTCTTAAATTTTCACTTTTTCTTTCTTCAGTTATAAACTGTTGCAATCAATTTCAATTACTTTTGTCATTTTTAGTATTTTTCTTCTTCTTTTGATTATTTTCTTCAATTTTAAATTGGAACGTACAATTTTCGATTATGTTTGATATTTTTTAACGAGTTTCTTGAACTTTCAGTTTCTGTCTTCAATTTTCATGCTATGTCTTAAATATTCAATTATTTTGTTCAATTTCAGATTATTTTTTTAATTTTTCAATTTTAAATTTGTTATCTTTAGCAATTTAAAAGTATTGTTTAAACAATTTAAATTGTTTTCTAGGTGATTCTAAAATTTTAATTACATTTTTAATGTATTTTAAAATATTTTTCTCTAATTTTCAATCATTTTCATTTTAAGATTTTCTTAATTTTGGCGCTTTTTAGTTAATGACTTCCGTTTATATAATATTTCTTTAAATTTAAATTATTATTTCCATTTTTCTTATTTGTCTCATTTTTAAATTAAAAAATTGTTTGTTTTAAAGATTTTCTTTTATTTTTTATTATAAAAAATTATTATTTTATTATTTTCTTTGTAAAATTATTTTCTTCAATTTTCAGTTAGTTTAGTCATAATGAAATTGTTTTCTTCAAATTTAAATTATTTTCTTCAAATTTCAATTACAATTTTTGACATTTTTGACATTTCTTTCTCCTTATAAAACAAAGTAAAAATTACCTAGTTTCACAGCAGTTTTTAATTTATTTACGCTGCATGAGTAAAAAAGTAAATGCAACTTAAAACTCAAGCAAAGTTGAAATTCTTTTTTTCTCAATGGCTAGAAAATCGATTTTTGGATAAACCATATTAAAAAGATGTTTTTTTGTTTCTTCGAGTTAAAAAGTTGATGTCAGAAATAAAAGGAGTGAATGTCTGTAAAATTAAAAGATAAAAATGGCTTTGATCTGTTAGTCGTTACAGCATGTTTGAGCTGCAAAGTTTCATCTCAGTTATGGTAAAGCAATGTTGATACTTAGTGAAATGTGGAAGCTCTACCTACTTCGCTATTACACTGAATATGAGGATTGGTTCTATCCCAGTTTCATAGTCGAACCAGGAAGGCAATGTTGAAACTGATGCTTACCTTAATGGATCTCTAACCTTTAATAGCAGATATGCTGCCTCATGAGCTATTATTTTCATCAATTTTGAATATTTTAAAACTCTCTTGTGATTTTATACTCTTATTAAATATTCATAACGTCATAAATCGATAGTCTAAAAAGGAAAATTGCTAACATTCGCTAAGAGAATGTTTGGTTAAAAGGATAACAAGTTTGGTTTTTAGTTTATAATAAATAATTATTAACTATTGTTACAAATATCTCTTAAACGTGGCAACAGTCTTTACTTTAAATCTAAATTAGTTAAAAATAACTAATTATTAGTAAAATATGACTAATTATTAGTAAAAAATAACTAAGAAATAGTTAATATTTCAATAATTGTAGAAAATGGTTTTCCTCATAAAATAAAAATATTATTAAAATTGATTTCACCCAATTTTGAAAGACTCAGTTATACATTTAAAAAAAAGCTAGGTTGAGACCAAATTTGTTATCAAATAATAATTATTTAATATTTTGTGATTTTCTTTAAAGTATGTCAATGATTTTTATTTTTTTAATTTTGACTACCTCATTTTAATCTTTAAAAAATTCTCTACAAGTCTGTTCTTCGGTTTTTGTTAAAACAGTTTTGTTTAAAAAATATATAATAGTAAAATCTATTTTCTATGGATTTTCATTGAATTGTGAGAAAACGTTATTTTATGTGTGCCTTCTATCTGGTTAAAATTTCAGGACCTTTTACCGTCTAAAAATTGAGATATTCATGTTCGAAACTTAAATTTTTATCATTTTGCATGTAAAATTGAAATTTCGAACATGAATGTCTCAAATTTTAGACGGTAAAGGGTCCTGAAATTTTAACCAGATAGAGGGGACACATAAAATAACGTTTTCTCACAATTTAAAGAAAATCTATAAAAAATCGATTTTTTCAAATATAACTGCAAGAGAAATCTTAAATTTACCTTCTAAAATTTCAATTATTTTGTTTATTTTTCTCAATTACTCTTTAAATTTGAATTATTTTTCCATTGATATTAAATCGAGTTAATTATTTATTCCTAAATTTTATATTACATATAGCAAATTTAAATTATTTTTATAATTTATCATTATTTTTGTCATTTTGCAATTATTATTTTCAATTTTTAATAACTTTCATAATTTCTGAATTCATTCCCTGAACTTCTTATTATATATCTCAATTAAAATCAATTTTTAAGATTTTCAAGTATTTTTCTGAAATATCAATTATTTTTGTCTATTTCATCAAAAATGATGCACTTTTTCAACTATTTATTTCAAATTTTATTTATTTATTTTCATTTCCAACTTTTATTGTTTTATCATATTTCAATTATTTTCTTCAAGTTTCAAACTTTAAAACCTTTTTTCCATCATTTTCTCTAATTTTTAATTATTTTCTTTTTTTTCAATAAATTTCTAAAAGCTTCAAGTATTTTTCTGAAATTTCAATTACTTTTTTTTAAATAAAAAAAAATTCTGTAATTTTTTTAATTATTTCTCTAAAATTTCAATTATTTATTTTTATTATATTATTTTTATTATTATTTCCAATTTATACATTTTTTCAATTAAATATAATTTCCAAAAATTTTTTTTATTAATTATCGTAAATTTTAATTATTTTTAGCTTTCTTTAATTTTTTCCTTCAATTTTTAGTTATTCTCGTTTTTTTCAATTAATTATTAAGATCTTCATGTAGTTTGTTCAAATGTTTATTATTCTTTTTATCAAAAAAAAAGTTCTGTATTCTTTTCACTTAAATCTCATTATTTTTTACAACTTATCATTGTTTATCTGATATTTCAAATATTTTCTTCAAGTTTCAAAATTTAAAATTATTTTTTATTATTTTCCAAAATTTATTTCCTTCAATTTTCAATTTTTTTCATTTGTTTATGCAATTTTCAGTTATTTATATTATTTTCTTCCATTTTCAATTATTTTCGTTCATTTTCACAATTTTTAAAATCAATTTATTATTTCTCTTTAATTAAAAATTATTATCTTCAATTTTAAAATATGTTTGTCTTTTGTCATTTATAAACTATATTGAAGTTTTAATTATTTTTTTAACTTTAAATTATTTATCTAAAATTTTAATGCTTTCTTTCCAATTTTCCATTATTTTCTCTAATTTTTCATTATTTAATTTTTTTTAATTGATTTTTAAGATTTCCAAGTATTTTTCTTAAATTTAACTTACTTTCTTTATTTTTAAAACACTTCTATGATTTTTAAAATGACTTTCTCAATTTTTAATCGATTTTTTTTATGTGTAAAATTGACAATTATTTTTTGCTAATTTTTTTATTTTTAAATGTTATAAATTTTGTCTTGAATAATTATTTATTTTTATAAATTTATTTTTAAATATTATATTTAATTTTATTTTAATTGTTGATAGCACAAGGTGTAAAAAACTAATTTCGCACCAACGAACGCTTCCACAGTGGTTTAAAATAAAAAATTACTGTTCAAAATTCTCCACAGCCCGCAATTCTTAAATAATTTATTTTTAATTTCTCAGTATAAAATTATCTATAAAACTGTCATTTTCGATTTTTCATTTATTTGTTTATTTAATTTATAAATATATATGCTTCTTAATCCTAAAAAAATGTTTTTTTTTTTTTGATAAATGTTGTATAATTTATTATAATTATTATTATTATTACGTACCTGGTTTATTATATCTTTGAGAAAAAAACAACCAATTGCAGTAAAAAAAAACCTTATGTTTTGTGATAAAATATAAAAATTCAGAATTTGTTTATATAAATGGTAATAACAATAGTCATTATTTATCAAAAATGGCGATTTTAAATTGTTTATAGCTTTGTCTAGAGCTTTTAACAATAGTACTACTACTACAAAAAAAAAATCAATTTTTTAGGATTAAGAAGCACAGGTAAAAATTTGTTTATAATTATTGTTTATAATTATTAAATCATAAGTTTATTGAATTATTTTTTTCTATGAGTGTTATTACAATACTTTCTTAGGATATTTAGTTGAGTTTGATTATTTTTTTCAAGATAAAAATTATTATAGCTCAAATAGACAAATTTGTCTATATTTTTGTTTACTTATAAATTAAATAAACAAATAAATGAAAAATCAAAAATGACAGTTTTATAGATAATTTTATACTGAGAAATTAAAAAAAAATATTTAAAATTGGTTAAGAATTGCGGGCTGTGGAAAATTTTGAACAGTAAATTTTCATATTAAACCACTGTGCAACGCAACGCCCGTTGTTTAGTTTAGTCAAACTTTTAATTACTACAATGTATTAAAGTTATAAGGAGGATTTACTGCAGGATTTAAATGGGTGATTTATAGCTTTTTGTGGGCTTTGTGAAACAATGCTTAATCTGTTTTAAAATCTTTAATTGAGTTTAAGGTTCCCATTGAGGTGGGAGTTCCTCTCTTCTGTGGTCATTCCTGACCCCCTTCTATTTCTACAGGATGGAGCTCGGATTGTTCGTAGGAGCTCTCCCACCCTTTTTGGTCAGTCAGCGTGGGCCTGATGTTCTGAGGTGGGTCAGTGCCGTCTTGAGCTTTGTCAGTTCAGTTGCGTTACGACCTTAATTCCATTCACATCTGGCGCGTCTTCCAGTCCTTTTTTCGGTTTCGCCATTTGTGTTCATAACGGGTGTACTAACTGTGACGTATTTATATCATTGCAATAAGCAGAAACTATTCTTTGAGACCACGAAATGTGCTGTGACTTTTTTTGTGAATCATTGAAGGGATTCAAAGCTTGTGAACGAAAAATAATTTAATTTGAATTTTAAGAATATGACAAGTCTCTTCATTGCCTGGGCGCCAGAAGGTATTAAGGGCGTGGGGACTGACGAGGGGAAGGGATTTTCCCAATTAATAGAATTTCTTCCGCGTCCATCGTCCTCACAATCGTTTACCGGCTATCAAATCGAAATCGTCACGGCTTTGTGTGTCGCCGACAACACGGAGGTGTTAATTTTATTTCTGATAATTTATTTATTTTGTGCTTTGTGTAATTTTTGTGGAAATAGTTATTTATTTATTTTTTATAATTTTATTAGTGTGGCGATTTTTAGTCATGTGACGATTTCCAAAGAAACGAGGACGATGGGGTGGATTTGAAATGAGAGAAACGGATATCAAATTGAAGTACGATTTCCTAATACAGAAATAAAAAAGTGGTCCACATTCAAAAAGACGTTTTGCCGTTGTACTGTTTCTGCTCTTCAGTCACCACGCTGTGTAACTATGATCGTCCCACGTTCTCAAAGAAACTAAGAAAGATCGCCGGGAACGATAAGTTTATGTTTATTTAATTGTCCTTTTTTATCTTATTGTTTTGTCTAATCTATTTATTGAAAATAATTGTTTATTTGATTTGTACATATGACTCCTTATAATTTTGTAGTTATTTCATATATGTGAATTTTAAACTAATCGATGAATGGAAAAGTGTGTGTGAGCCGGTTATTTTTATATTATTTTATATTTTTGACATTGATTCCATGTGACTTTTAATATATGACTAAATATAATTTTATATAACTGACTAAATTCCGACTTATATTTTATTTTCATTCGATTTTCGCGTTCTATATTTATATATTTATTAAATTTCATAATGTTTATTTCTATTCTTTATCAATTTTATATTAATGTAAATGTGCGATTTTAGGAATTAAATAGAAATAGTTTTTAATCGTTACATCATCAACCATCAATTCTAACAACAATCAGTAAGGTTTTTGGAATTTTTTTTAAAAATAAGGTCTAGTAGAGTTGATAAAGGGACCCGGGACACTGAAACTTCAGCAAAATGATGAAAGGTAGCAAGAGTATCGCAAAAGAGAATATACATTGAATAAATTAAAAAAGTAAGCCAAAAGTGAAGCGAAAAGCAGGAAAGAACGAAAAAAGAACCAGCATGAGTTTTTCTTCACGAGTCAGTGAGCATGATTGTAAAATTGTTTGATCAGTTTTACAGGAAGAAAATGTAATGTTTGGATAAATGATTGTCTAGACAGATGTGTTCTCTGCAGAATAAGCCGATATCCTGACTCAACGCATTGACTATTCACGAACGAGGCAGTTACCTGCAGTGGCTGAGCGTGCTGACTAATGAAATGAAAATGGCCGAAGGGTCGAGCCGTAGGACGACGCCGACGGACGAGTTCGCGAAACGGCGCGGAACACTTCTCCATTCAATTTCACACGCGATAGAACAGACCAGCCTGTCCGATAGTGCATGATTAATGGACATCAGGTATCTGTTCGCCACCCGGTTACGTATTACATTCAACGCTCGACTGATATTTGATCCCGGCGCATTCAATTACAATAATGGCCAGCGAGAAAGGTGGAAGAAGGGAAGCCAGGAGGTGGCGATATTGCCGTTATCAGAGAGAGGAGAAACCCGGGGAGAAAGAGCTTACAGGACAAACCGGAAGTTTGCCCAAGTTTCAGCACGAAACCTAACGAGATTCAAGCTGAGTGGTTTGTGTAGGGTCTCTAATTTTCCGATAACCCGTCAGTGTAAACGCGAGCCTTATTCGAGAATCGTCTATAATGCCCAAACATCAGTCTTCAATTACAAAATGGACTTGACGTTTTTTTTTCAATGGATATATATCTTCCGGATGTTAGTTTTTGAAAATTATTCGAAACAGCTTTTTTAAATTTAATTTAACTGTTAAATTTGTGTCAAATAATAATTTTATTCCTAATTTAATTATTCTATTTAAAAATAATCCCATCTCAATGATTGTTCGACATTCTAAGACTTGTGTAAACCAAGTACCGGGAATGAGTTACATTTAACTCAATTAATCTACGGTTTATAGGAATTCTTTTGAAGAAGGTTGTTTAGGGAATATTTTTAAATTATTTATTAATGGTTAGCACAGATGTAGGCTCCGGAAGCTAGGACCACGAAAATTCCTTAGAATTTCCGATCCCCTCGCAACTGGAGGTGTACGTTTATTTATCCTTCCAACAACACCAGAAGGATTCTTTTATTTTAATTACTTAAAGGTTATGGGGGCTCAAGGAACTTGAATAAACTTCAATAACAACCTTAATTAAGATAATTTTAACAAACCGTATTTGGTCCCTTAGAAAGCCATCTCTGCTCTCCTGATTCACCTTATACCTTATCCTTATTCTTATCCTTATCCTTATCCTTTTCCTTTGGTTAAGAATGCCTCCTTGTCCAATTGAAAACTGTCCACTTCGCTGACGGCAAATTATCACACACTCGCGCACAAATTCCATTTTCTATTTTGATGTTCTTCTCTTCACTCTCAATTTCCAACTGAACTTTTCGTATCTGTCTAGCCCTCTCATTCTCCATCCTTTTCTTCTATTCATCTGAAACACCTTTTCTCCGCCTTTCATGGTCAATGTCCCAAAACCTTGACGCCAGGTTGTTATGTCAACAAATAGTCATTGTCTCATAGTAAACTTGAAACTCGAGTTCAAATCATAAGACATTAAATAAAGACATTATTTTAATCTCTCAAATATTACATTTATTTTGGTCGGCAACAACTTGGTTTCAAAATTTAATTTATTATTTAGAACTGTAGAGATTTTGATTGTCGGTCAACTAAAGTCATATGATTATAATAAGACGAATACAAAAAGGTCCGATAATGAACGACTGATAGATGGGACAATAAGGAGAAAAGAGGTGACGAAAGAGAGTGCGTAGTCGGTTGTCCTTGCTTGTACATCGAATAAACTTATATACTAATATATGTAAATTTTGTGGAGTGACTTAAATAAATCCATGTGCCAGACTGTGAAATAGTGTTGTTTTATTGAATGATTTTACCTTATAGAATTTCATTACAGTTCCTAATGTACAACCCTGAGTACAACAAACCGGTTGTACTCAGGAGAGGTTTTTTTTACAGTTTTCCCTCTCCACTGGCGAGCAAACCCAATATACCGGGTGGTATATATATACTCCTAATTTCAAGCCGTTCAGTAGACGCAAAAACACTTATTGTTAGAGAATATATAGGATTAATTGAATTTATAATATAATATTCCGTATTAATTTGAATTTTTGCTACCTAACCTCAAAAAAATTGGATTATTGATTTGAAGAATTTTATCGACATTTATTTTCTGGATTTATGTAATTATTGGATCTTCCTACTTCATCTGCGTAATCTTCTAATCGAACACAAGAATAATTTTGTTGAATTTATTTAAAATGACAATCTCTTTACTGCTGCGTTTCCTGCCATGTATAAAGGATTTGATTTAGTCACCTGGAGTGATATTTAAAAATTTCATGCCTTGGAAGGTTTTATTATTAATCTAAATTTTATTTTGATCTCTTGTTGCTGCGGGTAGCCAAAGCTCATATTATTGTCGATTTATGTGACCGGGACTATATCCACTTGGATTCAAGAAATTTGGATAATATTTTTATAATTTCTTGGGATACTAGAATTTCAGTCGGCTGGTTCACTTCATTGGAGTAATATTGGAAGAGCAAAATAATGATCTAACATCAACTGGATCGAAGTTATTATCTTAATTAATTCTGTAAAAAAGGAATGAAAAATAAAGAAACATAAAACTATAAATAGAAAAATGTAGAAAAGATCAAAGAAAAAAATGTGAACAGTAAAAGATTTTCTGGAAAATGAAAACATAATTACAGTTGAATAAAAATATTTGAAAAATAAACAAAATTACTAGAATGTTTTCGTAATAATAAAAAGATGTAATAAAATTGTACTAGAAAGTAAAATATTATTTAAATGTTGACTAAATTAAAAGTAACTAGAAATAGAAAAAAAATTACCTTAAATTGAGAAAAAAGTGACAGATTAAGAAACAAAACTATAGAATTAAGAAAAATCACTAGAAAAAAAGGTCGTAGAAAACAAATACTTGGAAAGTGAAAAAAAAGTCTAAAGTTTTTCAAAATAACTAGAAAATGTAAAAAATAAATATTCATTGATGAAAGTTACTAAAAGTGTTTAAAAAATAACATTAAGTTAATATTCAGTAATTGATTAACAGTGACAAGAAAAAAAATAAAAATTAGTACATGTCGGAAGAAGAATGAAAAATTGAAAAAAAAAATCAATAAACCGAATGAGCATCGCAAAAAATCTAATTTATCTAGTAGTTAAAAAAAAGCAATTAGAAAATAAAGATAAAGTACTAGAGGGTAAAAAAATAACAATATATTGATGAAAATTACTAGAACTTATTAAAAATTAAGTAGAAAATGAAAAAAAAATAACTAGAAAGTAAACCAATAACTAGAAGTTGATTAAAAGTAACTAGAAAAGGGTAATAAAAATTACTTTAAAGAAAAAGACACAAAAAATTGGAGAAAAGAGAACTTAACTGAAAAAAAATTAAATTAAAAAGGGAATGACAAATATAAAAAAAAAAGTAAATTAAACCGTTAAAAATGAGGATTAATTATTCAGATGAAAAGGCAGTGAGAAAATCTATTATTAAATTACTATTCCCGAGAAAAGAGTATTAATTAATTAAGATAATTAAAGGATAATAGATCTTAAGAAAAATGATAACAAATTTAGAAATTAAAAACAACTATTTTCAATCGAATTAAAAAATTGTAATTTAAAAATTACAAAATTAGATTGTTAGTGAATAAAAAGATATAGTTTATAAAAAATCAAATAACAATTTTTTAAAATTCGAGAAGTTAAAAATTATTATGAATTACTATTATTCTTATGAATTGCAAAGAAAGTTAATTAAAATTTTAAGCAATTAAATTAAATTTAGAACCATAACAAGAAATTCCCTTACCAGAAATTTAATTTGACATTTTATTATTTATTTAGTCGATTGTACTAAGAGTGACATTTTTTTGTTTTTATTTTATAACTGAAATTTTTTTAGATTTATTCAAAATTCACTTTGTAGGATTATTTAGAATGATATTTAAAACTTTAATTTACTAGTTCACAAAATTCATTTCTAAGAGTTAAGAGTTTAAATTATAATTACTGAACGAGCGACAGTTAACCAAAATACAATATTTAAGATATTATGTCATAAAATTTAGTTTTCAGTAGAAAAATTATTAATATTTAAGTACATACCAAGTTTTCACTTCATTTGAAATCATAAAAAAGGTTAAACTCTTTAAAACATTAAAAATAAACATTAAAAACAAAAAAAATCTTAATGGATTTAAAAAAAAGGCTTCTGAGATGAAAAAAATGTAAATTTTCTTATTTTTATAAGAATTAGAGCATATGCAAAAAATAGTTATCAGTTTTAAATGAGAATATTTGAATACAATTTGAATAGTGTGATATAAATATTTTAAAAATTTCATTTATTTGCAAAAAAAAAAAGACTTTGGAGATAAATGTGAATTTTGACTCGCGCTAATTTCTAACTTTGATTATTTACAAAAGCAACGTTTTTTCTTTTAATTATAAATTATATGAGAGGAAAATAAACATTAAATTTTTAACTTTCGTTTAACATGTATTAAAAATATATGTTAGAATATTTTTAACATGTTAAAATATGATTATACATCACGAAGTAATTTTAAACTAAAACGGAAGATAAAATTTAAAAACTTTTATTATCCTGAAATCTGCAGGCTACAAATTTTAAACATTTAGATAAAAGTAAGAAAAAAATTCAAGTTTCTGAAAATAGTTTTTAAAAATTATAAAGAATAAGACGAAACTTTCAAAAACCTAATATAGTGATAGAAGTCGTGTTGGAATAGTTTTTATAAAATTAATCGGGACATATTACTTTTCTCAAATAGAATTCTTTGAACGTTAGAAAAAAAAGAAGATGAAGGAATATCATGTTTAAAAAAACAAATAATTTTTTTTTATTGATCAAATTACAAAATTGATTATTTAATAAAAAAAAAATGTAATAAGTGTGAAATATATTAAGGCAGTCGATTTGGAGCATAATAGTTAAGACTAATCCCTGCTTCCTAGGATTCAGATAATGTAGCGTGCAAAGGTAATTTCTAACGAGGTCGCGGATTAGAATTAGACCAAAATCAGATTAGCTCTTGGCTGGATATATAGCTTTGAGTATCACGTCCGAGTACCCTGTCTTCTAAATCACCCAGGTTAATTTCGTCTAATCTTTATAGCCACTAGTAAAATAACAATTCCCCGCAAATAACACTGCATTGTTATGGAAAATGTTTCGGCATTAATTAATAATTTAGTCAATTCTGTTTTAAGTATTCTAATTTCAGATAATAATAATAACTCAATCCACTGTTAAATACAGAAAAATTAAATACATTTATTTTCATTATTATTTATAATAATATAATATAATTACCTTTAGATTTTTCAATTATTTCTTAAAATTATATTTTTAGTTATCTTTTCAAGTAATTTGTAAAATATGAAAAATGAAAGAAGTAATTTAATTTAAAGTAAACATGTTATTAAATATAATATGTATTAATAATTAATTAATAATAATGTTATAATTAGTCAATTAATTTAATTAGTCTCATTTATGTTTATAATTAAGAAAAACTATTTAGAAAAATAAGTAAATTGTAATTTTTATTTTACCTGAGTTTTCTACTTAGGGGCCAATTTAAAATTCTAAAAGCTGTTTGGTACATGAAATATTTTAAAAACATCTGTAAATGGTTAAAAAAAATTTTAAGGATCAAATCTAAATAATAATAACTAAATAAATCTCTCAATTTCGTAAATAGATTACAAAGAAAAGTTTTGCAAAGGTTTAAAAATTTTTTTCGTTTCAAATGACGACAATATCTTAAGCTAAATAAAAGTATTAATGGGAAACAAACAAATAAATAAATAAATTATAGTAATAATAATAATAATAATCTAAAAATCATAATACTAATTCTAAAAATAATGAACAAAACTTAAAAATCTCGTATTTTCTTCACGTAAATTTTAACACGTTTCTCTCCTCCTTGATGTGTCTGACTAAACTGTCTTTTACTACTGCGCATAATATTTTATAGCATAAGACGAAAACTTTGTAAATAATTTTTGAAACATTAATAGAAAATTAAAGTAAAGAATAAAGGATAAATTATAAATTGTGTTTTCTTATCTAGAATAATATAACTGGTACTTTTATGATTTTGAAATTTAATTTGCATGATTTATGCTTTCTTTTATTTTATTTTATTTTATTATTATTATTTTTTTTTATTCTCAGTTTTTAAAGAAATATTTCAATGCAATATATTTAATTAAAAATAATTAAAACTAGCGTTATATTTCTTGAGTTAAAACTGACAGATCCTAAAATACTAATTTAAAAGCAGTTTAAAAATAACACCATAAAATCTTCTTTTATGGATTTTCGCTGGGATTAACCTTGTATTTATTAATTCCCACCAAGCAGGGAGATTATTTTACGAAACTAGGGATGGTGTAGACGTGAATATAACACACCCTTTCAAAGGGATGAAATAAATGCCAGTGAAGTGAACTACCGTTTTCCTTATTAACAAAATATAGTTAAATTATTGTAATTTTGTATTGAAATTTAATGAAAAAACAAAAAACATTAATCAATTTTGATGAATTTCGAGAAATATCTGAAAATAATAAAAAAAGCAAGAGTAATAATAATTAAAAACTTGAGAACTAAAGTTAAGAATTTTTTAAATTCATTAAAGTTGTTTAATAATTTCACACGTCAACTAAAGATAATTAATAATTTTGTACCTTAACTGGAGTAAACTAATAATTCCCTACGGTAACTAAAGTAAATTAATAATTTTACTCCGTAATTAAGATACTCAGCTAGAGTTATATTGTTTATAGCTTTATAGTTTAGATACATAATTCATTTGTTTAAAAGACTAAAATGGGTTCTAAAAAATTCTGTTAAAATAAATTATAAAAAATCTAATAATTTAGAAAAAATTGGAAATTTATAAAAATTAGAAATGAGAAAAATTAGAAAATATGAAAATTGACTTTAGATGGTTAAATAAAATAAGTGAAAAAGCGAAAAATAGCAAAAATAAAATGTTTTTTAAAATAGATTTATTTGCAAAATTGATATAAAATCTCGGTACTTGAAAATTCTCCATTAAAATCTAATTTGTAATAATTTTAAGAAACATTTTTCAATAAAATATATTCAATTTTAGATAATTATTATTATGATTAAATGACTTGAACTTGAAGGTTAAACAGAAAGTTCAGAATAATTAACGCTCACGTGCAATAACAATGTAGTTACTAAATTGAAGTTATAGCTGTGAAGAGAACTCACAATCACAATAACGTGTGTTGCTCTCTAAAATATTCACCCTAACTTTTAACAACAAAAACACAATTTCGAATAATTGGTAACAGTGTCAGAAGTTTGTAATTTGCTCCGACCTGAGGTGGCAAAATACCTCTTGTCGTTCACCAACTTTTACTACAATTATAATTAACTCATCAAAAAATTTTAATAACCGCTTTGTGAGACAAATTACACCAAAGTTTCACCATAAATTGATTATTTTTATTTTACAATTTAATACCTAAATTCATCATTTTCGTTTTGAAGTTTTTACAAAACTAATTTATATTTTTTTCTTGTTACTACTTACATTGTCATTTTATAGTTTTTTTTTCAATAAGGGGCTGTTCATTAATTACATTTAGTCTTTTGGGTAGGAAGTCGGTAAAACATTTTTGTTTGAAAAATTACATAGGTGGGTACCTGATTAAGGGGTTAGACCACTGTAAACCTTTCAAGAAATCGAACAATTTTTTTTTAGCTAGAAAGGTGCCGTAGGGTCTTAAAAATGAGAAACAATAAACATTAGAGAAAGAAAACACTTTTAAAAGCTAAAATTTTTAATCCGCGCGAAACCCTACTGTGCGCAGTGCATAAGAAACGTCTATGTTCTTATACTTTAAACGCGTTTTTCCCAAAACAACATTTTTCAAACTGGCCGGTAACTTTTCTCGCACAATTTTTGACCGATTTACTTATAAATTGGTATGCAGCTACATGATAACATTCTTCATGGAAGTACGTAGGGGTTTTTCTCTACTAAAAAAAAAAAAAAAGTTATTAGCAATTTTCTATCGATTTTTTACCGAAAAACTTGAAATTTTGATTCAAATGCGTGCCATTTTCACAAAAACCGTTTTATTCAAAATCCCCTACGTACTTCTCTAGCTTTTGAGTTGCAAATTCATAAAAAATTTGGGTTTTGGTTCTAGATCAAACATTGAAAAAGATTTTCTACCGGCCGTAGACCTCTACTTAAAAAAATGAATTTTTTAAATCGACCATCTAGGCCGCCATTTTAATTTTTTCTGTTTAACAAAATATTTTTTTTATACTTCAATAGTACCTAATAATAATAAATCAACCGGATTTTAATTCATCTTATTTTACGCTTCCATAAATAAATCTTAAAATTAGGTCTAATTTACGTGTTTTACAGTGGTCTTACCCCTTAAACAAATTATTTTACGTAAGATATATTTTTTATTTTTACTCAATAAATTTTGAAAATTTTCACGCTATGTAAAAAACACCACTTTTTCCCTGGAAAAAGTGACAAAAAGGTGCCAAAAAATATAAGAAAAAGAATATTACAAAACATATAAGAAAATAATTGAAAATTAAAGAAAATAGGAAAAAATTGAAGAAATAAATTAAAATTTGAAAAAATAATCAATAATTTAAAAAAAATTACAAACTGATGAAAATAATTGACAATTGAAAACAAAATTCGAAAAATGGCTAGATTAATACACAGCCGAACAAAATAATTGAAAAAAGTAAAGAATAATTATAAAATTTTAAGAGAATAATTGAAAATTAAAAAAATTATAAGAAATTATAAAAGAAAATTCCAAAAATTAATTAATAATTATTAATTATATTATAATTAAATAAAATTATTTAAAAGTGACGAAAATAATACAAAATTGAAGAGAATATTAAAAAAATAATGAAAATAATTGACAATTGAAAACGAAATTTGAAAAATGTCAAATTAATACACAGCCAAACAAAATAATTGATAAAAGTAAAGAATAATTATAAAATTTTAAGAGAATAATTGAAAATCGTAAGAAATTATTGAAAATTGCGAAAAATAATTAAAATATGATGAATATAATACAAAACTGAAGAGAATATTTAAAAAATGACGAAAATAATTGACAATTGAAAACGAAATTTGAAAAATGTGAAGCCGAACAAAATAATGGAAAAATGTAAAGAATGATTAGAAGAATAGATAATAGAATAATTAGAATATAAAATTTCAAGACAATAAATGAAAATGAAAAAAATTTTAAAAAACTATTAAAAATTGTGAAAAAGAATTAATAATTGAATGAAATAATTAAAATATGATGAATATAATACAAAATTGAAGAGAATATTAAAAAAATGACGAAAATAATTAACAATTAAATACGAAATTTTAAAAATGTCAATATTAATAGACAACGGAAAAAATTGAACAAGAATTATTAATTTTAAAGAAAATAATTTTAAATTAAAAAATTAAGAAAATTATAGGAATAATTAATGAAAATAATTTTACATTTAACAACTGTATTGAAAACATAAATAAATATTTACTATTGTCATTGAACAAAATAATTAAAAGTTGAAAATTGAAGAAAATCATTCAAAATTGAAGAATGGAATTGAAATTTAAAGAATATAATTGAGAACTTAAAAATTTATTTTAAAAAAGCCGGGAATTATTGAATACTGTAGAAAATAATAAAAAACTGAAAAATGGAATTTTTGAAAAAAATTGTAAATTGATTAAAAAAGTTGAACAATTCAATTTAAATTTTAATGGAACTTATTATTAATAAAAGAAAAAATAGTTGAAAAAAGGCAAACAATGAATTTCAATTTTATGAACATACTTCGAAATATTTACAAAAATATTATATATTCTTGACCCCAATGAGGTGAAATAGGTGACAAATCATCAAAATAGGTAAAAATGGGAAAAATTATCAAGAAGGGTGAAAAAGATGCCCAAATTAAAATAAGGCGAAAAAGGGTGAAAAGGTGACTGTTTGTGATATCTGCATTAATTAAACAATTTTTTGCAATGTTAAGAATAAATTGTCGTAAAATTTTTCTTTTTCTTAACTTTTAGTTATTTTTGGAAATTTTTATGTATTTTAAGGTTTGTTTTTAATTTGTCATTATTCCTTAAATTTATGTTAATTTTCTTTTCTTTTCCAGTTATTTTCTTCAATTTGTCATTTTTTCACCTTATGGAATTTTTTTACTAGTTTAGTTACTTTAAATCAACTGCTAGTTATTATTATAATTTCTAGTGATTTTGCAACATTATATAGTTCTTTTGCAATCTATTCAAGTAAATTTCATCAATACAAAAATATTTTTTGTACTTCTGTATGCATTTTTATTCTCTTATTATTTTTGTTTATAATTCTAGTTATTTTACAGTTTCTAGCTATTCTTCTTTAAATTATAGTTTATGTTTCTTCATTTCGTCATTATTTTTTTTCTTTATGGACATTGATTTCTTCCTATTCCAATTACCTTCATTCGACATCAAGTTTTTATTTTAAAATCTAGTAATTTTTTTCAAATTATAGTTATTTTTTAATACATATAATTTTTCCTTTTCCAGTTACTTTTAACTAATTTATAGTTTTTATTTTTTTTCTAGTAATTTTTCAAGTGATTATTATAGTTAGTTCTAAAGATTCTATTGCTTTATCTGTATTTTCTAATTATTTTTCGTAAACTTTCGGTTATTTTTAATTTTTTAGTTTTTTTTATTTTCAATTTTTTAACGATTCTTTTTCATTTTATAATTTTGTTTTTCTTTATTTTGAGTCAATTTCGATCCATTCTAATTAATAATCTAATAATTATGAACCTTAATTATTTTTACACTTTTTAAAGAGTTTTTACCATTGACTAGTTACTTTCAATTAATTCTGGTAAATTATAAAATTATATTTATATGTTTTTTTCATGATGGATCATTTAGTAACTTTTCCTAATCTTTTTCTTTTCCTTGTCAGCTTTTGTTTATTTTATAATTTATGCTTATTTGCCTTCTAGACACTTTTCTTTTCACTTTATTTCACTTTTTTATATAGACAAATATTAGTAACTTTACAATAAAACAGTTTTTGTTTCTTATGTGAAAAATTTTTTTTTAATTTCTGAACATTATGTCGCTTTGCTACTTATCTGATTTTCTGGTTGGTTTCCTTACATTTTAATTTACATTTTAACTTTATAGAAATACTTTTTTTTTGATAATTTTCTCTAAACTCTAGTTCTGTGTTTTAGTATTTATTCTTATACTTTCTAGTGTTATTTTTACATTCACTAGTTATTTTTCGATGAATTTAAGTAATTTTCATAAATTTAAAGTTATGTTCTTATTTTAGTTATTTTTTCTTTATATTCTTGTCCCTATTTTACTCTAGAATTTTTTTCTAGTTTCTTTTAAAATAGCTTGTAATTATTAGTTCACTTTCTAGTAATTTTTAACATATTTTATTTATTTTTTGATACATCATAATATTCATTTCTATCAATATATAGTTGTTTTTCTTCATGTTCTAGTTATTTTTAAATTTCTAGTCATTTTACATTTTTCAACGTTGAAAAAATTTGTCCCGAGTTTTTGGTATTTTTCTTTAAGTTCTCATCATTGTGTAACTTTATCGTAATTTTTGTTACTCATATAGTTACTTTTAAACAAACCCTAGTTATTATTTTACTGTATAGTAATTTTTCTTCATATTCTAGTTATATTTCAATACATTCTAGTAATTTTTATTTCTGATTGTCGTAAATTATTTTATATTATTATATTATTTTGCATTACTTTTTACTTTCTAGTAATTTTTCTTTATAATTTTTCACTATAATCTTACATTTTAATATTAAACTTTCTAGTGATTTTTTATGAATAGGAATTTTTGTGTGAATTCTAGTCACCTCCGAAAAATTATAATTATTTTTGACACTTTATTCTTATTTTGTAACTGTTTTGTAATCTTTTCACTTTTTAGTAATTCTTCTTTATTTTCAGTTATATTTCTCTAAATTTCTTCTTATTCTTATAGAAGGTGTTAATAGTTTACTTTTTAGTAATATTTTTACACATTCTAGTTATTTTTTAATACATAATTTAATACATACTATTCATTCATAAACCGTTATTTTTTTCTAATTTCTATTATTTTCAAATTTCTAGTAGTTTTTTTTAACTTTGACTTAATTTTTCTGGATTTGTTGGTTTTTTTTGTCTTTACATTCTTATTCTTTTTTAACCTCATAGTCATTTTTTCTAGTTACATTTAAACAACTTGCATTTATTTGTTTTTTTTCTAGTAAGTTTTTTACATTCAACTCTTATTTTTTATTATATTTTAGTGTTTTAACTTTCTGGTAAATTTTATTTATTTTCAAATTACTTCTTTAAGATCTAAATACTTTCTCTTTATTTTCACTTGCTTTTATTTTATACTTATTATTTTTACACTTTCTAGCGATTTTTTATCATATACTAGTTATTTTTTAATACTTAATAGTACTTTCCATCAATATACAGTTATTTTTATTTAATTTCTAGCTTTTTTATTAAATTTCTCATTTTTTTTTAACTTTGAAGTAATTTTTCTTGATTTGTTGGTTTTATTTTGTTTTTATATTCTTATTCCTCTTTTACTATTATTTTTGTTCCTTTCCCAGTTACATTTGAAGCAACTTGCAGTTATTCGTTTCTTGTCTAGTAACTTTTTTACGTTTTTCTAGCTATTTTCCAATACAACAATAACAATTTATTTTATATATGGGGCAAATTTTCTCAAGTGTCCAGCGTCAAAATTAAAAGTTGTTGGATACTTTAGCTAGATATTATTTAATGTAGTATTGTAAAAACTTCCTAATAAAAAAAAATGTAACACTCTACCTTTATTTTTATGGATGATATTTATTTGTTAATTAATTTTTTATAAATATTTATTTATAAATCATAAAATTATCCAAAATACTTCATATATGGCTCGTTGGATGCGCATTTTGATAAGCTTCAAAGTGGTTTATTCAGAATTGCCGTAACTTAAATTTTTTGTAAATTATTTTAATTTTTATAAATTTTTTTTAATTAATTAATTAATAATTCGAAAACAACAAAAAACGTCATTTTGTTCTTTTGATATGTTTAAAGTACACAACTTGAGCTTTCTTTTAAGACAAAAAAAAAGAAAAAAAGGGTCCATTTTGAAAAAAAAGTCAAAAAAATTTTTAATTTTCAAAAAAAGGGTTAAATTTTGATTTAAAAAAAAAATTTTCACCATGTGAAAGAGCAGAAAAAAACCTTTCGAAAACATATAGGTGAAAATTTTTTCATTTTGTTATTTATAGCGGGTACGATTTTTTGAAAAACTCAATGTTCTTACTTTACCCAAATCTTCAACTCCCTCGTCGCTCTACAATTTTAAATTTAATTGCATAATATTTGGTGGTTAAAGTACTTACCTATAGCACTAAAGTTTGTGCAAATATTAGTCCGATCCAACAACTTTTAATTTTGACGCTGGACACTTGAGAAAATTTTCCCCATATAATTCTAGTTATTTTATTCTTCTGTAAAGGATCTTTCCTAGTTTAATTAGATTATCAAATTTAGCTTTTGATCTAAATATTGTGTGTAAGTTATGTTTTTTAAGAATGCGTTTTAAAGTAAAAGAATAATTACCAAAAAAACGAAATAAGAATTAAATTCTGTTGGTTAAAAATTAAAATCTACTGTTCTGTTTTCATTTACAATATTTCTATTATTCCTAATGTAATTTAATCTTTCCTAATTACATTTATCTGTAAATTCTAATAGATACTAATTAATATTTATTTATTATAACAATAATTATATAATCTATACATGTATCTTGTTTTTCAATCTTTTATCAGACTTAGACTTCACACCCCAGTAATAGGTACATTTACCCTATTATCTTAAAAATCACATTTACCCATAGCCTGCAAAATAAAAAAGAAAACACTCCCCTTTATAAATTCCTTAATCTGAAACTTTAATTCACTAAAATTTAGGTTGACATTATTAAAGATTACCTTATATTCTATTAAAATCGTCCACTTTGAGCCAAAGAAGCGAGTCTTTAAGTCATTTATTTGAAAAGGAGAAATTATCACTCGACTTGCGACTGACGTGTGTACACAG
Organism: Ganaspis brasiliensis; assembly: GCA_037103525.1. Taxonomy (NCBI): domain Eukaryota; kingdom Metazoa; phylum Arthropoda; class Insecta; order Hymenoptera; family Figitidae; genus Ganaspis; species Ganaspis brasiliensis. The sequence continues at coordinate 766,702 of JAZKLR010000234.1, forward strand.
CCTTGACTTATTAAATTATTTACTTGACGAAAGTTCAAGCACGAACTACGTTGATTTGACGTCGGAAATCCTCAAACGCAAACGACGAAATGTGCCTTTAGCGCAAAAGCATTATGTTGACACAAATTCGTGAGGCAGAGCTTATTCAAAATTCCGGAAATCTTGCCTGTTTGCAGACTGTCCCCCCTCTCAACACACATTCCACTTTCATTTTAAGCCATAAGGTTGGTAATTTTTCAGTAATTTCACTTCCGAATTTCCCACTCTTTATATATATATATATATATATATATTCTCGACTTTGAATGCACTCAACTAATGTACTTGCACGTTCAATAGAGGAAATGGATAAAATTTATTGAACTTCTCTCGCGCTTCTACATTTTTGCCGAGGAATACTTTTCGCTTCTTCTTCCATACTCTGCCTGCATTAATGTCGATAAAACCGACCTCTCGTATTCGTAGAGCGGCCAGAAACTCTCTGATAATATCGAAGTGCGTTCGTGCGTTCATTTTATCGTCGACGGCAATGAGACGTAATTGCGAATAAAAGTTGTCACAGTATATTAAAACCTGCATTGAATTAATTAAATATTAGCTCAAAAAAGTTGAGTCAACATTATTTTTTTAATTGGTTCATTGAATGAACAAAAAAAAAAAATTAATTAAACACTACTTATAAAAACAAGCATAAATTCAGTTCAACCCTGTTTACTTTTGTGAAGTGATGAAAAAAAAAGAGTTGTTGTTTTTTCATAAAAAACAATTGAAATTTATCCATAAAAGGCAATGAAATCGAAAACAAATGAAAACTTGGATCAGAGCAAGGATAAAATGTATCCTTTGTTTTTAAGCGAATAGTTCTGCGTTTTTTTATAGTCGTTTTCTTTGTTTTATTGAAATAATATTTTGTTTCGTTCAAATGTTTTATGCCGAATGAAACATTTTTCGTTTAATTTACGTATTTTCTGACTTATTTTAATATTTTCTATGTTTGTGTAAACACTTTTGTTTAATTTAATATTTTCTGTTTAATTTAACATTGCTTTTGGTTGATATAACCTTTTGTGATTAATTTAGCGTTTTTTTTTATTTTATTTACTTTGTTATTTTTTTTTAGAATAATAACATAATTTAAATTCGGTTTAATTGAAAAAATTACTAAATTCAAATTTTGAATGATTGAATTTAAGTTTAATTAAAATTCAAATTTGGATTGATTCAAATTTTTTAATTAAAAATCGAATTGATTGAAATTATATGATAAATAAAAAGACCAATATGAAATGAATTGGAAAATTACGAACTGTTTAAAAGCTGTAAAATTTGGTCCAGTAAACATTGAAATTCGAGCAGAAGGGAATTTCAATCGGTACAAATTTTAAGCAATAAAATTGAGATTCACTAAAATTAGATGTACAGAAATTTGGTTTGATTAAAATTTTAACGAGGACGAATTAAAATAGAAAGCAATTATTATTTTCGCTTTTGGAAATTCGTATCTATAACATTTTCGATTAACTGAAATTTGACTCAATTAAAATTAGTGGATAATCGAAATTCAAATGATATTTTAATGAATACAAGTTAAACTGAACTGTAAATTGTGAGTTTTATTCGTTGTTCGACTTTACTTTCATTGAATAAACTTCCATTTAATCAAAATTTCGATAATCCGTTTGTATTTTCATGCTTTGAATAATGGTAAATATAACAAATTAAATAGTAATCTTAATAAGTAATTAATCTATAACTAGCAATTAAAATTAATGGATTCAGTGGACGAAAATAATTACTACAGTTTATATAAATATAAATTATGTGTTACTGGCGCAAATTGTGTGAACGATAATTTTTTAACTACAAAAAAATGATTTATTTTCTAAAATATATTAACTAAAATTTTTTCTTGCACAAAAATGAGAAAATGGGATATTTTTTCCAAGATCATACAAGGTTTTTAAGTTGAAACAAGAAATATCAGGAAATTTAAATAATTGTAAATTTTTTGAGATTTGTTTATTTAAAATTATCTCCAAAAATTTAGCTAATCTAGCAATTCTGACTTCGGATTCGGATTCAGCGAAAATAATACGTAAGATTACACTAGTGTAGTGTCTCAGACAAAAAAGTTTTTTTTGTGTGCGTTTCAAAACTACAAAATTTTAAGTGATTTAAAATTTTCTTCTGTTATTATTTTAATATCTTAAAATACAATTTTGTACTATTTTTATAATTTTCAAATATTTTCTACAATTCTTAATTATTTTATTTGTTTTTAAATTGTTTCCCTAAATATTAATTTTACCTTCCTCAAATTCCAATTATTTTGTTTAGTTTTTCTCAATCACTTTTTAAATTTCAATTATTTTTGCCTTGTCATTAAATCAATTTAATTATTTATTTCTAAATTTTATATTATTCTTCGCAAAATAAAATTATTTTTTTCATTTACCATTATTTTTATCATTTTGCAATTATTATTCTCAATTTTTAATCATTTTTATAATTTTTTAAACGATATTTTAATAATTTTTTCAATTATTTTGTTTCGCTTAAAATAAAATTCTGTAATTTTATATTTTTTTCTCGAATTTCAATTATTTTCATTCTTTTGATATAATTTTTAAAAATTTCAATTATTTATCTAAAATTTCAATAATTCTTTTTAAAAATTTTAAATTATTTTTCCGATTTTTAAGTAGTCGCTTTAATAAAATTTTTAAATAATTTTTAAATAATTTTATTTTTTTAAACGTAAATTCTGTGATTTTTTCAATTATTTCTCTTAAATTTTATTAAGCTATTGTTTTCAATCTTTCATAATTAAATTATTTTCATCATCATTCAATTATTTTTCTCAATTTTAAATTACTTTCAGCAAATTTCAATAATTTTTTTTAAATTTTAAATTAATTTTGTCATTTTTCAATTATTTTCTTCAATTGTTAATTTTAATTCTCATTTTCTAAAATTTTTACGTATTTTTCTAATTTCTACTTTTTTTTTTTATTAATTATCGTAAATTCCATTTATTTTAGCTTTTCTTAATCCTTTTCTCCAATTTTTAGTTATTCTCATTTTTTCAATTGATTTCTAAGATCTTCATGTATTTTTCTCAAATTTCAATTAATTTTTTTTATTTAAAACAAAATACTGTAATTTTTTTAATTATTTCACTCAAATGTGATTTATTCTTTTTCAACTCAACGGCCCCCGTTAATACAATGTTTATTGAGATAAGATAGCATTTTGTTGCACTAAAAATCAGTTGTCATTTTATTATACAAACAATTGAATAAGAATTATATAGCATATAAATTAACATTTTCATCCATTAGCTTTTTAATTAATTATTGTTTGTATCATATTTCAATTAATTTTTTCAAGTGTCAAATTGAAAAATTATTTTTCAATTATTTTCCAAAATTTATTTTCTTCAATTTTCAATTTTTTTCATCTGTTTTATAATTTCCAAAATTTTAAACTGTTTATCTGAAATTTAAATTATTTTATTCAATTATCAATTATTTATATTATTTTCTTCAATTTTCAATTACTTTCGTTCTTTTTCGTAATTTCCAAAAAGTTTTTAATTATTTCTGTTTAATTAAAAATTATTCTCTTCAATTCTAAATTATGTTTATCTTGTTTCATTTATTTTCTGTAATTTCTAATTATTTTCTGATTTTTCAATGAACAGCCGAAAATTTTAATTATTTTTCTGAAACTTTCTTAAACTTTTCTTTATTTAAAATATACTATTATGTAATTTTTTCCATTAATATCGCAAATTTTAATTATTTTGTTTAGTTTTCTCAATCACTTTTTGAATTTTAATTATTTTTGCCTTGTCATGAAATCAATTTAATTATTTATTCCTAAATTTTATGTCATTCATCCCACATTTAAATTAATTTTTTTAAAATTTACCATTAGTTTTGTCATTTTGCAATTATTATTTTCAATTTTTAATCATTTTCATAATTTCTGAATTAATTTACTGAACCTTCAAATGTATAGGTATCTCAATTTTCAATTACTTTGTTCAATTTTCATTTATTTTTGTTTTTTTGCAATTATTTTCTCCATCTTTTAATATTTTTTTATTATTATTTAATTAATTTCATATATTTTCAGTTATTATCTCAAATTTGGATTATTGTCTTCAATTTTTACATTATAAACGTTTTTTCAATTATTTTTTTTCGCTTAAAATGAAATTCTGTATTTTCATATCATTTTCTCCGATTTTTAATTATTTTCATTCTTTTGATATAATTTACAAAAATTTCAATTATTAATCTAAAATGTTAATAATTCTTTTACACAATTTTTAATTATTTTTCCGATTTTTTAAGTATTTGCTTAATTAACATTTATAAGTAATTTTGTAATTATTTTATTTTTTCAAACCTATATTCTATAGTTTTTTCAATTATTTCTCTTCAATTTTATTTACTGTTTCCAATCTCTCATATTTAAATTATTTTTATCATCTTACAATTATTTTTCTCAATTTTAAATTATTTTCAGTATATTTCAATTATTTTTTTCAAATTTGAATTAAATTTATCATTTTTCAATTATTTTTCTAAATTGTTAATTTTTATTCTCATTTTCTAAAATTTTTACTTATTTTTCTAATTTTTAATTTTTTTTATTAATTATCGTAAATTCCATTTAGCTTTTCTTAATTCTTTTTCGCAATTTTTAGTTATTCTCATTTTTTTCAATTGATTTCTAAGATATTTATGTATTTTCCTCAAATTTCAATTACTTTTTTTTATTTAAAACAAAATTTTGTAATTTTTAAAAATTTTTTTAACTCAAATGTTATTTATTTTTTACAACTTATCATTGTTTGTATCATATTTCAATTAATTTCTTTAAGTTTTAATTTGTAATATCATTTTTCAATTATTTTCCAAAATTTATTTTCTTTAATTTTATACTTTTTTTCATCTGTTTTATCATTTTCAAAAATTTGAACTATTTATCTGAGATTTCAATTATTTCATTCAATTTTCAATTATTTATATGATTATTTATATTATTTTCTTCAGTTTTCAATTACTTACATTCTTTTTCGTAATTTCCAAAAAGTTTTTAAATATTTCTAATCTTTAATTACTTTTTATTTTTCAATGAATTTCTGAAAGATTTAAGTATTTTCTAAAATCTAAGTTCGGATCAATGCAAATTTGGTGATTTCAAAGTTCTGACAAATGCAAGTTCGGTAATATGAAAGTTCGGATAAATACAAATTCAGTGATTTCAAAGTTCTGTGACGTCAACTTAAAATTTGACTTTTTTTAAAAAGTTATTTTCTTTCTTTTAAGTTATTTCTATTTGAAACTATTGCAAGCCAATGGCAAGGTTAAATCGGTCTATCTTTTAAAAATTCTTGGGATATCATAATTTTAACTTGTTAGATTTGAAATTATTTTTCTTGAAACATCGGTTCAAAGTTAGGAAACCGTTTAAGTTTACCAGCCTACCGAAATCATGATCTTCTGAAATTAATGAATGTATTATTCAATTTATGTAATAACGATTATTCGCAATATTGAGGTTATGTTTACTTAAATGACAAAAGTAATTACACAATTTCATACATTCTTTAGTTAACCCGAATAAACAAGTTAAGTCTATGTCTGCTTTCAGTTTTTAGAAATTTTTATTTAATTATTGAAGATAACTGTTTAAGTTAACAATTAAAAACGTTAACAATTTTCTTTATTAACAAAAGGAATGTTCTCAAATCTAAATGATTACGTGTGTGTGTAAGTAAACTGTACATCACGAACACATTTAATGTTTATAATTACTATTATGTATTAGTTTAATTGTTTATACACAAATTTCATCTTACTAATAAAAAATTGTTTACGTTAAAATTTAATAACAATTATTGTTAATTTAGTTCATAAAGAATTTTGTCATGGAAAAATTTTTGAGATATACGTTGTGACTTCTCCACTATTTTCTAAGCATGCCTAGACTTGCCCAATCGTTACGCCTTTACCCCCACCTATTACAAACTGGCCCTTTTTCGGAGGATTGGATGGTCAGTCTTAGAGCTAGGACTAGCACTTCTCTCTACTACCCCGTCCGGGGTAGTAGTCAAGTTTCTTTCCATCTCCTTCAAAATTATTTTTACACGTATTTTAAAATTTAAATTCAAGTTTAAAACATAATTTCCTATATTTAAATAAATGAACTTCTCAATTCTATATCTAATTCACTCCCTGTATTTCAGAGGCATTTCCAGTTCGAAAAACAAGGTAGTTCTTACATATTAATTATCTATTTTCAACGCAAATATATTAAAATACAATTGATTAATAATATCTAAATCTATTAGTTTTATTTTTGCACTCTTTTATTTTACTCCGCAGGAATCATAAGGGACGTTGAAATATTACTGTACTGTAATTCTTGTCTATTTTCCCATTCTAAATTTTTACAATTTTTAATTAAATTGTGTATTATTTTCTTTTGTCATAATGTTCTTATTTACCACAAGATGCAATTGCGAAGAATCAGTGAAAATTAACAAGTTACGAATCCTAGACTATTGAGATTTTTGAAATCTTAGGTCTAAACAACTATTACGTTATTAGCTTTAATACACGTTATTAATTTCCAATTGTCGTGATTGAAAATTTATTTTATGTCAATTCGACATAACAGTCGCATTCAGAAGTGTTATCTATTTTGGAATTGTACATTTTGTTGTTACTTTGTCGACGATCGTCTTATCACTGCTGAGCGTGTGGTGTTAGATACTAGGTTGCGTTTACTGGCTGTCAAATGCAGAGATCAAGCTCACCTAGAATGTATGTATATGCAGTGTACCGAAATCGATAACTATTATATGTAGAACCAATCGATATGGTTGCACTGATAAAGGGACAGAATGGATAGTGGAAACTGAGGGTAGTTTAGGTACAGACACATAATTGATTGGAATTAGCGCACCTGATTGCCAGTTCTGAGCCCTACCTTGCCCACGGGGTACTTAAATATCCCGCAGCCATGATGCTCCCTCGACCTGATTTACATTTGACCTGAAATTCTCACACCATAATCAACTCAAGCTGTGATATCCCACAGCTAAAGCTGAACATTTATGAACTTCCTGCATGTACCGAAATACGCCATTTTATTAAATATTGTCGAATATCGAATTAATTCCTCAAACTGTTACTTTATCTTTTCAACATTACACTCACACTGACATTAATGGCCTTTTGTTGATTAAATTGGAGATTTTTATCAATCTCTGAATTCTCATTAAATTATGGATTTTTTGTGGCGCCCGAACGAGGGACACTTGAATCATAAGTCACTTTTCGATGCAAAATTGTGCGAACTTTTTTAACTAGTAAACTCTTCTACTTTATAAATCATTCTAAATTTTAGGGAATGATAATAATAATGATGATAATAATAATATTAATAATTATTAAATAATTTTAAATTTATAATTTTATTTTATTAATATTAATAATAATAAAATTTAAAATGTAATAAGGTCAAACTATTGACATTCCATCAAAGGTGGTCCCTGAAATATTTTATTAAATATTAAAACCCATACTTTTTGTACTATTAAAGTCCCTAAATTTAACTACTGAAGTTGTTTTAGATAAATGTTTTATTTTTTAGCCAAAAATTGTAATTATAGAATCAATTGTCAAGAAAACGGGTGTTTTTAATGCATATTTAAAACGGTTTTTATTAAAAAAAAAAAAAAAAACAGATAATTCCTAGGTTGTGAAGAAAATATATTTAATTAGTATCCAAATATTTATTGTCATTAACATTATTTTGTATATAATGTAAAATAACAGTAATAAATTTAGCTTAAAGATGATAAAAAATCTGTTATATTTTATTATGTTTAAGAGACTATATTTTAGAAATCTAATTAACAATTTTTAATGGAACATATACTATAAATGGTTATTTTTTTATTTTTCAAAATACACTCTTTATTAAGAATATAGGAATTAAATGTTTTTCTTCAAAATAAAAAGCGTTTTAAATATGTATTACAAACGCCATTTTTTATTGACACTTGCATTTTTAATTACAATTTACGGCTATAAAATAAAAAATTTATTTTAAACAACATCCAAAGTTGAATTTAGAGGTTTTAATATTACATATAGTATTGGTTTTAATATTTACTAAAATATGTCAGCGATCACCTTTGGTCGAAAGTTAATGGCTTGACTCAATAGTAAATTTTAAAGAAGTTTTATTATTATCTATTACTAGGTTATAAATCTAAAGGTGAATCTATGAATTTTTAAAATTAAAAGAATAAAATTTATAACTTATTTTAATACGATGTGATAGTCCAGTAAATTTCGATTCCATAAAAAAGGTCTTTAAACTTTTATGCAAATGTAAATATCAGTTATTTTAAAAATAAAGTTTTTAAGTTTTTTTCTCTCTTTTATAATTTGTCGTGTAGTTATTTATAATTAAAAGAGCGGAAATCTGGAAAAATAGAATTTTTTGATCTTTTTCTCTTCATTCTACTAGATACATTATTTTCCATGCTAACCATCTTTCCGAGTACACAATTTATATAAACAAAAATACGTGTTCTTCTATAAGAAAAATTCAACTTTCACTGTTTAACTTCATTTCGTCTGACTGAACAAGACTTTTATTACTTGCAGACTCAGTAGAAACGACAAGAGCAAAATTTTCTCTCGAATATACTGTTTAAGTATTTTTGCTTCGTGAGTTTGATTATTTAGTGAATTTGGAAAAAAATAATAAATCATAATTCTTTATTATAATTGTTTTATTAAATTTTAATCGATCTCATTTAATTTTCTTTCTTGCAAAATAACTATTTATGAATTCTATAGATATACGGCTAGTAATATTTAAATTTTAATTTAATTAAATTCACTAATGAATTAAATAAATCATAATAGTAGTATTTAAATTAGTTATTTCTATTCTATTTTTATTCTACTGTATTCTCATAATTTATTCTGTTTGAGAGATTCTAATTTCCAATAATTTAACACATTCGACTCTTGTAAGAGCGTAAGATTTATTTAGAAAGATTTTCTCGATTAATTATTCTATTTTATCTTAAGTCTAAAAACATTATTTCACATGAATTAATATTTTTAGTAATTTTTTTCTTCTCAGTATCTGAATCTTTCTTTCCTAAATTTATATTTTGGATATTAATACTTAATCATCTCAGGCCTGACTAAACATGAACTTTACTACTTGCGCGCTAAAAATCAGTAGAAACATCAAAACCTTAATTCTTCTCTTAATAAAATGTTTAAACTTTTCTGTGATTTTGATTTTCAAATAAATTTCAAAATGAAATAAATTAGTTGATTTTTGTTATTTTGACTCAATTATTACTTTAAATTAAATTCTTTTTAGAATTTCAGTTTAACGGAATTCTTTTTTAACAGAATTTTAAGTAGGTCAAATTTTGAAATAAAAGAACGTACATTTTCCCGAATCTACATTTCCCCGAATTTTTATTTTTGATGTCTAATTAAATTCTTAAAACACAGAATTTTCAATTGACCGAAATTGCAAATTATAGAACAAAAATGCGACAGAATGATTTGCAATTAATTTAATTTAAAATTTAAAGATTGACTAATCAGAAATTATCAAGAAATTTGTGATTGTTCAATTTTATAATTAGCTCTGAAATACTTTTGTCGTTTTTTAAAACAGTTTCCAGGAACTAATTTGGCCCATTGCTAAATAATAATAAAATAAAGTAAATGTCATAAAAAATAATATAAACGCTTATTATATGACTAGACTGAGATTTTTATGATTTTTAGGTTTTGTCAGATTAAATTTGAGTTTAATTAAAATATAATGAATTAAAGTTGAGATTATTAATTTAAATGAATTAAATTTAGAATCGTTTACAATTTTACTAAATAAGTGTTATGATTAATATAATCTATGATTGATTAAAAGTTTGAACGTTTGAAATTTATGTCGAATAACATTTGGATAAAATTAAATTTGAATAATTTAAAGGTACATTAAGACTTGAATATAATTAAATTTTTAATTCAATTTACTTTTGAACGGATTGAATACAAATTTTGATGAATTAAAATTAGGATATATTTAAAAATAATTTTTCTTGAAATAAAATTGAGATTATTACAATTTTAAACCTTAATGAAATCAATTCTTTTTACCACTAATTACCTATGTTCAGATGGGGCTTTTTAGCCCTAAGAACTTACTTTGAATAAATCTAATCTAATCTAAATCTAATTAGGAATTTTTAATTAATATCAATATTTATAATTATTGTTGTCTAAATATATTTTACTTTATTTCTTTCATTAAAACAGTGTAATCTTTTTCAATTAATTTATCTAAATTTGTATATTTAACTATTTAAAATGTCTAACATAATTTTTATATTTTTGTTTCATTTTTTATGTTCTTGGATTTTCCATGAGTTTCTTTTACTTTAAACATATTCGTCAATTTTTTTCACTTACCTTTCTTAAATTCTAATTATCTTCTTTTATTGTTAGTTATTTTATTCAATTTATTCAATATTTTTTTTAGTTTAAAATTATTTTCGTCTATTTCCATAACTGTTGTACAACCTTTTAATTATTTTCTTTAATTTTTAATTATTTTTGTCAATGAAAAATTGCATTCCTCAATTTTAAATTGGTTTCTCAAATTTCAATTATATTCTTAAATTTTTTCATTTTCTCTTTCATTTTTCAATTGTATCCTTTACATTTTTTAAATATTTTCTTTAGTATTATATTTTTATTTCTATGCAGCTTTACTATTGAATGAACAAAAATATTCATATTGACAAAATTATCTGAAGATTTAAACAATTTTTTATTACTTCATATTTGAATTGATTTCTCAAAATTTAATTATATTCCTTATTAAAAAAAATTGTTTTCCTTCATTTTTAAAATTAATCTTTTCAATTTATATCGACAATTTTAATTTTTTTTTTACTTTTTAAATACTTTTTTCAATTTTCAACTATTTTTTATAATTACTGTGAATATTTTCTACAAATATATTGTTTCTTTGTTTATTTTTAGTTATTTTCAACAATTTTTAATTATTTTTTTTTAATTTGAATTAATATTTTAGTTTTGGTCTGGTGAATAATAAAAAAGATCTTGTGCACGAAAGTTCTTTAATTTAACAAACGTTAATATACACTAGAAATGTTTAAATGTAAAATCAAGATGCGTTAATCATGACCTATCGCGAACGAATGAAAAAAAGTCATAGAATGTAGTAAATAAATGCGCCGCCTATGATATCAAATGTAACATTTATGAAAAGGGTGATAATTGTAAATCTGAATAATATTTTTATAAAAAATACTATTGTAGAGTTTTATTGTGTAAAATTTAACGAGTAGAGTTTATCATTGTAGAATTTAAATCTAAAGAATTGTAATTTGTAGAATTTTAAATTGTAGAATTTAACTTTGTAGAACACGTAGAATTTAACACGTAGAATTTATCATTGTAGAGTTTAAATTTGTAGAATTTTTATTGCACCCAAATTTCTATTAGGCATGTTTTATTCGTATTAAATTTTATTATTTAATTATAATTATTCTGATTAAGGATAATAAACCAGTTTAATGAAATAAATACCAATAAAAGTCACTAGAAAATCCGGTTCTAATTTCTAGCTAAAATATTCTAGTGAAATAATTTTCTAGTCAAAATTACCGTAGATTTCAGTTTAAAATGCCGAAATAATATATTTAGATATCAAACAAAAAGAAACCAGAATTACTTCATCAGAAAATATTTTGTTATTTTTACTGAAAATTACGGGAAAAGTTTACAAGAACAACTTTTTTTAACAATTGGAAAAATTTTAATAGGAATTTTCAAACACTATTAACCGTAAGTGAGATTATTTTAATCGGACATTATTTTCAATTATATTGTGAATATTCAGTTAAATGTCACAAGTACTGAAAAGAAGTGAGAATTGCTTATTGTTGCAATTAGAAGCGTTTTCAAATTAATTGAAAATGAAGTGCTTGCGAGCGTGTTCAAGCGGATGTCACGTCAGGATCTTAATTGCTAGTGAGTTGTGGTGCTTCACCACGCATTCTAGTCCCAGAAGGAATAGCAAAGGCGTGACTACAATTTCCTCAGTTTCTGTAAATTCTAACTACCCATTCCAATACAAGATTCCTCGTACCTGAAGACAGTGCCTCCTGGCGAGCCAGCCGATGTGCTGGAGTTGCGGAGGATCCGGAAGTGCTGAAGCTAGTCTTAGGGCTTTCAGGGTAAGTGCTGCCAGCGCCGAATGTAGAGCGTTGAACCAGACATTCGCCTCCGTATTGTCAGAAGCTCTCAGCCAACACTCGTGAACCCCATCTGGAGAATGAAGTTCCAAAATTCGACTCTCTGCAACAAACAAGCAATCACACAGTTATTCACAGTAGGTTTATATTTATTTATAGCAGTTTTATTTATTTCAAAGCACCCCGTATATCTGCTAGGAAATATATACCATTTTATGATAAAATTTCAAAAAAGGAGTACAATAGTTATACACCGATCTGCTGTTTGACCAAATCCATTAATTTTTTGTACTCTAGTTCAGCTAATAATTTAGATATGTTGTTCACATCTCGAGCCAAATTTGAATCTATTATATTAAATTTCTTTGTTGAGCTAGGTGAATCTATTGATTGATTTGTATTATAAATTTACTTATTACTTTTGTTATGAGATTTACTTCTCCACTCAACCTACTTTTGTATTTGATTATATTCTACATTCTGTATTTTATTTTACTATGTATTGTCCTATATGGTCTTGACTGTGGGCTTAATATTGTGACAAATAAAAAAAAATTTATCATATTTTATTATTTTAAACTACTGGTTGTTTTTTTTTATAATAAAAAAATTAATTAAACTGTTAATTATAGACCCCACAGCAATTATCTGCAATCTTCAAAATAAAAATTCATAATCGACGAGAAGAAACCATAATAAACAGACTCAGAATCGAAAACACAAACTTTAGTCAACTATATCTTATAACCAAGGATCCACCAAAGAAATGCCAAAGATGCTCATCTCTTCTGTAACCTTGACTTTTCTGGGAATTCAAAAAATAATATATAGAAAAGGCTACAGAAGATGCCTTCGGTGTTAATCCTTTCTTAAGACACGAAAGAAAATTAAATAATCAAAAGGGACTAAATCCGAAAATCACAATAAATCTTGGGGACTAAATAAAAAAAAAATATTTAAAATCAAAAATCTTCCGGCATTGGTGACTACCTGCAGACCCTCGATAGAAAATTGTAGATAGGGAAGTTCGTAGTTTAGCCAAAATAAACAGTAGTCAAAAGAAATATTCGAAAGATAAAATTAACAAAAATAGATTAACAATTTATTCAATAACTCCAGATTTTGAGGTTAGACAAAATTGGTGTTAGAGTGATTCTATATAACCAAAAGTTCAAAATTAAATTTTAGTTTAGATACAATATTGTAATTTCAGGACTCTACACAATTCTAAAATATTAATATTGATAATTTTCAGGTTAATACACAAAATAAAATTCATTATGTGATTCTATACAATATTAAAGTTATTCAGTACTGAAAAATTAAGAAAAATGGGAAAAATTAGTTTTGAGATATCATGCATAAAATAAAAATGAAATTATACCAGAAAAATCCAAATAAAGCGAAGAGGGTAAAAAATTGGCCAAAGCGAAAATTAAATTCTTAGTAGAACGAATTTACAAACTTATTTTCCAAATTGTCTCGATATTTCATTTTTTTCTAATTCTCTCTTTCTTTTAGAATATAATATTTCCGAATAAATATTTTTTGCAATAATTAATTATGATTTACGTCTGTCTTCAATGATTTCACTAGAAAGAATGAAAAAAAAGATGGCAACGTTTTTTTTTATGACCATGGAAATTCGTTACTAAGGAAAAAATGAAAATCAGGTCACTACCCAAAATTCACGACGCGTGACCTAATTTCTGATTCGCTGTAAATTAGTCCGGGAATCTTCTTTAGTTCTCTCGACGTTGATTGGCTGGTCCAAACGGAAACGAAATTCACATCTCCTTAAAAATTAATTTTCCACAAAGGACAATAACATCTTAAAAGATTTTAAAGGGGGACCCTCAGTTATCAGGTCAAAAGAATCGATCTTTTAAAAATAATTTTAATCGATTCTACAACTATTTATGCTTATTCCTTCAATTTTTATTTTCATTCCTGCTTTGTCGGGAGAAATTTTTACCTGAGTTTAGAGAATCTATTCTTTGTCAAAAGTAGCGGAATAGCATCTTTATGGAGCTGGTATCGCTGATCGGCCTGAAACATTCCCCTAAGTTGTAATTATGTAGTCTCTTTATGTAACCAAAACTTTAAACGCGTTGTTCTTCAAAAGTCTCTTAAGTGAAAAATAAAATAAAATAAAAATTAATGACTCTGTGTCAGATGAATTTAAAGTTAATGAAATAAGGATTACTTTTACACAAAAGAAAATATAAATTTGTAATTAAATAAATTATGAACTCTCAAAAATTGTGCCTCTATTTAAATTATTCCAAACCTTCTGAATTATGCGTGAAAGATGATTATTGGATTTTATGTTGATGTGTTCAGCAAGCACTTGCATAATTTGGATTAAATTATTAAACGATTCTATTATTAAAATTACCTTTGAAATTCCAAAAATAAAAAAAGTGATTGTTCTGCGGTCAGACATTAAAATATAAAACACATATTAAGATGATAACTGAAAGAAAACGTTTAGTGACGTTTTATTGCTTTATATGAAATGTACTTGCGGAGGAATTCAATACTTTCTTCTCTCTGGGTTCAGGACGAATCTTCAATGGACAAAGAAAAAGTCCGCTATATAACGACAGAAGGAAATATTGAATTTCATATCAAAAGGAAATTACGTTCGAGTTAAAAGCTGGGTTCTAACCATTTTCCGCTTGGAGTGTCTTTTCGTGAAGATAAAAAGAAAGACAGAACGGAAAAATCACCAAGGAAATTTGTCTTTTCAGAAAATGAAGCCTTTTTCAAGAAAAAATATTAATATAAATATTTATACTTTGATTTCAACCGAAAGAATTTTCCCGAGATAGTTTTTTTCACTCAGTTTTCTTTGATTTTTAAAATTTCCTTATGACCTGTTTCAAACATCTAGAAATGTTTTTCCAGCTTAAAAATAAAAATAATTGAAATACTTGAAAAATAACCTGAAAGTATTTTTTTGTTCTTTAAGGTTTGTCACTCGGCTAAATTCCGTGAATTTGTATATAATTTATTTCTAAAGAAAAAGATTTATTATAAATCAAAATTGCATTGATTTTAAAAATTTGTAAAACAGCGATGTATCCGAAAAGTTTTGAATTTTATAAGGTACACTCGAAATTTTTTTTTTTTTATAGTGAATCTTAAATGTACATAAATGAATAAATTAAATAAAGACATACAAAAATACATACATCTTCTCTTTAGACTGGGGCGATTATCGAAAAGCATGGTGATTGAGGAGTAGAAATTCATAAAAAACCAAACACCTTTACTTTTGGCGTGGACCACTATATTTTCTTCAATTCCGTGTTCAGGTTCAATTTCCGTATTTAAATTTAGCTCTCCATGCATTAAAATTTATCCCATCGTTCTCTTTATCTTCAAAAATCGTCACATGATTTAAAATCGCCAAACTAATAAAATTAGAAAAATAAATAAACAACAATTTCCACAAAAATTACACAAAGCACAAAATAAATAAATTATAAAAAATAAAATTAACACCTCCGTGTTGTCGGCGACACACAAAGCCGTGACGATTTCGATTTGATAGCCGGTAAACGATTGTGAGGACGATGGACGCAAAAGAAATTCTATTAAATGGGAAATTTATCCCTTCCCCTCGTCAGTCTCGAATAATATATTAATATTATAAAATATTATTATTTTATTAATTTAATGTATTGAAATATGTTATTTAATAAATAAAACTTAAAAATCATTTATTTTGGTAGAAGTACAATATAACATTTTTATAGGTTGAAAAATATAACATGTAATACGAAAAATTTTGTGTCAATATGGTACGGGACCGATGGAGCTCGAATCGTTGGTGGAAGTTCTCCCTCCCTTTTGGTTTGTCAGCGAGGGCCTAATGTGATGAGAGGGCGGTTCCGTCTTGACCTTCTTACACTTCAGTTCCGTTTTGGCTTTCTTACAGTCTACATCGGGCTGGTTTTCAAGTGCACTTTCCGACAGTTTCTTTACTGATTCTTCAATTTGTGTTTATAACGGGTGAACAAATGTGACGTATTCTAAATTTGTAATAATAATAAACTATCCTTCGTTAAATATAAAAGTGCCGTGAATTTTTGTGAAATATCATCAAACACTTTTAACATTTTTCTGGTAACCTTTGGCATCTTTCATAGTTCTTTATAGCTACTAAATGTTGAAGGAAACTTTTTAAAACTTTTATTGAGTATGACGCTAGTCTCTAAAGATAAGTACCTTAATTTATTTATTCTATACGAGTGAAATGAAAAGAAAATATTAAAAAATGAGAAAAAAACAAAGTAGCTCACGACATTACAGGTATACGTTAATTTTGAAAATTACAAATATTTCATAAATGTCATTAAACTAATTTCGGAAAAGAAATATAGTTTTGGAGAGTTTGCGGCAGACGAAGTGTATAAGTTAGTCTCCGTTAGGCGACCTATCTTGTTTGGAACCAAACAGTTTTCGCATAACAGTCTCTTGTACATTATAAAGGTACTATATAACTATAACTTGGCGAGTGGATGACAACTCAATTTCAAGTTGAGTCTGACGTGCTCGCGTGCACTTCAAACTTCACGCCCCATTCTCTAGTGTGTGTCTGATTTTGTGCAATACATTTATAGTTATACATGTGTTTAAGTATGAGCAGCGATAGATAGGTGCACAAGGTCGACAGGGAGCTTTACGGTTCATCACTGCTCATGCAAACTACAATAAGTGTCTGCTTCACAAAGCACGATGTAGATATACACATTGATACGTGTACAGTTGCGTGAGAAAGTTTCCCGCACAAACTGCTACTTCAGTTTCAGAGCCTAATAATTAGGAAAGCTGAAAGTTAGCCGCTGCAAAATCCGTTTGGCAGTTTGTTTTCAACTTCCGGTTGTATTATCGTCTCGACCTTTCTACATTAGAAGTCACATTGTTACGGGTTTATTTTTCAATTATGGCATTTTTAGTTTTATGTGTACAATGGAGAAATCAGAAAGTAATTAGAGATTTGATTACCAATCAATAAAGGATTGGTAACATCCTTTAGCATGTGTTTTATTAATTTTTTTTTTTTTACAACATTGTAAATAAGCAAGTTTAATCAAAGAAGTTTTTTAAAGGAAGAAAAAAATTTTGGAAGAAATAAAAAGTAGGATGGACAAACATCAGGAGTAGTCAATAAAAAGAAGGGTCAATAAAAAATAACATTATTAAGAAAAAGGATTATTAAAAAAATATGATTGGTAGATTGTTAATATCGGCAAACAATAACATCAATAAAAATAATATGAATAGAAATAATATTATAATATGAATGGAAAATAGGGTCATTACGAAATACGATTGACAAAAAAAATTTATTAGAAAATTAGATTTTAATAAAATAGAATCGATAGACGGTTAAGATAAATAAGATACAGGTCAGTAGATACTTCGGTTCCTCAAGTGCTAAGAACAATAAAAGTTATGGTCCATTAAAAATTGCATTAATCGAACTAAACAAATTATTAAAAAATTGAATCAATAGATATAAGGATGAGTAAAAATATTAGGTGAAGTAATTAGGATCAGCAGGACACTCAAGATCAAGAGAATGTAGGGACAATAGAAAATAAGATCAATAAATAAGAGTTTAAAAAAAAAGGATCAACAGGTTGTTACTAGCAGTAAAAAATATGATTAATACAAGTTAGGATCAGTTAATAATAGGGACAATAGATAATAAATTATTCAAAATTAGATTCAATAAAAAATTGGTTGAATGAAAGTTAGGATCAGTAAAAAGCAAATTAAAAGAATTTAGGATTAGTAAACAAATTTATTAATAAAGTTAGGTTCTATAAATAATCAATTGAATAAATATTATCAGTAAAAGTAGGAAATAAAGCAAGATCAATAGACGTCAAAATGAAACTAAACCTGAGGATATTGAAATTTAAAGAAATCAGCTGAAGATAAAACCAATAATTTTTAATTTACAAATTCCAATTTAACGAAATTTTAATTGCTGAAAATTATGATTGATTTACAATAAAGAATAATTGAAATTCTGATAAAATATTTAAAGAGGTTTTATTTGTGAATCTTTTTCAGATTTGAAAGTTCAAACAATGTTGAAATTTCTTCTTTTATATTATTTTAAACTTCATATTCAAGTTTAGTGGTAAAGTATTTTTAAAAATCACAATATCAGTGCTGTCGTGGTAGCTTAAATTAATTTTCGCTCACTGATTCGAAGTTTAAATTGGCTTGTCAATTTGCTACGGTTGAGATAAAGTAAGAGAATTATACGAAAACTTTTGTATTAAATTATAAACAAGTTTGTGAAATTTCTTGCCTATTTTAAGGCACAGATACATCTTAATCTTTCAAAAAGTCAAAATAATTAGCAACATTAACAGTTTTTTACAAAAAACTAAAAATTTGGTTCAGAAAAATCAAAATTATTTTCAAAATAGAAAATACTGGAAACAAGATCTGAATAATCATTAACAAAGGTTAAATTTCATCTATGTTAAATGAATTCAAACTAATCTATTGGGAGGGAGAAATAGTTTTAACAATTTTCAATAATTTTTCATAAACAAAATTTATATTTGAAAAATAATAAAAATTGTAATATATATGAATAACTTTACAAAATTTAAACAATATTCTTTAGAGAAAGTATTTATTCTTTAATCAGAAGAAACGACCTTTTAATATTTAATACCTAATTTCATTTCGTCTGACTAACAAGACTTTTACTACTTGTAGTCTTGGAAATTTTAAGAAGGGAAATTTCTTTGAAATGTAATATTTAAAAACTCTTAAAAACATGTTTTTTTAAACAAAACTAGATTATTTAGATTTTATTAATTACTTCTGCGCAAAATGAGATAAAGATTTAGGGATATTTTTTAAAAATTTATCACCTGATAAATAAATTATTCATAAATTTATTATCCCTACTTTATTCTGAACAAGACACGTTTTTTCAATATCAGATATTTTATTTGAGTGATTAAATAATTAAAAATTCTTTGTCAATTTTATTCCAAAGCTTAACAAAGTTTGAAAATTTGTCCACTCTTGGTTTATAACTACCGTCAAACGGGGCTATTATGGTACAAAAACCGCATTTTTTTGTATTCCATGCTTCACCAAAAATTAGAATTTTACACAAAAATTTTTTTAACTAACTGGTCACGTTGTTCACATCCTTCTGAAAGTTTACTGTAAGTTTTACCATAAAAAAGCATTTTTTCTTCGAGTTATAAGAACTCAAAGTTTGCATTATAATAATTTCGCAGCCGGGGCTATTATGGTACAAAACTTATTTCTGTTTATAAAATAAAGAAAACATTTTATTTTTTGCATTCAACTATGTGGGAACCTTTTAATAGTTATCCCAGAGACAAATTTTTTAAAAATTTCCAAATAGTAATTATTATTATAGAAATTATTTATAAAAATATTAAGTTAAATAATGAAATTTTTCAAAATTTGTTTTTTGTGTTATTTGAATAATTAAACGACTTAATATGGTCTATAATAACGTTTTGAGCTATTTTATATCAAGCAATATTGAAATTAACTTAAAACCCTTGTAAATAATATGATATTATTATAAGTGGTTTTCGAGGTTATGATTCACCCTTTGTCAATTTTGACAAATTTGACCTATTTCCAATTTTCTAACAAAAAATACAACATTTACGTATCAAAAACAATTAAACCAAAGCACAGGAACCTTTTTTACTGTTTTAATAAAACGAATTTTCATAAAATAATTAAAATAGTTTTGTACCAGAATAGCCCCGCTATGTGCTGAACTTTCAGTTTTTAACCATTTTCTTCTTAAATTCTAAATAAACACGTACCTTAAATATATTTTACATGGAATTTGTCAATATTAAGATCGAAGCAGATTTTTAGAGCACTTTCAATTTTTTAATGAAATTTGTATGTATATATGAATTTTTTCCGGATTTTTGATAAAGAATTTAGCAGAAACAGTACTGTTATTTTGTTTGTAAAATATCACACTATATTTACAAATAAAAACCATATTTATAAATTTCAAAATAAATCTTTTAGAAATAAAAAACCAGCTTGTACCAGAATAGCCCCGTTCGACGGTAATATAAATTAGTTAGAAATTTGCGATTCTGGTTCTAACTTTATTTAAAAAAAATTTGAAACAGTGATAAAAAAGTTTTAGACTATAGTTCTAACCAAAATTCGTACTTATTTAGAACAGTTTGGTCATAAACAGTTTTAGATTAGTTAGAAAAAGTTTTAATTTTGTTTTTATAATTTTATGCACTTATAAAAAGTTTAAAATAGTTTTGAACCAATTCTAAAGAATTATTGATAGTTCTAAATTAGTTTTAAAGAGTTTCAAACAACTTTTAAACAATTCTTACATTTTTAAAAGAGTTTTAAATAGTTTCAAACAAGTTCTAAATAATTTTCAAACAATTCTTAAACTTATCTTAAACTAGTCTTTTTAACTTGTCCTATTGACAGTTTTAAGGCATTTCGAATGGATTTGAAACAAATTCTGAACAGTTCTAAATGGTTCCAAAAAGTACTGAAAAATTTTAAACTGGATCTAAATATTTCTAAACATTTTTCTACATTTTATAAATTGTAGTTTAGTTGTTATTTAGTTTGGATTATAAAATTGTAGTCAGATATTTTGTTTTTGTTTTTAAAAATCCATGTTTATTAGTTTTTTATAACAAATTGCAATATTGTAACTCTTCATTATTTAAAATAGCTTAAATTAGTTTTCGCCTGTCGGCGTGAATAATTTCTTGGAAACAGTCACATTATTTAAAAATCGCCACATTGATTAAAAAAAAGATTAAATAAATGATTTACATAAATTACATTAATTCACTGTCCAAAACACAAAAGAAAAAAATTATTAAAATAAAATAGGCACCTCCGTGTTGCCGGCGACACACAAAGTTGTGACGATTTCGGATACATCGCCAGGAAAAGATTGTGAGGACGATGGGTGCGGAATTAATTTTATTAAATGCGAAATTACCCCCTCCCCTCGTCAGTCCCCACGCCCTTAATACTTCTTGGCTCCCAGGTAATGAAGAGACTTGTCATATTTCTAAAATTCAAATTAAATTATTTTTGTCAAAAATATCGAATCCCTTCAAGTCAGTTTTGTGGTAAATTTTTAACTCTTTATAAACACTTAGAAAGTAGTTCTAAATAGTTTCAATCTCCCGATCAAGAATGTTAAAAAATTTTAATACTTTCAAACAGTACTAAACTATATTTTAATCTTTTTTCCCCTTATTTAAACTCGTCTCTTTTATTCACAAATTCATTCCCGTAAATTGAACATAAAACGCAATGAACAAGAAAGCTACAAGAATACAAGCAAAAAAAAGCACTGATTCAGGAAAAAGTTATTTATTCCCAGTTCAATAAAAATTAATCGAAAGAGCATAGCTTATTTTGAATACATGAGATAATTGGTTCTAGCTCTCGTTCCTTTTTCAGCAGTTTCGTATCTTCGATATTTACACTCACGGTAAAATATCGTTTATTCACAGTGGAATGATACGATCGAAGCTGAGCTTTATTGAAAACTGGGAGATTAGTGGAAAGCGGATGCCGGCTTACCGCTGGGACATCTACATTTAATTATTTCGTTTTGCAAAGGCGGTTGGCGAGAGGTTAAGAAACTTTAGACGAGAAAGGAGATAAAAGGGGGGTTGAGGAAATACTCACTGTGCGGCCAGGATAATCTAAATAGTCAAGTGTCAGGTGGAGGGAAAAGGTAGGACTGTCGTTAAAGTCAAGGTGGCGAAGTTACCTCTCAAAGGGCCCATTTAATTGCAGTCGCTCGCGGCAGATACCAAAGTTCATTTAATTAACGAAATAATGACGCAGCATTGCTGTCTCACCTCATCCACTCATTCGTCCCGGACAGCCGACTCGCTTTTGCTGCCTTTGCTTTCCTATTCCTACCTGTAGGAATGCTTGTGTGTGTTTATATCCATACACAAACTTTACTCCTAGGTAATCAACCTCGGACTTTCTCCAGCTTGAAACTAAAATTGATTTTCGACAAGGTGGCGCCAGCTGTCTGCAGTTATTCTACTTTAGCAATTTTTTTTCTTTCGTATTTTGACAATTGTCCGGTATGTGGACGAAGGAATTTTTTTATGGACAAATACTTTTTTTTTGTAGCCGAAAATGTGAGTAGAATTTTAGTCGAAAAACAATTTTTGACTTTCGACATCCGACATTTTGGGAAAAATAAAAATTTCTCAAATCCGTTTGTTTGAGTACAGTATTATTTCATTAACTAACGATTCCTGTTTTTCGATTTGATTTCAGATGATCCAGTCAAGAGATAGCGTGATTATGGCGAAACCATATTTTTCAAGGAGCTCACGCAAATGTTGTGTGTTACGATCAACCTACGTGACTTATTTAAAATTTTATTAATTTATTTACAAAATTAAATAATGTTACTAATGTCAAATATTCCGCAATCAAGTTTATAACTTTGTTAAAAATCTATTGTGGTCATGGAAAAAAAAACTATAATGATTTTATTGAACCTGAAAAGATAAGTAAAAATTAAGTAACAGAATATTGGATAGAAATCTATTTCTTTTATTATATGTGAAATTTAAAAACAAAATAAAATAAATAAACATAAGAACTTGTACTTTCAGAATTGAGGCAATGTTATACAATTTAAAATGCAAAGTAAGGTGCACTCAATTATTGATCGAGAATTACACCAGAATTACAAAATAAAATTAACTAATTTCATCAATAATGATGAAAGTTTGGTCAGCAAAGTTACGATGACCCAAAACATGAGTTAATAAAACGAATGAACAGGGTGAAATCGAGGTCTTTTCGGCCGAGTTTCAAGAGGAGACGGAGGTCGGTGTTTAGATCTTTTGCAGGTACCTGTCACCTTAGTAAGACATGCTGATTAGTCCTTGGAGAAAATCAGGACAACGCCCAGGTGGCTTAATATACAATTATAAATTAAATCAATTTTGAAAGAAAAGAGTTCAAATAGTAGTTACCAAAATATTTGTGAGACAATAATAAAGTTTTTAAAGAAGTTTAGAGAATACGATTTGCAATAAATAAGAGAAATAGAAATAATAATCTCTTTAATTGAAGATTAATAAGAAAACAAAAAATAAGGTAAATATAAAATCATATTTGGTGAGTAACAAATATAAAATATATACAAACATACAACACACACATTTACAGTTAGAAATTGAAATTGCTAATTTTCATGAAGCAACCTTGTAATAAATTGTATGTGTAGAGAAGATTTTTTTTAATTTCAGGAAGGAAACAGGTGTCAAAAAAAATTACGACACTTCTTGTTTTTTGTTACATTGCAACGTTTCGTTGACAAATTTGTCAACCTCTTCAGGCACTGTTTATTGAAAAATACAAACAATTAATTGTTGTTTTATAGATTGTCAACAATATTTAAAAAATACATTTTTGTTTTTAAAGAAAACACGTCGAATTATTCATTATACAGGAAAAATTGATTTTAATTTTATATAATCTCAGGAGGAGATGTACACCGTTCTCCAACAGTTTCGAGACTACTGAGAAATTATTTGACATTTCGAGTAAAGTACAAAATAAAAAACAGACTCTTATCGAGGGCAATGAACTCTAAAGTAAATACAACACGATGACACGTACAATAAATCTATTATTAATAATTATTAATTATTAAATATTATTAATAATAATATATCTATTATTGCAATGTAACAAAAAACAAGAAGTGTCGTAATTTTTTTTGACACCTGTTTCCTTCCCGAAATTGAAAAAAAATCTTCTCTACACATACATATTAAAAAATGGAAGGGATAAATAGTTCTACAAATCTTGTAATAAATTATTGTTTTAAAAGACCACTTGTCAGTTGATGAAAAAACATTTTGTATCGTCTATGTAAAGATAAATAGAAAAGTTGTTCAATAAATTGATATTTTTAATAATATAAATATTAATCATTTCCTGACTAATAATTCTTCATCATACAAATTAAATTGAAAATACGGCCCTCTGCTGATACACTGAATAAAAATGTAGTTTGAATACGAATCTCTTACTTTTTCTTTTTGATTGTCTAATTTATTTAATATTTTCCACAGTCAATTTTTTGTATTATAGGGTATTTGAAATCTTGATTATATTCAGTTAACGTTAGATTTTATTACGAGTTTTTTGAATTATTTAATAATATTAAAGAAACCACCCTCTACCCTTACATTGTTGCATTCACCTGTTTCTTCATATTTACTTCTTATAATTTCAGAATATTTTCTTGAAATATATATGTTTTGTGTGAAAACAGATTTGTTATTAATTATTTTAATGTGTGGCCATAAAAGATTCTCAATTGTTTTTTTATTTAATTCTTACTAAATACTTTGGATTCTATACTTCCTTAAACTTTTTCGTATGAATAATTAATACTTTAATATTTATTGAATGAGACTTGGCCGAAAAGACTACGATTTACCTCTTTCAAACAATTTTATTAACTCATGTTACTTGATTAAACGGGTCCCTCCGATGAACCTTTCGTGTTTCTTTTCATCAGGACCCCCATCTGATGGCATCAAGACTTTTTTACAATCTGAATTCTATAAATTGAATGAAACTATTATTTCGGTGAAGACGAACATCCAGAGCATTTATTTTTCCTTAAAAAATTTATCAAACGATGTAAAATTGTCCTCTGGTGTTGGTGGATGCAAGGCTAAAATTAAAACTTCTATTCAAAGAACTGACTCCTTGAAAGACAAAGTTGCCAAAATGGAAAAAGGTAATAAACATGGATCTTTTGATTTCGATCTCTGTCTTCCTGAATAGGAAGACGGATTAAGAGAAAAAAAAACCTTACTATTTTTGGCATGCATAAAGATAATTCCTCCATCAATGACAACAATAACAATCTTGACCTTCATAGTATTTCTACCCTACGCAACCTTTTATCGTCTGACCAAAATTACGTTAATATTAAAAATTTGAAGAATTGGATTATTTTCTGATGCACGTGCGAGACCTCGTTCTATTTAAATCCGACCATCATCAAACTATATCATGTGATAAAGTCAACCAATTGAGGAACTAGTCTTCGTCTACTTTTTGCAATTTATATAAATTTATATTTAACTAAACGTTCAATTCCCTAAAACCTGATTTAGGTTTAATTTATACAGAAAGTAGCCGATTTCTTAAAACCTTAAATTTATATTTATTTATTTATTTATTGATTCATTTGTCCTAGGTGATCCATGGGGACAATAATAAAAATATACATTAATTACAGAATATATCACGTACATCGTAGACTTAACATAATTGGAAGAAAATAAATATAAATATATATAATAAGAGTAAATTAAATGGTAGTAAAAATAAAACAATATTAAGCTTAACAATGTCAAATTGAAGCTATAACAATTTAAAACAGAAATAAAATGAAAAATAAACAATGTATAAAATGAAATAAATAACATGTTAAAATTATTGAGATAAAAGTAAATGAGCATGAAATTTAATTTTAAAACTATCAAGGCTTACAGCATTAATTATTAAGGGTGGAAGAGAGTTCCATAAAGAGGCCGCAGTAACAACAAAGGAACTCTTATAATGAGAAGTCCTACATAAGGGAATCCTGAAGACATCAGGACACCTTAATTCTCTGTTAGTGATGTCATTTCGGAAACAAAATTTTTCGTAAAGATAAACTGGTTTTTTCGTATTAAGAATGACATATGTAAGACAGCCGATAAACAAAAGGCGTCTATTGCTTACATTTAGCCACCTCAGTCTTTCACGATAGGGAGAAATATGATCATAATATTTTAGATAAAAAATGAATCTAATGCAAGAGTTGAGGAGTCTCTCAAGCTTATTATTAAGTTCATCAGTAAGATCATTGTAGACAGTACAACAATAGTCAAAGTGCGGCAGTATTAATGAGGAGATCAATTGAGTCCTGAGCCTGATCGAAAGAGCCCTTTTCTTAGATTTAAGCTGGTTTAAGGTGGCATAGACTCTTTTGCAAATTTGACCCACATGCTTGTCTCAGACCAAAGTAGGTCTGAAGATAACTCCCAAATTTTTGACAGATTGCACATAAGGAATTGTAAAGTTATTGATCTTAACCTGAGGACAATTATTTAGATTTAAATTATTGACGTGCCAAGAAGATCCGCAGATCATAGCGTAAGTCTTACTTAGATTGACCTTGAGATGATTTGCCTCCGCCCAATCACAAACAGCTTTCACGTCCTCATTGATCTGATCAAGAGACTCATTAAGCTCATCCAAGCTGGTGTGACGATAGATTTGCAAATCATCAACAAAGGACTCATGCTTGACATATACTTCGAATCTTTATAATTACTGTATTATTCATACTCTATTTGTAGTTACCTTGTATGGTCCTTTTCGACTGCGGGTGTTTGTGATAAATAAATAAATCTATTAGATATTAAAACTTGTTAATGAATTGACTAAACAAATTGTGTTAAGTCTATATTCTAGATTGTCAGAATAAAAAAAAACTTGTGAGCATAACTGCAGGATAATTTAATTACTTATTTTCATTGAATTGCGAGTTCATTGAATGAAACTGTTTAACGAGTGTCATTTGACTTTGGAGCTATGGTGGAATGGGATATTCACATAATCACTTGCCGAGCAATTTTCAAAATTACTCGTTGATTGTTATTTCTCGACAAAGCACACACTAAACAAATTGTTCGAGAACAGACCGAAACGTCGTCTAAGCACTTAGGTTGCGCCTCCATTAGAAATTCATCCTGCATGTCGTCTAAAGTGGGTTCTCAAACACACTAACACTATTCATATACATCTATATAAAATACGTATATTCTTGTTTAATGGTATACTTTGACTAGCCATCCGCTCTGCTCGCTTCCCTTGTGAAAGTGCGATACAGAATCTCTTTACTTCCTTGGGAAATGGGGCAAGAGGAAAAAAAGCCGGGAAAAAAGTCAAAGAGAGAAAAAGAAAGATAGACAATGGAAAATGAACGAACAGAAAGACAGAGAAAATATTTGAAATACAGCTGAGAAAAACAAAACAAAACAAAAAAAAGAAATGACGAACTCTCATAAAAGATAAATTAATTTATTGAAATGGACAGGGGTGTTTTTTTACAGCCATTCAATATGTATGAGCTTTCCTGCTCTTTATCACGTACCTAATAACAATCATATCGATCAGAGATTTAAAATCTCTACGAGCACGCAGTGCGATAAATTTTAAGGGACTTAACTGCACTCGTTTGCCATTTTTTTCATTTTGATTTCACCAATTACTTGCAGGAAAAGTTGAAAATTATTTTTCTTATCGATTGCCAAAGTGTGTTAGATTTTTGTCGAATGTAAACAAATTTCTCTAAATATTTATTAGGAGAAACATTTTCCCAGTGGGGAAATATTGAATACCTAAATTTATCGGGGAATTTGTGGCTGTTTTAACTTTGAATAAACAATATTGCAATAAGTTGCGGGAACTTGATTAACGGAGGGCTTAATAATAGAGAAATAAACCCTTGTTAAAATTAGACCAACTCTAATCCTCGAATCAGTGCATAGTTAGGGAAACATGTGTAATTAAATTTTAAGTTTTGAATTGCTCCATAGCAGAGTTTCAACTCTGAAATTCACGTTAATTTTGATGCTTTTCGCATATGCAGAAAAGGTCACGTAGGTCTTCAACTAAACACTCTGACATTCATATTAATATTTTTATTTTAGTTTCAACATTTTATTCTTTATGCACGTATTTTGTAATTATTGATAATTTTAGCAAAATTGGAGTATTTGAATTAATAAGTGCCGGACCACACTTCAAATTTTATATACCAGATTTTAAATTCCACATTCTAGAACTTCAACTTCAACTCGGCTGACGTACGATCACGTGACTGAAGCTGAAATTACGTCATTGGCTGAAGGAATCGAAGTCAAAAAATGCTGACGGTTCTTCCTCATTCTTGTTCCGAATGTCATATAGTAAAATTAAAAGATGCATTGTCCTAAAGTTTTATTTTATATTTTAAATAGTTACCTACTTGTTTCGTTAGTTATTAAATACCGAAATATGGAAAAAGATCTGACAACTATCGTGGAGGAGATAAGCCTTTCTTTTTTTTTAAACAAAAGAGTGTTCCAAAAGAGTTAGTTTTAGATATTTCAATTTTTAGGTTAGAATCTCGGGATTAGCTTAAAGTTTAATTTTCAGTTAATTAAGTGCTTCTTCTCAGTTCTAAACGTTGGATTTTTAATAGATTAAATTTTTCTCGTTTAATTAAACTGAATAGTTCTTCTTTGATTGATTCTTGTGAACTTCTAAAAAACGTGCTCAGTCTTTTCGGATAAAAAAATTTAGATTATATCGAGTCAAAACTAGAGAAATTTGTCAAAACTAATTTATGTAAGTTGCTTTAATTTATTGCTTAATAAATATTATTTGCCGTACTTAAGGCAATTCATGTAACTTGATCTCATCTTATAATGTCATTTCTAACCTCAAACCCAACCTGATTCTCAGAAGTATTTCGTGCTCTTGAATTATTAAAGTGATAAGTAAACACTAAAATTTGTTAAATAAATAAAAAATTGAATAAATAATTAAAAATTTATAAACATTAAACTTTATTTAGCTGGCGCACTTGATTTAAAAGTCTTAAGTCTCAACATATTAGTGATTTTGAACATTCCGATTTTATTATGAATATTTATTATTAGGGGTATAAAATCTCGATTGTGGAATTTAATTGTGAAATTTGGGGTGTGGAATCTCGAATGTGAAAACTGAGATGTAGCATTTGGAAGGTGAATTTCAAATATAAAACTTGGGATACAGAATCTAGAATGTTAAATCATTAATCTGGAATCTGGAATGTGGAACCAATAAAGTGGAATTTTAATTTTGAAATCTGCAATGTGAAATCCTAGAATCTGGAATTTGGGGTGTTTTATCCGAATTCTGGAATGTGAAATCTGGAATGCGTAATCTAGGATAAAAAATTTTTGATGTGGCATCTGGGATGTGGAACTTAGGATGTGGATTCTGGGATGTGGAATCTAGGATGTGGATTCTGGGATGTGGATTCTGAGATGTTTAAATCGAAAATGGAATTTAGAAATGAGAAATTTTAAAATTGGAGTCAGGAATTTGGAAAGTGGAATTTAAAATGTAGAACCCGGATGATTAAGGAATGTGGAAAGTGAAATCTGAAATGTGAAATTTGAAGTATAGAATCTTAAATTTTACATTTTTTGATTTAGTATCTGCTTAACGAAATTTGAAATGTCGAATCTGGAATCTGAAAACTATGAAGTGGAATTTTGAATGTGAATCTCAAATATGAAACCTGGAATGAGGAATCTAGAATGTTTAATCATTAATTCGGAATCTGTAATGTGGAACCAATAAAGTAGAAATCAAATTTTGAAATTTGGATTGCGAAGTCCGAAAATCTGCAATGTTTTATCCGAAATATGGAATTTAGGATATGGACCTGGAATGTGAAATCTGGGATCAAAACTCTGGCATGTGGAATCTGAGATGTGGAATCTGGGATGTGGAATCTGAGATGTGGAATCTGGGATGTAGAATCTGGGATGTTGATTCTGGGATGTTCAAATCGAAAATTAAATTTTAAATTTCGATTTGGATTCTGGAATATAAAATCTTAAAAATGGAGTCAGGATTTTGGAACGTGGGACGTATAACCTAGAATCTTAAATTAGAAATGTGTGTAAAAAAAGCATCAATGTAGTTTTCAGTCATCATTTAGGCAATCAATTCCCAGCAACATTAACCTAAGAAAATTAAACTCGGACGTCACTGAATAATAAAATCCAGAATCGTGCCATAAATAACCATCTTAATTACAGAGTGAGTAATTTATAATTAATAACCTTACAATGAAAATCCGGATTCTCCGTGTGTTAAAATGTATCAAAATTTAATCTCAACGTAAATCTAGTGAATGGAAGTTAAAGGGGTACTAA
Organism: Ganaspis brasiliensis; assembly: GCA_037103525.1. Taxonomy (NCBI): domain Eukaryota; kingdom Metazoa; phylum Arthropoda; class Insecta; order Hymenoptera; family Figitidae; genus Ganaspis; species Ganaspis brasiliensis. Next base: position 797,137 of record JAZKLR010000234.1, read on the forward strand.
ACTACAAGTTATAATGGGAATAAGAAAATAAAAAAGAAATTTAACGGATTTTAACAATCTCGGTTATATCAAACATACAATTCTCTTAATATAAGAGACGATTATCAGAAACCGTCGTTATGATATGCAGCTACTGGATTAAATTCTACGGAAGCGTAGCTCTCAGGAAAAACAGTTAATGCGAATGAAGGGGTTTCAAATCTCTCTCTCTCTCTCTCTCTCTCTGTTGAAATACTTATGCCCTCATGTCAGAAGAACAAAAATTACCTCTTGTGCAGTGGCGCCTTTTATCATTTTAATCAGAAATAATTTCTTTTAATTTTTCAAGAACGATTTAATGCTACAATTATCATAGTATTTCAGTTATTATAATTAACTTTCACATCACAATAATTAACATTATCTATTAATTTATTATATTAGAAAAACACTTTGAAGATAATTTTTTACATGAACGAAAAGTAAAAACTGAACATGTGGTAAAAAACACATGGGATATTTTACGCCATTGAAAAAGAAGCAATATTTTAAAAGCAGATTTTCCTTTGTCGTGTGATAGTTTGCCGCTTTAGGACCATTCAGAGTAAAAATCATTGTAATACTGAGATTCAGGGAAAAACGTTCGTTCTGGCTAATATTCTGGCTTTACGGATCAGCTCCTGGTTGCATTACGATTTCAAGCAGAAGCTTAAAGCCGCGCAAGCATTCTAAAAAGCTCTCGATTATCTCCAGGAGTGAAAGCTCATTTTCCGTATATTCGAGTTCTGTTGCTTCTTCTGGCACACTTGCTGTAAAGCGGACCGTTCGTTATGCTGAGATATCTCGCTTTTCTACCATTCGTATAATGTACTTTGTATTATATCATATACTAGCTTCGAAAATCCGCATAATATTAATATCATATTTCAAATTATAATGAGACTCACTCAACTTTTTCTATTTATAGTCTCTTTCTTGATGTACAATCGTGCTGGTTTCAATCTTACTGAGATTTGTATTTAATACTAAAATTAACTTACGAATTAATTAGTATTTATTTACTATTTTTTAAAATGTTAAATAATTTGAATACTTATTAATGTATTTATTAACAAACTAGATTAAACAAGCTGTTTCTGGAGTTTGTATTATAAACGCCTTTTATTACATTTAAACAGGAATAAAGAACATACATTATTCATGTTAGAAACTACAAAAGGGCCTGACAAAATATAAAATTAGGAAAGTTAAAAAATTAATAGTACTGCAGTAAAGAAGGGTAAAAAACACTTCGCTAGGAACTATTTAATTTATATTAGATCTATTAAATATAATATTTAGAAATATAAAAAACAAGTTTTATTTATTTAGCACAAATTTCATTTAGAATTAAAAAAATTGCAAAAGATAATAACTAAAATTTAAAAAAATAATTGCAAATTTTTCAAATCAATTGAAAAAAATGAAAGCAATTAAAATTTTCGGGGAAATTAATCAAAAAAATCATAGAAATGACTTAAAAAATAAAACTAAAGAAAATAATTTAAATTTGCGAAAACTACTTGAAAATCTTGAAAGTACTTTGAAAAAAATTATAATAATGAAAAATTGAAGAAAATAATTGAAAATTAAAAAATATTATTAAAAATTGGGATAAATAATTATTTAGACAATTAATTCAGAAATAATGATAATTATTGAAAATTAATGAAAAAATAATTTAAATAAATTAAAAATTAATCAAGACTATTGTCAATTTAAGAGAAATTATTGGAAATCTTATAGAATATTCACAAAATACAAAAAAATCATAGACACAATTCAAAATTTAATAAAATAATACATAAATTTCAGATAAATAATTCAAAACTTTTTGAAAAATATTAAAAAGAATAAAAAAAATTAAAAATTAAAGATAATAATTAAAAAACAATATAACTATAACTAAAAATTGAATGAAACAATTGAAGTATTAGATAAATAGTTTAAAATTTTGGAAATTCTGAATAAGAATGAAAAATTGTAAATTGATGAAAATAATGAAATGAAAAAAAACTTAAAAATCTTAGAAATTAAATTTAAAAATGAGAATAATTCAAAATTGGAGAAAGGAATTAAAAAAAAAAATAAAAATAACGTAAAAAGATAATTTTTTAAAAATTTTGGAAATTATGAAAACAGTTGAAAATACATAATTAAAAATCAAAGGAAATTTTTGAAATTTAAGAAAAAAGATTCAAAACTTAGAAAATAATTTTGAAATATGAGAATAATAATTAAAAATTCAGGTAGATAATTGAAAAATAATAAAAAAAATATTTTAATTGCACAAAATAATTTAAATTTGGTAAAAATAATTTAAGAAGAATAAAAACAATGATAGACTGAAAATATTAAATAAAATTTGAGAAAAATAATTAAAAAAATAAAAGAATATATGTTAAAAAGAAATTATAATTTCAAAAGTATTTGAAGCTTTAAAAATTGCAGAGAATAATTTAAAAAATGTCAAAAATAAAATTGTAAATTGATAAAAATAATTGAAATTTCAGATAAATATCTGAAATGTTTGGAAATTATAACAAAAAAAAAGAATAATTAGAAATTGAAGAAAATAATAGAGAAATTACAGATTGAAGTTGAAATAAAAGAAAATAATTGAGAAATCGTTTGAGAAATTAAAAATTGAAGACAATAATCTAAATTTGAGAAAGTAACTGAAAATTTAGGGAATAAATTGAAAAATAAAATAATTTGAGATAAGCAATTAAAAATTTAGGAAATTAATTCAGAAATAAGGAAAATGATTAAAAATTAAAGATAATAATTGCAAAATGACTAAAATAATGGTAAATTAAAAAAATCCATTTAAATTTGCGTTTAATAATATGAAATTTAGGAATAATTAAGGAAGTGAATTCAATGTGAAAACAATTAAAATTGAAAAAGTGATTCAAAGAAATAAAACTTTCTAAAATATACTGAAGGTAAATTTAAGATTTAGGGAAAAAATTAAAAAATGATTAAAATAATTAAAAATTGATAAAAATAATTGAAATTTGATAAAAATTATTTAAATATGATAAAAACGATGATAGATTAAAAATAGTAAATAAAATTTGAGAAAAATAATTTAAAAAATGACAGAATACATTAAAAAAAAGAAAATAATTAAAATAATTGAAGATTAGTAGAAATAATTGAAATTTTAGATAAATTATTAAAAACTTTAAAAATTATAACAAAAAAAATAAAAATAATTAGAAATTGCAGTAAATAATCTTTAAGAATTACAAAAAATACTTGAAAAAAAAAAAATTAAAAAATCCTTTGAAAACTTGAAAATTGAAAAGAATAATCTAAATTTAAGATATTATAACTGAAACTTTAGGGAATTAATTAAAAAATAAATAAAATAATAATTAGAAAGTGAAGAAACTAATTGCAGAATAATAAAAAGAAACGAAAATTGCACAAAGTGATTGAGAATTGAGATAAATAATATAAATAATTGAAAATTCAGGAAATTAATTTAGAAGTAATGAAAAATAATTGAAATTTAAAGATAATAATTGCGAAATGGCAAAAAAATAATAGTAACTTAAAATAGTTAATTTAAAATTTAAATTAACAATAAATAATATAAAATTTAGGAATACATAATGCAGTTTATTTAATGTTGAAAACAATTAAAATTCTAAAAAGTGATTAAAAGAATTAATTAAAATAATTAGAAATTTGAAGATGGTAAATTTAAGATTTATAGAAATCTTTAATTTTCATCTAATTTGAACTATAATAATAGCTTATTTTTTTAATTGAAATATTCTCTAAAATTTTCTTTGTGTAGTTTTGTGAAATAATATTTTGTTTCAAAGTTGTTCAGAAAAAAAAATTTGTTTTTTATGTATTTTTCAAATAGAAAATTATTTAAGAACATGTAACAAATAAAATTGTAGAGAATGTTTGAATAAGAATAATGGCTACTGTTAGTTAAAATCTTAAAATTAATTGAATATTACAGATTTTGTCTAGATTTAAAGAAAAAAACATGAAATGTTAAATAATTATTATTTGACAACAAATTTTGGCTCAACATAATTTTTTCTAAAAAATGTACAACTAGATCTTTCAAAATTTGTTGAAATTAATTTGAATAATATTTTTATTAGGGTGAAAAACGACTTTCTAGTTTGAGGTTATGTAAATGAAGAGAACCTCCTGAAAAAGGTGAAATATGATTTAAAATTTTAAGATATATCTCTTGGTTAAATACAGGCTATGAGAAAAAAAACTCCAGTGTCCTTCAAAGGATTTTAAAACTTTTCGGAAACCATATTTTCGAGAATCGAAAATATCTTTCTTTAGGAAAAAAATATTTAATATTAAAAATTGTTTATTTACACACACTTTTAGGAAATCAAACTTTTCTCTCACATCGCTTCTTTACAAATTTTAAAAATTGATGGGATTTTGATTAGCTCAGTTTCTTCAAAAAAAGTTTATCTACAAATTCACAGAAGAGAATTTTTTAAAAAACTGCACCGTTTTTCAAAAATGATTATTTGTTTAACAAATGAAGTGCAATTTTTTTTAAAACGAATAATCTTATTTGAAAAACGGTACAGTTTTTTAAAAATACACTTCCGTGAATTTGTAGATAATCTATTTCTGAAAAAATAAGCTATTATAAATCAAAATCAGATTAATTTTAAAAATTTGTAAAGAGGCGATGTGAGAGAAAACTTCGATTTCCTAAAAGTGTGTCTAAATAAACAATTTTTAACATTACAGATTTTTTTTCTAAAAAAAAGACATTTTCCCTTTACAAAAATATAATTTCCAAAAAGTTTTAAATACTTTCAAAGACACTGAAATTTTTTTTCTGATAGCCTGTATTTATCCCAGAGAAATATCTTTATACAAAAAAATATCTAGTGACAAAATTCAGGTGTGGACAAAATGAATGAATAAATGAATGAATGAATGAATAAATAAATAAATGAATGAATGAATGAATAAATAAATAAATGAATGAATGAATAAATAAATAAATGAATGAATGAATGAATGAATGAGACCCATAAATTATTATATACAAATAATTAATACTAATTTACAATCTTTTAATAATAATTACCCCTATTTTTTAATAGAAGGATGAGAAAAGATGAACAAAAATGAAGTCATTTGGACAATGCAGTTTAATGCTTAAAATTTTTTCCGACATTTCGAAATCTAAATGATTTTCTCTTCAGGGATTCTAGTAATATAAAATAAAATAATTTTTTTATGCATCAAAGAAGTGCAAAGTATTATGTATACAAAAACATAAATAAATAACTAACATAACAAAAATACAAATAATGTAACAATAATAAATTACAAATAAAAATAAAAATAATTACTATAGTAAATAAATTATAAAAATAATAAAGAAATAAAATCATACCAGTAATTAAAGCATAAACAAGAACATAAATTCATGAAGAATTTCAGTAGCCACAATAGTATAAAACATCTCTTAATGCAAAGTCGTCAATAAATTGTATATAAAAAAGGAAACCAGTGTTCAGAGTCAGAAACGCTATATTAAAAAGAAATTATAAAAACATTAAATAACGAAAAATTAATTAAATAAAAAAATTATAATATTCTCAAAAAATTATCAAAAATTAACAATTAAATGTTAAATTTTAAAAAATTGACAATTAATTTTTTTTTTTTGTTAAAAGAAAAAAAATTAGAAATTATAGTAAATAACATACCTATGAAATTTATAATTGTCATTCTTTTTTGTAAAACTTCTTTTTTCACAAAAACACACGTAAAAAAGAATAGCACATATAAAATAAAATATAAATAAAATATAAAATAAAAGAAACAAAATTATCGAACATTAAGAATAATTTTAAATTATTATAAAATATGTGTACAGAAAGGAATGATTTCACAATTAGAACTGAACTCTAAACTTTAAATCAGTTATCTTATTCAAACTGTTTTCTCCCTCCTTTTAATAAAAAAACATCTCAGCAATTAATCTTTTTTGGCAATTTGGTTCAATGTGTCAAATTTTGAATTCATCCCATTTCATAAAATGTGAAGAATCGTCATTATCTTTCCCAATTTGATAAACCTATCCATTTTAGAATTGACACTAAAGATAGTTTTTATATTAAAATCTTTAAGCAATCTTTTTATATTTTCTGATAAAGTTCCATAATATGGAAAAACTACTTTTTTGACTTTTTTAGTGTCATCAATCTTGTTTCTGTCAGAAAGAGGTCTATTGTTAATTCCAATAATTCTTTTGTTAATATAAGTATTTATAAATTTCTGTGGATAATTTTTAAGTTCTAAGTAATATTTGACTTAGTTAATATTTTTAATATGAAAAGTTCTATCAGAAAGGCTTAGAGCCGTATCGATGAGATCTTTAATAGTGCCAAACTCGGACGTAAAAGGTTGATAATAATTACCCCTAAAAAGTCAATAATAGAAAAAGCAATAAATGAAAGTTTAAGAAAGTGACAGAAAAAGGGGACAGAATTAGGTGAAACGTTTTAAAAATTGGAGAAGGAAAAATTTACTGTCTCGTAAGGAAGGAATTTATCAGGGGGAAAATATACTAAAAAGAGATGGAGGAAAAGGGTAAGTTGAGGCCTTCCTTCCTTATCGCGTGCGAAGAAGGTAAAGACTTACAGAGGTACTTCCTGAAGCGGCAACAAATCGCCATTGTTCCTACACAATGTGGAACGTTTGAAATTCTTTTATGACCAAGATCACAGGAACTTATGAGACGAAAAACGCAAAAAAAAAAAATGAATGTCAGTCTTGTTATCGTCCCGCAGAGTTCTTTATTTCCTTTCATACATGCCACAATAGTTTCTGCTTTAGTACGCCAGTCATTTATGACTATTACTCCTGAGCAAAGACGAACCACAATGGCTCAATCAAATAAAAGAAATTCTCATCCTTTGTCATAATCTGAATTTCATTTATAATTTCATCATTACATTATCCCTCTAAACTCGTTACTTAGTTTATAAATTCCCTCAAAAATGTGCTTTTTGATTAAATTTACTTAAATTATAGTGTTTTATTTAAAGAATTTAATCTCGAAATGTCGTCAAAGCTCCCGCTTGATACGTTTTAACCGCTTCGAGGTGATGCCCCTATCCATTTACTAACCACACCCGAGGCTGCTCAACCCAAATTTAATTTAATCAATATTAAACTAAATTACACTTCTGGATTTAATTTATCCTACTCTAAATTAAAAAATCTCGAGACAAATGGCATTTTTAATTTAATTCCTTATTAAATAATAAAACGCAGAATGAGAGAATTGAAGCGATAAAGAATTGCAGAGAAGAATGTAAGAGCAATTTTGAAAAGTTTTTTAAGAATTCCTTTTCCAAGTTGAAAGCTCTTTTTCTCTGGATTCACAGAAGTCGACCACTGCTTGAGAGTTATCTGATCTTTCTTTCGCAGACTTCCGTTTTATTTTCTGGGTGAGAAAATAAGTGTAAGAAGAGGGAGGAGGATAGTGAAAACCTGTTACCATGGGAGCGTACGCGAGGTCCTTAAGCTGCTTATACGCCTCCGTAAGCCGTCTGCACACTCTGTGGTCGATTCAAGACGTAAACTTGGTATTTCCAATTCAAACGACATTTCCGATCCAGTCACCTCTCTCTGAGTATTTAGGACTGAGTGGTCAACATCTCAGAAACTCACCTCTGAATCAAACATTTACCACTGCCTGGACGCTCACTTTAAAGGCTTTCCTTTTAAACTAGAAATCACATTTTCCTTATTTGCCTTAAATTGCATTTTTCACTGTTAAATTCCGTAAAAATGCACTTTTTGAAACAATTTTTATTTAATTTTTTAAAAAAATCGCTGAGGAGAAATGTCTGGTTTGATATTTTTTTAAAAGGCAGGTGAAAGCACGTGGTTCCGTAATTAGAAAGGTTAAGCAAGAGTTAGTTTGGGTAGAACTTGGATGGGTGACCCAAAAACAATTTTTTTTTTTAATCACTTTTTGATCCCCCCTACCCTATTCGTGGAGAATCGTGAACTTTTGACGAACCTCCTCCCCCCTCTAAATGTCCACGTGGACTTTTTGTTAAAAATAATATGATCTTCTATGTTATGAGAAATTATAACTATAAAGAAGGATTCTTTTCTTAAAATGGTAAATAAATTAATATTTAATACTTATAAGAAATATTTTATTGAAATCCGTTGATGCTTTCTCGAAATAATCTGTCAACAAAAAAAAAAAAACATCAGCACACACATTTCTAGACATTGGCATAAAATGAAAATTTTTGCATTTTAGATGAATATGAGTCAATTTAGACTATTTTTGGAAAATCGAAAATCTTAACGATCATAAAGCTTCCTCTAGGATGAAGCAAAATCTATCAAATTAATTAAAAAATAAAATTGGAGAAAATGATAAAAAATGATAATAAAAATGCAAAACTAAAGAAAAAAATTACAATTTGAGAAAAATAAGTGATCAAAGTATAAAATATATTTAAAATTAAAAACAAAATTAAAAAATGATGAAGGCAGGAAAAATTGGAGTAAATAAGTAAAATTTGGGATAACTATTTAGAAAATTTAGAAAATTAATTGAAAAATATTTAAACTTTTTAAAATTTGGAGAAAATGATTGTAAAATAATGAAAATAATTATAAATTAAATTTAAGATAAGTAATTTAAAATTGAAGAAAATAATTACAATTTAAAAAAAAATAAGTAATAATACTTCCCTTTTGAGAAAGCAAAATCAAAAAGTTTAATCGAAATCAAAGAAAATAATTAAAAAATGGTACAAAACAATGAAAAATATAAGAAAGTAATTGATATTTAAAGAATTAATTGAAATTTGAGATAAATAATTGGAAATTTAGAAAATTGATAAAAAAAGTAATGAAAAATTGAAGAAAATAATTGAAAAAAAATTTGAAAATTTAATAAAATAATTGAGATTTGAAGTAAATAATTGAATTTGAAGAAAAGAATTGAAATTTAAGAAAAATAAATGATAATTCTTCCTATAGAAGAAAGCAAAATTAAAAAATGTAATTAAAATTAAAGGAAATTATTGAAAACCGTAAAAATATAAAATATATTAAAAATTAAAAAACATAATTGAAAAATGATAAAGGCAATAGAAATTTGAAGTATATAAGTAAAATTTGAGATAAATATTTAGAAAATTTAGAAAAATAATTGAAAAACAATTAAAATCTTTAAAATTTGGAGAAAATGATTGTAAAATAATGAAAATAATTATAAATTAAATTTAAGATAAATAATTTAAAATTGAAGAAAATAATTACAATTTTGAAAAAAATAAAAAATAATAATATTTCCCATATGAGAAAGCAAAATTAAAAAGTTTAATCGAAATTAAAGAAAATAATTGGAAAATGGTAAAAAGAATGAAAAATTGAAAGTAATTGATGTTTAATTGAAATTAGTGATAAAACAATTGGAAATTTAGAAAATTAATAAAACATAATTTGAAATTCGAGAAAAAAATTCCAAAAAAATAAAAATATTTGAAAATTGAATAATTTAATTGAAATTTTGGGTAAATAATTGAAATTTAAGAAAAAAAAGTGATAACACTTCCTATATGACAAAGCAAAATGAAAAAAATTTAATTGAAATTAAAGCAAATAATTAAAAAATGGAAAAAAACGATTAAGGATTGAAGAAAGTAATTGATATTTAAAGAATTAATTGAAATTTGAAATAAAAAATAAGAAATTTGGAAAATTCACTAAAAAACAATTAAAAATTTAAGAAAACAAGTACAAAATAATTAAAATATTTAAAAATTGAAAAAAAATTAAAATGTGAGGTAAATAATTGAAAATTGAAGAAAGTAATTGAAATTTTGAAAAAAGTGATAAAATTACAAAATTAAGTTGAAATTGAAGAAAGTAATTGAAATATGAGAGAAATAATTGAAAATTTAGGTAATTAATAAAAAATGGAAAAATTAATAGAAATTTGAAGAAAAATAGTTGAAAAATGATAAAAGCAATTAATAATTGCAGAAATTATTTGAAATTCAAAGTATTAATTTAAAGTAGGGAAAAATAGTAGGTAAAATAGTAATAATTGAAAATGTTTTAATTAATTGAAAAAATATAAATGTTTGGGGAATTAGTTAAAAAATAATTAAAATATTAAAAAATTGGGTATAATTGACTAAAAAATATTTAGAATTCTCACAAATTGGAGAGAAGAATTGCAAATTGATGAAAACAATTTAAAATAAAATAATACAATTAATTTAAAATTTATGAAAAATAATTGAAAATTTAAGAAAATAATAGAAAAATAAATAAAATAAATTGTGCATTAATAAAAATTATTGGAATTTGAGATGTAATTTCTGATATAATTTCTGATGTCATTTCCGATATCATTTCCGATGTAATTTCTGACATCACTTCTAATATCATTTCTAATGTTCGATTTTTCAACAGGGATTTACTATCAGGTTTGAAATCTAAAATAATCGTGTAATGTCTTAATTTTTTAGCAATTTTGATCATATTAAAACATTTTTATTATCTTTAATAATTTGGATTATCAAAATACTCTATATATCTGATTTAGTTATAAATAACTAGTTTTATATCAAAAAATCAATCACTGATTTAATTATTAATCTTGTTAATTATCATTTTATTTAAAATACGAAATTACTAAATATAAATTTATTTTTAGATAATGTAAAATTAAGTAAAACTTCACAGAATAACTTATTCAATTGTCATATTTTTCAGTTATTTTTTGACTAATATCTAGACTCTGTTTACTAACAATTAGTTATTTTTCGCTTATAATTAATAATTAATTCGAATAAATTTCCAATAAAAGATAAATTAAGGTTTGGCTAGATTTAAATTTGAATAAATTGAAAATTAAATAAATATATAAAGTTTTTTTCTATTTAAATTTAAATTAATTGAATTGAATTGAGTTAACTTTTAATTAAATTTTAATAAGTTTTGAAAAAGATGATAAATACAAATTTGGACTGATTGAAATTTCGGTATAAATAATTTGAAACATTTTAATCAATTTTAATAAATAAAAGTTTGCACTGATTGAAATTTGAATCGATTCACAGTGGGATTAACTAATCTTTGATTTAATTACAAATTCTCCCAAATTGAAGTTTAGTTTGATTTACATTTGTGTTTCATTAGGGTTTATTTAAAGTTTTAAACCAAGTTTATTGTATTCAATTTAAATAAATTTTAATTTGAAACCAGTTAAATTAGAAACAAATGAAATTTAGTTTACTTGAAATTTGAAACGATTCGAATTTCAATAAATTGAAACTGAATTCTAGGTTTCGATTAATTGAAATTTACAATAACAGAATTCCATACCGATAGAAATTTAAATCTTTTTAAATTCTACTACACAATTTTTTCTCTGTATCTACTATACGAAAAATCTTTTAACAAAACGCAAATAACACACATCTTTTGCCCAAACATAATTTTAAATCATTATTTCTTAGTTCCAAATCAGAAAAAAATGTAATCTTTTAAAATTAAACAAAATTAATTTAATTACAAAACTTGTATGAAAATCAAATGAAAAAATAAAAGAATTCAATTAAATGTGCAAATGGCAGATTATTGACAAATTTAACGGCCAGTAAAACAATAAAGCAGGAAAATTTTATAATTTTCTCTGGGACTTTCAGTTATAAAATAAATTTACAACCAGAGTTAATTGGCAAAAGAGAAGCACTGATCAGGATGTGAGGGCAATGGGAATTGATATGATTTATCTTTCGATTTTCACAGACAGTGGTAATGCCAAATTTCATTCGCTGTAAATAACATCCTTTAAACGGAAATCGGCCAGTCTCCTCATACAAAACGCAGCGTAAATGTAAATAATATTTTTTTCCCCACATTTTAAATCCAGCTTTTTAATCTATGTATTGCGTTTCTCATGCAAATTAACCGACACGTTTTTAAAGTTTTGCTTTCGTAAAGTGGCAATCTCTTGAAATTATTCCTTCTCATTTCTCTATTTTGGTCTTTTTTTTTTCTTTTTTTTTAATACGGCAATGAGCTCGCAGTTTCAGGCAAAAAGCTCATGTTTATGGAGAATGCGTTTTCCGCACAAAATAGCCATTTTCGCGATGCGCTCACGATTTATTGCCTTGATTCAGAATAGATAATGCGCTGGAATTGAATTCATTTCATGGAGAGGATATGTAACGCAAAATGCGACAATCTTTAAATAAAATCTGCCTAATGGATATTGTGAGCTTTATATTTACAAGGATTTATCAGTTTTCAATTGCTGACAACCATATTCCATGACTATAATTCCCACTGCTCTAGAATTATAACTGATCCACTACTGATATCGTGTCCAACAATGTGTTTCCCCTTTCAAAAAAGATTACCGTATTTATTTCAATACAAATTGCTGTATTTATTTCACAGTTATTAGTTCAATTTAACAAATTGGAATTAATTGCGATAGCAGATTATTAAAATTGTTTACAGGCTTTTATGGTTATTTTATAATCAAATCTAATTGAAACAAATTGATGATGAAATTCAGGGTGTTTGGTGACTTTTGATAAAAACAATAAAAGGATGTCAAGATGGAAACTAAATTTTATTAAGGTTCACTTTTTTTATTGAAAATAATAGGTGAAGATACTTTTCTAACCTGGGAAAAATAAGATTAGAAAGATTAGAAAATAAAAATGAATTTGAAGAGGAAATTTGAAAAAATGTGTAGGATGCTAGGATGTAAGTGAAAATTGAAGATAAAAGTGAACTAATGAAAATATAGTGGGAATTTTAAGAAAATAATTTTAAATTGATGAAAATAATTGAACAATAATGCAAACGATTGAAAATTGTTTGAAATAGTTGAAATAGTTGAAATAGTTGAAATAGTTGAAAATATAGTGCAAGCTGAAAAATTCTGGAAATTGATAGAAAATAATTGAAAATTTGGAATATATAAAAATTAATAATTTGGAAGTAAGGAGAATTGGAGAAAATAACTGAAAGTGGATAAAATATATGCTAAAACAAAACACAAAAGAAACATTAAATAGCTAAATAGAAAATAATTGCAAATAATTATGCATTGAAGCAGTTAATTGAAAAATTGAAAAGCATAATTTTAAATTAAAAAAACTATTTTAAAAGTAAAGAGAATAATTAGAATATAACGAGAGAAAATAAATCTAAGGGAACAATTGATAAACGAAGAATCAAAAATAGATTTAAGTTTGAAGAAAGTAATTTAAAAATTTAAGGATATAATTGAAAATTATAGGAGAAAATTTATAACTTTGAAAATATAAATAAAATTTAAGAAATAAATATCAAATTAAAGAATACAGTTGGAAATTGTCGAAAACTAAAGAATCTAACAACAATATTCAAAATTATAGAAAATAATTCGAAAAGTTATAAAGATTATATCAAACAGAAGAAAATAATTAAAAATAGAGAATCATTAAACAATGAATTATATTTACAAATTAAAAACAAAAATTGATATTTCGAGAAAATAGATAAAAATTCATTGAATTAATTGAGACACAAAAATAAAACAATTAAAAAATTGAAAAATGTAATCAAATTGTATGTAATCAAAAATTAGAAACTGAAAATTTTAATTGAAAAAAGTCGCAAATAATTTATAAATGACAGCAATAATTGTAGAGTAATAAAAATAATTAAATATTGATAAAATTAATTTAAAAAATTGAGAATGTAATTGTCATCTCAAGAAAATAATTTTAAAATGTCGGAAAACATACAAAATAAAAACAATGCATATTTAATAAATACAAAAATGTTGGAAATATTGGAATATTGGAATACAATACAATACAAATATTGGAAAAAGAAATTAAGATGTTTTAAGCAAATAGTTGAAATAAATTAAATACCAAAAATCTAAAAATGAAAGAATATAACTGAAGCTTGAAGAGATAATTTGAAAACAAATAAATAATTAAACATTCAAGAAAATAATATTTAATTCAGGAAAATAATTGAAAAATTGAAAACAAATTGAAAACTGAATAAAACAACTGAACAACATGAAGGATATATTTAGAATTCGACGATAATAATTGAAAATACAAAAACATAATTTTAAATTAAAAGAATAATAAAAAAATAAAATAAATAATAAAAAAAAATTAAAAATTTATTTATTTATTTATTTATTTAATATCATTGAACGGGCATATACAATATAAAAAATCGCCCTTTCACACCGTAGTGTTAAAATATGAAATAATTTAATATAATTTGATACAATATAATATATTTAATAAAAATTAAAAGAATAATAATTGGAAAGTAAAAAAAAATTGAATAAGATAATTGAGACTTAAAGAAGCAACTTTAAATTGAAAAAGATAAATAAATATTCAAAAAAACTATGTGTAATTGAAAAAAATAATTCAGAAACTAAGAATAAATTAAAAAATGATTTAAATCATTGTAAGTAGAAGAAAATTATTGAAAAGTGACGAAGGTAAAAAACAATTTTTTTTTAATAATTGAAAACTGACTGAAATAATTGAAAAAATTGAAGATCAGAATTGAACATTGAAGAATATATTTGAAGCAGAAGAAAATAATTGGAAATCGTAAAATATTATTGAAAAAAGAAAAAAAGAAAAAGTGACGAAGCTAAATAAAAAATAATAAAACAGGTCGAGTATTGAATAATTTAACCCTTAAAAAAGTGTAGTTGTAATTGTAAAAAAATAATTAAAAATCCAATAAAGAAATAATGTTCAATTTGAGAAAGGAAATCAAAAATTGCGGAAAATTAAAAACTAAATTAAAAAATGGAATAAATTAAAGAATATAATTAAAATTTGAAGACCAGTTTAAAATTTCCTACAACAAAAAAAGTTTTAACTTGAAGAATAGAATTAGAAGCTTCAAAAAATTGCATAATATTATTAAAACTGAAAGAAGTAACTAAAAATTGAAAAAAATAATTGAATTTCCCAAAAAATTATATTCAGTTCAGAAACATAATTGAAAAATTAAGAATAAATTGAAAACTCTTAAAAATAATTAAAATTTAATGAAAATAATTGAAAAACTGAAAAAAAATAATTAAACAAATTGAAGAACATAATTAAAAGTATTTGAAAATACAATTACAATTTGCATGGAGATATTTAAAGATTAAGAAATTAATTGCAAAAAGAAGAAATGAAAAACTGGCGAAGCTCAATTTAAAATAATATAAATAACTAAGTATTGGAGAAATTAATTAAAACTGACAATATTATTGGAAAAATTAAAGAATATAATTAAAATTTTTGTGAAGTATTTTAAATTTAAGGGTATTTTTTATTTGATCAAGAAAATTGAGCCAATTGATTGAAAAGGAATAAAAGTAATTAAAAATTGTAGATAATTGAAAAATAATAAAAAATAATTGCAAATTGAGGTAAATGATTAAAACCATAATAAAAAAGTTTAAATTTTTAGAGAATTATAATAAACTAATAAAAATTGTTTAATCAATTCAAACTTGGTATTATATGTTCTTAAAGTTTTAATTAATTAAAATTTTGATCAGTTCAAATTTTAATCGATTGAAATTTAAATAAATTGAATTTCAACATTAAAAGAAAGGTGACGAAATTTTAATATATTAAAAATGTTGAATAAGTAATAATTTATTATGCTTACTGTAATTTAAGAATTTTAATTCAAGATGATTTCAAGGTTATCATGGTGAAACAAAAGTTCAAGGTTTCCAAGGTCGTTACATACCCTAAAACTAGAGTTTTTTTTTAATATTTGAATAGCTGAGTAAAGTTCAATTTTGTCCGAAACATAGGATTTTATATGCTCTGCTGCAATTCGGAGATTCAACTTTTACCGTGTATTATTTTCAGTAGTAAGAATCGTGTTTAGTCAGACAGCGTGTTTTACGCCACAATTTCATTTCTTTATTTTTTATTTTTTGTTTTCATTTCTGTCTGAAAGAACACTTTTTTATTCAACTTTTGTGAAAATAATTCTGCGCATTGAACTAACATTTTGTCAGTTATAAAAACCGCATTTGTTCAGAAAATTTTATATCTCTCGTGACGTTTATTTTCGAACGTGATTTGTTTTAATGAACACAATTTTCCGATTGACAGCAAGTTTTTAAAACTGATTTTTGTTTTTAAAACGAGAATATAGCAATGGAAAAAAGATAAAAATATAGTGGAAATAACATAGTTTTCATAAAGTCAGTATATTTAATAATAGCTTTCTAATTTGTAAAATAATAAATTGTAATTAAAATAATTTAATTTTTAAAGATATTAATTCAAAAATCTTAAAAATATTTTATAACTGAATTAGGATTAGATACCCTATTATTTAAATTCAAATTTTATTTATTTTTTATAGTAGTATATTTATTTGTCTTTTACCCTGATGGTTTATTCAAAGAGGTTTGTGTATCTTGTCTTATATTTGATTCTATTCTAAACATAAAATGCTACCAAATTTTGCAAAAACTTAAAAGTCAATTAAACCCTTAATATGAATTAAATTTAACACAAATTAAACACATGGCCTTAATTTGGGTTTAATTGCAATTAAATAAGAATTTTATCTGTAACAAATTAAATCAAAATTAAATTGGTTTTCCTGGGAGGGAAAGAATAATACTTGATTCTAGAAATGATAATAATGAGAAAAGATTAAAACTGTTTGTTAGCAGTGAGAATTGTGCCTTTTGTTGAAATTGCACTTTCGGAGTGGAAATAACGAGTGGAGCCTTTTCTTTTTCTAGGTTATGTTTGCACATCTATTAAAGCCACAATTCAGAATGAGCACCTCTGATTAGAAAGCAGAGGGAGTGGCTTGACGACAATACTGTCTGGCTGTTAACATCTCGGCTCACCCTCTTGAGAATCCCCCTCTGGGTACTATCCTTTATAACGTAACCTTCCACCATCGCTTCTTCCCTTCTCGCCATCTTATTCCATCTTCAACATCAACCCTTTCTTCTCACTTATGCATCACGCGTTCATTGGCATTCCCACCAGCTTCTCGCCTCCATTCAGTTACTTCCATTACGACCCCTTTTTTTAAGATACTACCTTCATATTTCAGAGATCAGGGTTCATAACAAGATTCCAAATTATCTCCAACGCTTTAAAAATTGAGTAGATTTAAAACTTTCCTATTCAGCTTGATGGAAATTGTGATTTTAAAATTGAATTTTAAATCGCGTTTTATGTTCCATTAATTACTATTGGATCCGAATTAGATAAAAAGTTTATATTGATTTGTTTATTAATTTTTCTTCAAAAGTTTAATATAATTTTGGAAGTTGCAGCGATATTCCATGATCGGGTAATTTTTATATTTAAGTATTAATTTTGAATTGTATTTCCTATCCATATAAATTTTTGTTCCTGAGTCTCTAAATCCATGGCCCAAGGATATTATTTGTTATATTGTTGAAAAAAAATTCACGGCACTTTTATATTTAACGAAGGATAGTTTATTATTATTACAAGTTTTGAATACGTCACATTTGTTCACCCGTTATAAGCACAAATTGAAGAATCAGTAAAGGAACCGTCGAGAAGTGCACTTGAAAACCAGCCCGATGTAGACTGTAAGAAGGTCAAAACGGAACTGAACTGCATCATCACATCAGGCCCTCGCTGACTGACCAAAAGGGAGGGAGAGCATCTCATAACTATTTGAGGTCGACTGAGTAGAGAGAAAAAAAGAGCAGTCATGGACTCTGAACATGGGACAACCTACCTCAATAGGAACTTTAAACTCTATTAAAGATTTTATGACAGATTATGCCTTGTTTCACAATGATTACAGAAAGCCATAAACCACTCGTTTAAATACCGCAAGAAACCTTTCTTATAACTATAAACATTTTAAACTGGTTGTTATTTTTGAGAAATCCTATCCTACCCCTATCCTCTTCAGGCTAATTTTATTGAATACATAAATAAACACAAAATTAATATAATAAAAAACAATTGACACACACATTAGACTCTAAATAACAATTTAAATAATAATACCTGAGTATTCGTGCAAAATTAAACACATTGCAACTAGTCAAATTTAAAATTTTTGTCAAGATTAAAATACAATAAATAACAGAGAGAGGACCGACGTTACAATTTCCGTCATTTCGATACAAGTATCAAGTCAAAACTAAATTTAAAATTAAAATAAGTTTAGCAGCTTAATAATTTTGTAAAATCTATCTCCTTTTTAATTTTGGTCCATCCCATAAATTTTATTAATTTTATTAATATTATTACGGAATATCGTGACGAAAGAACACTAAAAATTTTTATTTTATTATCTTTTTAATTTTATATAACTGTATTGCTTTAGAGTAACAATTTAAAATTGTAAAAATATTTAGTAGTATAAAAATATTTCATTAAATGAAATCTGTTAAAATTCTAGATTCTTGTCTTCAATTTAAAAATTAATTGTTAAACTTATTAGTAATGTAAATTTGCGAACCACCTTTCTGACGATTATAAAGAGTAGACCGATAAGTTACTTTGCTTAATTAATTTAAATAATAAATAATATTAATTTTCTTGTTTGATTTAAGTTATTTTAAACGGCGCCTAAATAAAAATAATTAAAATTTTTATCTTTTTACAAAGCAACGCCAGTGTAACCTTGGTTTGATAATTAATTACTTTAAGTTAAAAATTAAATAACTAAACATTTTTTTAAGATTACAATTACAAATTTGTAATTTGTTCTGTGATTTAGACTAGTTCGGTTTCTCATTTCTTAATAGCTGAATTAAATAACTAAAAATTCCCAAGTTAATAAATTTCTATTTAAGCAAACTTTTTTCTTAAAACAAGTAAAGGAAAAAGTGGTCCTTTTTCAAGTGATCGTTAGTCTGCATAAATTTGCAGTTTTTCATACTACAATAGCATTTAACAGTTTCTATATCAACAAGATTTAGAGGGTAAACGCACGCAAAAATATCTACCTACTTTATCAAGAAACGGAAACATAACATTCGAGTAATAAATTAGTGAAACGTTATTTTTACAACAGAAACTATAAAGAATGTATTAAGGAAAACGGGTAAATTGTCCTTTAAAAACTAAGCAGTCAATTTACCAAACTCTTCTGGAAATAAATAATCAATTATAAATTTTTATTCAAATTTTAATCCGTTTAAATTTTATTTTCAAATTTTATTTGATTTAAATAGCAATTTCATTATTCTTAAAATTATCAGCAAGTTACATTTAAAACGGTCCAAGTTACTTATTTCAATTCTTTTTTTGTTTCGATTCTAAATTTAATTTATTCAAATTTTAAATAATCGAAATTCCAAGTTAATCTAATTTTAATTCAAAGCAAATACAACTTATAAAAACTTTTTATTAATAAAATTTTAATCCATCTAAATAATAATGGTATCAAATTATAATTGATTTTCATTAAGGTTTTTTTCTTCAAAAAAAAAAAAAAAAAAAAAAAAAAAAAAAAAAAAAAAAAAAGCTGTGTTATGATTTAGGAAATAAATAACAAGTAATTAATTTTAAAAAATGACAAATCTAAGTATAATAAACAAAAAAAATGAGTAAATGCATAAAACTCGAAGATTATTAAATTGTGACGTATTTTGAAGGATCTTAAGAAACATTTTATTCCTTTAGTGAAATGAAATGGAACAGTTGAATTTTTGCGTTGTAGGAGTCACGATAGAAATATGAGAGAGCTTTAAAATTTGATGGTCCATTGGTGTTGTAAGAGAACGTTCAACACGAGGAGCTCCCATAGAGAACTGTTCTTCTGGGTCTCTTTATGTGAGTTTAATGCATTTTTGAAGGTCGAAATGTCATAAAAGCAGGCTTTCACAATAAACCTCGACACGCTGACGTTTGACATTTGCTCGACTCTCTTGTATGTTTCAAACAGAATGCCACATTTCTGGATATGTACATTATGGACTCAGGTCGTAACATTAAATTTCAAAGGTACTCGTGCCAACAACTACACCGTGTCGTTTGTTTACTTTCTCCCAATAAATGCTGAGTGCCTCTGTTTACTCAATGCTCATTTCTATTTCACTGCAGGTCTAAAACTCACTTTTTACCATCATTAAACCACATTATTAACAGTTTCTCAGTCTCGGATTTAATTAAAACTATAATTTAAACGAGTAAATTAATTAAACTTAATTTGCGATTGTAAATTGGAAGATAATTAAATTCTTCAAAAATGCAAGAATACATCCGAAATGTCAGAATCAAGTTGACAACCCAACAGGAAACTCAACTCAAATTATAGAGAGAAATCAAATCAGAAAACAAGACAGTTTCAAATTATTTATATTTCACGACTAAATTTAATAAGCTCAGTTCTAGATCTGAATAATGGTAGAGGGGGTGAGAAATTAAATAAATAACATTTAGACAAATTAATGTAAATTTAAAACGAAAACATATGTGACGCGTTCTGAAGAAAGGGACCTAAGAAGCAAAAAATCGATTTTCGTTTTATGGATGTTTTAATTTTATTAAAGGTTCCTTTTTCATTATCTAAAGTCAGAAAAGATTTTTATTGAATATTTTTTAAGTTATAACAATTTAAAACTCTCGATTTGTACAGATTACCATGCGCGCTCGACTTTTGTTTTCGCTCTCCTGTAAAATAACCAATTTGCTGCTTAGGTCCCTTTCTTCAGAACGCGTCACATATATTGATAAAATTAATCAATTTCTTGAGGTTAGGTTAAACAAATCAATTCATCGATCAATAATTTAGTTATAATTGAATAAATTGTAAAGAGATTAAACTAAAACTTTGGATATGAATTTAGATCTATAATATGTGTTCTAAATATTATTCTAAGAAAACAAAATATAACAGCTTGATTTAAGTTTTAAAACAAATGGACTTTTTTTAAATTCGCAAGACTTGGTAAAATACAAAAATTAACATTACATGAAGTAATTAGAAATGTAGTTGTTGACAAATAATTAAGTTTCAAAGTTTTGCTTAAATAATGACTAAAAATTAATAAAACACAAAAATAAAAAAACTATAATCTAGATTACAAAAATGAAGCTAACCATGAAAATTTTCGGGAAGGAAAGAAAGGAAATTCGGATCACAGGGAAAATTAATAAGGAATCAGGAATTTAAATAAATTAATTAATCATGTGTCAAATTTGAATAATCAATCCAATTCTAAAAACTAGCCATACATGAAGGCAATAAATTATATTTTCTCTAGAATTAATAATAAAAATCTTACCGAGATAATTCGAAACAATTTAGAAAGCATCTCATGAAAATTGAATTATTTCAAATTCCGTTCTCCAATAATTTAAATTTGCATTGATTAAAAGTTAATTTAATCCACGCTTTAAATATACTAAATAAGTGATTTAAAAATTTCTCCAATTTTTAATAATTCTTTTCTATTATGGTTCCAATTACTTGTATTACGATTTTAAACTACTTTTATCATTTTTCCCATATTTCAATCATTTCTTTGAATTTAATTATTTTTACTTCGACAAAAAAACAATTAATATTATTTTTGTCATTTTGCAATTATTATCTTCAATTTTTAATCATTTTTTTTTATTTCTGAACCAAAATCCTATACTTTGAAATATACATATCAATTTTCAATTATTTTTTTCAATTACCGATTATTTCTATTATTTTATTATTTTTCAATTATTATCTACAACTTGTAATTATTTTTATTATTTTTCAATTGATTTCCTAATTTTTGTAGTAATTATCTTAAATTCAGATTATTATCTTCAATTTTCAGTTTTTAAACGATTTTCCCATTATTGTCTATTAATTAAAACAAAAATTGGAAATTATTCTATATCTTTCTCCAATTTCTAATAATTTTTATTCTTTTGGGATAATTTTCAAAAATTTCGAAGTTTTATCTAAAATTTCAATTATTTTCATCCATTAATAATTATTCCTGGGGATTTCTTAAATCATTTTCTTCAATCTCAAAATTTTAAATAATCTTTTATTCATTTAAAATTAAATTTCTGTAATAATAATTTTCATTCTTCTCTTAACAAATATTCTATCACTTTTCCAATTATTTACCTCAAATTAAATATACTGTTTTAAATTTGTCATAATTAAATTGATTTCATGTTTTAATTTTTTTTTCAATTTTAATATTTTAAGTTATTTTTATCATATTTTAATTTTTTTTTTTAATTTTCAATTATTTTTATCATTTTTTAATTACATAATCAATTTTAAATCAATATTTTCATTTGGTAAAATATTTTCTTTAATTTTCAATTATTTTAACTTTTTTCAAATTAACTTAATTAACATTTTCAGTACCTTGATCAATTTTCAATTTTTTTATTTTTATTTTTATTTTAAGAGAATTCTGTAATTTATTCAATTCTTTCTTTCAAATTGCATTTATTTTTTTCAACTTATCATTGTGTGTTTTTATTATATTTAACTTATAATTCAAGTTTCAAATTTTAAAATTATTTTACAATTATTTTCACCAATTTTTAAGTATTTTTCTCTAATTTCCATTAATTTCTTCAACTTTTAATTTTATTTTATTCTTGTTTATAATTTTCAAAAAATTAAACTATTTGTCTGATATTTCAATCATGTCATTCAATTTTAATTATTTTTATTGTTTCAAATAATTTTTAACATTTTCAGTAATTTTATCAAATTCTAATTATTTTTTTTTTATTTTAAAAAAATTCGGTTATTTATTCAATTATTTCTTTCAAATTGCATTTATTTTTGTCAACTTAACATTGAGTTTTTATTTTATTTTAATTATTATTCATGTTTTAAATTTTAATATAATTTTTCAATTATTTTTCACAATTTTTAACAATTTTTCTCAAATTTTTTATTATTCTTTTTTTTTATTTTTTTTATTTCATTTTGTAAAATATTTTCTTCAATTTATAATTATTTTAATTATTTTCAAATAATTTTTAACATTTTCAGTAATTCTATCAAATTTTAATAATTTTTTTTTAAATTCGGTTATTTATTTAATTATTTCTCTCAATTTGTATTTATTTATTTCAACTTAACATTGAGTTTTTATTTTATTTTAATTATTATTCATGTTTTAAATTTTAATATCAATTTTCAATTATTTTCCTTAATTTTTATCTATTTTTCTGAAATTTCCATTAATTTCTTCAATTTCAATTTTTTTATTCTTTTTTATAATTTCCAAACTTTAACCTATTTATCTGATATTTCAATCATGTCAATCAATTTTTAATTATTTATATTATTTTTTTATTATTTTCTTTGATTTTCAATTATTTTTTTCTTTTTCAATTATTGCCTCAATTTTTAATAATTATTTTCATTTTGTAAAATATTTTCTTCAATTTTTAAATATTTTAATTTTTTTCAAATAATTTTTAACATTTTCAGTAATTTTATCAAATTTTAATAATTTTTTTTTTATTTTTTATTATATTTTAATTATTATTCATGTTTCAAATTTTAAAATCATTTTACAATTATTTTGACCAATTTTTAAGTATTTTTCTCAAATTCCCATTAATTTCTTCAATTTTCAATTTTTTTATTCTTTTTTATAATTTCCAAACTTTAAACTTTTTGGCTGTTATTTCAATCATGTCATTCAATTTTCAATTATTTATATTATTATTCCATTATTTTCTTCAAATTTTCATTGCTTTTTTCTTTTTCATAATTTCCAAAAAGTTTGTAATGATTTCTCTTAAATTTAAAACTGTTCTCTACAACTTTAAATTATGTTTATCTTCTTTAATTTATTTTATTTAATTTTTAATTATTTTCTTCTTTTTCAATGAAATTTTAAAAGTTTCAAGTATTTTACTCTTTACCTTTCCTGTATTTAAAATATTATTTAAAAATTTTTTATTATGCAATTTTAAAATTATTTTCTTAAATTTTAATTATTTTCTACAATTTAACATCAATTATATATTTTATATCATTTTATTAATTTATATTGCTAAAATGTTGATATTTTTTTTTCATTAATGTAAGGAATTTTTACACAACCTGTAAA
Source organism: Ganaspis brasiliensis (assembly GCA_037103525.1). Taxonomy (NCBI): domain Eukaryota; kingdom Metazoa; phylum Arthropoda; class Insecta; order Hymenoptera; family Figitidae; genus Ganaspis; species Ganaspis brasiliensis. The sequence continues at coordinate 821,273 of JAZKLR010000234.1, forward strand.
ATAATGAAATAAATAAATAAATTTTTTCCAAGTTTTCATTTTTCTAAATTTAAAATTTATTTCTAAGATTTTTAATTATTATTTTTCTAAAATTTAAATTATTTTCTTTAATTTTAAAACATTTCTGTGATTTTTTTAAAATAACTTTCGCCAATTTTTAATTACTTTCATTATTTTTTTTTTCAATTACTTTGCAAAATTTGCAATTATTTTTTGCTATTTTTTTTCAATTCTAAAATTTTCAATACAACTTAGATAGTGGATATTTTCAACAACAACCTCCAAATCTAATTCCTCTCTTCAAACAAGCTTTCACATTTAGTTGAACACAAATTTGAAAAATTTTTATTGTAATTTACATTGCTTGAGTTTAATATTGAATAAAACTAGCTACATGAGAAGATTCCGAGATTTCTGTAGAAAAGTTAATATCGGCATTTGGCTGGGGAAAATGCAGCTAGTCTTTTCTCGGCGGGATTTACAAAAGTGAGAGGGGATTTGGGCCACCATTGAAGCGCAAAACGAGAAAAGAGAGACGAAGCCCTAGAAGGACTGTCGAGTTACAGTCGATCGGATTCTTGGAAAATTACATTCGAGGGAAATCAGGTGATTTAGAAAAAAGGGAAAGAAAAAAAAAGAGGAAAAACAAGATGCCTGAGAAAAGGTGAATGAAAAAATGCAAAGAAAAAAGTATCCAATAAAATTTCTTAAACGTTTTCTTTTTAGCTTCCCTTTAATTCTCATTCTTGAAATTATCAACTTTTAATTAGAATTTACTTTTTCTTATTTTTTACATTATTATACAATTATTTTCTATTTTTTGTACTACTATATAATTTTAAAAACTACCAGCTTTTTGGAATTTTTTTTTTTTACCTGTTACATCTCTCTCTATATATTTTTATACCAAAATTTATGAATTATTCGTATGTAATCGCCGAATAAATTTGCATAAATAGGGGTAATAAATGCGGATGAGATAAATTTGTTTAATGAAAGTTTACGATCGATTTGATGTAGATGTTCAATGCAGGAGGATTAATTTAAATAAGAGTTGGAGATGATCTCACTTATAGTAAGAGTTACGAAGGATTAAGAGTTAAGCTTCGTATACAGAATCTACGACTTCTGGTTCCTTCATCTTTTCGTCCGAACGACGTGACGATAATCCTATCACCCGAAACTTTTCAAGCAGGACAGATGACAAACTTTTAACTTCTCGATTATTCCACAAAGAAATACAAAAATATATAATTGACTTTCTGAACTCAAACGAAAATGTCTTTTCTCTTTAATCAACTTTTCCAAAAGAAAACTGGATTTTTTATTTGTCCATCTTTCTTTTATAAGCATAAACGTAAGATGTAGAAAAAGTAAATGTTGCGTCGCTAGTAAACAAATGAGTTAGGTTTAAAATCTAATAATAATAATTATTTACATTTAAATTTTGTTCTTTTTTATTATATTTTGTGTGACGATTTAACATTTGTAATTTTCTCAAATAGTCATTTGTGAAAAATATTAATTGTAATTTTTTGAGTTAAAATGTTTAAATATTTGAGGTAGTTAAATCAATATTTTTAGATTTTGAAATTCTTGAAGAATTTATTATTTCGTAAACTACGAAAAATTGAAAACTTTTCAAGTTTGAAATCTGACAGTATTGCGAAGGTCAGCGATAGAGAGGATTAGGCCTATTTGCCTTTTAGAAATTTGTACCTAGGTCTTGCTACCTACCACTCTTTCCATCAATTTTATGATTTTGCCCCCCACATTTAAAAATGCTACGTTGTCAAATCTCAGGTCAAAAAAGCAATGTTGTCAGATCTAAAATTTGGGATTTTTCTTTGTATTCAACATTTTCGCCAGTCTAGCCAGGGTCCCCGATCTAGCAATATCGGTTCTCGATTTAAAAAAAAACCACACTGTAAAATTAATTTCAACTACTATTACCAATAAATGTTTAATCATTGTTAATATAAAAAGTGATGCAATTGTTACAAAACTACTTCCTTGATTGCATGCTAGGATAAAACAGTAAATATTAAATCATTTTTATCCGGTGTGACGCAAATCATATATTATTTTTTTTTATTATTTGCAAATTGATTAATTGATTGTTTTATTCACTTTGTGCGATGATGAAAGTCAATCCCCTTATATTTAAAAATACTGAAATATTGTTTTTAAAAAGTCGTCAAGTGATTTCAAGTTTAATAAAATGTTGGCGTGCAAGAGATTTTCAATTATGGATGAAATTTTTATGTAAAAAATTAAAAATGTAAGAGAAATTGGAGGCTCTGAAGGCAGTTATTGGAAGTGCGGTTGGTCCTTTTTGCACACACAACTTCTCAAAGTGGCGTCTAGAAGAGAAAGTTTGCAGTATAAAGAGTTGGTGCTGCACAGACAGAGGAGAAAAAGAGAGATTGAGGTATGAGGATAGGCAAGAGGTTGAGATCTCGAGGAAAATAGAATGGGGTGAGGATGCAATTTGTTGTTCTATAGAAAGTCATTGTAAACCCCAAGAAAGGATCCTCTGTTGTCCATTTGAAGAGTATTTGTTGCACTAAGAGTTTTTCTTACAACATGATAGAAATTAAACAAAAGAATAAGTTAAGGAGGAATCAAGATGAAAAGCAAAATGTAAAAAGAAGAGAAGAAGAGAAAAAAAAATTTAAAAAAGAAAAAAGAAATGAAAAAAAAAATATTTAAAAAGGGAAAGTTAAAAATTAAATAAAGGAAGAGATAAAAGACAATACACGGAAAGATGGAAAGTAAAAACAAAGAAAAGTGTGAATGCTACACCTGCAGAATTCCAATGGGCAAAAAAGTCGCTCTGTGGAATTCCATATGGCAAAATTACAGACTAAAATAAATTTCTTAATAAGAATGTGCATAAATGAATTTAAAATTTTTATTATAATTTACAATATTCTTTCATTTATTCATTTATTCTGTCCACAACTCAAGTTTGTTACTAGATGTTTTTTTCTTTTCAATTTTAAATCATTTACTACCTACGTTAAATTTTGTCAAGTTTAAGATTTATGTCAATTTTACTTTCTTTGAACTTAAATTAATTTTAACTTTCATTAATTAAAAATTTATTAATCCACGCTTTGAGAATAGTAAATTTGAAATTATTTAAAAATTTCTTTAATTTTTTACAACTTTTTTCTTTTCATAATTTTAATTATTTGCTACAATTTTCAACCATTTTTATCATTTCACAAAAAACTTATTCAATTTATAATTATTTTCATTATTTTTAAATTTTTCTTCTAAATTTTAAAATTAGTTTTCGCAAGTTTCAGTTTTGTTTAAAAATTTTTTCAGATAAAACTTTTTCAGTTTTATTTATTTGCTTCAATATCAAATTAGTTCCATTACTTATTAATTAATTTTCAATTACTTTTACAAAATACAATTTTTGCTGTTCAAATTGTAGTTCTCTTCTTCAAATTACTTATCCATAATCATTTTCCAAATATTTTTTAATATTGAATATCCTGTTTTCTGCTTTATCAATTTTTATTTATTGTTTTTAAATTTTAGTTGTATTTTTCAAGTATTTAAATGTTGTTCTTCGATTTTCAATCACTTTCTTTTATGTAAAAATAAATTCTGTAATTTTTCTCAATTTTTGTTCTTAAATTTCAATAATTATCTTTAATTTTCAATTATTTTTATTATTTTCCCATTAGTCTTGTTTATCTCAAAATGTATTCTGTAATTTATTCAATTATTTATTACAAAATTTTATTATTTTCTTCAATTTTCAATTATTTCTATCATTTTTCAATTACTTTTTGTCATATTCAATTATTTTTTAATTATTTTTTTTTTTATTATTTATCGGAAATTCCATATATTTTCAATTTACAATTACTATTATCATTCTACAATTATTTTCTTTTATTAAAAATTTGTATTATAATTTTGTGAATTATTTTTCAGAAATTAAAATTCTTTTTTTCAATATTTAATAATGTTTATTACTTTGAAAATATTATCTCCAATTTTTTATTATTTTCATCATTCTTCAATTAATTTCCTAGATTTTAAAATATTTTTCTAAAAAAAAATAATTTTCTTCAATTTTCAATAATTATTATTGTTATCATTTTGCAATTAATTTCTTGAATTCTTAATTATTTTTACTATTCCTCAATTAAATTTTTAAATTTTGAGTTATTTATCTCACTTCTTAATTATTTTTTTCAATTTTCATTTTCTTTTATCTTTTTGCAATTATTTTCTCCGTCTTGTAATTAGATATATTAATTATTTTTCCTAAATTTCAATTAAGTTCGTTACTCCAAAAATTTCAATTATTTATCTCAAATTTTCTTTATTTTCTTCAATTTTCGATTATTTTTATAATGTTTTAATTTTTATCCTCAATTTAAAATTCTTGTAATCATTTTGTCATTATGTTTTTTTTATTTCATATAAGTTCTGTATTTTTTTCAATTATTTTCTAAAATTGCAAATAATTATTTTCAATTATCTGTTATTTTTATCATTTTTTAACTTTTTCACTCCATTTTAATTATTCTCATTTTTATCCAATCATTTTTTAAAAATTAAAAGTATTTTTTTCTCAAATTTCAATTATTTGCTACAATTTTTATCTATTTTTATCATTCTTCAATAATTTTACCGAATTTCTAATTATTTTAATTTTTTTTCAATTTTTCCCCTAAAATTTAAATTCAATTTCCGCAAGTTTATTATAGATGTTTTATTCAAATAAATCAAATCAAATTATTTATTAATTAATTTTCAATTTCTTTCGTTATTTTTCAATTATTTTCACAAAATATGATTTTTGCTCTTCAAATTGTAATTTTTTTTTAATTACTTCCTGTAATTTTCTTTAATATAATTTCTTCAATATTTAATTATCAGTTTTTCTTCGTTATCCATAATCATTTACCAAATATTTTTTAATATTATATAACCTGTTTCATTCTTGATGAATTTTCATTAAATTTGTATTTATTGTTTTTAAATTTTAATTGCATTTTTCAAGTTCTTTTATATAAAAATAAATTCTGTAATTTTCTGAATTTTTGTTCTTAAATTTCAATAGTTTTTTTTAATTTCCAATTATTTTTCTCATTTTCCAAGTAGTCTTGCTTATCTCAAATGTATTCTGTAATTTTCTCAATTATTTATTACAAAATGTTATTCTTTTCTTCAATTTTCAATTATTTCTGTCATTTATCTATTACTTTTTGTCATATTTAATTATTTTTTAATTAATTTTCTTTTTTTTTATTATTTATCTGAAATTCCATATATTTTCAATTTACAATTACTATTATCATTCTACAATTATTTTCTTTTATTAAAAATTTGTATTGTAATTTTTTCAATTATTTATTTTTTAAAGATTAAAATTCTTTTCTTCAATATTTAATTATGTTTATTACTTCGCAAATATTTTCTCTAAATTTTTATTAATTTCATTATCCCTCAATTAATTTCCTAGATTTTAAAATATTTTTTTAAAACAAAATAATTTTCTTTAATTTTTAATAATTATTATTGTTAACATTTTGCAATAAATTTCTTCTATTTTGAATTATTTTTACTATTCCTCAATTTAACTCCTAAATTTTCAATTATTCATCTCATTTTTCAATTTTCAATTTTTTTTTATCTTTTTGCAATTATTTTCTTTATCTTTTAATTAGATATATTAAATTTTTTTTTTTCAATTACGTTCGTCAATTTTAACTGTTGTTTTTGATTTGCAATGATTTTCACAAATTTTATATTATTTTGATTATTGTTAATTAATTCAAAAAATTCCAATTATTTATCTCAAATTTTTATTATTTTTTTCAATTTTCGGTTATTTCTATAATGTTTTAATTGTTTTCCCGAATTTAAAATTCTTGTAATCATTTTGTCATTATGTTTTTTTTATTTCATATAAATTCTGTATTGTTTTCAATTATTTTCTAAAATTCCAATAATTATCTTAAATTTTCTATTATTTTTATCATGTTTTTAATTTTTTCAGTCAATTTTAATTATTCTCATTTTTATCCAATCAATTTTTAAAAATTTTAAGTTTTCTTTTATTCTCAAGTTTCAATTATTTTTTAAATCTTCTTCAATTCCAAAATTTTGTAAATTTTGTCCTGTACAAATGAATCTTGGTATATTTATTTTTAAGTATTGTATTTAAGGTAGTTCTTAACTCAAAATGGTTCAGTGGTTCTCAACTCAAAATTTGTCATTTTTTACTTATTTTGTGATGTTTAATGAATGGCGCCAACTTCAAGGTGTAGAGTCTTTCTCTTTTGTATTTATTAAAAAAAATGAATAAAACGTCAAAACGTGTATTTCAAAATACTATTTTTCGAAATTTAACACCGCAAGACACATTTTCCAAAACGGGATCTTATTCCTTATACTTTAAAAAATAATTTAGTAGTTTTTATTTTTAAACCTAAAGAAAATTCATTGCGGGGTTAGCAAAATTGTATTTTTCAACCATGGCTTCTACTTTCGTTCATGTTAAAAAGTTCAACTTCATTCTCAAATATCTTAGAAAGTAGCACCGCTTCCTATTTTTAAAAAAATACCATTGTATTCCTTGAATGTTCTATTATATGATATTTCAATTAGAAAAATATTTAAAGAAAATTTTTTTTCGAGAGAACTACCTTAAAATATTGATAATTGTCGATAACACAAGCTCTAGAAATTAATCGCTCACTAGCGCACTTTGTATAATATAGTTATAAATAATTATAAATGAATTTATTACTCGAAATCAAATAAGATGGCAAAAATTTACAAGTCACAGACCCTGAAAGGTAAAATAAAATGAAGAGCAAAAAAGAGAAAAATAGAAAGTAAGAAAAGGATAAGTAAGAAGTAGAAAAAAAGGTAAGATAAAAAGAGATTCCACGGCCAAGAAAAGGCTAAAATGCTTTGAAGAACCTCTAAAATTGAAGCCACGTTACTCGCTGAAAGCTGCCTTAGATCATTGTCGCTGTTTCTTTTTCGACAATTTATTTTCTTGCATTGGGTAACACCTTTTCCTTCTGCGTCAAACGAACTTTTGAATTCAATAGAAGTTTACCCCTAAATACTTCAGGAAGAGAAAACAAACTTTGTCGCTTTTGTGGTATCTGCCATCTGATATCGGGAGCTTTCAAATTGAGGAAATCATATTTACAGTCTCTGAAAAGACACTCGAATCTTGGCAGAAACACAATCAACATAAACCTCGTGTCACAAACTGTGCTTTTAATGTATAATTTTTCGAATATATTGCAAAAGTGCACTTTCAATGTGGTTCATTTTTTTTAAATCATCTTATAGTGTTTTTTTCCATGAATATGTATTTGAAAAGTTATTTTACGAATTTTAAGATAAATCGAGCTTTATATAAAAGCTTTTGAACATTAATGCTGAATAAAGCTAAATATTACAATTTTTGTAGATTTAAAATCAAAATAAAGCTTCAGACAGTTGATTTATTTTGTATTGAATATATTTGAGATTTTCTAATTAAACTTTATTATTAAGATCGGATTTATTAAAGCTCTCTATGAAAATTCATTATATTGGAATTAAAAATGAAACTTTAAAATAAAGTATTAAAATGTAAATAAATGAATTTGTATATTAAAACTTTGTTGTACTGATGTTGTATTATAAATTATAATTAAGCTGTATAATTAAGATTAAAAATAACGAACTTAATATATGAAAGTTTAACTTATTAAAAATATTAATGAAACTATGTTGAAGCTACGAATGGAACTTTTATTTATTAAATTTATAAATAAAACTTCGATTTATTGTAACTATAAATGAAAATTCAATATGTTAAAGGCATAAATGGATCTTTAATATATTGAAGCTATAAATGAAGTTTCAATATTCAAGCTGTAAGTGGAACTTAAATATAATAAAGCTCCAAAGAAGATTCCAGTACATTGGAACTATAAATAAAACAGAAATAAAACAGATATATAACAGAAATAATGCATTTAATACATTGAAGGAAAAAGCTCTATATTAAAGCATCGATACATGGAATTTCTTCATAATTCATTCAAATTTTCATACATTTAAACATTAAATAAAACTTGATTTTACTGATTTGACGTTATAATTCTGGGAAAATTTAAATTAAAAAAAAACTTAATGTGTTGTAACTGTATATTTAACTTAAACTTTAATATAATAAAACTTAACAAAAAACTATAAATATAACTGAAGCGTAATAAAGCTTTAAATAAAACTTTAAACTATTGAAGCTATAAACAAAGTTTTATATTAAAGCTTTAAAGCTAAGTATTGGAGCTTAGATACATTGAATCTCTAAATTAAAGAGTTTATTTCAAACTTCTATTTATTTGATCTCTACATAAAGCTCTGTTATAAAAAAATAAACATATTTAACTTCATTATAATAAAGCTTGCTATAAAGTATTAATAAGTATACTGAAGCTATTAAAAATTAAAGAAGAATTAGCTTTATATTTATTAAAGTTTTAAACATAGCAAGCGAAAAAACTCCATTTATAATATTCTTTTATATATTAAAGCTCTAAATAATGCTCTATATTGAATCGCTAAATAAGGCTTTATTTCTTATCTTAGATATAAAAGCAAATAAGATTTCTATATATATTTAATTTTTTACGCATATATTGAAGCTGTAAAAGAAACTAAAAATTGAAGCTATAAAATGAATTTTAACGAATTAAAGCTCTGAAAGAAGCTTTAAAATATTAAAATATGCAAATTGTATAAAAATTATATAAATATATAAATTATTAATATGTAATATTCAAAACATATTAAATATTAAAACACTAAATAGAACTTCAATATATTGGAGCTTTTAATGAAAATTGAAATTGAAGCTTTAATATATTAAAAATTTAATTACAGCTATATATATTCAAGTTTTAACATATTGACGCTCGACAATTAAGCTTCATAATGAAGTCCAATGTAAAAATTCGATTTTTAGCTTCAATTTATTAATACATTAAGGCTATAAAATATAAATACCTATAATTTCAATATATTTAAGCGCAATAATATAAATAAAGCTTTAGTATATTAAAGCTATGAATAAAGTTTAATTATATTAAAGCTTTAAATAAAAATTCAATATTTTAAAGCTGTAAAAAAAACTTTAATCTACTCAAGCAATAAATGAAACTTTAATATAATGAAGCAATAAATAATACTTAAATATAATACAACTTTTTTATAAAGTTTCTGTACATTGAAATTGTAAAAAAAAACTTCTATATATAAAAAAAGAAATCTTAAATAATTTCTATATTATAATAAAGCTTAAATATAATTGATTAAAAAAGCTCTATATTAAAGCTTCGACACATTGAATCTCTTAATAAAGCGCTTTTATTTAAACTTTTTTATATTGGAACTTTAAATATAAAACGTTGACACATTAAATTCAAATATTAAACTTCAATATAATAAAGTTTTATATGAGAATCTTCAACATTTCAAAACTTCAATAAACTGAAACAAAAAAGCTCTATTTAGTAAGCTTTTTTTATAAATATATATTGAAGCTCTCACTGAAGACTCCATACTAAAGAACTAAATAGAGGTTTATTTTCAAGTTTTAGTAAAATAACAAAAATTATTGTTCTATTCTGAATATTCCACGTATATATTGAAGTTTTCAAAAAAGGCGCGCATTGAAGAAATGGAATTTACTAAATTAAAGTTAAAAATATAATAATATAATATAAAGCTTCAAAAATAAGTCAAAAAAACTTTTTTAATATTGAAGTTCTGAATAAAGCTTTAAAATATTAGTCTTAATAAAGCTCTTGATAAAACTTCAAAATTTTAAATCTCTTAATGAAGCTTTATACAGTGAATAAATTGTATATTTTTCTTTAAAGTATATCATTTGCCTCCTACTTAGGAGCAACAGAATCTTGATATTATTCTTATCTTAAGAATATGGTGTTCTTAAAATAAGAATATAGTATTCTTAAAATAAGAGTATATTATTCTTAAAATAAGAAAATCTCTTAAATTAAACCTTTATTCTTAAGGTGATAAAAAAATTATCTTAAATTAAGAATTTGTTTTTTATTTGACTAAGAGTTTATTCTCAAAATAAAAATAATATCAAATATCAAATAATATCAATATTTAAAAATAATTAATATTCTTAAATAGAATTCAAATTTTCTTAAAAGAAGAATACTTTTTTTTCAGTGAATTTGAACTTCAATTCGGAGTCCTAAACTCAGCTCTATGCAACTCGAACAATTTTTGTTTTCACTCTTAAAATAATAAATCTTGAAAACAACATTCCTCACAGAAATACGTAGCCGATTTTTAATAAGTTGAAATTTCTATTTTTCCCATACAAATAAGTACCCGTCTTTTAGTCGAAAAATTGACATTTAAATTTGAAAGCTCACCAATTGGACAAAAAAATATTTTTTTTAAAATCGGCCACGTATTTCTGTAGCTATCCTTATGTAAATTAAGAGAAATTTTTTTATTTTGTTCCACATTCATTTTTTTTTTCAGTATTCCTCAATTAATTTCCTAAATTTTAAAATATTTTTCTCAAATTTTAATAATTTTCTTCAACTTTCAATTATTATTGTTATCATTTTGCAATAAATTTCTTCCAATTTCTAATTATTTTTACTATTCCTCAATTAATTTCCTAGATTTTAAAATATTTTTCTAAAAAAAAAATAATTTTGTTCAATTTTTAATTATTATTATTGTTATTATTTTGCGAATAATTTCTTCATTTTTTAATTATTTTTACTATTTCTCAATTAAGTTCCTAAATTTTCAATTATTTATCTCATTTTTCAATTATTTTTTCAATTTTCATTTTCTTTTATCTTTTTGCAATTATTTTCTCAATTTTTTAAATTAGATATAATAATTGTTTTTCTTAAATTTCAGTTACGTTCGTCAATTGTAATTATTCTTTTTAATTTGCAATGATTTCCACAAATTTTATATAATTTTGATTATTGTTGATTAATTCAAAAAATTTCAATTATTTATCTCAAATTTCCATTAATTTCTTCAATTTTCGATTATTTCTATAATGTTTTAATTGTTTTCCTGAATTTAAAATTCTTCTAATTATTTTTTTATTAAGTACTTTCTTTTACGTTTTACTTCATATAAATTTTGTATTTTTTAAAATTATTTTCTAAAATTGCAATAATTATCTTCAATTTTCTATTATTTTTATCATGTTTTTAATCTTCTCGGTCAATTTTAATTATTCTCATTTTTATCAAATCAATTTTAAAATCAACCACATATTTCTGTAGCTATACTCATGTAAATTAAAAGAAATTTTTTTTATTTTCTTCCACACTCATTTTTAAAAACTGTAGATTCCTTACAGCCATAGGTCCTAAAAAAAGAATCATTTGACACGAACGTCGACATTTTGTAATAATTGTAAATAGAGAAAAATTTGTTTGTAAGCTTTAAAACATGCCTAAAAATATCCTTTAATATTTATTTATTTATTTATTTATTTATTTACACAGAATTCCCGCAGCCCATATGAACCATACATGGGTAACTAAATTCTAATAATTGATCTAAAAATTGAGTTTAATTAATGAACCCTAATTGTAAAAAGGATTCCAATTGTTTAATACAAAAATATATGGTAACTTTTGCAAAATATATAACATGATTATATATTTATAATATGATATACAATATGATTAGCCTCCAACTTTTTTTTTCACCAATAACGAAATAGCAAAAAAATCCGTTTAATTTTAACCTCCAACAGTGGCCTAACCCCTAAAAGCTTCATATTAAAAGCCTAAAAATATCACTGAATCTAATCCCTGATAAAGCTCTGTATAAATGCTCTAAAAATCACTCCAATATATATATCGATTCTCTTTATTATCAGTTAAATACGAGAAGAAGTGTATGTTCAATTTAATTCACTTTCAAATTTCATTTGATTTATTAAATTATCATATCAGCAGAAAATGGGAAATCGTTTTTGCCACAAAGTATTTATCGAGAAACGGGAAAATTCGCCTCATATGATGGAAAATAAAGCTGGCTATTAAAAGAGAGAATTTAAATGATATTAAAATGAGCAATAAATGAATGCAACTGCTCGATTTACTCGAGAGTTAAAATGCTTAGCAATAAAAGAGCGTGTACTGGCATGTAAGATAACTGCTGTAAATATCTAGAGATTCAAATAAAATGAAATTCCTTGGGAAATCTACGCTCGTAAAACATCCGTCTATTACACTTGTCTGATGCATTTCTAAGCGCTATCGAGCTACTTCCGCACTTTTATCGGCTTCCGATTCCATATAAAAATGAATTCTGTGAATGTATCTGACGGGACTCGAGGACTGTGTTCGTGTCTGCATACAATACTGATTATTTTCTGTGTTAGTTTGTCCCTATCATTTCGTTCACGAGCTCACTCTTTATTTTTTGTTACCGTAAACATATCACGCTTATTTTTCGCACGTAAACAGCAACTCGTGCTTGTTTTTTTGAACCCAGTCAAAAAATTGTGTCTTTATAAAATTTCTTCTTGACCTGATCTCAAAAAGTGACACAGTTTGAAATTATTCTCAATGTGTACAATTTTTTAATTGCATTTTTAAGTGCGAGCTTTATTGGCGAAACAAAACGTACATTAAAAAAACGTACTAATGAACACAAGGCAAATTGCAAAAACAATGATCCTATTTTCAGGATGATTTTTTAAATCATGAATTCGATTGGAATAACTCTCATATTATAGATCGCGAATCAAATGATAAAAAACGTGTTTTTTCTGAAATGTTGCATATTAAAAATCACGGTTTTACTATTAACAAAACAAAAGATATTTATATCTGAACAAAATCTATTTTCCATTAATCAATCGATTGAAATTGTGATTGTACTTCTCTTTCTATATCCGTTTTTGTTTTGTTTACTTTTAAGTTCACTGACTCAGAATTTCTACTGCTCTTTAAATTTTTAAAAATATTTTCAACTTAGTCTTGACAAAATGCTTGTAGCATTCGGATTATATTTTAACTGTTCGACAAATTACAATATGTAATAATTTTATTTTAATTTCGGTAAATTTTATTTATTTATTATTTAGTGTTTTTTTGTTTGTTTTTTTTCGACTTATGTTTGTGACAATTCATTATTTTCGTTTATAAATTTTAGAGCCTGATGATGATGACGAACCAATGTCATCCAAACGTCGTTCTGACTGTTTAAAAAAATAATATTGTTTTTTTGTTATTTATTTGCCTTCCATCGATCGAATCTACTTTCTTACATAATTTTTTAATATATTCAGTGTGTAGTTGTAAAATTTGATATTATCATTTTACAATTTACAAAATTGTCTTTTTTTCTTATCATTTGAATTAAGTTTATTAAAATAGATTTTAGGATTTTATCTGATTCAATTTATAATAATTTACGTGGCGGCGACTTGTGTATGGTACGTCTGCAAATTCCATAGAGCAAAAAAGTCGCCCTGTGGAATTCTATATGACAAAATTATAGAAAAAAAAATAAATTTCTTAAGGAGGATAGTTTGAATGAGCTAGTCAAGGTAAAAACTATTTTTTCTAAAATGCCAAATAAGAAATAAAAAGTATTATGTAAAACTAAATTTTATATTTTTAAACAATATTCCTTGTGTTCCGACATTAATAAATATAAGTAATAACATTTTAAAGAAAAATAGTAATTTTTTTGAAAAACGTAGTGCAGAGCATTTAGAAATCTGTCAAACTAATCATGATTTCAATGAAAGCTACAGAATTTTCGATTTTAAGTTTCTGACTATTATTTGAAAACTATATTCTTCAGTAACAGTTATTGAAACTTTAAGTAAATAAATTAATATTTTATTATAAGTTTTTTATGTCACTTCCCTTTTTAAGCCAAACAATTCATTTTAAAATTTGTCGTTTTATTTGAATCTTCGCGGTATTTAAATTTTTTAGTAACTTGTTTTGTGTTCTCAACGTAAAAAATTTTTTTTGCAACATTTTAATTTTAGGATAAATAATACTTAAGAACTAAACGGTAAATCTTTTGGTCTTTCAAGAGTAATATGATCCTTGAATATTGGATTATTTTTGTTTTAATTTTAAATTAAAACCTAATTGTACATCAAAAGTTATTAAATGATATATTTCAAGTTACTAATTTTTTTTCGCGTCGGCCATTAGAAAAATGCAAAATATTAAGAAAAATAGTGAATTTTGGAAGAGAAGATCTCAGAAACTATACAGTAAAATTATCTCAAGTTTAACAATAATGTGCATTAATATTTTAATTATTTTTGTTGAAAATTTCAAACCAGTACCGACAATTAGTGATTTTCAACTAACCTCCTTAATTAGAATGTACATAATTGAAAATTTTGAATTAATTTTATTTGAAAAAATTGAAGAAAATAATTGAAACTTGCGGAAATTTTGAATTTAAAATTTAGGGTAAAGATTGAAAAATCGTTAAAATCATTAGAAAATTAGAAATTAACGAAAATTTTTGAAAAATGAGAAAAATAGATGGAAATTGTAGCAAATATATAAAATCATAATAAAAAAATTGTTAAAAATTGAAGAAATTTTTAAATATTTTTTATTTTTTTCTCAAAGTGTGGATTAATTAAATATTTAACCAATGAAATTTCAAATTAATTGAAGTTGGAAGAATTATAATATATAATTGCCATTGTAGTTTTATTTATCTCAAATATAATCTTAAATTCCTTCAATTATTATTTACAAATTTTTATTATTTTCTTCAATTTACAATTATTTCTATCAATTATTTTTTTATTAAATTTATTTTTCAATTAATTTTTAACTACTTTTTGTCATTTTCAATTCTTTTTGGATTAATTTTCTAATTTTTTTATTATTTATCTCAAAATCTAGTTATTTTTTCGATTTACAATTATTTTCATCATTCTGCAATTGTTTTCTTTTTTTAAAAATATATGTTGTAATTTTTTTAATTATTTTTAACAAACTAAAATTATTTTTTTTAATTTTTAATTATTTTTATTACTGTGCATATATTTTCTCGCATTTCTCATTACTTTCATTATTCTTCAATTAATTTTCTAGATTTTAAAATATTTTTCTAAGAAAAAATAATTTTCTTCAATTTTTAATTATTAATATTGTTATCATTTTGCAATTAATTTCTCCAATTTTTTATAATTTTTCAATTAATTTCCTAGATTTTAAAATATTTTTCTGAAATTTTCTCAAAATTTTTTCAATTTTCAATTATTATTGTTATCATTTTACAATGAATTTCTTCAAATTTTAATTATTTTCACTATTCGTCAATTAAATTCCTAAATTTTTATTTATTATCTCAAATCTAAGTTACCCTATCCATTTTTAAATGTTTTAATCATTCTTCAATTATTTTTCTCAAATTTCAAAAACTTTCGACAATTTTTAATTATTTTTTCTTACTTTGCAAATATTTTTTCGAATTTTTTATTATTTTTATTATTCTTTAATTCATTTCCTAGATATTAAAATATTTTTCTCTACTTTTAATACTTTTCTTCAATTTTCAATTATTATTGCTATCAACTGCAATCAATTTCTTTAATTTTTTATTATTTTTCTATTCTTCAATTGAATTTCTAAATTTTCAATAATTTATCTGATATTACAATTACTTTTTTTTAATTGTCATTTTCTTAAAACTTTTGCAATTATTTTTTCCACCTTTTAATCAGATATATTAATTATTTTTCAATAAATTTCCTAAATTTTTATTTATTATTACAAATCTAAGTTATCGCATCCACTTTTTAATGTTTTAATCATTCTCCAATTATTTTTCTCAAATTTAAATTACTTTGTCTGTTTTTAACTTTTTTTTTTTCATTTACAAATTTTTATTAAATTCTTTAATTTTCAATTATTTCTATTATTTTTTAATTAGTTTTTGTCATTTTCAATTATTTTTTAATAAATTTTCTAATTTTTTTTATTATTTATCTCAAATTCTAGTAATTTATTCAATTCACAATTATTTTTATCATTCTGCAATAATTTTCTTTTATTACAAATATATATATTGTAATTTTTAAAATTATTTTTTACAAATTAAAATGATGTTCTTCAATTTTTATTATTTTTACTACTTTGCCAATATTTTTTCGAATTTTTAACTATTTTCAATATTCTTCAATTAATTTCCTATATTTTAAAATATTTTTTTCAAAATGGAATTGATGAAAACATTTAATTCCCATATTGTGAGGAAAATATGTTTAATTAACATCCAAGTATTTAATTTATTTAATATAATTTTCTATATAATCAAGAAAAATAATAATAAAATCAATTTAAAGTTGATCAAAAATCTGTTACTTTTTACCATTTTTAAGAGTCTATGTTATAGAAACCTACTTGTAATAAATGTTATTGAAATTTGCCGTAATTACACAATTTTTGTAAAAGTTTGAAATTAATTACCTATTTAATTAATTTGTTAAATTGGTAATTATTAAAGTATTAATTCTTTAACAAAATTATTTTAACGGTTATATCAGATATAGATTAAGAAAAAATATTAAGTATGTAAGAAAAATATTTAGAATATATTTTTTAAAATATTGAAATAAATAATTTTTCTAATTTTTACTGTTCTACACGTTTAGATTAAAATGTCAGAGTTTGAAATTTAAGATGCAAAATGCATATACTCAGTTAGAGCAAGTTTTGCTCTAATTTTATAATCAAAATTTTATTAAAAGTAAACAGAAGTTAATTAATGTTAGTGGAAACAGAGTTAGAGTGTATAATGTGTTGCAGAGGGAATGTGGGAACTTGTCTCTTAAAAGCTGGAGGAGGAAAATGCAACACGCTAGACAGCAATAGTACGTTTTCTTCCTAAGTGTTGTTTGTATTTGACTGAATAAACATTTTTAGGAAAAACACTACTTAGCCAAGCGTGTCCGGATCTTGTTTTGTCTTTCCGAAGCGACCTATTTCTCAGAAATCAAAAGCTGTTTTGTTTCAGGTACTTTTAACAGAAAAATTTCTATTCCAATTCATATGACAAAGGGAAGAAAATTCTAATGAAAAAAAAAAAAAAAATTAATAAAGTTAAAGACATTTTTTAAAAAAAATCAGAGAATTTGAATTAAGATAATAATGATCAGAATAATATTGTCAATGGAAATTTGTTAAACTAAAAATAATTATTTTTTTAAATTTAAATTTTCCCAGAAGAGAATGTCCGATATTTTTTCACAGAATTTTCTAATTTCAAATAATTATTTTTTTATTGAG
This sequence comes from Ganaspis brasiliensis, assembly GCA_037103525.1. NCBI lineage: Eukaryota > Metazoa > Arthropoda > Insecta > Hymenoptera > Figitidae > Ganaspis > Ganaspis brasiliensis. The sequence goes on from JAZKLR010000234.1 coordinate 838,630, forward strand.
GTTATTAGAATTTGTTTAAAAACATTTATGTAATGATAAAAAATCACTATTTAGGATAAGAATAACTGAATTGAAGAAAAACAATCTACGAAAAGATAAATTAAATAAAAATGAAAAAATATTAAGACATTGAAAAAGATAATTAGAAAATGAAGAAAAATTACTAGAAAGTAAAATAATAACTAGAAGTTGAATAAAAAAATCAGAGAAAGAAGAAAAATTACGTTAAATTATAAGGTAAAAAAACTAGAAATTGGAATAATTTAAAACTGATGGAAACTACTGGTAATTTAAAAATAACTAGAAAGTCAAGAAAACAACACTAGAAAATTAAAAATAATTAAAGACGAAAAATGACAAGTAATTATATAGAAAAATAAATGTAACTAAAAAAACATTTGATCTTAATAAAGATAACTAAAAAATGTATAACAATATCTAAAAAAAATTATTGCTTATGAAAAGTGAATAAGTAATTACGGATTTCAAAAAACTAGAAAATAGAAAAAAGTATAATTAAAAACTTAAAAAATAACTAGAATTATAGACTTTTACTAAAATTAACTAAAAAAGGAAGAAGAATTACCATAATGTGAAAAAGGAACCCCAAGTTAAAGCAAAACAAAAGTTGCAGAGTTTTGTAAAATAACTATATTGGTATAAAAATGACTAAAATCTTTTGAGAAACATAAAAAAGTAGAAAATAACCAGAAAATAAAAAACTACTAGAAAGTAAAATATTAGTTTAAAATTGAGTAAAAGTAACTAAAAGTAGTGGGGAATTTTTTATAAAGCGAAAAAAAATGATGAATTGAAAAAATAGAAGTTTAAAGTTATGAAGAATTACTAAAAAATGAAAAATATCTGCGGAAGAAATATAATTAAATAATAAAGAAGTTTCAGAAATTTGTTAAAAATAACTAGGAAGTGGAAGGATAAACTACATGCTGATACAAATTACCAGAATTTATTAAAAATAAGTAAAATATGAAAAAAATTATAAAAAAATAGAATAATAACTAGAAGTTAATTGAAGGTAACTAAACAATTTATGAAAAATATCTGTAACTAGACTAATTAATAGTAAAAAATTACTAAACTATTTAGTAGACAAAAATCTCCCAGTTTATTTATTAGTTTAACGTAAGCCGAAAAATTAATTTGATTAATTGTGTTAGTAATTTTTACTGAAATATTAATAGAAAAATTACTACCTCATATGGCAAACGAGTTTTAACAATTAAATTAGTAGTTTTTTACTAATTAAGATTTTGAGAGTGTAAATCTAAGAAGTAATGAAAAATGAAAAAAAGTAACTTACTGACCTTCTTTCCATTGACATAACCTCAAACTATAAAGTAGTCTTTTACTCGGAATAAAAATATTATTAAAATTGATTCCATCAAATCTTGAAAGATTAAATTTTACATTTCTCAGAAGGAATTAGATAAAGCTAAAATTTGTAGTTGAATAATAAATACTGTGTTTTTTCTTTAAACCATATTAAAAATTGGTCATTTTCATAAAATTTTGACAAATAATAACTCAGTTTGTTCTTTGAAACAAATTTGACAATTTTATTTGGCGGATTTTGATAAATATTATTTTGTTAAACAAATATATAAAAAACAAATTTTAATTGTTTTGAATAAAATATTATTTAACGAAATTCAAACAATAAAATACTGGATAATGTTTTAAAGAGCAAGATGAGCAATCATAAGCAAAATTTAATGAAAATTGTAGATTTTTAATAAGATTTAAAAAAAGGAATATAAAATATTAAGTAATTAGTATTTTATAGCAAACTTTGGCACTATCTTTTTTTGTCTGTTCAATGTAAAATTTTATTTTTCAAAATATAGTGAAATTAATATTAATTATTAATATTTTTATTTGGTGCGAAAAATCACGTTACAGTTTGAGGTTACGACACTGAACAGACATCTTCCTTTAAAATCAAGAAAAATTACTAAATGGTAAAAAAAACTAAAACTTAAAAAATTAAAATAAACAAGAGTTTTAGAAAATAATTGAAAAGAGTAACTATTTACTGATAAAAACTAAACTCGAAAATTATATTATAAAGATTTAAGTTCCCAAACAGCCATTATTTTCGATATTTTTAAAAATAAAATTCCCCTACTGGAAAAACTGTTAAATTATCAGAGCCCAAAATAAAAAAATCATTTTTTGTCTTAAACGCTACACTAGGATATTTCTACGTCTTTTTTTCTGCTAAATTCGCACCTAATGTCAAAATGATCAGATAAGCCAAAATTTTCTATATAACCTCAAAAAAGCGATTTTTACACGTTTTTTATCAGTTTTTTAATATTATCTAAAAAAACTCTAGCCAATCTGGTTATTCTGACTTTGGATTTAGATTCAGTGTATAAGAATACATAAGATTACACTACCATATTGCCCATAACAAAAAAATTTTATTTTTTGGTTTTTTTTTTGAGGGGGGGGGGTTTTGAACAAATTTTTCATATTATCTAAAAAAATATAGGCTAATCTCGTTATTCTGAATTTGGATTCGGATTCAGCGGAAAAAATACGTAGTTATACACAAGAGTAACGTCCAGGAAAAAAAGAAAAATTTTTTTTTTATTCAGATTTGTGTTTTTAATTTTTTTTTAGATTATCTCGAAAATTGAAACCAATCTAGCAATTGTGACTTTAGATTCGTATTCCGCTTGGAAAAATACGTAGAAATTCACTAGCATATTATCTCGGCCAAAAAAAGTATTTTTTGGGTTTTTTTCGGGTTTTTGAGCATTTTTTCAGATTATCTAAAAAAAAATTTTACCATTTTGGTTATTCTGACTTCAGATTCGAATTCAACGGAGAAAAATACCGTGTTTATATACACAAGCCTAGCGTCCCGGAAAAAAAGAAAACATTTTTTTTATTTTGATTTGTGTTTTCAACATTTTTTTAGTTATCCAAAAAATTGGAACTAATCTAGCAGTTCTGACTTCAAATTCGGATTTAGCTGAGATTTTTGGTTTTTTTTTCGGGATTTTGAGCAATTTTTTGAGATTATCTAAAAATTTTTAGCTAATTTGGTTATTCTGACTATGGATTCGGATTTAGCGCACCAGATTTATTGCCCCAGACAAAAAAATTCTTTTTTAGTTTTTTGAGCAATTTTTTGAGGTTATTTTAAAGGTTAGAACCAATCAAGCAATTCTGACTTCGGATTTGAATTCAACAGAGAAAAAAAGGGTTGAAATTTACTAGCGTATTGTCCCTGCCAAAAAAATTCTTTTTTGGTTTTTTTTTCGGGTTTTTGAGCAATTTTTTCAGATTATCTTATAAATTTGACTTTAGATTCGGATTCAGCTGAGAAAAATACGTAGGAATAAACTAGCATATTGTCTCGGCCAAAAAAATTATTTTTTTGGGTTTTTTTCGGGTTCTTGAGCAATTTTTTGAGATTATCTTAAAACTTAGAACCAATTTAGCAATTCTGACTTCGGATTTGGATTTAGCGGAGAAAAATATTTAGGAATAAACTAGCATATTGTCTCTGTCAAAAAAATTATTTTTTGTATTTTTTTCGGGATTTTGATTATTTTCTTGAGATTATTTAAAAAAATTTAGCCAATTTGTTTATTCTGATTTCAGAATCGAATTTAGCTGAGAAAAATACATAGAATTACACCAGTATATTGCCCCAGGCAAAAAAATTCTTTTTCAGGGTTTTTTCGTGTTTTTGAGCAATTTTTTTGAGATTATCTAAAAAATTAGAACAAGTTTAGCAATTCTGACTTCGGATTTGGATTTAGCGGAGAAAAATATTTAGGAATAAACTAGCATCCCGAGCAGGGTAATCCATCGGCAAGAGCTTCGGCGCGAGCTTGGGACCGCGAGCTTCGATATTGGGGATTTACATTGGGCCAATGTTTCTCCCAATATTGGACTGTCACTTCGGTCCGAGTCTCAAAATTAATCTATGCCCAATATTGGTACTTCAATATAAGCCCAATATTAAAACCTTTAATCTACCCAATTATGCGTACATTATACACAAAAACAAAAATTCCTGAAAATATTTCGATACACGGTTTCTGAAGCATATATTCTGAGATTATACCCATTATAATCTTTTTTTATCATTTATATATTTATTATAATTTATATAATCGCTTACCTAAGAGAAAAATTCCCTTCCGCTGGGAATCGAACGCACGACCCTAACACTAACAGTCCGCAACCCTAACCAACTATCTACGCAACGCACGCTACACTGGTTTATAAGAAAGTTGAAGACATTCGTACTACATATTACACACAGAGTAACACTGTTAAATGTAGATAATTAATTGATAATATGTTCTACTTATAAATTGCATTTAGTAAAATGGTGTTGTCTCCCAATAATAAACATAATTATTTTTAGTTTAGATAAAAATGAGTCAAATATTTTTGCTATACGGTTCAAAATATTATTTATAACGCAAAATAAATAGTACAAAAATAAAAAGATCTTATATGATCGTGGGCTGTATACTCTGGCAAATAAAAAAAATTTTTTTTATATTTAAATGTTTTTAGGCTAAGTTATAGACTATTATTTCTTTTCTTTTTTTATAAATAAGTTTAATAACTGTTTTACAATTACAGTTTTTAATCACAAAACTGAAGTATTTTAAGAAACCCAAACAAAATTTGTAATACACTGAAAAACTTTATAGATCATTATTTAAAATTAAATTTTAAATTAAATTAAAAATTAAATTTTAGTAAACTGACTATTAAAGTGGGGAAAAGTGGTCACTAGATAAAATATTTTATTTAATATAAGCTTATTAACAATATATGATTTTATTTTTATTAAAATTTAGTAGTCAGTCGATCAAAGCTGCACGCATGCAAATGAACATTGCTCGTACATGTAAGAACTGTTAAATTCAAGAAAAAAATTTATTACCAAAGAATTTTCAATTTAAAAAAAACTTGTACTTAACCAAGATGATTTAAAATTTTTATTTTTTTCCTAGAATAAATTACAAAAACCTTTTAATTACTTTATTACTATAAACTTTAATTAAAAATAAATCTCCTTAAGTGCAAAAAACATTCGTATATAAATAATTTCATATATTTTTTCTCAAATGTACTATCATCTTCAATAGAGATTCTACTTGAATGAAAATCAATTATGTTCCTTCGAAAATTTGACCTGATTAATAATATTCAATCTGACATATTTTGAAACTTTTGGGTGTGTGTTAGAAACAATGTTTCATTCGAAAATACTAATCTCACAAGTGGTAAGGAAATTATTGGATACATTACGTCGGTTAAATCGAATGTTATTTTATCTGTATTTTAGGTTAGGATATATGTTGTAACATAAGTTATATTATGTAATTTTTAATTCTACTTTAATACATTCAATAATATATTATTGAAGGTAGCATTGAGGTTAGGTTAGCTGTCATATGGCGATTCGACGAAGTGTTGTGTTTCCGCTCTATACTTTTTCTTCTTTTTAGGATAAAATTTTAATCAACAGACTACTAAAAATTGAATGTTCTTTTAGTCAAACCATGAATTTTACATTTTAATAGTCAAACTGTGAAATAATAATAGTGTTCCAGGTTTTTCCTGGTATGATAGTAAGTTTACTAAAATTAAATTGCGAGTTTAGTAAATATTGATCTACAAAGTTTTTCAGTGTATAAAACTAAAGTTTACGTTATTATAAAGGGTCGTTATGATTTTATTGTTCATATTTTAAAGAATTTATTTTCCATATTAAGTGCCAAAAAATATTTTATTTCTGATTGTTTATTTCTGCGAAATATATCTGTTTGAATTTAACCTTAAATTTTACTGGACAACATGATATCTAGAGATTTTACCACCTATGATGATAAAAAAATAACAAAATCCTTAAATAATGTCGGATAGTAAAATTAAGGGTTAACTTCAAGCTAATATTTTGCAGCAATAAACAATTAAAAATAAAAATTATTTTTTAGCACTTTTAAATATGAATTCTTATGTATAAAAAGACTGCATGTGTTATAAAAATATATTTAAATATGAAAAATAAATTCTTGAAGATATGAAAATAAGCCCATACTGAACTCTTAATTACAACATGGTAGTATTTTATATTCAACAATATTTTTGGTTATGTGTGTATGATCGACTTAGGCCGAACATTGCCCTTTTGTCTCATAACCAACATTGGCACAAGTTACATAAGCCCCAGAATCGGCAGAATGTGAGGCCCCCAACCTAAGACAGTCAATATTGGCACAAACATTGGCCTTTACTCGTGAATCCAATGTTGGCAATACGATAATCGTCCGAAGTTACAGCCAATGTTGAAAGCCCGAGTATCAATAGACTACATAGAGCCAAGCAACGGCCACGTTGGCTAGCTCGGCAAACCCTGCTCGGGATATTGTCTCTGTCAAAAAAATTATTTTTTGTATTTTTTTCGGGATTTTGATCATTTTCTTGAGATTATCTAAAAAAATTTAGCCAATTTGTTTATTCTGGTTTCAGAATCGAATTTAGCTGAGAAAAATACATAGAATTACACCAGCATATTGCCCCAGGCAAAAGAAGTCTTTTTCGGGTTTTTTTTCGTGTTTTTGAGCAATTTTAATTTGAGATTATCTTAAAAATTAGAACCAATCTAGCAATTCTTACTTCGGGTTCGTTTAATAAAAATTCTTTAAAATACACTAGTGTAGTATCTCGAAAAAAGAAAATTTTAGGGCCCGTTTATTATTACCGTGCCATTATACTCAATATTTTACCACTGATTCAAAATTTCCCTTTTTTAAATTTTAACAAATTCAACAATTCAAAATTGCCACTTTTAATTACAAAATGTAAAATAAAATTGAAAATGTGTCTTTTACTGGCAAGATTGGAGATTTCTTGGAAGAAAAAAGCGTCACCCAATTCTTGGGAGAGACTGTAGAATCAGCCCTCGTAAAGAAGACGAGTTCTCCTGTTTTACTCGCAATTCGTATGCGGGTTTAAGTGTGTCTTCGAGCTGGCGTTACGGAATCACTGCAAGATCGTAGAGGGGAGACTTGGCGACTATCAAGGGGGTTGAAAAAAAGTATGCAGAAACCTCGACCAATTTAAAAATCTACCCTTCGCGAAACTTTGCTTTTTCCCTCCTACTCGCTGTTCAATATAGGTCTCTCTCCTCCCTTTCCATTCAGTAAATTCACGTCCTCTGCTTTTTTGATCGAGAGAGAGAGAGGAAAATACGAGATGTTGGAGGCAAGAAAATATGGGGGCTGTTGTTTTCACAAACGTGAGTTTGGCTTCGAACTTTAAAGCTCTGTACATATCTTCGTCGACGTGCCACTTCACCTTTTAATTCACTGTTTTCTTCGTTTATTTTCTACCTACTTTCGTCTCTCCGGCATTTCCAGCACCTGGAGCGTATCCGCAACCTTTTGTGCTTACTTCTCCCAACATTAATTATGCTTATTTCTTTAGTGCTTTAATTTTAAATTTGTTTGAGATTCTTAGCAACTGTTTGTTTTCGACTTTTCTCTCGTATTGAGATTTTATCTCAAAATTAGGTATATTCATTGCAATTGTGATTATTTTTGTAACATCAATAAATATGCAGAAGTGAGTCAATTATTATTATAGGATAATTTATGTATTTTTTATTATTCAGACTAAAAATAAAAAACTAGAAAATCCAAGGTCAGAATTGCTAGATTGGTTCTAATTTTCGAGATAATCTAAAAAAAAAAATTTAAAAACACAAAAAACTGTTTTTTTTTGTCTCGGACAATATTCTTGTGCATTTCTACGCATTTTTCTCCACTAAATTCAAATCGGTAGTCATAATAAAGTTTTCGAAAATTTTCGAGATAATCTCAAAAATCTGAAGAAAACAAATAAAAAACTTTTTTTTCCTAGACACTACTCTAGTGTGTTCCTACGTATTTTTCTCCGATGATTTCAAATCCAAAGTCAGAATAACCAGATTAGCTAAAATTTTTTTAGATAATCTCAAAAAGTTGCTAAATAACCGGAAAAAATAAAAAAAATTCCCTAGACAATATTCTTGTATATTCCTATCTATTTTTCTCCGTTAAATTCGAATCCGAAGACAGAAGTGACAGATTTTTTTAGATAATCTAAAAAAATAATATTTAGACTCGAATAATAAAATAATACAAAAATAATACAATAACTTGAAAAGTAGTTTTTTACTAGTTTTTTATTGAGTATTATTATTTAATATTGGATTTATTTTATTTAATATTATTATTCCCCATATTGAGTATTATTATTATTTTATTAGTTTTTTATTGAGTAATTTTTGTAGATTATTTTAATAAATTTATCCAACCTGACAATTGGGTCATCGAGTTTTGACTTATCTAGAAAAAAATACATAGATTTACGTTAATATTATGACCCAGGAAAAAAAGGTTTTTCGAACCTTTTTTCTCGTATTTTTTTCAGTTTTTTAAGTAGTAAGGTTATTTTCAATTTTATCTCGTGTTTTCTTACAGTTTTTTTAAAAATTTTTTTGAGTCCTTTCAGACTATTTTTTTTCTCTCGAAATCTAAATTAATTAAAAATAACTAATTATTAGTAAAAAAACATAACTAAACAATATTTAAAATTTGACTAAATGAATTAGTGAAGAGAATATTTGCTTAAAATATTAATTATTTTAACACAACCTAAAAATGAATTTAACTAATAATTAGTAATTTTTTACTAAACGATTAGTAGAAATATAACTATTTCAATTAGTGTCGGACTTTTTACTTACAAATTTTTTTATTCTTAACTAATTCAGATTTAGAGAGTGAATAATTTTTTGAGAATATCAAAAAGTTAAATTTAATAAGTAAATAAATAAATAAATATCTAAAAAAAAGCAAATCATTTGAAACTTATTAAATGGGATAAGCATTAAATTTATTTACAATAAATTTTTGTGGTTGTTTAATTAGTTCTTTAAACTGATTAAAAAAAAAAAAAAAAAACTGATTTTTTTTCCATTACTTAAATTAGTTTTACAATTTTAATAAAATTGATGTATGTAATTTAAACATTTTTTTACAGTTTTGAACGTTCATTTAAACGAAGTTTTATTTTCCCTGAAAATATTTTCAATAATAATTTTTACAACACAAAATTTGAAAAGATAAATCAATTTTTTTCGTAAATAAAATAATATTCTAAGATTAAATTTGAATTTGAAAATGTTAAAATAAAGATTTCGTTCATTTAAACGTTTAGGATTTCAAGTTCATAATTAAACATCTTTTTTAAATACAGAAAAACATTAATATTGTGACCCGATCTACAAAGTCTTTATTTATTTTTTTATTTTTTTATGTTTTTGAACACATTAAATGATGTTTAGAGGTAGCTTAAAGCTCATAAAGTTTCCTATTAAAAATGCATAGGGAAAAAAGACGTTTTCGTAGATTTGATATGGAATCTTGGAAAATTAGTAATTTTTAATCTGCTTCTATTTAGAAATGTTCAAAGAACAACATCCAATAATTTATTTTAAATTTCTTATTATTAACTATTTTTTTAGGCCCGCAAAAATACCCCATAAATTGCAAAATTATTGAAAAATCGTTTAAAAATATTTTTGACTATATTTTTGGATTTTTTTTGTTCGATTTTGAATAAATAACATAAATGTGGGTTGTTTTTAGTAGTTACTTCATGTAATTGCTAATTTGTTTAAACAAATTATTATTTTCATGTATAAACTTTTTATACAATGCAGCTAGAGACTTGCGTTTTTTTTTAAATTTAGCTACTTTTCATATATGATTCTACGAAACTTAAGGATCAAAAGTAAAATTTATTTATATCCATTGTTTAAACAAATTATTGTTATTATTTATACATATCTTTTTCTGTTCCAAAAATATAAAATTACAGAACCTATGAGAAGTGTAAGTATCTTGCTTTTCTGTATTAAAAATTACTAAGTAAAACAAAAGTTTGTTTTAACTATTTATAAAATCGTAATTTTATTTTTTAAGACTTATTTTCATTATATAAAATATAAAAAGTTGCAAAATTCACAAAAAAACCGCAAATCTTTGGCTTTATTTTATAAAAAGTTTATAACAAATAATAATTAATTATTTAAACAATGGTTGTAAGTGAAATTTAAGTTTTGGTTATATCATACAAGAAAAGTTATGAAATGTAAAAAAACCGCAAGATTCTAGCTTTATTTTCAAAAAATAGTGATAAATATTAAAAATAATTTGTTTACACAATAGTTAAAAATAAATTTTAAGTTTGATGCTTAAGTTTGGTTATATCATACATAAATATAACCAAATTTAAGCATCAAACTTAAAATTTAGAAACTTTCGGTTTTTTTCATTTTACAACTGTAAAATGAAAAAAAACCTCAAGTTTCTCGCTTTATTTGTGCAAAACTTGATAAATAATTAAAATAAATTGTTTAAACAATGGATATAAATAAAATTTACGTTTGCTGCTTAGGTTCGGTAAAATCATACATAAAAAGTATCAAAAAAACGCAAGTCTCTAGCTACATTGTAAATAAGAATAAAAATTTGTTTAAACAAATTAGCAGTTACATGAAATAATTATTAAAACCGCATACTTATGTTCATTATTCAAAATCTAGCAAAAATCTCACGAAAATATAGTAAAACACAATTTTAAACGATTTTTCAATAATTTTGCAATTTATGGGCTATTTTTGCGGTCCTGTAAAAAATAGTTAATAAAAAAAAAATTATAAATAAATTATTGGATGTTATTCTTTGAACATTTCTAAAGAGAAATAGCGTTATGCGATTAAAAAATATTAATTTCACAAGATTCTATATGGGGCATTCCACGTGACATTTTCATTCAACATTTTTTTTTGCTTGGAATAATTTTTTTCTGATTCTCTATGAAAAATAAGGAAACACGTATTTCTTTATTTTTTTATTGAAAAAAAATTGCAGAAGTTATGAATTTTTGAAATTTAACGTTTTTTGAAATAGAGCATTTTTAACCTTCGTTTTCCTCCGTTATTATTAGTAAATTGAAAATAATGCCCTACATAAAGTTTGTTCAATTTTTCTTAGATTTTTTAGGCATGTAGTGAAAAATAATGAATTTGCAACAAAAACACATGAAAATTTGAATTTACGCCTAAAAAGTGACTTTTCTCAAAAACCGAAGGTCTCGATTTTCAATTTTTTTCTTTCAATGCAGTTAATAAAGAAATTTTTCTCGTAAGTCTAAAAGTGGTGCTCTTTAGCGTTTTAATCATATTTGCATTTATATAGTTTACTTTTACATTTTTTTAAATTTTAACCTTCTGTTACAAAACAAAAGAACTGTTACACACAGGAATTTGTAAGTTGAAGTTGTTTCATTTCTATAATTCATAATTTAAACTTTTTACAACAAGGAATTATTATAAATATCATTGAAACATTAAAGAGCACCACTTTTAGACTTACGAGAAAAATTTCTTTATTAATCAGTGACTGCATTGAAAGAAAAAAATCGAAAATCGAGACCTTCGGTTTTGAGAAAAGTCACTTTTTAGGCGTAAATTCAATTTTTCATGTATTTTTGTTGCAAATTCATTATTTTTTACTACATGTCTAAAAAATCTAAGAAAAATTGAACAAATTTTATGTAGGGCATTTATTTTCAATTTACTAATAATAACGGAGAAAAACAAAGGTTAAAAATGCTCTATTTCAAAAAACGATAAATTTCCAAAATTCATAACTTCTGCAATTTTCATTCAATAACAAAATAAAAAAATACGTGTTTCCTTATTTTTCATATAGAATCAGAAAAAAATTATTCCAAACAAAAAAAAATTTTGAATGAAAATGTCACGTGGAATGCCCCATATAAAATCCACGAAAACGTTTTTTTTTTTGATTCATTTTACATGTGAAACTTCTTGGTCTTTGAACTACCTCTAAATATAATTTAATTCGCAAATAAAAAATATGTGTATTTTTTCGCCAAAAAATAATCCTAGGGGGTGTCAGCATTGAGAATAAAAATTTTTTTCCAATGTGTTTTTAGACCACTTTAGTGAATACTCTAGTGTTTCTAACGATATTTGTTAATATTGATCTCCACACTTACAATTAGTATCCGTCTTACTTCTTACCAAACGTTAATGTTACAAACTTGTTTAGTAACGTATACAATATGTCTCTTGTCTGACTCAACGCAGATGTTACTACTGAGAGTTTAAGTCATAAGTGAAATGTGGTCTTGTCTGGCTAAATATTGGCGCTACTACTGAAGTTTTGCTTAAGTCCAGTCCACTGTTGACTCGTCTGACCAATTATTGTTACTACTTAAATTTTGTTCAAGAATTTTGTCCTTCCAACTAAACACAATTCACGTCATTAAAAGTTGAAATCTAAAATTTAAACAAGGTTATATAAAACCTTTTATATAATTTAACAAATTACCCTAAAACCAATTTAATAAAATTCTAAAATGAAAACAAACTTTTTTAAATAACTAATTAAGAAGGTTCTATCGCAAATAAAATTAACATTACAATTTTAATAAAATTTGCTCCACTGGTAGATAATAATGTTATAATGATGCAGTTAAATTTTTAAAACCTCAAGACACTTTTGAAAAGAAATAAATCTAATTCTTAATCCATTTAATAACTTTTGAATGAATGTAGAAAAAAAGAATTATAATTTCTAAAGATATGATTGAGTTATAAAGTTTTCTAGACATTTGGTCGATTTGTGAGAACCTTCCCTATCTTGATGGCACTTATCCCCTTTATTTTCTCGACTTTCATACTGACGCTCATTCAAGAGCTTTTTATTAGCCGTGTTCGACTCTTTTTATTTTTTTTTCTTTTCTTTTTTTTTTTTTTTCTTTGAGTGGTATCTCATTTTCCTTTGGCATTCATTCACTTTTTGTAACCCGTCGTATCTCGGCCATTTTATCCCTTGTCATTTTTGTTCACGTTTTCATTCGCCGGATTCTCATCACCGCGCGCGAGCCGACCTCAAGATGTCCTTAATAAGCTCATTTATCGCAAGCTCGCCCAGCTCGACGTCATTAAGGCTGCAAAATGATAGAATAAAGGGTCTAATAAAGACAAATTCTCTTTCACCCTCACCTTTCTTTTATTTCACGTCATTAAGTCATTAAGGCCGCGTTATTGTGCAGCAAAAAGCTTTAAAATGTAAGCTTAAATCTTTATTTCCCTCTCGTAAAAAAAAGCTCTGTGAATTGTCATGTTTCAATTTTAGGGAAAAATTGTTTATAATTGACTAAAATTAAAATTCTTTAAAGTTGATTAATTATTTTTTAAAGGTGTTAAAACATTTTTAATTTTCATTTATTTTATTATTTGTTTATTTATTTTAATATTAATTGTTTATAAAATTCGAAGAATCGTGTTTAAATGAAAAAAAAAGTTAGAAGTGATGATTTTTTTTTTAAAGGAGACTTCCGAGGACGTAAAAGTCTTTTATAGAATTAAGTGCGAACATTGACTGGATTCACATTAGTTGGATAATGACGTTTAAAAATCTTCTAAAAGTGCTCGGTCATCGCTGGATCTGGATTCTTTGCAGCAGGACGACGAGAGCAAAAACGAGAGTATAAAAAACTGATGAGAGTACTGAGAATGGGGATGAAGAAATGTTATAACAAAACTGGCAGTAAAAAGAGTTTTAGGTATCCTCTGGGATTAAGTCCTCGTAAAGTTTTTCAACGCGATACGAAAACGCGCGATTGCCAGGCAATCGCGTACTTTAAATTGTTTCGCCAATCGATTTAAATTCACGACACTTGTTTTGAAAAAAGCGACAATAAAGTGGACACATGTAAAGTACGAGAAAAAAAAGGTTGGATTAGTTTTAACTTTTACAGGTAAATAATTTGCAAGAAATAATTGTAGATTCAAATAATAAAAATTAGAAAATTGAAGAATTTGAAGGATCTGAGAAAAGACGAAAATAATTGACAGATCATAACAAAATTCAAAAAAATGGCTACATAATTAGATAACTGAAAAAAATATTTTATAAAATTAGATAATAAATATTAAATTAAAATAAAATAGTTGAAAAATTATAGGAATAACTGTTGGAAAGACAAGCAAATAGAACAACTGGATTGAAAATCGAAAAAAGTAATTGAAATTAATGAATATAGTAAAAAGTTGAGGAAATAAATTTAAAATTTAAGAATTAAATTAAAATTTGAAAAAGTAATTGATAATTGACAAAAATGCGAAATGACGAATATAATTGACAATTGAAAACATAATTCGAAAAATGACTAGATTAATACACAACAGAATAAAATAATTCAAAAAATCAAAGAATAATTAAAAAATTTTAGATACCTAATAATTGAAAATTAAAAAACTTATAGGAAATACTTGAAAAGAGCGGAAAATAATTAATAATTGAAGAAAATAGTTCAAAAATGACGAGAATAATTGAAAATTTGAAGAAAATTTGTTAAAATTATGGAAAATATTTGTCAATTGAAAACACAATTCGAAAAATAACTAGATTAATAGACAACTGGGAAAAAAAGTTAAGAAATTAAGGAAATTATAGAAATAATTGTTGGAAATAATTGCACATTGAACAACTGGATTAAAAATTGAAAAAAATAATTAAAATTAAAAAAAATAATCAAAAATTGAAGAAAGCAATTAAAAATTAAAAATTTAAATTTAAATTTAAAGAATATACTTAAAAATTGAAAAAAGTAATAAAAAAAGCCAAGAATTAATAAATTTAAAAGAAAAAAATTGAAAACTGAAGATGAATGGAAAGAAAGATTGAAGAATAGAATTAAGACTGAAAGAAAATAATTAAAGGCTATAATTTTTCAATATTAAAGAAATAATTAAAAATTACAGAGTGGATTTTTCAACTTAAAGAAAATAAATGAGAATTAAAAAGAATAGTGCTAAAAGTAAATGATTAAATTGCAATTTTAAAACAATCTTTTTGAGTAAAAAACAAAATTGAAAAAATCCGAGAATTATTGAATATTGAAGAATTAATTGAAAATCGATCAAAATAATTGAAAATTTAAGAAAATATTTGAAAACTGAAAGAAGTAACTAAAAATTAAAGAAATACTTTGGAAATTAAAGAATTAAATTGGAATTTTAAGAAAATAAATAATTTTTTTTTATCTAATAACTAAAAGAAAAATTATAAAATGACGAAAATTTTTAAACATTGACGAAAATAATTAACCTTTAAAGAAACTAATTAACAATTGAAAAAAAAATTGTGAGAATAATCGGCACTCAAACAAAATTTTTTTTAAAATTAATAAATAATCTTAAAATTGTTCTTCTTAAATTTTATAATTATTCAATTCTCAATTGAAAGCTGATAAAAATTTTGGAAAAAATTGTAGATAATGAATAAAAATTGAAGAAATCAATTGGAAATTGAAGAATTGTATTGAAATTTTAATAAAATAATTAATAATTGAGAAAATGCGAGAATTATTAAATATTGAATAAAATAATTGAAAAACTAACAATGCAATTAAAAATTTAAGGAAATAATTGAGAATTGAAGAATATCGAAATGTCAATTCAATATTTTAGAGCTTTGGAGTAAACTACATTTTCCATTATAATCTTATTTTCTGTAAATGTAGTTAAATCGATTTTCCTCAAAATAGACTCTAAATTTAAGTGATTTGTTTTATCTAATTTTTAATTAGGAATTAAGTAAGATTAATAATAATTTCTTCATGCAATAAAAAAGAAATATTTTGAGATCTATAATACAAATTTTATGTAAAGAAATTTAATTAAGTAGTTTTGTTTAATAAAAATAACGTTAAAAGTTTTGAAACAACAAATTTTGTAATCATTAAGAAATAAAAAAATTATTTTAGGAAGGTATTTAAGACACTTATAAAATATTTAAGAATGGTGCTTGTTTTCTTTTCAATGATTTAGTAATTAATGATATTTCCTTATTTATTATTATTATTATTATATTACTTTTTAACAAAAATTTAAAAATTAAAAAATGATTATAAAATTTAAACATAATAGAATAAAAAATTATAGGAATAACTGTTGGAAATAATTGCAAATTGAACAACTAGATTGAAAATCGAAAAAAATCAAAATTAATAAAAATAGTAAAAAATTGATGAAATAAATTTAAAATTTAAGAATTAAATTAAAATTTGACAAAATAATTGGTAATTGAAAAAAAATTCAAAAATGGTGAAAAGAATTAACAATTGAAAACATGATTTGAAAAATGACTGGATTAATGCACAACTGAAAGATATAAATGAAAAAATTAAACAAAAAATATTAAATTAAAAACGAAAGGTTTCACTTTATATATAAGTCGAGATTTAATAATTAGGTAACAATTATTACCTAATAATTAAATGACAAAAAATATTAAATTTAAAGAAAATAATTGCAAATTGAAAAATTAAGGAAATTATAGAAATATTTGTTGGAAATAATTGCATATTAAACAACTAGATAAAAAATCGAAAAAAAAGTTAAAATTAAAAAAAATTATCAAAAATTGAAGAAAGCAATTAAAAATTTAAGAATGGAATTGAAATTTAAAGAATATACTTAAGAATTGAAAAAGGCCGAGAATTAATAAAGATATAAGAAAACAATTATAAACTAAAGAATGAAAAGAAAAATTAAAGAATGCAATTAAAAATGACAGAAAATTATTGAACAATTCTATTTGAAGTTGAAGAATCTTAATGATAATCGAAAAAGCATAGTAGAAAAAATGCAATAATTTTTTAATATTAAAGAAAATAATTGAAAATTAAAAAGGGGAATTTTAATTTAAGGAATAAATAAGAATTGAATTTAAGAATTGAAGAGAATAGTGCTAGAATTGAATAATTGAATTGAAATTTTAAATCAATTTTTATGAGTTAAAAAGTAATTTAAAAATCCGAGAATTATTGAATATTGAGGTATTAATTATAAATCTATAAAAATAATTGAAAATTGAAGGAAATATTTAAGAACTGAAGAAAATAATCAAAAATTAAAGAAATAAATTGAAAATTAAAGAATTAAATTGAAATTTTAAGAAAAGAATTGATAATTAAAACAAAAATTACAATATGACGAAAGTATTTAAATATTGACGGAGATAATTAACAAATGACAAAATAAATTCGAAAAATGGTGAGAACAATCGGTATTAGAACGAAAAATTTTGTAAAATTAATGAATAATGATAAAATTTTGTTCTTCTTAAATTTTATGATTATTCAAATGTCAATTGAAAAATGATGAAACTTATGAAAAAAAATGTATAAAATAAATGAAAATTGAGGAAATCACTTGGAATTTCAATAAAATAATTAATAATTAAGAAAATATTAAATAAATATTAAATTATTAAATGTTTGATATTTGATATTGTTGAATAAAATAGTTGTAAAACGAAGAATGCAATTGAAAATTTAAGAAAATAATTAAGAATTAAAGAATATCGAAATGTCAATTCAACATTTTAAAGCTTTGGAATAAACTACATTTTTAATTAATCTTATTTTCTGCAAATGCAATTAAATTGATTTTCATCAAAATAGACTCTAAATTTAATTGATAAGTTTTATCTAATTTTTAATTAGGAATTAAATAAGTTTAACAATAATTTCTTTATGAAGAAACATAACGGATTCAAACATAACGGATTTAAAAGAAAAAAATATCTTAGTGCTAAACTTTAGGAGTGGACAGAATGAAAGAATAAATGAATCTTGTGGATTATTTGAAACATTAATGACGCTGAAGTGCGCAACGTTTCCGAGAAACGAACAAATAGAATAAATTAAGAAAAAGATATTTTTAAAACTTTTCCGGTCAAATTAAGTTTTAAAATTGTTTTTAGTTTTAGTATAAAGCTAATTCAATAAATAATTAATCATATTTAACAATAGAATATTTTAAATATAATATACAAAATTTTGTTCGTTTTTCAGAAACATTGCGCACTTCGACAGAAATCTAAAAAATCGTTGCCTTAGTTTGTAATAGTAATTATTCAAAATTCAAAAACGCGGATAAATGTCAAAATAAGGATTTTTGTGATTTCAGGTGTTAAAGGGTTAAGAATTATATCAACTAGTATCTTAGCTCTACAATAAAAAAATAATAATAAAGAATAACATAATAATAAATATTATATAAACTACGATTATTTTATATTGAATAACATTGTAGAATCATAAAATATAAAAAAGAAGTTGCGAATGATAAAGTGAATAGAAAATTGGCATACTATGAGTCGTAAACAGGACAAACATCGAAATATTTGCTTAGATTCGAAATCAATAGACAATCTTACAAAGAAGGTTCAATGGACTGCGAGAAAATATTCACTGGGGCGAAAGCTTTAAAGTGGAAAGGACGATTTGAGGCTGAAGTTATTCGAATATATATTCTTGGAATGCTTTGAGTTCGTACAAGACCCACTTTTATGTAAAAGAAAAAAAAACTCATTCTGTGGTATTGTAGGAGAATCAGAATATAATATAATAATAAGAATGGAAATATAAAGGATCGAGTATAAGGATATTGAAATAAGTCGGCAGTAATGGACTTAAGCCGAATAAATGAAAGAAGGGTGGTAAAATAATGAGGATAGATTACGCAGTTAATTACACTTTCTGTTTAGAACGAAAAGGGATAGATGAGAGTGATTGGAAAAGGACTTTAGTGGATAGGATCCTGGAAAAGGATTTTTAGCATCAATTAAAATTGCGAAACAGTAGATAATCTCGAGTAGTGCATGTGCTACAAAATCGAGTAAGTAGAATTCAATTTACAAAGTTAGTTTCTAGTTAATTACAATCTGGTAAAATGATGCTATTTTTCGTTTAAATAAAGAGGGAAGCAAACTTTTTGAAATACAAGGATATTTAGAAACAAAAACAGTAGTGAAAATAAAGGAGATAACAAAATATAAAAGAAATTAATAGAATGAAGTAAAATAAACAAGCTTTTTTTAAAGTAGTTTTAGGAAAAGTATGTTCTTTATTTTTTCAAATAGAGCTTTAAATTGGAAAGCTTAATTTTGACTGATATTGATTTTAATTTAGTAGAAAGGGTTTTGGATTTTAAGAAGCTTTTATTTTACCAATTGGAGCTTTAAGTTGATAATTTGGAGGTGGGGAATTTAATTTTGACCAATTGGAGCTTTAAATTAGAAAATTGGGAGATAGTAACATAATTTTTACCAATGGAGCTTTAAATTGGTAAGTTGGGGTAGGAAACATAATTTAGACCACTTGGGGCTTTAAACCATCAAAGACAAAGTAAAACAGGTTAGGTTTTATTTTTACAAAGTAAAGCTTAAAATAGGTATGGTGGGTGTGGAAGAAGATAGTTTTTGCTAACTGGAGCTTTCAACTGGCCAAGTGGAAACGGAAAGCTTTTTTTAAACCAACTTGAACTTTATATTCGTATTTCGTACAGAGGCGTCTGGAGGTTAAAAAGCTTTTTTTACAAATCGGAGCTTTTAATTAGAAAATTAGGCGAAAGAAACATAATTTTTACCAATGGAGCTTTAAATTGGTAAGTTGGGGTAGAAAACATAATTTTGTCTAATTTAAACTGTAAACTATCGAAGACAAAGTTAAAGATGTAGGAACTTTATTTTATGAAAGTTAATATTAAAATAAATATGGTGGGCATGAAAAAAGATAGTTTTTATTAACTGGAGCTTTCAACTAATGAAGTGGGGATGCAGAGCTTTATTTAGACTAACTTGATCTTTGTATTAGTAAATAGTGTCCTGAAAGTTAAAAAACATGTATTTTACCAATTAAAGGGTTAAATTAGAAAATTGAGCGCGAAAAACAAAACTTTTACGAATAGAGCTTTAAATTGGTAAGTTGGGGTAGGAAACATAATTTTATCCAATTGAGGCTTTAAACCATTAAAGACAAAGTTCAAGATGTAGGAACTTTATTTTATGAAAGTTAATATTAAAATAAATATGGTGGGTATGAAAAAAGATAATTTTTATTAACTGGAGCTTTCAACTAATGAAGTGGGGATGCAGAGCTTTATTTAGACTAACTTGATCTTTGTATTAGTAAATAGTGTCCTGAAAGTTAAAAAACATGTATTTTACCAATTAAAGGGTTAAATTAGAAAATTGAGCGCGAGAAACAAAACTTTTACGAATGGAGCTTTAAATTGGTAAGTTGGGGTAGGAAACATAATTTTATCCAATTGAGGCTTTAAACCATTAAAGACAAAGTTAAGCAGGTTAGGTTTTATTTTTACGAAGTAAAGCTTAAAATATGTATAATGGATGTGGAAGAAGATAGTTTTTGCTAACTGGAGCTTTCAACTGGACAAGTGGGTATGAAGAGCTTTGTTTAGACCAACTTGAACATTATATTAGTACAGAGGGGTCTAGAGGTTAAAAAGCTTTCTTTTACTAATTGAAGCTTTTAATTAGAAAATTGGTCGAGAAACACATAATTTTTACCAATGGAGCTTTAAATTGGTAAGTTTGGGTAGAAAACATAATTTTGTCCAATTTAAGCTGTAAACCATCAAAGACAACGTTCAAGATTTTAAAACTTTATTTTCTAAAAGTCAAGCTTAAAATAGGTATGTTGGGTGTGGAAGAAAATAGTTTTTACTAACTGGAGCTTCCAACTATTAAAGTGGGGATGCAGAGCTTTATTTAGTCCAACTTCAACTTAATATTAGTACATAGGGTTCTGGAGGTTAAGAAGCTTTTATATTACGAATTGGAGCTTTAAATTTTTATTAAGTGAGAGAAACATAATTTTTACCAATGGAGTATTAAATTGGTAAGTTGGGGTGGGAAACATAATTTTGACCAATTGGAGCTTTCAACTGATCATGAAAGCTTTATTTCTACCAATAGAGGCTTTAAATAAGTGTAACAGGGTTCGAAAGTTAAGAAACTTTAAAAACTTGATCAGTGTGAGCTGAATAGATTAATTTTGACAAATTAGAGCTTTCAGTTCTTAAATTGTAAGTGAAAAGCTTTATTTTGAGCAATTTTCTGTACAAAGTTTACCATTGGGAGCTTTAAATTGGGAAAATGTGATTGAGTAACTTAATTTTGCCTACTTTAAGTTTTTCATTATCAGAAAAAAATATATAATAAGTGCTTTTTTTATTCAACTGGAACTTTAAATTGGTAAAAAGCTATATTTTGACCAATTTGGACTTTAAAAGTAGAGAACTTCTTTTCGAAAAAGACATGAATTAAAATAGAGTTTTTGTTACCAATGGAAAATTGAAATTAATTTTGTAATTTGAAGAGTTTTGCTTTGACTAATTGAAGCTTTTGATTTGTGAAGTATACAAGCTGTTTACCATGTTGAACATTAAAGTGATAAAATCGGAGTCAAAAAGCTTTAGTGTAAAGTAAATCGGCTTTCAACTGGGGAACTAAAGGTAAGGAGCTTTATTTGCACCAATTATATTTTGAAATTTGTGTAATGAGGATAGAATAATTCCAATTTGACGAATTTAATGTTCCTAATATGAAAAGAGGTTTAAAAAGTTAGAAAATTTATTTTTATTAGTTAGAACTTTAAATTGGTATAGTGAGCTTTTTTAGTGGTAGAGCTTTTTTAATGACAATTGGATCTTAAAATTGTTGAATTTCAATTGATTAGAAAATAGGACATTAATTTATTAAAACAAATATAAATATGATACGTTAGCAAAATTATTTTGACTTTTACAGCTTACATTTCCTAAAACTATACAAACTCCAAAATAACTTTTACACAATTTTCAGTGAAAATTTTCACGAGAATTCCAATTATTTTCCAGATAATAATTCTAATTCTAATTAGAAATATCGTAGATACTTTGTGAAATATGTCATGTAATTTCCGGGACAATAAAATTTTGTAGAATATCCTGGAAAAATCACAAAGGAATTAAAAGACAGAAAATTATTCCTGACAATCTTCTGCAAATTTTTATTGTACTTTTATCGAAATAGAGATTTCGATATTCTGGTGGAAATAAAAAATTTTATTGCCACCATTGTTTAAGATAAACAACTTCTTCATAGTTCTTCAATGAAAAATACAAAAAACAACATGATTCTATTTGAATTTAATGAAAAGTTGATTTTAAACTAGTTATCTAATTTTGAATTTATTAACATTTTTTTTATGTCGATATTTATTAACATTATTCATAATTTCTTTTAAATTTAATCATCTTTCAATTATTTTCATATCTTTAGAAATTTTAATATTATTTTTATTAATAATTTTATATAATTATTTATCAATAATTAATATAGAATATTTCATTACAATTTATTGATACATTATTGTATGTAAAGGAATTTTAGGATTAACTTTATTAATTTTAATAATTCAATTTAAACGTATAAATAAATTTAAATCAATTAATTTTAATTTATTTTGATAATTTTAAAGAATTGCCCTTAATAAGAATTTTTATTTCTTTTATATAAAATAGTTTAAAATAAAACATAATATTAAACTTTTGGAAAAAATTGTTAAGGAAAAAAATGTACCTTTTCGTGAGTAGAATTAGTAAAAAAATATTTAAACAAAAAAAAAAAAATAAATAAATTTTTTATACATTTTTTTCTTCTGGATTCCTGCTCTAAGACGAATAACCTTTACATATCAATACATAACAATAAAAAATTTTTTTTTCATTAATGTTTAAATATTTTTTTCCTAATTCTGCGCATAAAGAGGTACATTTTTTTCCTTAACAATTTTTCCCATAAGTCAGTTGTTCTTAAGTTGCCAACAATTGAAAAAAGGCTAATTTTATAAACAAATAATCTTCCTTAAGAATTATCGTAGAGCATTTTTTAAAAAATCGTTTTAAAGGTGACAAAAAATACTTTCAAATGCCATTTATAGCATCAAAATGTGATGATTTCTTCAAAAATTGTATTAATTTGAAATTTTTCAAAAATTTTTTTTTGTAATGCCCTTGCACAAACAAAATACAAAATAATTCAAGTAGGTTTGAAATGTTTAACATAACCTAAATTGTTTATTTAATCATTAGTGACGAATAAAATATTCGTTAGTTCGACGCCTCCTGTTGATAAAATGCTTATTCAATTGTCAAAAATATATCATTCTAATTCAAAGCTCAGTTCAATATGAAGCTTGTTCATAGTCCGTGTAATATGATTCCAATTCAATGTTCAGAATAATAGAATGCTAACTCAAAATTTCATTTAAAATAATTAAAATTCAAGTTTACGTACAATAAATATTAAAATATCAATTAAACTATTATATTGTTTTGGGCTTTTTCATTTTTAGGTGTAAAAATAATAAAAATTTTCTATTTATTATCAATAATTTTATTAATGATATTTCTAGTTTAAAAAAACAAGTAACATAAAATTAAGATTTTAACATTTAGATTTAGGATTTTAAAAAATGTAAGTAGTTTTTTAATCTTTTAATCATAAATATCAACGTTTTAGACAGATCTTAGTATACTTAATTCTAGATTATTATATGTATTTTAAATGCTTGATATTGAAAATATACTTTTTAATAATTCTTTATAAATGATAAACAAATATAAGTTTAATAATAAATTTTATTAATTATAAAAATTATATGTTAAATATAAAGCATTTAAAATACTTATAACCTAGATCAATAATTCTAAGAATTATCTAAATTGTTGGTATTTTCAATTAAAAGTTTTAAAAATAAGATAACTTGGTTTTAAATTTAATAATTTTCAGATCTAAATATCATACTATTTTGTTTATAAACTAGAAATTTCATACATTAAATTATTCATACTAACAGAAAAAATTAAATTATTTGTACATCTAAAGACGATTAAAGATTAAAAAACTAGTTACTTCTTTTAAAAATCCTAAGTCTGAATGTTTAAGATCTTAATTTTGTGTTACTTATTTATAAACTAGAAATATCATTAATTAAATTATTGATAATAATTAAAATAGAAATAATAAAATTAAAAAAAATTTATTAATTTTACACCTAAAAATGAAAAAGCATAAACTAATATTATAGTTTAATTGGTAGTTTAATATTTATTGTAAGTAAACTTGAATTTTAATTATTTTAAACGAAATTTTTAGTTAGCATGATATTATTCTAAACATTGAATAGGAATCATATTACACGGACCATGAACTAGCTTCATATTGAATTAGAATTATATATTTTTGACAATTGAACAAGCATTTTATCAACGGGAGGCATCGAGTTCATACATTAAGAAAAAGAACGGAATTTTATATTAGTTATTCTCATAACGGAGTATACGTGGAATTTTTCTAGTAAGATAAGTTAGACACACCTAGGTAGATATTGTTCCTTATCTGTATACCTGCATTGAGTTCGTGTTATGGTCTCAGAGTCCGGTACGCTTCTTTTAGTCGAAGGACACATTAATATATCATATTAAAATTATTAATTAAATTTAATATTTTTCTTTTTCTCTGGCGCCCAGGTAATGAAGAGACTTTTCATATTTCTCAAATTTCCAATTAAGGCCAGGTTACTCTGAACAATTTTGAAAAAATCAAAATTTTTTTTTTCCATAAATTGCCACTGTATACTCGTAGAAATAGTATAGAATTAATCTCGAAGAATAGCAAGACCGAGAAGCAGGTATAAAAAAGTGGGGAGCAAGGCACTTTCCTGATAGGGCCAACAACAGACGTGTTGATCGAGCTGAGCTAGAAGCTACTGAAACGTCTAAGGATCACAGAACTGCTTTAAGAAATGCAAGAATTCTTCAGAATGATGCTTACGAAGACGAGGAAGGAATTGTGTATGCAGCTGGAATGGATATGTAAGTAAAATTCACTTTTTTACGATTTTTCACGAATAAAAACTTTGAACTAATTTTTCTCCAAACCACGTTTTTTCGCATCGATCACACTCTCATTTCAAAACTATTGCACTTATCGATATGAACCAAACGGCATTTTACTCTTTAGATGCCTGGCTATGGTCTCAAGCAGAACCAGAAATATTCATTATTATTTAAAAAAGTTATAAACAATTAAAAGTGAAAAAACAGGTTAAAAAAATTCAAAAATCCGCCATTTTTTTTTTTTTTTTTTTCATTGAAAATGTTTCATTCTGCTTGAGGCCATAGCCAATTCGATACAGAACATAAAACCGTTTTGTTTTTTGCTTTCAGATAATTCTTAATAAAGTTTATTACTTAACATTTTTTGTATTATAAAGAAAATGTATTGAAAAAAATCACGTTTTTCAGAGTAAGCTGGCCTTAAATAATTTTTGTCGACAAATCGAATCCCTTCAATGTTTCATAAAAAAAAAGTTTTTCCCTTGACTATCTCTTTGAATCTAGCCTCCTCAACCAACGACAAAAACAGAACAAAAAAAAAAGAAAAGTAATAAATAAAAAGTGAACGAGGTAGAAGAAAAAATAAAGTGAAATGAGTGTAACGCGCGGTTATTTAAAAAATGTTGAGCATTAAAGCACATGTAGCTGGTCCAAGCTAAATGGGAACGAGCGACACATGATTTGTAAATCTGTCTTGTGTGTGAACACGAGTGGAGATAGTGTGTACGTTGGTTGAGATTTACGAGAACACAGGTGAAGATAGGGGGTAGTCTAGAGCAGCTTTCTGACCCCTAGCTCTCCATTAGTGAAACGTCCCGCGCACAACGTGGAGCCAGTAATGCTCTACCGTCCCACTTATTGTAATTTGATTACGTCACACTCCTTTCCCCCGAGTTTCTGGGAGGTTTGCCGTTCCTCTGATGCAGGAGCGCCAGCACCATGGATTTTAATGAGATTTCTGCTTGCAGATAATTCCGTTCGATGGCCCCAAAGATAAAGCGCCGTATTCGCCCAGCAGCATATGCTATTATCGACACCGAAGTGTTCTCCCTTTCTTCCACCGTTACCTATATGTCGTCAAGAGAAAATTACTTTTTTGTTTTGTCACGATAATCGCGAGCCAGTATAGGCTCAATTACCAAGCAAACGATATAGGCGGAAACCGTGACGCGATGAGATTTTCTTTTCAGATAACAGCTACAAAAAAAAGTTAGAAAGTTACTTTCCTTTAAAAATCTGAGATTACGCGATTTTATCCCGGAATTTAGATAGGAATTAAGTAAGAGTTGGGGGGGGGGGGAAGAAACGAATTAGAAACTGGTTTCAAAGAAGAAGGAAAAATGAATTAAAAAAGGGAATATACGATTGGAACAGGAATAGAAAATTGGAATTTAAATATAGTGTGTAAAAGTTATAAACATTCTTTTGAGATTTTCGACATTTCTTGGAACAAATTTAAAAACAGCATTGAGAAAATTTTGCTAAATATTACCGACGATTAATTATCATTTTTTCATTTTTCTTTAATAGTTAATATTTATTTCTTATTGAAAATGTACAATGACTTTATTTATTACTATACTATGTTTTGTGTACTTTTATCGTTTGTATTACCCTTAAATGATCTTGTATTGTGAAGACAGTAAATAGATAGATGAATAAATTTGGGAATCCTAGTTAAAGAAAGATATCTTAGCACTGGAAAAAATATAAAAACGTTTTCTAAAGAATTGCATTTTCATTCAGGACAAGAATTATTATAAGCGTAATTATTGTAACGCGAAAGTTGGCAATTTTATTCAATTTTGAGTAAATTTTCAGAATTGACAACCGCAATTAAATAATCAAAATAACATAAAATTTGTGAAAATCATTGCAAAAATATAATTATAAATTATTGACAAAAGTATTTGACATTGTAAATTTGAAGAATGAAAATTATAGTTTTGAAAATAATTGAAAAATATCGAAAGAAATTAAAAGTTAGTTAATAAATAATGAAACTAATTTGATATTAAAAGAAATAATTAAAACTGAAAAAGTTTTAATTGAAAAAATTAAAAAATATAATTGAAACTTGCGGAAATTGAATTTAAAATTTATGAGAAAATATTGAAAAATAATGAAAATAATGGAAGATATTAATTTATTGCAATTTTAAACAAATAGTTTTAAAAAATACAGAATATTTGTGAAGTAGAAGAAAGTACCTTATTACGAAATGATTTCAAGAATTTTAAATTTTGGAAAGTAATTTTAACGTTATAGAAATAATCGACAATTGAAGAAAATAATGGAAATTTGAGATAAATAATTAAAATTTTCGGAATTAATCAACAAATGAAGAGGCTAGCAAAACTGCAACCAAAACTCAATAAAAAAACCAAATTAATGATAAAATAACAAAAATCTAAATGATTTATGATCAAAAACAATAAAACCAAATATAATAGAAGTTTGAGAAAAATAATTAAAGAATGATTGAAACATTGATAACTGGAAACGATAACATAGATTTGAGAAAATAAATGGAAATTTAGGAAATTAATTGAAAAATTATTAATATATCTAATTAAAAGGTGGAAAAAATAATTGCTAAAGTGTTAAGAAAATGAAAATTGAAAAAAGTAATTGTACTATAAAGATAAATAATTGAAAATTAAGGGATTTGATTGAGTAATAGTAAAAATAATTAAAAATTGAAGAAATTGATTGCAAATGATTGCAATAATTGAAAATTGAAGAAAGAAATTGAAATTTAATTAATAAATAATATTACTAATTTGATATTAAAGGAAATAATTAAAAATGAAAAAGTTTTATTTTAAAAAATTAAGGAAAATAATTTAAACTTGCGGAAATTTTGAATTTAAATTTAGGGAAAAATTAAAAAATAATGAAAAT
Source organism: Ganaspis brasiliensis (assembly GCA_037103525.1). Lineage (NCBI taxonomy): Eukaryota > Metazoa > Arthropoda > Insecta > Hymenoptera > Figitidae > Ganaspis > Ganaspis brasiliensis. The sequence continues at coordinate 866,441 of JAZKLR010000234.1, forward strand.
TATTGAAGAGAATTTTTGAATAATCATAAAAATAGTTGAAATTTGTAGATAATAATTGCAATTTTAGAAAAATAATTTTAAAAACTGCAGAATATTTGTGAAGTAAAAGAAAGTACCTTATAACAATATGATTTTAAGAATTTAAAATTCAGGAAAATAATTACAACATTTATTATAGAAATAATCGAAAATTTATTGAAGAAAATAATGAAAATTTAAGATAAATAATTAAAATTTTTGGGATTAATCAACAAATATACAAAATAATATAAAAATTGTGAAAATTATTGCACATGAAAGAAAATAATTAAAAATTGACGAAGTAATTGAAATTTGAGAAAAATAATTGGAAAATGATTAAAACATTAAGAAGGGGGATACAGTAACTTAGATTTGAGATAATAAATTAAAATTTAGGAAATTAATTGAAAAATGATTAAAATATCTAATAAAAAGATGGAAAAAATAATTGCAAAAGTTTTAAGAAAATTAAAATTGAAAAAAGTAATTCTACTATTACATGAATAATTGAAAATTTAGGGATTTAATTGAGGAATAGTAAAAATAATTAAAAATTGAAGAAATTGATTGCAAATGATTGCAATGATAATTGAAAATTGAAGAACATTTATAAAATTTGACAAAAATATTTCAATATCTGGGAAATGAATTGAAGAGCAATAAAAATAATAAAAAATTCGAGAAAATATTTGCAAAATAATAAAATATTTAAAAATTGAAGAAAATAATTTTTATTTGTGAAAAATAATTTAAAAAATTACAATATATATTTGTAATAAAATAAAATTATTGCAGAATAATAAAAATAATTGTGAATATAAAAAATAAGAGGAATTAGAGATAAATAATAAAGAAAATTAGAAAACTAATTAAAAAATAATTTAAAATGACTAAAAGTAATTTAAAAATGATCGAAATTAATCAACAAATATTCAAAATAATATAAAAATTGTGAAAACTATTGCAATAATAAAAAAAAACTTATAAATTTGCGAAAGTATTTGACATTTGAGAAAAATAATTGAAGAATGATTAAAACATTGGAACCTGTATACAGTAACTTAAATTTGATATAATAAATAAAAATTTAGGAAATTAATTGGAAAATAATTAATTGTCTTTATTTAAAAGGTAGAGAAAATAATGGCAAAAAGATAAAAGAAAATAAAATTTAAAAAAAAAGAATTGATAAATAATTGAAAATTTAGGAATTTATTTGAGGAATAGTAAAAATAATTAAAAATTGTAGAATTTGATTGCAAAATGAAATGATAACAATAATAATTGAAAATTGAAGAAAATTCTTAAAATTGGAAAAAAAAATTATAAACTCCAGGTAATTCATTGAAATATAATAAAAATAACAAAAACTGAAGAATGATGAAAATAATTGTAAATTGAAAAAATAACTGTAAGTTGTGATAAATTATTTAAAATTGGAAAATTAATTAAAAAATAATTGTATATGACAAAGAGTAATTGAAAAATGATAGAAATAATAATAAATTGAAGAAAATAATAGAAACTTGAGATAAATAAGTGAAATTTTCGGAATTAATCAACAAATAATCAAAATAATGTAAAAGTTGTGAAAATCATTGCAAATTTGCTTAAATTTTCAACTATTTTTATCATTTTAATTAATTAATAATTTTTTTAATTAATTTTAATTAAGTATATATTGTTGTAAAAGTTGTATTATATTACAGTTTAAAATATATTAGTTTTTAAAAAAATTTGTAGAACCATGTTTTTTTAAATAATTAAAATATAGTCAATTTGCGCGTTTTGTTACTGTTTCCATGTAAAAGTCCCAACTTTATAAATTTATATCTTGAAAACTGAACGGTAAAATTAAAAAAAAATTGTAACAGTACATGTAAAGTAATGCATTTAATATGTCATTAAAATTTTACAAGAATCTGTAGAAATTGGTTTTTTGGATAAACATCCTTAATTTTTTGAAATATATCTTTTTCTTTAGTTTTAATTCTTATTTTGAATATCAAATTAGTTTTATTATTTATTAATTAATTTTCAATTTCTTTCGTCATTTTTTAATTATTTTTACAAAATATGATTTTTGTTTTTTAAATTTTAATCTTTTTCTTCGAATTGTAAATTTATTTATTTATTCCTATGGGAGCTGTCAAAATCTCGTTATATCTTTAAAAAACTTCTCATAAAAATTCAAACTTATATATTTTATTTTAAAAGTTAGTGCAGGGAAACAATACAAAGCTTTTTTTAACACAATTTTTTTACTTTAGCAGACAATTTTTAAAGAAAAAGAATTAAAATAGCACCAAAAACATACATACGTAACAAAATCTAACATACCATTTTAGAGCATGTTTTAACGAAAAAAATGAACTATTATTTGTCAGAATAGGATGAAAATTGAAGTTGTTCATTAAATTTAGAAAAAAAAACATAAAATGTTGAATAAATACTTTTTGACAACAAATTTTAGTTAAAAAAAAAAAAATTTCTAAAAAATGTACAACTGGATCATTTGAAATTTGGTCAAGTTAATTTGTATAATATTTTTATTTAGGGTGAAAAACGACATTCTAGTTTGAGGTTATGTTAATAGAGAGAACCTCCTTAAGTCCAGAAATATATTTGTAAATTTGATAAATAAAACAGTTTCGTTTTTTCGATTTCATTAACGTCTCGTGTGTTCGAGACATCTGGACTGTTTTTCGTAATAACGGTTTCATAATAGCTACACTGTATTTTTAATTAACTTTTCTTGATGAAAAATAAGGTAAATAAATGGGAAATGAGATGCGATGAGGGTTGAAAATAGAACGAAATATGAATTTAATTAATTTCAACAGTCACAGGTCTTGAAACACATTAAGCAGAGAAGAAGCATTTTCAGTAGTGTGACTCAGGTTTGGTCAGACATGAAAATCTTGGCTTATGAACCAAGTCATTTGCAGATTATTTTCATAAACAAAAAATTTGCAAATTACTTCTTACCCGAAATAAAATTATTTGTTTGAAATTTTAACGTAAATCGACATGGCAAATGTTATGTTCGTATTATTTTTTTTACCTATCTTCCAAAACTTAAATATTGTTAGAGTTGAACAGAACATAGTATCCTGTAGGTTTTTCTTTTCTTTATCGTTTTATTTTTTGTGTTTTTTTGTTATATACACAAGGAAGTCAACATTTCGCAAGCAGTTTCGTTGAGAATAATTCTGCGTCATAAAATATATACCAGCAATCCTTGGTCTCGTTTTATGCATGAATAAAAAATTCGGTTTACGAGAAAACTTTGCCCTGCTTTAGCTAAAACTCGGCAAAAAAAAAATATATTCTTTCGGAGTAAGAAAGAATAGTTTATTCAATACGAATTTTCATTACAGCTTGTTTAAAAAACAAGTGCTTGTTCTTTCTACTTTGTTAACTATGTTTCTTTAGCAATATCAATAGTTTTCTTTGAACGATGAAATTTAAGTTTTCAAATTCTAATTGCTTCTTATTAAAAATAAAGGGTCAGATTTATTTTTTAATTTAAATTAAATGAATTATGATTAATGTGAGTTTACCATGAATGTTGTTAAATTTGTTTATTTAAATTGTTAATTTAAATCATTAAATGTTAGTAGTGGTAAAATGTATATTCTAGTATTTGTCAATTTTTCTGGTAAATAGTTTTTTAAAACACATTTTGAATGATTTTTATTAAAAAATATTCTTGGAATATTAGATATTTGAAAATTAATTATACTGTAACACAAATTAAATCTAACATTTCAAAATTTAAATTTAGATAAAATTTACATTTGAATCAATTCAAAATTGCTGAAATTTAAAATTAGATTATTTTAAATTTTATATCAATTGTAAATTTGATAGATTTTTTTTGTTAATCAAGTGGAAAATAAATAAATTTATTTTTGATGCAATTAGTTAACGGATTAATTTATATTTTCATTTATTGGAAAACTGATAAATTTATATTTTAAATAAATTTGTATTTATATCAATTTGAAATTGGATAAAATATATTGAATAAACTTATGTTTGACTCTATTGTAGGATATCAATTGTATTGTATTGTATGCATATCAAGTTAAAATTGGATAAATATAAATTGGATAATATTATATTTGACCCCATTGTAGAAAGAAAATAAATTTACATTTTGATAAATTGGAAATAAAATAATCGTTAGTGTGAATAAATTTAAACTTGCAAACATATTGGTTTTTACTAATTAAAAACAGGAAATAAATTTGTTTAATAACTACAGTATTAAAAATAATTACAAAATAATTATTAAATACAAAACTAAAATAATTAATAACAACTTGTTTACATTTAAAACTGCATCATTTGGAAATTATACAAATTTCCATTTGAATCAATTGGAAATTAAATCAATTTAGATTTTGAATTGATTAACAATTGTAACTATTTGAAAACGTGGTATATTTACATCTGAATCAATTTACGTATGAAAAAAAAATTTACGTATGAATTTACATTCAAAAAAATCGAACCTTGGATAAAGATTTGAATTAATTGGTCATTGTAGAAATTGGATCGATTCATATTTAAATAAATAAGAAATTTGTTAATTTTATATTTAAAGCAATTGGAATTGGATCAGTTCACAGTTGACATGAATTTAAATTCGGGTAAATTTACATTTGATTCAGTTAAAATTAAAGAAAAATTACATTTGAATCAATTGAAAATTGTAATAATTACATTTCAGTTATTTGGAATTTGAAATAATTTTACATTCCACTTAATTAAAAATAAGGTAAATTTAGATTTGATTAAGTTACAAAATAAGAAAAATTTACATTTAAATCAATTAAAATTTAGGATAAATTTACATTTGACTCAATTGAAAATCGGGTAAATTTTTGTTAGAATCAATTGAAAATTGTGGTAATTATACTTTACTCAATTGGAATTTGGGATAAATTTACATTTGATTCAGTTGAAAAAAATATATTTGAATCAGTTAGAAATTGTGATAATTAAATTGCACTCAATTACAGTTTGGGATAAATTTACATTTGACTCAATTGAAAATCGAGTAAATTTGTATTTGACTCAATTGAAAATTGGATAAATTTACATTTGATCCAGTTGAAAATAAAGAAAAATTTTCATTTGAATCAATTGAAAATTGTGATAATCAAATTTCAGTCAATTTGAATTTGGGATAAATTTACAATTTACTTAATTAAAAATCGGGTAAATTTTTATTATAATCAATTGAAAATTGTGATAATTATGCTTTACTCAGTTGGAATTAGGGATAAATTTACATTTGATTCAGTTGAGAAAAAAATATATTTGAATCAGTAAGAAATTGTGATAATTAAATTTCACTTAATTGGAATTTGGGATAAATTTACATTTGACTCAATTGAAAATCGGGTAAATTTTTATTTTAATTAACTGAAGGTTGTGATAATTACACTTCATTCAGTTGGAATCTGGGATAAATTTACATTTGATTCAGTCGAAAATAAAGAAAAGTTTACATTTGAATTAATTTGAAATTGTAGGTAATAATTGCATTTGACTCAATTCAAAATCGGGTAAATTTTAATTACAATTAACTGAAGGTTGTGATGATTATACTCTATTAGGTTGGAATTTGGGATAAATTTACATTTAATTCAGACGAAAATAAAGAAAAATTTATATTTGAATCAATTTAGAATTGTAATAATTACACTTGACTCAATTGGAAATTGGTATAAATTTACATTTGCCAGAATTGAAAATTGGAATAAATTTGTACTTTTGACATAATTGAAAATCGGGTAAAAGATTTGATTCAATTGGAAATTGTTAGTATTACATTTCACTCATTTAGAATTTGGGGTAAATTTACTTTTGACTCAATTGGAAATCGGGAAAATTTGAATTTTAACAATTGGGAATTGGATAAATTTACATTTGATTTAGTTGAAGATTAATTAAAATTTACATTTGAGTCAATTTTAAACTGTGATAATTACATTTCACTCTCTTTGAAATTGAGATAAATTTATTTTGACCTCAATTAAAAGTCGCATAAATTTACATTTGAATCAATTGGGAATTGTGATAATTACAATTTACTCAATTGAAATTTCGAATTAAATTTACTTTTGACTTGATTGAAAATCGGGTAAATTGTTATTTCAATTAACTGAAGGTTGTGATAATTACACTTTATTCAGTTGGAATTTGAGGTAAATTCTAATTGATTCCGTCGAAAATAAAGGAAACTTTACATTTGAATCAATTTGAAATTGTAATAATTACATTTGACCCAATTGAATTCGGGTAAATTTTTATTTGAATTAACTGAAGGTTGTGATAACTACACTTTATTCAGTTGAAATTTGGGATAAATTTTCATTTGAATCAATTTGAAATTGTAATAATTATATTTGACTCAATTGGAAATTGGGATTAATTTATATGTGCCAGAATTGAAAATTGGAATAAATTTTTATATTTGACTCAATTCAAAATAGGGTAAATTTTGATTTTAATTAACTGAAGGTTGTCATAATTACACTCTATTAGGTTAAAATTTGGGATAAATTTACATTTAATTCAGTCGAAAATAAAGAAAAATTTACATTTGAATCAATTTGAAATTGTAATAATTACATTTGACTCAATTGGAAATTAGAATAAATTTACATTTGCCAGAATTGAAAATTGGAATAAATTTGTACTTTTGACATAATTGAAAATCGGGTAAAAGATTTGATTCAATTGGAAATTGTTAGAATTACATTTCACTCATTTAGAATTTGAAATAAATTTACTTTTGACTCAATTGGAAATCGGAAAAATTTGAATTTTAACAATTGGGAATCGGGTAAATTTACATTTGATTTAGTTCAAGATTAATTAAAATTTACATTTGAGTCAATTTGAAACTCTGATAATTACATTTCAATCACTTGGAAATTGAGATAAATTTATATTTGACTCAATTAAAAGTCGGGTAAATTTACATTGGAATCAATTTTAAATTGTGATAATTACATTTGACGCAATTGGAAATTGAAATAAATTTACGTTTCGATAAATTTACATTTGGATTAACACCACATACTAAACATTTTCTGCGTTATCAATTAAGAATTCCCCAAATCCAAATCAAGCTCAATTAAAATGTTTCTTCAACTTGAATTTAGATCCACTAACATAAAGATCACTTGAACTTTATCGTTTTCTCAATTTCTTACCCAACTCAAAATAAAATGCCTCCAATACGTGTCCAATTTTTTTTTCATGTATAGACTTGACAGAAGAGAAAAAGTTGCATCAGAATGCGAAAATTGCTCTCATTTTAAGAATCTTTTTTTCCTGGGGGGAGCAACATGTTTCATCATGTCTCGACGTGAATTAGGAACACTCTATTGGGCAAGTAAAGCGAAACAAGTTCGACAAGCTTTACTACGGGAATTGAGGGACGAAGAAAGAGGGAGCATCAGACTTTAGGATCGTTGCGGGGCAAAGGGGGAATTATTGCGTCAAGGGGGGCGAGAAATGGTTGGGTGAAAAGGGAGAAGGTGGTAAATGTGGCCATCCCATATCTCACACGCAACATGTTCACCCCGATATCCGTTCATGCGAAAATTCAAACGATGCACCTACACTACATTCGCGATAACGCTCCAGTTGAAAATATCGTCGCTAGCACGTGATCGTCGCACAATCGATACTTCCTGTACATTCATGGGCGTTGTCGTCTTTAAATTCTAACTTGCATTTACAATTCTACACTCTTTGTTCCCCTTGAATTTTCCCGACTATCAGAAATTGTTGCCTAGTTGGAAAATTTGTCTAAACTCACATTACACAAAGTTTTCCAATTAAGGTGAACAATTTTCGAAAATGAAAATTGCTTTTCAAAAATAAACTTTCAATTTAATTGGAGATTGTGAAAAGTTTGCGATATCTTGTACAGAGGTGCTGAATTTAAAAAATTCTATGAAATTCGAAAATTGCCAGAGATGCGGGGATTTGAAAAATGTAAGAAAATCCTGAAATATTGGAAAAAGTTTCATGAAACTCGCAGGAATATTTTAGAAAAAGTTTCTAGCAAAAGTTACAAAAGGCTTATTCGACCGGAAAGAGGTGGAATGGATAAGTCTTCAGCATTAGAAAACGAAGAAAAACTGGAATAATGAAAAGTATGGAATACAAAATGAAAAGAGGTTGGGAATTGGTAAATTATTTATTAATAGACTAGAATTGTAGAATTTTTTTTATTTTAGGAAGTGGATTACAGGAGATAGAGATAATAACACAGCTAATTTAAAATGTGTCCTTGTAATTATTTCAAGCTTTTAATTTAAGAATTCAATTCTTAAGGAATCCACTCCTAAGCAACCCAATAATGTGGAACTCCTGAGGAGTTCACTAATAAACTTTATTCCTGAGTAGTTTGGTATTGAGAAATCTACTCTTGAGGAATCCACTATTGAGAAATTCACATCTGAGGAATCCAGCAATAATGTTTCCATTAGAAAATTACTCTGTGGAGTCTACTAATAAGTAATTAAATAATGAGGAATCGACTTTTGAGTAGTATACAATGAGGAATTTACTCATGAGGAGCCTCTTCCTGAAAAATCAACTACTGAAGAATACGCTAATAAGGAATCCATACCAGAATAATTCACTAATCAGGACTCCAATTCTAAATACTTTAATAATAAGGAATTTAATCTTAAGAAGTTTCCTCCTGAAGAATCAAAACCTGAAACGTCCACTAATACGTCCAATATTGGGGAATTCCTTCCAATGGAGTCCACTTTTGAGGAATCCAACAATAATGCTTCAATTTTTAAAAAATCTACACTATGGAGTCCAGTAATAAGGAGTCCAATAATAAAGTAAGTACTTCTGAAGAGTCGACTAATCAGGAGTGCACTCTTAAAGATTCTTAACCAATCAGTAGATTCGGCTAGTTCAGTTTGGACTTATAGCGTTCAAGATAGAATATGGAGAGAGGTATAAAGGGAAGCGGATCCATCGACGTTTTTGAGAGGAGAAGGAACCGGCACTCGGACTCTGCCTTCTGCTGGAAACATATGTATTTATATTTTGTCGCCGAATATTCACGATTTGTTAGCAGAGTCCGATCATAATTTTAAGTTCAATTTTCTGAATATTGAGTGATGTAATCGTTCTAATGGAGCTCAGATTTTGTTTTATTTGGGTAAGTCATGCTTTGGCAATTTCTTATCTTACTTTTCTTTCTTTTGGAGATCGTCTGATGAAATTTTAGGTTAGTTTTGACACGTGTTCGGGTAATTGATTTAATAATGATTAATTTAATTTATTGTACTAAATCCGACAATGTTCTTAGAATACAGTCACTCTGCGATTGTTAAGCTAAACAATAAGTTTTATTTAGTAATTTTATAATTTAGCCGAGAGTGGTTTCAGTTTGCGTGTCGGGTATTTTAGGAGTGAATCAACAAATGTTTGATTATATTAAAATATCTCGAGTTGTGTCAATTTTGAAATGTTTCGTGCAATTGTTAAAATTAAGGTTAGGACATTTGCTAATTTGATTACTATTTTGCGAATCGGTTATCTTGAAGATGTCGGAAAATTATCTGAATATTGTTATTATTTATATCGAGTCTATGATTAATTTCAAAATTTATAATTTAATTATTCTAACGATTTGTATTGGATTTAATTTTTCTTGAGAATGTAATTAACCTCTAATTAAGATTGTAACGAATTAACTCGTTAACTATTTGCGTGAAAGAAAGGATGAATTCAATAATAACAATTGCATGTATATTTGATCAAATTATCAGCGATATATTTATTTAAAAAAATATTAGTTAAAGAAAATAAATGAATCCCTTTTGACTCGATACAATATAATGCTGACTTGGAGCTGAACAATGAACACACAGCCTGTGTCTGGCAAATTAATTCGGAATTCAATTATTAAAAAATGATTTAATTTAAAATATCACCTGTATAAAAATTAATCTCGACTGATAATTACAGTTCTTTAAATATAATGAAGTAAAGATCATAAATTGTCACTCCACATACAAATAACAATATACGAATACAATTATTATACAATATTAACAAACAATAATTTCAGTTACTTATCTCGTTAACGTCGTTGTTATAAAAAAAGTCCTTTTCAGAATGTCCCAAATCAATACCGTATATTAGAAATGGTGGCCAGTCTTTGATATTTATATTTTTCAATAGTTGCAACTTTATTCAATTAAATAAGATTTTATGTGAAACAGACTGTTCGATTATATAACACTTATTTGGCCAAAATGTGTATTTGATTGGAAAGTAAAATAGAGAATGAATCTTGTCGCATAGAATCACGACATTTATGATTCGGGATCTTACTATTCGAAGGTGTGAGAACATTAGTCATTAATGAAATTTAAATATATATATATATACTTTACTCCTTACAAGATGAAATGTTAAATTAATTAAATTTTAAATATTAACTAGAAATCTACAGTGAATTATTTTTTATGTTTCAAACAATCTCCTCAAAATACCTACTCCTTGAGAAAATGCTAGTCGAGTTTTGTTAGGTAAAGTTTAATGTTGTTCGAGCGAATGTAGAATTTGTTTATGAGTCGGGTTGTTAAGTTAGTTACGTAGTTAGGTCGGCTCAGTGGTGAATTTCATTTGGTTAAGTCGGAAACTAGTTAGGTCGGTCGGTTTGTTAAGTACATTTCGTTAAGTCGGTTATTTGTTAAGTCGTTACGCCGTTAAGTCACTCTCTAAAACTGAATCAATGAAATTTTCACTGATTTAAAATCAGTGAACAACTTTTCGTTGCTGAATCAGTGAAATTCACTGAAGATCAGTCATTTTCACTGATTCAGCAAAGAGAAGTTGTTCACTGATTCCAAATCAGTGAAAATTTCACTGATTCAGTTTTAGAGAGCAGTTTTCTTTGGTTGTTAAGTCGTTAAGCGACTTCGAAAGAGGTCTGGCGCCCAACCAATTTCGATTTAGTTAAGTTAATAAATAAATTCTGTTTTGTCTCGAACATCATAAAGAAGCTTCTTTTTGGAAATGTAAAATTCGTTAAGCTAGATTTGTTAAGACCTCAAGTGGCTAGGATAATCTATACAATAGAATTTCTCTTTTCAATTTGAAGTTTAGTCGAATTGGGCTTGATGATTAATTTCTTTTGTTATTTAAATTGTTGAGAAATTTTGGTCAACACAAGAAATACACTTCTGAAGAGTCCACTAATCAGGAATTCACTATTAAAGAGAACACTTCTTAGGAATCTATTCCTGAGGAGTCTACTCCTAAAAAGGCGTTCCAACAAAAAAAAGTGAACCATTTCCATAGCCGAGTTCAATCTTCAAGAGTCCATCCTACTCTCTAGTTACGGACTCTTTAGGGATCTCAGTGCAGAAAAATTAACTGTTGGAAAAAATGAAAGAACTATATTCAGGAAAAAATATAAATAGGACTTAGAAATGCAACATAAATAATAGAATTTGAAGACAAGAATTTAAACTATTAAAAATGAAGTTTGCTAGAATTAATTAGTGTGACACATTTTCTGTTTATAAAAAGAAATAAAAAGAAGCAATTTTCCGAAAAATCTCCCCTTTTTTTCGTGTAATAAACCTAATCGTAGTTTTCTAGATCTGCGATTGTTTGTCAAACATCCCCTTGACTTTTTTCCCATATAAAGACTCCGTTTGACAATAATTGAAAGCCTTTTTTCCGCATGAGGCATTTTTACTCGTTTCCGCTTCCCTCCATCTGCATTTGCATCTGTGTCCCGTATCTCGGCAACTCTCTCGCTCTTTCTACCCGTTAGTACTCATCGTTTTTCATTCTGGCTTTTCCTCATACTCTTTTTACTCCTACCTCTTTCTTCCTTTCTCTCTCATTCTCTCTCATTCTCTCTCTTCACTCTCACTCTTGTTCAGTTTCTCCTCTCTTTTTCACCCCTCCCCCTTCACGCTTCTCGCGTAATTATTTCTATCCACGATTGTGATGCAAATTTTTGCTGTTTTCCGTTCCCCCACCGCTTCGCGTTGTTCTCTGCTTCCTGCCCCTTTCCGCTGGCCCCTTTAGCATCGTCTCTTCAACCCCGTTCGTTTCAACAGCCTTCGTACTATTTCCACTAAACCCACGATTCATTCGCGCTTTATTGTCGAGACACGAGTCTCTTCTCTTTGAGCTTTGCTGGAGCAACTTTTACAGCCAAAATTTTCCTACTTGAGTCTTAGTTTCGTGAAGACGGTACTTTCTGTTTCTTGCTCTTTCAACAAATTCCTCAGACATCTCGCCACTTTTGATGCTGGCCTTTTTTTTTACCACTGACAAAGACTATTTTTCCTTTGTTTTACTTTGTTCCGCATATTTCTCGTTGCATTGCAAATAAACTGAAGTAAGTCACTCATGGCGAAAAGAATAAACGACAATTTTTCTTTTACAAAATTGTCTTTCTTTTAAAAGATCAAAGCAGGAAAAAAAACTTAATTTCTTTTCTGCACTTTGCTTATAGTTTCTAGCAGCGAATCCGCGTTACTTAAAGCACTTTTTAGACTGAATTCACACGCTTTGTTTCTTGTTTTATTGCTTTGTGGGAAATTTGTCTTATTGTATTTCGAAACAGATTTTGTTTTTGTTTTTTAATGTATTCCGAGAAAGGGATATTTGACTAATTGTATTTGTGACGATATACGTATTATTAAGAAAGCTTAATATCAACACTATCTTTAGAATACCTTCTAAATTTAAATCATTGTGGAATAATGAAAAAAAATAAATTAAATAATTAAGAAAAAACTAACGTAGTATATAAAGTAAATTGTAAGAATTGTAAAGCCTGTTATGTTGGACAAACAGGTGGATTAGTTCAAGTTAAGGAGAAAGAACATAGAGATAATTTCAGGAGAAAAGAACACTATCACAATGTTTTTTCAAAACACAAAATTCAATTTAAGGATCATGAATTTGATTGAGGAAATGTTAAAATTTTACATACTGAAGAGAACAGGAGACAGAGGGAAATAATGGAGATGTTATACATTAAAAAAGAAAATAAAAAGGCAATTATTATGAGAACAGACATTATAATTTGGCACAGAAGTTTAGATTGTGTTCAGGAGTTTTTGTAATTCAAATATAGCGCGTCTAAGTGAGAAAAGATTTCTATCTTAAGGAAAAGAAAATTTGTGAAACAGTTTTAAGTTATGTTATATTATATTAAAAATCTTTTATGTATTTAATAGATTTACACCTGAAGAGGATGTTACATTTCAGTAACAAAAATCTTAAACTTTTCTAATGACATTACATAAATCTCTTATTTCTGAAAACATCTTTGCAGCTGCATGATAAAATATCCAGCAGTATATTGTTTCAGAATTATTCACAAATTTCGCAAATTCTTGTAGTATTTTTAAACAGCTGCAAAGATAGATGAAATTACAATATTTGCAAATGCGAATACAACAAATCCGTTGTCTTGTCTCCAAGAAATCCTAGTCTAAAAAATGCAAGTTGCTGACAACGAGTTGATTTCAATATTTTTGTAAAAGATTATATTCTCATAATATAGTCTAAATACTATCAGAAATTTAATATTATACATTTCTTTGATAGCGAAGTACGTACGTGACTTTTGTAAAATATCACACGTGCATTCTTCCTTAGATAAGCAAAACAAATCCTAGACGAGTTTATGAGAATATGTCTAGATGTTACATGATATTAAATACCGCATTTATGAAAAGCAGACTATAGGGTAACGATATCACTCACATGTGCGAGCGCAAGTGCACTTTCAAAGCTTCATCAATTTTTATCTCCTACTATTTGAATCATAGACACGCCTGTTCCTAGGAAAGGGTAAAAATCTTCTTTAATTACAAGCGACACTTGAATTTACTTGTCTTATACTCCGGTAGCTCTGAAAGCGCGATATCGTCGAGTGACCCGTCAGAATCGAAATCAACTCGGTGTCATGTATCTTATTTTGCTTCGGAAAATCATAAGTGATACTGTAGACATTACAGAGAGCATCGTGCTAATTGATTTGTGATCTGATGCTAAACAACTATTAAAAAGCGTTAGGTGAAGAGTACATCCCAAAAGTCTACATCAACTGAACCAACTGAATTATTACAATAAACAACATAATAGAAATATTTGATTATTTATTGACACAGATCCCTTAGATCTGCTAGTAAAAATGTTCCTTAAACAAAAAATATAAAAACTAGCTTCTTGCTAGCTGATCAGATTGTTGCTTTTCCTTACATATTTAAATATTATTTTTAAATAACCTTGTCTTCGCTCGGATGTAACAGATGATACCAATGTTTGTATCGGTACGTCGTGTAGACGAAAAATTTATCTAATGTGCTAAGTTTTAATAAAATTTATCCAGACAAATTTTCCTGAGACTTAATTTTTAAACAATGATTACTGGTTGGAATTGTTTTTTTATTTAACACCTATTTGAATTATGTTATTATAATTTACTTTTTAATTAATAAAGAAATTAACAGTAAAAGTTTAGTTTTATTTGTTTATTAGTTGAGCGTTCGTCGTGAATTACCAAACAAACTACACCAAATCCTGTCAAAAATCCCGCAATTTTTAAAAATCATCTTCAAGTTCTTCCAATAAAGACCAGCAATTGAAAGAACGTCAGTTGCAACTCATTTCTCCAGGTGGTTGTGCGATGTTAAAGGGGCAAAACAGGAAATGGGAAACTCATCGACGGAAATACACGGATGTAATAATTCCCTTTCGAAGTCGCAGAACAGGCGCTGCTGACGGTAATTGGGGATATAGACTGGCGTAGACATCTGGAGAATGGGGCCTTACAGAATGGAAAACAATACCCGGTGTCGCCGTCGTTGCGTTTATGGAAATCAACGTCGAGCTGACAGCCGACGGCATCGTATCCAGCAATTGCGTCGTGGGCCGCGTTAGGACCGAGATAACGCTTGCAAATCGCATTACACATCCGGAGCTACACGCTGACAAACCCAACCTATTGCAACACCAAACCCAAACCCGACCGACCCAGTTTCACTAAACCCGATATGCGAACGAGACCCTCAGACAGACTCTGCCGTCACTTGCTTCTCTCATCGTAAACGCATCTCCATCGAAGCGTACCTATGCACAGCGGATGTCTCAAATAACGATCCTTGATAGGGCCACCAAGAAGGCTCGCCCCTATACTCGAGGAAATGCTATCGGATTTACTCTGTAAACAGGGTTCATCGGCCGATACCAGGCATCATTAGTGGTTGTGTGTAAACGTTCCCTTACATTTCGGTCAACGTTATTGAAGTCCTGTTACCCTTACGTCACCCTCGACCATCCCCCGTCATCCCTCAAACTTGTCTCACATGATATCCGCCAGGTACTGTATCGAGGCGCATGTCTACTAATTTGTATATCAAGGGCCAGGTGTTGACACTGTACGAAGTTCAGAGATTGATATAGGAGAAGGTTCCCTTTGTCCATTGATCTTGTTCCGCTATATCTTTGCTGGTCTTGCCACTACGAAAACCAGGGGAATACTCTCACAACACTAATATAATATTCCCTCTGCCATCACTAATTTTAAGTCATAGTTGAAACGAGATCTTAGTCAGTTTTAGTCAAATTTTAACCGACAGATTGGAAAATTGGGTAAATGTACTGTAACGATTTTTAAAACTGAAACATTTAATAAAATAAATTTAAATAATTGTATAAATATATGTAAGTTGAATGAATGAACCAATTATATATACAAATACGCATTTATTAAAATCTCCCCGTCTAAATAACAATAAATTTTAATAATTAATATAACTTTTTCAAGAACTAATCCTGCGCAGGAAACGATAAAGAAATCAACGAACTTTAAATATATTAAGTACAGAGAATAAACATTTGTATTAGAGAAACTATAAATTGTCAAAACTACAAAAGAATTACGAACATAACATTTAAACATATAAAACTGTTTCGATTAACGCCACGCAGTCGGATAAAACTCGCTCTCAATCGTTTACTGAACTTTAAACATAAAATATGAAAAAATGGAAAATATTCATCTACAAGATGACGATGTTGACGAAAAGCCTCGAAATCAGAGAGATCTATTCTATAATGATAAATTCTTTCTTTTTAAAATGACAAATTAATCAGTCGAACTTCGTACCTTGACAGTCAAATTGATCAACGGCTACGCTCTCACGTGCCGGCCGAGGACACGGAAAGGTAGAATTGTTACATTTCTTGTTTGTTTTTATATTTATTAATAATCGCGAGTGTAAAAATAATTCAATGTTTTTATTTTATTTATTAAAGTGTGGCCGTTTTATTCTACCGAAATTGAGTTTGAAATGGAGTTAAAATTAATCAAAAGAAAAGGAAATTGATCAGACAGAATAGATAGCATCACTCGGGGCTCCCCACGTCGAGAGGATGATTTCTAAATGATCCAAATTTCTAAATATGGAATTATTATGACGAATCTTTTCATCAGTTCATCATGTGATTAATGGATGAGTACTTTTGAATATTATAACAAAAATAGGTAGAATAGAGAGCGTTGAGTCGTAAAAAGGAATACGTTGATCGGCAATTAGAATTTAATTACTGATTGATTTTGTTAATTTTATTTACTCAATTGTATTATTTTCTTGATGAAATGTATATTTAATTTATGGTGTGTATTGTGCGTGTATAATTTTAAATTCCTGCGCAGGATCTATAATATAATTATCTATTTAAGTGACAAACTTTCGGATTTTATATATTTGTTTTTCAATTGGACGGAAAATATTTAAATAAATTGTTCTTGACATACATATCCTCATTAATTTATTTCACTTGTTATTGCTAGTTATTTTTGTTTGGTATTTTGTTCGTTAACGTATTAATGTAATTATTAAAATAATAATTTTCATATAGTTATTTTTTAATGTTTTGATTTTAAATGTGTTCAAAGAAAAAAATCGTTACACCACCGTCTCCAATCAATATATATATATATATATATATATATATATATTCGAGTCTTTTATTCCATAAGTAAATTTAACGGCCACACTTTAATTAAATATGAAAATATTATTAGATATTAATATTATACCAAAATTTAACAAAATAAAAAAAATACAAGAATTTTACCTTTCCGTGTCCTCGGCCGGCACGTGAATCGTAGCCGCTGAGTCGATCGTCTTCAAACAGCGAACATCGAATGCTTAATTACTTATTCGAATTTCGTCGATGTCACAATTGAACTCGGCTTATTTCTAATTACGTCCCACTCTATGTCCTTTACCAAGGAACACGAAAAGTGAATAGCAAATTTGAAATATAGATACTTATAATAAAATTAAATGAATAACGTCACTCAGGGAATTATTTAAAATGAATACGATCTATAAAGAGAAAATAGAGAAGGCAAACTGAGAGAAAAGGACATAAGTTCAAAATATGGACATTGAAATTCATATAATCATAAATTAGATAAGAATTTAGCCAACTGTTTTCTCTTATATTCTGATTTCTCAATTTTATTTCAAATTTAATATTTCTATTTATTACTTTCTTTTATTGTTCAAATAAATTGATTTTATTAGAAATCTCATAATGAATTATAATTTTCTATCAAGCTTCATCACAGATTCCTCAACCCATCTAAACAACAAACATTTAAAATTAAACAAAGAAAATAATTATTTTAATTAATTATTGAATTCAAACTTATAATTTTACAAAACAATAAATTAAGAAATCAGGATTTATTAGATTTTCCCTTTATTTGAATTTAGTAAATTCAAATATATTTTCTATATTTTAAATCAAAACAAATATTTCTTACTTTCGATAGCAAGTCAAATCCTAATAAGCGGAAGCAACCTAAAGCAATCTTTAAATTTTTAAATCTCTTGATATATACCGGACGAAGAGAGCCCCCCTTGTAAAATCGCCTGTTTAGATACTTTGACCCCGGATATGCCAAAAATCAAATATCTCCAGCGTCTTGTATATTTTGGCGCAAATTGTTTTTATTATTTCTATTTTTCTATTAATCATGTATCATTTACTTGGGTTGCACTTTTCTGTATTAAGTTATTTGATTTCAATAATAAGATTTCGTAAACGTTTATTAAATAATAATCTCTCAGAGAAGTTTTGACAAAGCATTTCTTAATGATTGTTTGTGTGGAGTTTGTTTCTAAATTTTCAATACAATTTCTCAGCGATATATGATATGGAAGACATTTTCTTATTATACTGTAAGATGATATAATTTATTGTATGTATTTATATGTAATTGTGTTAATATCAAAATATTCACAGATTTAGGTGCATTTAATTGTGAGCATTTGTCTGACTATAACTAACACCACATTACCAATTACCAATATATTTTTGTTTGGCAATTTGAAAAGTAATGTGAGTGCCTTTCGATCGAGACTAGACTTCAGTATTAAATTCTAATGTTAATTAAAAAAAGTAATGAAGTTGAGAGTCATATAAAAATCCTATTTAGCTAATTGTGTTTTCACCTTAAGAGTTCTTCATTTAGAATTTCCAATAGTCTCACGCTCTTGTGTTATCTCGCGCCAATGAAAGGGATGGGAACTCGATATTGCCGAGTGAGAATGGGATCGTTCTCGCAAGAATTTCTCTTGTATTCTCCAGCAGCTTGCTCAGGTTTGTGAATTCATTTGCTTTCAATGTAGAGTTACGATCAGCGTAACTACATCTCCGGTGAGAAAGGAGAAAGAGAGAATTTAGTAAGGAAAGGGGCCTGAAACAAAGGGAGATATAAACGACCAACTTCCGTAGAATCGCTACACGTTCTGATAATAAATTAATTAAGAAGTTGAACTGCTGAGAAATCGAATAACGCGTCTAGTAAAACTAAATTTATTGCAAACTTGAGCGAAAAATCCGAATAGAGTCAAGCTAATTGCTCTCTCTCTCCTTCCTTTCAACTAATGTCCATCAAAATTTCTTTTATCAACGTTCAATTACAATTTTATATCAGAATAAGTGTGATTTAAATAATAAAGCGTTTATAGTCTAAGGTTCGTAACTTTGAGTAATTTTCACTGCTCCTTTGCAACTGCATCCTGTAGTATGTGAGAATATTATGACAAAAGAAAGTATTAACACAATTTCAATAAATTTAATTAAAAATTGTAAAAATTTAGAATGGAAAAATAAACAGTAATATTTCAACGTCCCTTATAATTCCTGCGGAGTAAAATAAAAAGGTGGAAAAATAAAACTAATAAATTTAGATATTATTAATAAATTGTATTTTAACATACTTGCGTTGAATTTAGAATTTGAATTAGATTTAGAATTGAAAAATTCATTTATTTAAATATAGAAAATTATTTTCGAAACTTGAATTAAAATATAAAATACGTGGAATTTTTCTAGTAAGATAAGTTAGACACACCTAGGAAGATATTGTTCTTTATCTGTATACCTGCATTGAGTTATTGTCTTGCTGTAGTCTAAAGGTCCGGTGCGCTTCTTCTAGTCGAAGGACACACTTTAAAAGCACCCGTCTAAAATTGTTTGCTTAGAGACAAGCTAGTAAACTTAAAAGGTTTTCTAACTTTGAACCAATGTTTCAGAAAATAGTTTCGAATCTTATAAGTTAAAATTATGATATCCCAAGAATTTCGGAATACACCGATTTAAGTTTGCCATTGGCTTGCAACTCAGAAGTTAATAATTCTTGGTTCTTCTGTAATTATACTTGAACTAATTTTGAGTTGACGTCACATTAACTTCCTCCTTCATGAGGAGAAGGGATTTCTCTAATTCAATATTTCGACACATCGTTTCATGATTATTCCTCTTTTCCTCAGTTTTAACGTGAGCCTCGTGGTATGAACTTATAATCTACCAATTGTACCTTTTATTATTTTATTACCGTATTTAGTTCAATGCGTATATTATATATTTATCGTTTATCAAATAAAGTGTTTTGTGACTCTTTTATATATTATATTCGATTTATTTTGCCCTTCAGTTTTAATATTGACGAAAGAAAAAATTTAAATTTTTATTTATCTGACCTTCCCATGATCATTTACCACCTTCTCCAAAATAAAGTGTGATTTTTAATATTCAAACTAACTTGAATGAATTAAATTTCCACTAAACGAATTTTATTCTTTTTTACACGGCAAATAAAATAATTGTATTGTCAGACTTTATTTTAAAACATTTTCCAAATCAGCAATTTAATATGCTTGAGCCACAAAGGATTTTTAGATTTTGATATGGAAATTTGCCGGCATTATATTTCGAATTTTACAACTTTGATGAAATTCGTTCTGAGCGATTGAATCATGCAAAATTTATGCGAGGTATAAATAGTTTACGAATGCGACCGATCCTACATTTACGAGCTTTAATGGAGAAAGGGTTACTGCAGTTGCAATGGAGTTGGCCACTAGAGAAGTGGGGTTCGATTCAATCATCAGATAATTGGTCCATCGAACATTGCTGGCTCTCGGGATTATAAAGTTTGCCAGTATCAATTACCATATTCTAGAAAAGCACCCGAAAGCAATGCTTTTTATTCTTTCTTAACTTATATTTTATCAAATTTACGACAGTTAGGAAATTTAATTATTCAGATTAATTTTTATTTTTGTTTATTGCTTTATTATTTTACTTTGATTTGATTTTATTTATCTTAAAACTCTTAATATCCTCCTTAATATTGAAATTAATTTTTTTCATATCTCAGATATTTCTCAGATATTTTTTAAGTTTCTCCAATTTCGGATTGCAACTTTTAATGCCAAATGAGTAAACTAACCAGGAATTCAAATTTTCCTCCGTAGTTTACCCACGAACTTATGATGATTATCTTTCCTAAATTAAAACAATTTAGAATTATATAAATACTTTGCATAGTGAAAATTGATTACCAAACATCATGTATTATAATACTCGCGATGAGCACTGATATTTCTTAAACTTCGCGCTAAATTTCTATTTTATATCTTTTTCTTTTTTCAATTGTTATCTAATTTTACTTGTTGCTAAGTACTTATGTACGAAAGGGCTTTAAGCCCGTAAATCTGTATAAATAAATAAATAAATTTCTCTCAATTTTGTGAAACCTATATATTTTTGAATTACTTTCTCTAATTTCTGTTATTTAATTTATTTCTTATTTATCTTCCTCCATATATATAATTTCAACTTTTCAATTGTTTTTATCATTTTGCAATTGTTTTATTCAATTTTTAATCATTTTCCTCAATTTCAAATTATTTTCTGGATTTTTAATTATTTTATACAATGTTCAATAAACTTTAAAAATTTTAAATTCATTTAATCTGTTTTCAATTATTTTGCATAATTTTATAATATATATTTTTCAATCATTTTCCCTCATTTCTCTCACTTCATTCATTTTTTAATTATCTACCTCCATTAAATATAATTTTGATCAAATTTAATTTGCATTCATTATTTTTCACTTATTTTTACCAATTTTAATTTATTTTCTTGAACTTTTAATCTTCTTCCTGAATTTTCAATAGTTTGTTTTGATTTTTTAATTATGTGTTTCATTTATTAATTTTCAACCTCAGTTTTAAATTATTTTCAGCAGTGTTAAATTATTTATTTTCTATAATTTTAAATAATTTTCTTTAATTTTTTATTAACTATTTTTCAATTATTTTATTTGTAATTTTTATTACTTTATTTATTTTATATATCATCGTCAGTTTTTAATTATTTTAACCGTTTTTTAATTATTTTCTTTCTTGTCAATTTTCTATTGTTTTTCTAAATATCTTATTATTGTATAGAATTTTTTTATATAGTCTTTATAATTTTATTATTATTTATCTTTTTAAATTTTTAAAATTTTTTGTCAATTTTCAATTATTTTTCTTATTTATCAATTATTTTCTTAGACTTTTAATTATTTTATTCAATCTTTTAGAAACTTTCAAAATTTTTAATTATTTTTATTAATTTTTAATTATTTTTCTTAATTTTGTAATACTTTAACAGCCTTGTTACTCAATATTCAATTATTTCCTTAGATTTTCAATTGTCTTATTTACTTTTTAATTATCTTCCTCCAGTTTTAATTGTTTTAATCAGTTTTTAATTATTGTCTTTGTTTTTTAATTATTTTTACCAAAATTAAAATTTTTTTGTGGTATTTTAATTATTTTCCTAAGATTTTAATAGTTTTTTTTAATTTCTCATTATTTTATACAATTTTATGAATACATTTTTTTTAAAATTATTTTATTTAGTTTTCAACTGTCTGCCTGCATTTTTAATAAGTTTTATCAGATTTCAATTATTCCCTTCATTTTACACTTATTTTTACCAATTATAAAAGATTTTTTTGGAATTTCCAATTATTTTTCTTAATTTTAATTTATTTTTTATAAACTTTGAATTATTTTCCTCAATTTTTAATTGTTTGTTTTGATTTTTAATTATTTTATTCATTTATTAATTATCAATCTTGGTTTTGAATTATTTTTATCAATTTTAAATTATTTTCTTCAATTCCAAATTTTTTTCGAACTTTTAAATAATTTTCTTGAATTTTTTTACTCAATTTTCAATTACTTTTTTTTTTCATTTTTGGTAATTTTATTTATTTTATATATTTTCCTAAGTTTATAATTCTTTTAATCGTTTTTTAATTGTTGTTCTCATATTTCAATTATTTGATTGCATTTTTAATATAGTTATAATTTTTTTTAATGTTTATCTTTTCAAATTTTAAATTATTTTTCTCAGTTTTTAATTATTTTTTCAAAGTTTAATGCTATTTCCAAATTTTTTTTTTATTATCCGCAGTGTTCAATTTTTTCAAATTGTATATATTTATAGAAATTATTTTCTTTAAATTTTCTTAATTATTTGACGACTATATTTAGTAGTTTTGAATTATATTCGTTGGCTTTTGTAATGTTTTTTTTTACTTATTTTTCTGAAATTCTAAACCATTTTATTTTTTATCCAATTGTTTTTTCCTTGTTCAATTCCTTTCTAAATTTTAAATGACTTTCTTGAATATTCAATTATTTTATTTATTCTCTCCAAATTTTAGTTCTTTTTGCCATTTTTTAATTTGAATCGTACTCTATAAAGGTTTTTATTATTTTATTCAATTTTTAATTATTCCCGTTATTTTTCAACTTTTGCCTATGATTTTTAATTACTGTCTTAAATGTTCAATTATTTTTATAATTCTCAATTGCTTAGTAAAATTTAAAATTTTTAAGTTATATTTTTTAGTTTTTCAATTATTTTTTCTAAATTTTTATTGTTATTTCTCAAAAATTAATTATTAATTATTATTTATTTTAATGATACATAAATTTACAAATCGATTAAACACAACCAAATATCAATCAAATAAAAAACTCAATTACAAAAACTCTTCTTGATCGCAAAACAAAGTCACAAATATTTGAAATTTCCTCAATCCTAGAAATGTGCCGAGAATTTAAATCGAGCACAAAACAACCCTACAATTTATGCCAGCAGTATGATTTCTTTTATTGAGAAATTCCGAAACTACTTTTATATATATATAAACGAAAAGATAAAATAAATTCGTAAATTACTGGCACTTATTGAAAACCTGGAATTGAATAGGAAATTTTTTTTATCGAACTAGGAAGAAGTGCAGTAGCTTTTTCAGGAACAGATTTAGGAGAATAAATGGAATCGACTTCGTGAAGCGATCTGGGATTTTGAGCTTCGCACCCGGGAAAATCCTCGTTGTATGGGACAACCGGAAATAAGAGGACGCACAACGACATGCAATTCGAAGTCCAAGAACGAAAGCTGCTTCCGCTTCCTGGACACGTACTGACCTGGTTCCTTCACTTCCATGTCTCTGATGGACACGACGATCATGTGAATACACACCCACACATTGCCTTATTGCCAACACATAAACAACCAACTCACAACTTGAGGAATGATGGATCGTTTCATTTCTTCCAAATAGGATTTTTCGTGACTTCTATTCCACAGCTCGTCTCCGATCTTTTTATTCCTCAACTAATATTACATTGTTGGCCAGAAATTGTCAAAAATTTCACACAATTTCCAACTCGAAAAAAGACGTCGAATTTTATTTGCAATTTTGTTGCTAAAAGAAGACAAAGTAGGAGAAAATTGTGTTAATTTCGTGGACATTTCGCGTCTACGTAAGCAAAAAAATTTTGATTCCTCATAAAGAATGAAATAAATTAACCCGTAACTGCTAGACTGGGTCTGACAGACCCGGTAGACATTTCCCGCTCTCTCCTACAGCGAACTGTAGATTGAAAAAAGTAAAAAAAGTAAAAAAAGTGGCTCTAAAAAACCGGGTCTGTCAGACCCAGTCCAGCAGTTAAGGGTTAATAATAAAAAGGAGAAGTTATTTAAAAAATCAAGAATTTTAAACGTAAAAAAATGAAATACCATGTATTATTTTACGAATTTTTTGATCAATTATAAACTTTACATAGATCAATCGATTTGTTTTGAGATAAGGAATTTGATTTTTGTATTCATTAAGTTGTATTTCTAGCATAGAAAAAAATGTCTGCGAAAAGATATTTTTTCCATTGAAAAAAGTGCTAAAAAAATTTGATTGGGTATTTCCAAAAATCCATGTGTCCAAATTTAGATATTCATGAGCTTCATAAGTCTTGAAAATTTTATTGAAATCCGATAAAGCGCACTCGGGATATCCTGGCGACAAAAAAATTATACACACACACATACATCTGGACATTTGCTTAAAAATAAAATTTTACCCTTTTTATATGAAAATGAGTCGATTTAGACTATTTTTGGAAAATCGAAAATCTTAACGATCACAAAACTCCCTCTATGAGGGAGGAAAATTGATTAAAAATTAAAAAATAAAGATAAAAATTGAAACGAAATAATTGAAATTACTAGAAAATAATTAAAGAATGACAAAAATATTTGAAATTTGAATAAAATGAATTTGAGACTGGAGTAAAAAATTAAAATGTTGAGTACATTAATTGAGATATTGACGAAATAATTAAAATGTGAAGAAACTAATTAAATGTCGTAAATAACTGAAAGCTACTGTTAAAATTTAAGTTTTTAGACAATAGTAGTTGAAAAATTGAAAGAAAAAATAAAAGTTTCAAGAAAATAATTGAAACTTAAAGAAAATAACTATAAAATGGACAGAAAAAATGTATAAATGTCGTAAAGATTTGAAAAAAATGTCAAAAATAACTGGAATTTGGAAAAACAATGAGAAATGAGAAGTATAATTTAAAACTGGAGTAAAAATAAATAATTTAATAGATTAATTAAAAATGCCGAGAATTATGTTCATTTCAGGAACAGTTTGCTTACACGTCCGCAAAAATATTTGCTTACTGGTAGAGGAAGCAATAAATTAAATTTAACAAAATTAAAAAATTCAATTTTTTTGTAAATTTGAAAAAAGCGCTTTTTTCTTTAAAGGTTGAACAAAATATAAACTTTATTTAGGTTAATCGATTTGTTTTTAAGCAAGGAATATGATTTTTTATATATTAAGTGGTATTATTATTGTAAAAAAATTTTTCTTTTAAAAAAACAAATTTTTCATATAACGAACATTCAATAAAAGTTTTTTTAATGGTTATTTTTAAAAACCATTGTCACACACACACACACACACACACACACGCAGACACACACATGCATACGGACATTTGATCAGGAATTCATATAACACATTTCTATTTTAAAGAAAGTTAATTTGAAGCATTTTAACAAATTTGTAAACTTGAACGAATACAAAGCTTTTTCCATAAGGAAGTAAAATTATGTAAAATAATTGAAAAATATTAATACTATTAAAAATATTATTATATTAACTGTATAAA
Source organism: Ganaspis brasiliensis (assembly GCA_037103525.1). Classification (NCBI taxonomy): domain Eukaryota; kingdom Metazoa; phylum Arthropoda; class Insecta; order Hymenoptera; family Figitidae; genus Ganaspis; species Ganaspis brasiliensis. The sequence goes on from JAZKLR010000234.1 coordinate 892,405, forward strand.
TTGAAATATGAAGAAACTATTGAAAAAGGACGTGAATAATAATTAAAAACTGGTCTAAAAGTTAATAAATTCATGACAATAATACAGAAATTGAAGAAAATTACATTTAAATAAATTAATTGAAAAATGTCAAAACTATTTGAAAAATGACACAAAAAATTGTAATCTGAAAAAAATAATTGATAACTGGGGTAAAAAATTAAAAATTTGAAGACAAAACTTAAAAAATTGACAAAATAATTAAAATGTTAAGAAACTAATTGAATAATGAGATAAATAATTGAAAGCTTGCGTAAAAATAAAAAATTTATATACAATAATTGAAAAATTGAAAAAAAAACATTAGAAGTTTGAGGAAAAGAATTAAAATTTGAATAAATGAATTGAAGTTTGAAGAAAATAATTGTAATTTGAAAAGAAGAATTAAAAAATGTTTAAAAAATTTAAATATGAAGAAGGTAATTAAAGTTTAAAGAAAATAATTGAAATTTGTAGAAAATAATTGATAAAGGTTTAAAAAATTAATAAATTTATGAGAATAATAAAAAGAATGCAGCAAATGATTAAAATTTGAAAAAAATAATTAAAAACTGGTGTAAAAAATTTGAAAATTAGTGTAAAAAAAAACTAGGTGAAAATTTTGTCTATTTCGTGGAAATTTCGCTTCCACGGAAGCAAAAAAACTTATTTTCTTATAGAGGAAGCAATAAATTAATAATATAAAAGTTAATTGGAGAATTGACAAAAAAAAAATTGACGAACAAAATTGCCGAATTAATTAAAATATCAAGAAACTAATTGAATAATGACATAAATAATTGAAAGCTTGTGTAAAAATAAAAAATTTATAGACAATAAATGAAAATTGAAAAAAACATTAGAAGTTTGAGAAAAAGAATTGAAAGTTGAAGAAATTAATTGAAGTTTGAAGAAAAAAATTGCAATTTAAAAAGAATAATTAAAAAATGTTAAAAAAATTTAAATATGAAGAAGGTAATTAAAGTTTGAAGAAAATAATTGAAATTTGTAGAAAATAATTGCAAAAAGTGTAAAAAATTAATAAATTTATGATAATAATAAAAAGAATGAAGCAAATGATTGAAATTTGAAAAAAATAATTAAAAACTGGTGTAAAAAATTTAAAAATTAATCACAAAGAAAACTAGGTGAAAATTATGTCTATTTCGTGGACATTTCGCTTTCCACGAAAGCAAACACATTTATTTTCTTACAGGGGAAGCAATAAATTAATAATATAAAAGTTAATTGAAAAATTTATTAAAGAAAGAAGAATTTTGAATTTCTAAAAATGAAAAACCGTAAATAGTTTACAAAATTTTTGATCAATTATAAACATTATATAGATCAATCGATTCGTTTTAAGATAAGGAATATAATTATTGTATTTATTAAGTTATATTTTTTGAGTATGGAAAAAAAAAAGTGCAATTTTTGCAGACGCAATTTCTTTTAAAAGGTACTCTTTTCACCCCAAAATGAAAAAAAAATTTGGTCTCAACTTTCAAAGATCCCCTTATTTTTTTGGTACAATCAAGAAGTCGAAATTTTGATTTTTAATTAGAAAAAACTCAATGAAGTGCCTGCTTGAATTTTTTTCCACATCCCAGGAAATATATCCCTTTTTTTCCAAAAAATGAAAAAAATTCGGTCCTATCTTTCGGAGACCCCCTAACAATTTTGACCAATTTTTTTGCATCAAACATATTTTTTAACAGTTTTAAATGAAATTGCGTCGGCAAAAGTTGAAAAATAAATTTTTTTTAAATTCGTCCACGCTTCCGGAACTTCAGATACATAATATAAACAAGCGTGAATGTCGGATTCGAATCTCGAACAAATTACAAGTCATGTAATCAATCTAACATAATTTCGTTTGCCTAAGGGTGATTTAGAGTGAAAAATTTAGATGAATTGAGAGTAATTTTCAGAAATAAATAAAAGTCAACATAGCGCGAATGTTCATTTTGTAGAAAAAAAATTGCCTGTCATAAAGGGCCATATGTTGTACCCGGGAAAGGCCTTTTACGACATGCATTTATTCGATAAAAGAACTTTTTACTATCGTCTGCGTGAGCGATGTAGGTTTCATAAAAATATCTTTTTTTTTTTTATTATTTACTAAAAATAACCCCGAGATTAAAACACGTGACACTGTAAAAAAAAAAAAATAGATAGTAATTTTATAACATATTAGAAAATAAAAAACATATAAAAAACCAGGATTGTCGCGACACTTTTGATAATATCGAGGCTGTCAATTTATCGCTCGTTTGAAAAGGGAGAATAATGACTTTTTAAAAAGTTTATCGAGACAGAGGCGAGCTCTCGGGGTCTCAAATAAGTTTGAGCATTTTCCTACCTTCGAACTCTCATCTCGACCAGTTTCCCACGTTCGACAGAGAGTCAAGCGAGTGTACGTAACGAGTGGTGCGGAAGGCTAAAAGTTGTGTAACAAGGGGTTGCTGCCTGAGGGCTGAAGGTCAATTTAGGAAACAGGGACTCTCATGGAGTGAGAACTTGCTTGGTTTCTAATCCTTCCAACAACCTAGGCTCTCTCGCCGATATTCTCTTAACGATGAAACGAAGAAAAAAAAAACAAAAATAAATATACCCCTGCATGCAGTACACGGAAGTAGTTACTGACAATGTTAAAGTGAGCGGGACGGGGAACATAACAAGGGAAAAGGAAGGTCAAAAGTTTTGTAACGAGGGAAGCGGTCGAGCGAGAAACCCACACTGTTCTTGTTCAAGAAAAAAGCAATCCTTCTGTTACCCATTTTTCTTGTTTTTTTTTTTTTTTTTTGCCAAGGCTTCATTCCAGCAGCACAATAATCAAAGTGTTTTGCAAAAAAAGTTCTGTCAGGAGGGCTTATTCATTAGCAAGTCTATCGATCAAGAAACTCTACATTTCGAAGGTAAAGGCAACTTTTTTTTTTTTCCTTTGACGTGGTCTCGAGTGATTTGACAAAATGGGAAAATTCGTAGCAACAGCGCGGATCAGGCTAATTTGTTGAGGATCTGGAGTTAAAAGTTTAAATTTTATGTAATGAAAGAAAATTTAAAATATTTAAAAATGAACCTAATCTAATATTAAATGTATTGGAAGGAAATTATTCAAGACCGACTGGAAAAAACTAATTGGGTCACCTTTAAGGAGGTGAAGTTTAAATTTGAGGTTTAAATTAAATTAAATTAAAATTTATTTTAAAGTAATTTTATAACTAGAAGGTAACAAAAAGTAACTTTAAAAATCTGTACAAAGTAACTGGAATTTTTAAAAAATTACACAGAAACAAGGAACAAAAGTAAACTAAAAATAAATAACTGGGATTTAAAGAAAAATCATTAGAAAAATCAAAAAAAACGAAAGAAAACAAAAAACATGCTAAAAAATAATTTTATAACTAAAAGGTAACAAAACTAACTTTAAAAATCTATAAAAAGTAACAGAATTTTATAAAATATTATAAAAGAATAAGGAACAAAATTAGAGCGAGATTAAATAATAAATATTTAAAGAAAAATAATTAGAAAAAGCAAAACAAACGAAAATAAAAAAAAATAGCTAAAAATCCATGAAAAAAATAATTTAAAAAAATGACTTAAAAAACCAAACAAACTAAAACTATTAAAAATGTATAGAATTCAGTGAAAAACAACTAGAATAAGCTTAAAAATGGAAACAATGTAAAAGCATGAAAAAGTAACTAAAATACTTTTAAGGGCATGTGATGATAATGCTAAATTTGTCCGTAAACTTTCTCTTAAAGTACTCAATGTTTTGACACCAAACTTTGTAGAATTACTCAAAATACCATTAGAATGGTCTCTCTGACCCAAATTTATTTCATTTTTATCTTTAAACTAATTTTTTTTCCAATTTTACAATTTTTGGAAAATTTTGAAAAAAAAGTAAATTTGAAAAATATTTAGTTTAAAGACAAAAATGAAACAAAATTGGGTCAGAGAGACCATTCAAATGGTGTTTTGAGTAATTCTACAAAGTTTGGTGTCAAAACATTGAGTACTTTAAGAGAAAGTTTACGGACAAATTTAGCATTATCATCACATGCCCTTAAAAATCAGTAAAGAAAAGTATATCTGATGTAAAAAAAATCTTAAAATTAATGAGGTAACAAAAATTTTGAGAAAACTTACAAAAAGAAACAAAATAACCTAAAAATTGAAGTAATAAATGAAAAAAAATTAATTGCATATTCAGAAATTAACGTAAAAACGAGGAAAATAATTAAAAGTTTATGACAAATATTGAGAAGTTAAAAAGTAACCTAAACATAAATAAAAAACCAAAAAAAAAAAAAATAATAATAAATAACTAAATGAAATAGAAATACCTATAAAATAGAAGAAAGACCACTTTAAAATGTCAAAATAACTAGAAAGATATGAAATTAACTAAAAATTGTGTAAAAATAACTAGAAATTAAAGAAGTAACTAGGAAACGAAAAAACCACGAATAAATAATTACATATTAAAAAAGATAACCAGAAAATAAGAAAAAACAATTAGAAAGTAAAAAAATAACTTCAGATTTAAAATAACGTCAATTAATGAAAAAAATAAACGCGAAAAAAAATGGTAAAATAATAAATTTCAATCATAATTATTTTACTTTTATTACAATCTAAGTATAAATTAAAGCACTTTTATAGGATTAAATACTTATAAGCAACTAGACTGAATTTTTTATATATTTTTTACTTTTAATAAAGAAAAGTTTCTTTTATTGAATTTTTTCTTATTTTTATACTTTTAAAGTAATTTAAACATCAAAATAAAAATTTTGTACAAAATAGTAATTAACAACAGTTAAATATTGTAGTTGGTTAGGAAGAAAAAATTTGTTTTTTTAAAGTTAAAAAAGTTTTAACCGAAGAAAATAAACGTTTAGTCTAGACAGAAAAGTAGTTGCTAACCCAAAACAAATAAAGCTCAAAAAACAATTTATTAAATAAATACAATTCAAAAATGAAATATTAGTAATAAACAAAAGCAATTGGAAATTTCAAAATGAAGTATTGCGAAAACCTTTTTGGTATATTTGCTACTTCAAAAATTATTAATGACCAAAACCAATTGAAAGCTCAATCTAGAAACGAAATTAATTGTCGGTTTAAAAAACTGAATGAAAAATTAGTTAAATTACAATTGAGAGTTAAAAAATTAATAACAACCAAAAACAATTAAAAGCTTCAAAATGAATTATTGCATAAACAAATTAGCACTTCAAAAATTAGTTATGACCAATGCTAATTGAAAGCTTAATCTAGAAACAAAAACTATTTGTTAGCCAAATATAGTTGAAAGCCTAAAAATTATTTATTGCGGAAACCTTTAAGATACTTTTTCAATTAGTTATGACCATAAACAATTGAAAGCTCAATCTAGAAACAAAATTAATTGATGACCTTAAATAATTGACAGGAAAATTAGTTTTTAGGTAAATACAATTGAAAGCTGACAAATTAGTAAGTAACGAAGAATAATTAAAAACTCATAAGAAACTTTAACTAAAGTAGTTAAAAAATTAATTTAGAAACAAAAATAAATAAATAACAAAAACCACTTTAAAATGTCAAAATAACTAAAAAGATATGAAATTAACTAAAAATTGTGTAAAAATAAATAGAAATTAAAGAAGTAACTAGAAAACGAAAAAACCTCGAATAAATAACTAGATATTGAAAAATATAACCAGAAAATGAGACAAAACAAGTAGAAAGTAAAAAAATCACTTCAGATTTAAAATAACATCAATTGATGAAAAAAACAAACGCAAAAAAAATGGTAAAATAATAAATTTCAATCATAATTATTTTACTTTTATTACAATTTAAGTATAAACTAAAGCACTTTTATAAGATTAAATACTTCCAAGCAAATAGTCTGAATTTTTTATATAATTTTTAATTTTAATAAAAAAGTTTTTTTTAGCAATTTTTTTTTATTTTTTAACTTGTAAAGTAATTTAAACGTCAAAATAAATATTTTGTATAAAAAATTAATGTAAAACTGTGAAATATTGTAGTTGTTTAGGAAAAAAAAATTTTTTTTTGGTAAAATTTCAATTTTTTTAAAAAAATGCTATGATGGTAGATTTAAACCACATAGGGTATTTTGTTATTTTTCAATTTTTCATTAATAACTTTTGAAAACTATGTCCAGCAACGTTCGCTATATTTTTCCTGCAATCTACACGTAAAAATACTCAGGTAAACCAAGTTTCAAATCTCTAAGTCAAATATTTTGGAAGATAAGGGGAAGGGGGACACGTTTTTTTTTTAAAAAAAAGTTTTTATCTGACAACGCTATAATCATCACCCGGAACCCTAAAAAAAACTAAATTTGGATGTTCATAAAACAGAAAGTCTCTGGAAAGATGAAAAAACATACAAATGAATAGAGTTATTAGAAAATGAAGAAAAACCACAGTAAAAGAAATAAATAACTAGAGATAAAGATAAATAACTAGAAATCGTGGAAAAAACTTGAAAATGAGGAAAAAAAAAATTTTGAAAGTATAATATATCCAGATATTAGAGAAATAATTCGAAAGTGAAGAAAAATTACTAAAAAATTAAAAAAGTTAATAACACGCAGAATAAGTTATTTACATTTTCTTAATTTATTAAAAAACAAGAAAATTACTAGAATTTGAGAAAAAATAGAAATCTATGATAAAACTAGAATTAAGGTAAAATGTTAGGAATCAGGTATAATTATAAAATAGTTGTGTGGTAATTTTAGTAAAGTAAATATTCCAATAGGTCTCTTAAGGTGAACTTGAAAATTTGTAAATCAAATTTTAAATTAAAATCCCCAAGAAACATAAAATCATAAAAATCCCTAAAAGAGAAGTAAGGTAACAAATCCTCCGCATAGTTTTCCTTTATTATTTACTTTTTTGAAATTTATCATCTACGAATTAAATAACAAAAGCTCGCAATGTGCGCCATATTGGATTCGCCATTTTGAATTTTTAAAGTATAATACCAAAAATGGATAATCAGCCATTATAAAAACCCCAAAGGAAAAAGTTCCAAGCATGTGCGATGAATTTTAAAAAATTTTGTCCAACACACTGAATCCGCCATTTTGAATTTTGAAACTATAACGCAAAATTCGTAAACCAGTTTATCAAAAACTGTTTTTTGACAATTAGTTCGAAATTCGTTAATTTAATCAGAAATTTGTTTTAAAAATAGTTTTGTCAAACATAAATTTCTGATAACTCAAACGATTGTTGTTGTATAAAAAATTGGGTACAACAAAAATGTTTAATCACATTTTCGAAAATATTCCATTTGTTTCTGTATCTCACTTGATTTATATTACCCTTAATTCAATACTTTTTTTTTTACCCAAAAAAATGTTGTCTATCCTTATCAAGTGTCAGTTTAAAATAACAAACAACTTTTTCCGAGTTATAAGGAAAATTTTCAAGATTTTCTCATCATATTAGGAAATTCCAGGAGGTCTGTGTCGCGTTGAAGAGTCAAGCGTGTGACGAGGGTGCAGAAGCAAAAAGAAAAGCACATTAAACACGAAGTCTATACTCTCGCCCTAAAGATAAATGACCTTGAGCCCTTTTGGTCAGTGTGAGACCACCCTCGTCACGGGCTTGTTCAGAGACAACGAGATTCGATCGGAAATATAATAGTGGCTGACATCAACGAGCTAATCATCTTCAAATCCCTTCCAATTTCCTCTTATTTTCTTCCCTTTTTTATTCCCGCTGCTATTCTTTTTTTCTTTATTCTTTTTTGCAGCTTTTTTTAAATGGAAAAATTACAAAAAATAAATTGAAGAGAGAAAAATGAAATAAAATGACAAATGGAAATATGTTGCGAATTCGTCGTTGTATGATTAACGATTCTCTCCACTGGTCTATTCGTTATACGATATTGCACAGTGTCTGTACCAGATTCACATCTGACCCTTTTCCATGTAACTATTCCGATCTCCATGTCGTCGATTTCATCACAAACCATGAGCGCATTAAATCAAGGATTATTTTCGATTGTCAAACATTCCATGATTTTGACTTCCAAATGGTTGCTAAACGGATTTTCCCCTAACTAAATGTGATCCAAATTCTCAAGCTTGAAATGTGTGTCAAGAGGAAAATAATGGAATTTAGACGATTTGTCAGAACGAACTCTGTTGGGGAAAATAGAGAGAAAAAAAAATGTTTAAGATTAGCAGGTGGATTGGGAAATTCATAATAAATTTTTCTGAGAATTAATCATATAAAAGTATTTTACTCACTTAAATTGCCGGATTTTTGGAATTGATTTGAAAAACTCACCTGTAACAGAAAAGAAGATTATCATTAATAAATGCTGGGATGGTTTTTATTAAATACGGGAATTATGGATCGAGCAACATTAAACGTATAATGATAATTTATTTTCCAGGCTTAATTCAGTTTTATCAAAGTACATCTGATTCAAAAGCTTGAAATTTAATCTTTCCAATTTTAATTATGTACTCAAATTATACAAATACGTATTAATAATTTACAGCATCAAATATACATGTGTTGCTGGATCATCTCATGTTTGCATAAATATAAAACGGTTCTTTGATAATTAATTTTGTAAATAATTATTATAAATAGTGTACTGTGTGATTCGTTGCTTTCTAATTTATACTGTAAACAAATAAAACGGTAATTATGTTTCGGAAATTTTAAGTGTTATTTTTTTTATAAATTGATTTACTTGAGGAAAATAGTGTGAGTTAGTGGGATTGATTTAGAGGGAAAATAAAATTTAATTGAAAGGTCAAAAATTAGTTTTAATCAAAAAGAATTAAAAGTCAAATCTAGAAACAAAATTGGCAGATAATAAATAAAATAATTTTAAACAATTTATTAAAAATTGGAAATTTGAATCAAAATAAACCTAGTTTTGATCAAAAAAAGTTCGGAATGAAGTTTTGAGAAAAACAATTGAAAGCCTAATCTAGAAACAAAATTAGTAACAAAAGAAATTGGAAGCTTACTTATTCTTTTTCGATCAAATACAATTGAAAGCTCATAAACAAAATTTTAACCAAACCTACTAAAATTTCAATCTAAAAACTATATTAACTGCTTTTAAAAAAAAGAAAAGATCAAAAATAATTATTCCGAAAACCAATTGATTTTTTAAAAATTAGTTATGGCCAAAAACAATTGAGAGCTCAATCTAGAAACAAAATTAGTCGATGCACTAAAATAATAAGAATAAAAATAAGTTGTTGAATAATTACAATTGAAAGCTCAAAAATTAGTTACGATCAATATAATAATTGAACGGTAAAAAAAGTTTGAAGCAAAGCAAATAAAAGCTTAATCTAGAAACAAAATTAGTTGCTAACCAAAAACAATTAAAGGCTCAAGAAATAATTTTTTAAATAAATACAATTCAAAGATAAAAAATTAGTAATAAACAAAAACAATTGAAAGCTTCAAAACGAAGTATTGAGAAAACTTTTTTGGTATATTTGGTACTTCAAAAATTAGTTATGACCAAAACCAATTGAAAGCTCAATCTAGAAACGAAATTAATTGTCGACCTAAAAAACTGAAGGAAAATTAGTTATATTCCAATTGAAAGTTGAAAAATTAAATATAACCAAAATCATTAATCAAAGTTCAAATCAAATCATTTGAAAGCTTCAAAATGAATAATTTCGAAAACCAATTAGCACTTCAAAAATTATTTATGACCAAAACCAATTGAAAGCACAATCTAGGAACAAAATTAATTGACGACTTTAAATAAGCAAAAAAAGAATTAATTTTTAAGCATTAACAATTCAACGCTCAAAAAGAGTTTATATTAAAAACTATTTAAAGTTCAAAAAAGCTTTAACCAAAGCAATTTAAAGTTTAATCTAGAAACAAAAATAGTTAGTAATAAACGAAAACAATTTAAAAGCTTCAAAATAAATTATTGCAAAAATTTTTTGGTACATTTGGTACTTTAAAAAGTAGTTATGACCAAAACCAATTACAAACTCAGTTTAAAAACAAAATTTATTGTTGGACAAAAAAACTGAAAGAAAAATTAGTTATATTACAATTGAAAGGTAATAAATTAATATTAACCAAAATCAATTGAAAGCTTTCAAATAAATTGCTGCGAAAAGAAATTAGCGCTTCAAAAATAATTAGTTATGACCAAAACCAACTGAAAACTTAATCTAGAAACAAAATTAATTGTTAGCTAAAAAACTGAAACAAAAATTAGTTATATTATAATTAAGAGTTAGAAATTAATAATAACCAAAAGCAATTGAAAGCTTCAAATGAATTATTGAGAAAACCAATTAGTACTTAAAAAATTAGTTATGACCAATACTAATTGAAAGCTCAATCTAGAAACAAAATTATTTGTTAACCAAAGAGAGTTGAAAGCTTCAAAATGAATTATGTCGAAAACTTCTTTAAGTTCTTTTTTTTTAAGATACTTCTTCAGTTAGTTATATCCAAAAACAATTGAAAGCTCAATATAAAAACAAAATTAATTGTTGGCCTAAGAAACTAAAAGGCAAAATAATTATACAATTGAAAGTTGAAAAATTAATAATAACCAAAAACAATTGAAAGCTTCAAAATGAATTATTGAGCAAACCAATTGGTTTTTTAAAATTTAGTTATGACCAAAACCAATCGAAAGCTCAATGTAGAAACGAAATAAGTTGATGCCCTTAAATAATTGAAACAAAAATCTGTTTTAAATAATTACAACTTTAAGCTCAAAAAGTTGTTATTAAATAAATAAAATTGAAAGTTGAAAAATTAGTAATACTTAAGAACAATTGGAAGTTCAAAAGAAACTTTAACCGAAGCAATTGAAAGTTTAATATAGAATAAACAAAATATAAACAAAATTAGTTGATGCCCTAAAATAATTGAAAAAATATGTTGTTAAATAATTACAACTTTAACCTCAAAAATTAGTTATTAAATGAATACAATTAAAAGCTGAAAAATTGGTAATAACAAAGAACAATTGCAAGTATAAAGAAAATTTAACCAAAGCACATGATAGTTTAATCTAGAAATCAAATTAGTTGCTTATCAAAGACAATTAAAAGCATCGAAATGAATTATTACTAAAATTAATTGCAACTTTAAAAATCAGTTGTAACCAAAAACAATTGAAAGCTCAGTCTTAAAACAATACCAATTGTTGGCCTAAAACAACTGAAAGAAATAATAGTTATACAATTGAAAGTTGAAAAATTAATAGTAACCAATAGCAATTGAAAGCTTCAAAAGAAATAAATGTGGAAGCCAATTGGTTTTTTAAAATTTAGTTCTGACCAAAAACAATCAAAAGCTCAATCTAGAAACCAAATTATTTGATGCTCTACAATAATTGAAACAAAAATTTGTCGCTGAATGATTACAATTGAATGCTCAAAAATTAGTTAGGATCAGTAACAATTAATTGCTTAAAACTTACTTATAAGAAAGTTAGAAATAGTTACAATACTAGTTCAAAATTGAAAAAAAAACTATACAGTGTATTATTAGTTTGGGTTTTCTCTGTGATTGTAAAACCATCAAAAGCGATTATTCAGTCTTGGGGTGAAACGGGAAACTTTCTAATAGTCGCAAGGATTCCGAAGTTGAAACTTTGAGATAATGAATCATCCTGGAACATGGTTCCTATTATTCCATTAGTTGTATTTTTACGGCTTTCGAAGATAACAGGGTTGGGTCAATAGATTTTACATTTTCGGGTCGATTCAATGCGATGATGCGCGTATTACCAAGTGCAATTTTCTCTGTTCTCTATCCTACAAATTTGCGGTACAACTACGTAATTTCCAGTGGTTCTTTACATATTCCAAATTCACGTATACTTTAACACAATTATTGGAAATTGTTACTAGAACTCAACTTGATTACAAATTAAATAAGTAAACAGTATTCTACTTTTTAATCAACTTTTTAAATTGCTACTTTATATTTTAAACAATAGGAATTCCAATCATTCATTCTGTCTTATATAGTACAATTTTATATATTTTTATATTCTCATGTCATTTTTAATTCAACAATTAAGACGATCTTTTTATATTAAAACAATTCCTAGAATTACGATAGTTTTAATTCTATTTTGACAATTGTCTGAATGTTATGTTAACATAAACAGTTTAAACGTAAATTTTAATAATGATTTAGAATATGTCGTTTCTGAATATTTATTAATAATATAGTATGCTTATTAAAATTTATTCTATTAAAGGGTTTATTTAGAATGAATATATTTAGATACATCTTAAATAATTATTTAAACTAGTGAGGTAATTTTATACAACTTAATGAGTGTAAATTATTGTTATAAAGTAATAAAACCTAGGAATTAATAAATTAAGAAATTTAGATAATGTAAAAAACAAATTATTAAGATTATTAAATTAGTCATTTTTAACTTATTCAGGAAAACTTGTTGATAAAATCTAAGGTATTGGTTTTAACAATTGATCAGCTTATGAGTAATTAGTAATAAATGGAAATAATTCGAAACGTAAAAATTATTCCTTTTTCTTTCCTTTTAAATAATTGTTGGCACTATAACCTTGAATAATTAAAATCTTAGGAAAACAATTTAAGCTCTAAAATTAATATTAGTGAACATTAAAAATAGCAAGAATTGATAACATTTATATAATCATTGGTTAAACAAATTTAGACCTTATAACAGACGTTATTAAGTCATAAAGATAACATTAATAAAAATGCCCTTCTGTTAAATTAATTATTGTTATTTTTATTCTTAATAAACAAAGTGAAAACAAAGTTTAGTAATAGGATCAACAAATTAATGAAAAAACAAAAAGAAATAATAATTATTTTAGTAAAAGCAACAATTTGTTTGTTCATAACAAATAATATTGAATAATATAAATAAATCCACTAAATGTTGCAAATATAAATATTATTATTATTTTTATTTTACTTAATCTTTTTGGTTTATTAATATTAAGGTTTTAATTTTTTCAATAATATTTTTTAATATTAATTAATGTACGTCAATTTAATTTATAACGAAAGATGTAAAAATTCACGATATCCCAGGGGCTCGATTATATAAAATCACACTAGATTTCGATTTCGCATTTGTTTTCGCGTTTAATTGTTATCAATAAAAAATTTGCTTAAAAATATTAATCGGGGCCGGTTTCAGTGTTTACATTTTTTAAATTTAATATTACGATAATTGTTTTAAATTGCAGTGAATACAATAAATAAAGCTTGAAAAATAAAAAAAAATGTAAAGTTTAAAAATATGTTAAAATGTGCTGCGAATTATAATAATGTACTGATGTATTGACGAATATTTGCATGGAGAAGAAATTTTTGATTACATACAAAGGTGAGTTTCATGTTTGTAAAAAAATTATTAATTGTTTGAAACGATTTTAAGAAACAAAAATTCTTATTATTATGTTTTATTATAGTTTTTAAATTAATTAGTAAAATAATTAGAAGTAAAAGTTTAAATATATTTTCAACGTTCACATGTTGGTTAGATTAGAAAACTAAAAATATAAATAATTAAATATAGTGAATTTTAATTGTAAGAAATAAATTAACAATTTTTAAATAATTTTAAAATCAATGCAGAATAACCCTTTTTTCTCATATAAAATACATATTTTAATTAATAATTAATTGTCAAATATTTTAAAAATTCAACTTTGTTTCCGACTCCATTGGTCGTCATAAATCTAACAAACTATTCTGAAATAAATGCAAAGAATGCAATTTTCTTGGTTTCACATATTTTGCAACATTTCACGCACATAAAAATTGCAAATTGAAACAAATCACTGAATATTGTAGCAAAAATAAAAAAAAAAACTGCTGCAACAGGAGATAGCTTTATATTCATAATCGATATGTTTGACTAAATATTGACCTATTTTATTAAAAATAACAATGTTTACAATAAATTTACATATGGATAAATTGGGAATTAAATTTTGGGTGTACAACACTTAGCCAACGTGACAAAAAAGCAAAGTGCTAAAAAAAATTGATTTACACGTGGCCGGCTAAACATTGACCTACTCTACTGAAACTTGCAAACACAGTTCACGAGAGATTTTTAACTAAAAAAAAACAAAATTGAGATGGTAATGTAGTTTAATTTTCAAATTCTAAAATATTACAAAGGTACATGAAAACTGAGTAGAATTATATAAATAAATAAATGTAACGTGAGCCATATCACGAGTCACGAAGTATCTTGATTAGTCTTGATCTATATTACCCTAATGATGACAATAAAAAATAATATAATAAACATAATGATAATGATAATAACAACAACCATAATAATATAACAATATTAATAATAAAAATAGGAAGAAGAAGAAGAAGAAGAAAAAGAAGAAACATTCATGAGTGAAAGGTCAATTTGAAGAATTGAGAAGCTTTTCTATTAAACTTTTTAGAAATATAACCTAATAATGTACGCTTTTCGGTAACAATTATTTATAGTGGCTTTGAGATAAGTGAAGTGAATGCAGCGTAATGTTCCACGAACCCCAGTCAAGTAGACACATGGCATTATAAATCACGATTTTCTTGACAGCGGTAAATCAGAATCTCAGAGGAATGCAACACACAACGAATCTGTTTTGCAGTGATATTTATTTCGTTTCTGAACACTACCGACTTTATTTTCACGAACTATCGTGCTTCATATAATGAAAAAAAACACCACATCACTTTAGTATAACAATACTCAGAAACTTCCGTTTTTCTACTTTTCCAAAAAATTGTTTTGAAAATAAAGTAAAAAATTTGTGCACAAACATGTTAAAGTGACTGTAACAATCTTTTAAAAATATAATTTACCAGTACTATTTAAATTAATTTACTTACTTACTAAAAATTAATTCACTTACTGTAAATTAATTTAAACTCAAGTAGAAACCAATGAAAAAAAAGGGGTAAAACTTTTTTTATTTTTTGCAGAAAAAAAAACAAATTTTTCATTGTTTTCTGAGTGATATATCCCGTCTATATGAAAACGGTGGTAATTAGATTAAAAACAACGATTTCTAGGAAATTGCACTCAATCGAAAAATCGCTTTTGTATCGTCTCATGCGGAAACCTCTTTTACTTTTCTATTGCGTTGAATGAAAGAAAAATAAAATTAGAATTACATTTCCGGGAGTATACGATTACAATAAAGAACTTGTTCCTCGAGCAATGAATTTTAATTGCATTCATCAAATTAAGCTTACTCGAATGAACAATTTTTCTCTGTAAGGAAAAGTTTTTGTAATTCAATTAAATGCTGCTTGACTCTTTATTATTGTAGTTCAGTTTTTCAGAAATTTTACGTCCTTGAACATATCGTGGTACTAAAGGTTTGATTTTTTTTCTCTTCTGTTTTTGTAACTTGAGAATCTCAACGAATTTTATAGTTGAAAGTGCTAATAGAAAGGTACCCCATTTCGTGTTATTGACTACAAACTTTTGCTATCGTCTGTTATTATTTTCTGATGAGGAGATTGAAAAAAATCAATGTCTCATTCACGAGTGACTTGAACTAGTAAAATTAAGCGCAATTGGAAATGGAATTTTAGAAAATTTACAGAAACTGCGATGGAAATAATTGGCAATTGAAGAAAATTGTTAAAAATTGTAGAAAATAGTTGAAAATCCAAGAGAATAATTAAAAATTTTGGAAAATAATGGAAAAACTTTACAAAATGAAGTAAAAAAATTGAAAATTGAGGATAATGGTAGGAAATGTAAAAAAAATTATATAAAATTAAAGAGAATAATAAAAAAAATTTATAGAGAATTGAAATTTGTAAAAAGTAATTTAAAATTGACGAATTTAGCTAAAAGAAAGTCGAAAATAATTGGTATTTTAAGAACATAATTAAAAAGATATAATTTTTTTTAAATAATTGAGAAATAAAGTAAAAAGTTTAACTTAAAAAAAATATTTGAAAAGCAGAATGAACTGAAAAAATGAAATTACTTAATTTAAAAATTGAAAAATCAATTAAAAAGAAGACCAGATAAGATAAGAAAATAATTAAAACAGACTAAATATTTAAAAACTGATTAAAATAATCAAGAAATGAAAAAAATTGAATAATACATTTGAAATTTAAAGAAAATTTGTAAAAAATTAAATTAAGTAATTAAAATTGAAAAATCAATCGAAAAAAAGATAAGATAAGATAAAAAGATACTTGAAAAAACAAACTAAATATTTAAAAAAAAAATGATTAAAATAATCCAGAAATGAAAGAAATTGAATAATGCATTTTGAAATTTGAAGAAAATAAATAAAAATTGAGGACAGTAATTGAAAAAATAAAAAACGTTAATGAATACAATTTGAAATTGAAAAAATGAATTGAAAATAATAATTAAGAAAAAATTGAAATTCAAATAATAGAATTTAATTTTGAAGAAAGTTATTTAGATTTTAGAAGGTTATTAAACATTTATGAAAATAATTTTAAATGAATTAAATTAAAATTAATTTTTCATGAACTAGAGAAAATAATAAAAAATACAGAAAAAATTTTAATTGGCCCTTTGTGTTTAAAGAATTAAATAAATAAATAAATTGAGGCAATTTCAATACATTTTTTAATATAAAAAAATAACTGTAAACAATAATTAAGTTTAAAAGTTGTTAAAAATAATTATAAACTGAAAAAATTGAATAACATTGTTTGAAAGTTTAAAAAACAATTATAAATTGCGAAAAAGAATTCAGAAAAAAAAAACAATTAAAATTTGAAGATAATAATTGCAAAATGGTAAATGATTCACATTTGAAAATAATAATTATAAACTGAAGAAACTTGAAGAAGATAATTAAAAATTCCAGAAAATTATTGTATAGGTACTAAAATAATAATAAATAAAGAATCGATTTAAAATTGAAGAATATAATCAAAAATACAAACAAATATTGTTAAATTAAGAAAAATAATGAAAAATTAAAGAAAATTA
This sequence comes from Ganaspis brasiliensis, assembly GCA_037103525.1. Lineage (NCBI taxonomy): Eukaryota > Metazoa > Arthropoda > Insecta > Hymenoptera > Figitidae > Ganaspis > Ganaspis brasiliensis. Next base: position 909,451 of record JAZKLR010000234.1, read on the forward strand.
AATGAAAAAATTGAAACTTACAAAAGTGATTTTAAATTGAAGAAGGTAATAAAAAATTGAAAAAAAATATGTTCAATTGAAAAAATTAATTTTCAAATTCTGGAAAAATTGAGAATTGAAAAAAATAATTGAATAAATTTAATAATATAATTAACATTTCAAGAAAAGAAGTAGAAAGAGAATTAAAAACTTGAAATTTTTTAAAAATAAATTGAAAATGGAAGAAAATATTCAAGAGTTGCATAATATAATTAAGATTTGAAAATAGTAATATAATTTCGAAAAAATTAATGAAAAGGTATTTTAAAATTGAGGACAATAATTGAAAACTAAACAAATTGAAGATATTTGATATTTGAAAATAAAACTAGAAATTAAGGAAAGAAATTTAGATATTAAAAAATGTAAAGATTATAATTGTAATTGAAGAAATTAATTGAAAAGTGATTAAAGTAAATAAAACTATTGAAAAATAATTTAAAATTATATAAAATATCTAAAAGAATTGTCTAATATTATTATAATTTGAAGAAATTAGTTAAAAATTGAAGCAATTACTTAAAAACACAAGAAATTGTTTTTAGATTGAGGAAGATAATTGAAACTAGAAAAAATTGATAAAATTAAAAAATATATTGGAAATTTATGTACATAAAGTTATCAATGTTCAAATCAACAAAACTATATTGTTAAAAGATTTTTCGTATTAAAGCTGGTCCTAAATAATGTTCTAAATACCCCCAAGAAATAAATTAATTAAGATATTTTGTGAATTGAAATCCCGTTTTATATTTTATGCTCTAGAAATTATTTTTGAAAATTATTCCCTGTAAAAAAATGTTGGTTGAAATAAAATTTCCTAACTTCAGGAATGTTGAAATTGAATATTAAATATTGAAAAAAATATAATTTAAAATTGAAAAATAGAAGAAATTTCGGAATAAAAATAATGGTTCTAAATATTTTGGTTTTTGAAATATTCAAAACGTCTAAAAATATTATCTTTAGAATTGTGAAATCGAGAAATATTAAAAAATCGAAACCATACTTTAAATTAGTAGTTTTCTACTAAAAAGTAGTAACATTTTTTGTTAATTTATAATAGTTTATTTTTCTCTAATTCATTACTAGAGAATCACTAATTTTTGATTTAGAGAAAAAATAAGAAAGTAAATCAATATTTTTTTTAAGTAATTGGTTGTTAGTTTAATAAATAATCTAATTATTAAAATGGAATATTAAGCAAATGTTATTTTTTTAGGCATTTTGTTTTATTATTATTTAACTTTCTTAAAAAGTTAATTCTAGTAACTACTTTACAAATTAGTTTATTTATGATATTTAATTATGTCAATAAGCAAAAAGTAATTTTGATCTGTTGGAGCCAAGACGTTTAGGTTTACAATTTGTTTTTCATTAGGTGGAAAATAAAAAAACAAAAAACACTAAACACATGAATTAAAGAACAATCTGCCTTTATTCTAACGAGCAACGTTTCGTCAACATTTCGTTGACCTCCTCAGGCTGTAAATATAATATATTACACTTCAGTAAATTTTTAACACAAACAAATTTTAAATAGTTTTTACCTCTAAAACAGAATATGTCAAAGAATTTTTAAAAATTAATTATCACCAAATGGTGAAACGTCAGACGGTGTGTTTACATTGAGAGCAAGAGACAAACTGTCGAAAATGAAAGTATAAACTCAAGAAGGAACAAAAGTAATACAAAAATATATATAGATATAGACAAGTACAAACATCAAAATAGAAATTAAATTAATAGGAAAACACGATGGATAACAAATTATTCAACGGAGAATTTTGATTGTAAAAGATGCTTGTAGTCTTTGTTTAAATTATCAAAGTTTTCTTTAATGTTAATACTATTTGGGTCATGATTAATAAAAATCATTTCGGAAATTGTACGCTTCCGCGAGTCCCGTTTGTAATCTACAATTTTCGTACCTTAAAAATCAAATTCATGATTGCTATTTTTACAATGAATGTTATTTAATTATGTCACTTAATTTGTCAGAAATTACAAATTATTATATTTCATTTTAAAATTCTGTAACGTATTAATTGTTTATTTAACTGCAAACAAAAAATATTCATCCTTTGAAAAAGACTTATTTCCAAGTAGCCTAATTTTGCAGTATCAGAATAACGAAATAGAAGACAAATGTTAAGAAACTAAAACAACTGTTTTAAACATTAAAAAATTGGTACAATCTAAAAAAGATTGTTAAATAATCCTTTATATTATTCTGCAAGTAAGTGGAAATCAGCTTACTAATATCCTAGTTTCACTTCCTCAATCTTGTTTAGCAAACAGATTGATGATGTATAAAAAGGAGATGAAATAATCAGTCGGGGTCAGTTTTTCAAGTTAAGTGAGTTAGTGAGTGTAAGATCGAAGAGTTATGAGATTAACTCTTTTGATTGAGGTGTCTCAAGATAAGATAGAGTTCTGATTGTAGAAGAGTCTCAGTTTGAAACGGAGTAAATTAAAGTTTTGACTCTTAAAGTTGCACTAGTTGATAAAGTCTGATTTAAAGATTAAAAATACGGATTAAAACAGTTTCTATAACCATTTGTTTCAAATGAACCAGAGATGCTATTTCTAATTTTATTTTCAAAAAATTATTATTTCAATTTTTGATATTCATCCAAGTCACTTATTGGTAACATAATATATACTCTGTTTTTTCTGTTTTAGTTAATACTATATTTTACTGTTACTCAATTTGTTGAACGTTAATTCTTTTTTTTTTTTTTCTTTTTATCATATAATTTCCTGTTAATTAGGAAATTAATTAAATAATTAATAAATAAATTAAATAAAGTTAATTAAATATATCGAAAATGTTGTCTCTTTTCCTAAAACCATTAACCCTCATTATGCAAGGGTTTACTCGAACAATGATGGGCTTAGCAAGTAGTTTATTGTTTGTATTTAGAAATAAAATTTAAATTTGAACAATATTTGTATAACGAGGTAAAATTTTAGAGAGAAAGAAATTAAAATTTAAATTTTAAAAGTTTTTAATGAGGTGAGAGTTTTCTATTCTGTTAAATTCTAACGTTTACCTTCTCTCTCCTACCAAGGAAGCCGGTATAAGAGTTTTCTCTTCCGTTAACTTATAACGCTTTGCCTTCTCTCTCTTACTCACAAAACCAATATAAGAGTTTCTTTTCCGTTAACTTTTAACGCTTACCTTCAGAACTCGTTTCTTACCTAGGATTAGAATTAAATGTCATCTAACCATAAGTTTAATAATGTATCGTTCTTATTCCTTACTATTGTTATTTCTTAGAAAGCAGACTTAATAAATTTTAAACTAGTTGTTTAATCTGTCATAAAATCTCTAATAGAGTTTAAGGTTCCCATTGAGGTGTGTTTTCCTCTGTTCTGTGGCCATGCCTGCCCTCTTTCTCTCTCTGCAAGATCGAGCTTGGATCGTTGGTGAGAGTTCTCCCACCCTTTGGGTTAGTAAGCGAGGGTCTGATGTTATGAAGCAGTTCAGTTCCGTTTTGACTGCTATACAGTCCACCTCGTGCGCGTTCTCCCGTGCATTTCCCAACGCTTTCTTGACTGGCTTGTATATCGGGTGTACAAATTTGACGTATTCACAATTTTGAATATCAATAAACTATTCTTGAAAGATCTAAAGTGCTGTGCGTTTTTTGAAGTACCACCATCCTTACATTTCTAACACTAGTGTTGCGTCGCTATTAAACAAATGAGTTAGGTTTAAAATATAATAATAATAATTATTTACATTTAAATTTTGTTCTTTTTTATTATATTGCGATATAAAGGATAGAAAGGATTAGGCCTAATTGCCTTTTAGAAATTTGTACCTAGGTCTTGCTACCTACCACTCTTTCCATCAATTTTATGATTTTGACACATTTAAAAATGCTACGTTGTCAAGTCTCAGGTCAAAAATGCAATGTTGTCAGATCTAAAATTTGGGATTTTTCATTGTATTCAACATTTTCGCCAGTCTAGCCAGAGTCACCGATCTAGCAATATCGGCTCCCGCTTTTAAAAAAATCCACACTGTAAAATTAATTTCAACTACTATTACCAATAAATGTTTAATCATTGTTAAAATAAAAAGTGATGCATTTATTCAAAAACTAATTCCTTGATTGCATGCTAGGATAAAATAACTAGTGTAACAAATTTTTTTCAATTCATCTACCTTTTAATATTAAAAATAGATTAATGCAAAACATATCCTTTGGTAGAGGGACATTGTTCTATTAAATGAAACACGCGTTAAGTAATTATTCATAATTCTAATATCCGGCTTTTGTTATTTCCAAAATTATCTTTCAATAATTTAGTAAAATTGACCGCTCGTAACATTCTCATTAATTTAGTAATTCGTCTTTAACAGCTAATAAAGAATTAGTATTTCTCGTATTATTTCTCGTCAAATTTAAATAATGCAACACGTTAAAATATCCTGATTTCGTTCATTTAAACGTACCAACTGTTAAATTCATCACAAATTGACCTTTCCAAATAGAGTCTAATTTACCGAAATGCCAATGATTGTTGACAGTACTTAGTTTACGAGACAGTGTAAAAAAGAACATGAAACTGAGGAGTGCCTGTTGAAGCTGTTGATGTAAAAGGGCTGAATAATCCTAAAAACAGAACATCAAAGCCAAAATCATCCGTTGAAAAACATTGCCGAACTAACAGCGTTCTAATAAACGGAGAGCGTTCAATTTGTGCCACGAAGTACCCCACAAATGGGAAACTGCCAGCGACACGGTCGTTGCACAGTCCGATTGGTTGACCTCGTCTCGCATTCCGTTGGTTTTGCGTCCTGCGCAAAATTCACTCGGACCACCGCATACTCGTCTCCCCTTAACCCCTTCTCCCATCGACATTCGACTCTACAGTCCTCAACTCGATTTCACTCGCACTCAATCTGTCTCTCTTCTATCGGTCGCTGAATCATCTCACCCTTCTCACTCCCATCCCTCCCTCCCTCCTACTCTTTGAAACACACACAAAATTGCTTCATACGTTTCTACAGGTACAATAATACTGCTATATCTCTCAACTTAAACAAAGATAAACTGTGGGACACGAACAGAGAAACAACAATCCGAACAGTGTACAAGAAAAGAGAGCGGAGGGTAAAAAGGGGTGAAAGGGGGTGTCACACATATATTCTCCTATATGCGAAATCGTGCGGGCACAGAGTCAATTGAATCAATTGGTTGCTACCTGTGTCGAACCTATTTGCATTTACTACCGAGCTGACAGAATGCCGCAATAGACGAGGCGGAAATTAATGTGTTAGTTTGTTAATTGCTAATTAAAAACACTCTGTATCACTCGACCCTTCGCTTGTGTAAACTTTCTTTACCTTTCTGTTTTTTCTTCTTGTTATTTATTTTTTATTTACATTTTTTCTTTTTTTTTTGTCAATTTGTGTATTTGACAGTTTCAGTGTTTGCTTTCCGTTTAGCTTTGAATGCCAGCTTTCAAATGAACTTCAAATAAGTTACACATTTCAAAGTAGACTTTAAATAAATTTTAAATTCTACATAAACTCCTACTATTGGCTTTATTTTCCGTTGATTTTTGCTTATTTGCAATCAGTCAACGTTTGTTTGATAATGTGGTGGATTTTTGATGAAAATACACCTGGATTTACAGAAAATGGGTTGAAAATTCATTTCTGTTTGATATCCATTTTATTATAATATATTGGCGCTCAGATGTTTAATTGTGTATTTTTGTCTCTTTATTAGCCTGATGAGGATGACAAACATTGGTCATCGAAACGTTGCTAAAAAATAAAAAAAAGCAAATTACCTAAACAATTTTGGTGTTTTTTATGTGCTAAAAAAAATTGGAAAAATTAAAAATTCATATAAATGGTACATCTTTAGATAATGATATAAAAAATAAATTTTTCGAATTGTCTCAAAAAAAATTTTCATCGATCCGTAATAATTAAAAACGAACTTTTTTTAGAAAATTTGACAACTTACTAGTGAAATACAATCATAATGTTAAATGTTATAATAATAATAATATAAATAAATGGATTCTTAACTTAACCAATGTTTATCTACCACAGGATATTGTCGACGTAGTTGTTTTGGGTTCAAACTTTAGTTCCGCAAAAACAGCATCAAATAATGATGTCGTGAACATTTTAAAAAACGCTGATATATCAATCAACAATTATGATATTAACCATTGTTAATTTTTAATTTCATTAAATTAAAAATGACATTCGACAGAAAATCACACATAATCTTAGATTTAACATCAATAAAATTCAACATATTTCTAAAGATGATAGGATTTTTGAAAAAAAAGTTAATCTTACAAAAATAATTTTTTTAAAAAATAATCCCAACATAATGTTTACAAAGTCAGAAAAAGGTAATACTACTGTTTGCCTTTACAAGTCTATTTATTTTGATCTCATAAAAAAGTTGGAAAATATTTCAGTTCCTACTGATTATGTTTTAGTTTCTCTCGATGTCACTTCTCTTTTTACGAATAAACCTTTAAAATTAGTTATGCAAAGTCTTGAAAGCAGAGCAACATTTTTGAATAATTTATATTTATTTTTGTAAGAAAAAAACTTTCTGTGGAACTTCAATTTATATTATTTGGATGAAATATAAAACATCCTTCAAACAAGGATTTTTTAAAAAAATCTCACTGGGAAACGGCAATAAGTAAAATACAGTTTTATTTCTATAAATTATAAAATATATCTTTATTCCATTAACTAAATAATCTGATTATTTTAATGAAAGCAATGTTTCGATTTTCATAAACGTGAATTATTAAATATACAATATTTAATTGAAACTCTCTCCGTGAGTAAAATATTTGTATAAAACATGGAAAATATATCAATCAAATCAAATCTGCCAATAATAATTAGCAGAAAACTAATTAACCGATAATTATTCCTACTGAAATCAAAACAAAAAACCAATAAACGACGTTAATTAAAAATAAAAGGAAAACGTGTTTCGACACTGAAATAAAATCTAAAAAACCTGAATTAAAAATTGAAATAATTCACAGTGTAAACTCATAATAAGAGGAATTCAAGAATAATGATTTTCTGTCACAGATAGCAGATATTTTTAATACGCTATTCGTATATTTTTAAACAGTATCTTGTATTTTTATCAAATTTGATTTCCATAAAAATATCAATTAATAAATTATTTATAATAAAGAAAAAAAAATCAAAATAATTGTTTTCAAAGAAATTGACAATAGAAAAACTAAAGAAGAAGAAGAAGAAGAAGAAAGAAAGAATTAAAAAATTGTTGTTCTTTTGCAACAGATTTTCAAACCTGATATTTAAATTTTATTAAAAGTGATGAAATGGCATCAGTTTATAATTAATAGATCAGTTATGAATAATAATTTTAATATGCTTCTTTTAAAATTAATTTGCCAATAAACTGAAAAAGTGAAATAATATCAATTTCGACAATGGCTTTATTTGTGAAATCCATGAGTCTGAATAAACATTGACCTAATCTACTGAAAATAATGTTATGTGATACGAATCCAATTTATTGAAGTATAATTAAGTTCATTGCACGTGAACCATGAAACTGTGGAATAATTTGAAAAGGACAACTGCAATTTTGTAAAAAAAAAGAAATTAAATAATAAACAGAATAGTTTGATATTAAAAATGGTTTAATTTAAAATAAAATTTTAATAAAACGAAAAATTGTAATTTAAATTTACCAAAACGCTTGATTTTTATTTTGAAAAGTAAGTTTTATCTTCTAGTTGCTTTATTTTCCGAGACAATAATTAAAAAGAACAAGGGCCTCTTCTCTTTAAGTTTGTTCAGTATTTTTAAACTAGAAACTTTCTTTACGTACATAAAGAAAAAAACGCTTCTAGTCAGGCAACAGAAACTCCTCGTCCTTTTCATTTAAGCACCATCATCTAACTAAGTAATTTCAATAAAATGCTCATTATGAGGAAATTAATTTTTAATTAAAAGTTCTTTTCAAAAAGGTTTCTCTCTTTTAGAAACTCTTTTAAAAATAGATTTCTAGAAAATAGAATTTAATGTAGTGGATAATTTTAATTTTGTATTTCTAAAAGTGTGTTATAAGAGAGTTGATACAAAGTTTATTAAATACATATAAATCATACAATTTTAGCAAATTTTTAACATTGAGTAATTTAATTATAAACAAAAAAGTACGATATTACATATTACAATAGTATTTTCATTCCTTTTAAAAAGTAATTTTCTTCATTATAATTCTCGCATATTACTTTTGTATTAGCTTTATTACAAAATTTCTATTTGAATCGTAATAAGTACGTTACATACTAATGTACCATTATTATAGATTTGCTCATTTTAAATCTGTATAATCACGGTTATATGTTTAATTAAAAGCGATCAGACAAATACATAAAATTAACCAATAACAATTTATAATTATTACGCTTTCTGATTTATGGGTAATTCTATCCTAATATGACTCGATAAATGCATAATTGATATGGAGTTCTAAATTCGTAGCAAACTTTTGGCTCAATTTAATTTCCAATTCAGAGATTTGGAATAATAATGTAAATTCACGCATTAATTAATAGCTTATCAATTCTATCGCGTAAATAATATTAATTATATATTCAGCAAAATTTAGGTTATTTTTAAAATTAGCTCGATATATTTAGTTAATAAATAATTGTCATAAGTTATTCGTATTTTTTATTTTTCTTTTCTGCAAAAATACTATTGGATCGATTATGTGAATTTTCATAGATTCCACATTCCAGTTTCAACATTCTAGATTACAAAATTCATTTTCCAGATTCTGTATTCCTTATTCCAGATTGTACATCTCAGATTCCGAAATCCACATTTCGGATTTCATATTCTAGATTCCATGTTCCAAATTCAATATTCTAGAATCCGAATTCTATTCTAGAGAATGTAGACATTCTCTAGATTCCACATTCCATATTTTACATTCCAGATTCCAAATCCCAGTTTCCACAATCGAGATTCTATATTCAAGATTTCAAATCCTAGATTTTGAATGAGGAATCTGGAATTCGGGTTTTGGAATACGAAATATTAGACGTAGAATCTGATGCAGGAAATCTGAAATTTGGGCTCCAAAATATGGAATCAGAAAATGGAATCTAGAATCTGAAATGCGGAATTTGAAATTTGTAATCTTAAACTTGAAATCTGATATCTGGTGTGTGTAATCTGAAACTTGGAATTTAATATATGGATTTTGGAACGTGGAATCTGAAATGGCAAATCTGGAATTCGGGTTTTGGAATACGAAATATTAGACGTAGAATCTGATGCAGGAAATCTGAAATTTGGGCTCCAAAATATGGAATCAGAAAATGGAATCTAGAATCTGAAATGCGGAATTTGAAATTTGTAATCTCAAACTTGAAATCTGATATCTGGTGTGTGTAATCTGAAACTTGGAATTTAATATATGGATTTTGGAACGTGGAATCTGAAATGGCAAATCTGGAATGATGAATCTGGGATTTGAAATCTGGATTTTGGAATCTGGAATGTGAGATGTAGAATTTGGAAAGTATCATTTGGAATCTGGGAGGTGAAATATGGAACGTGGAATGCGGAATTCGGAATCTGGAATGTAGAATAACAAATCTGGAATTTGAAATCTGAAATTTGGCTTTTTGTTTAATACTCCTATAAATGATTAATTAAACCAAGAAAATGGTTCAAATCCTTGAGTTTCAAAATTTAAGGAACAGGACTCGCTGGTCGGTGGCCATATCCAGTCTTCTTGAATCGATTTCTGATGCTCCCTTAGAATATCGAAGTGCTTTTCGAGGGTCCTCGAAAGCCCTACTTCCAACAAACGAACTGCATCGCCATTTCTAACCGTCCTTTACTCTCAGAAACGATTAAATTCACCTCTAGCTAATCGTGGGTTGTTCAAATAAAACGGAAAAGACGTACTTGGAATGGAGAATCAAAAGATCAGAATTTCGAGGACCCTTTTGTCGATTCTGAACCATTATTAACGAATTTCGATTATTGACACTCATCCTCTTACTTATAAATGGATTTTAGTTTTTTTTTTATTCAATTTAGCCAAAAAACTTATCCGGCTAATGTACTTTTTTTCCTAAAAAGCATCTCATGTATTTCAACAAGTTAAAATTTTCATTCTGGATAAATTATTCTATAACTAGCAAAATATTCGGTCACTAGTTCTAAATATAGAAGCTGAACTATGAATTTAGGTCAAATTAAATTATTATTATTAGACTAAATAAAAATGTATGTTTTTTTTTATTAGTACATAATTATTATTTTAATTTAATTTACTCCCAAAATCTGAATAAGTGAATTTTGTAACCACCTTGTATTAATTTATTTAAATTAAATTCATTTTATTTGATTACGTATACATTTTACAACATTATTTACCTATTAAGATAACATTATTATTATTTTTTTTATTTAATGAGAAAGATAAGGTTTTTATAGAAAGTATGATTGTCTTGAGTAAAACGTATTTTTTATAGGATCTTCAAAAACCCCATTAATGGAAAGAAGGATATTTAAAAAATAAACAAAAAAATTTATTGCAAAAATACTAAGATAATATTTAAATGGTTATGTAAATTGAATTAATTAAAAATAGGTATTGCACTTAGGCATTATTATTTATTATTAAATTTAATTTATTAATTAAGGGCATGTGATGGATTATGACGTCACTGGTATAGGCAAAATTTGTCCGTAACTTTTCTCTTAAAATATTAAATATTTTGTCATGAAACTTGGTAGAATTACTAAAAATGAGATTAAGAAGGTCTCTCAGACCCAAGTTTGCTTGAATTTTGGCCCAAAATTAATTTTGGGAACTTTTTGAAAAAATGCAATATTTTTTAAAAATCACTTTTGAGCCAAAATTCAAACAAACTTGGGTCTGAGAGACCTTCCTAATGACATTTTAAGTAATTCTACCAAGTTTCATAACAAAATATTCAATATTTTAAGAGAAAAGTTACGGACAAATTTTGCGTATACAAGTGACGTCATACTCCATCACATGCCCTTAATGACGTATATTTAAAATTATTGATGTTCATAAATGTTCAATTAATTTAGAGTTAGTATACAGTTTTGTCTTTTGTATATATAAATAAAAATAAAATGTAATTTAAAATCTGCTTAAAACTTGTAATTAAGATTTTTAAAATACTTGACAAAAAGTTAGAATATTTTTTGCTTCCTCATAGAGGAAGCTTTGAAATCGTTAAGATTTTCGATTTTCCAAAAATAGTCTAAATCGACTTATTTTCATCTAAAAAGCGTAAATTTTCATTCCTAAGCAAATGTCCAGATGTATGTGTGTGTGTGTGTGTGTATGTATGTGTGTGTGTGTGTGTATAGCGTTTTTTGTGTACAAGATATCTCGAGAACGCTTTAACGGATTCCAATAAAATTTGGATGACTTATTAAGCTCATGAATATCTACATTTGGACACAGGGATTTTTGAAAATACCCAACCAAATTTTTTTGAGCACCATTTTCATCGAAAAAAAATCGTTTTTTGACAAAAATTTTTTTCATGCTAAAAATACAAATTAAAGAATACAAAAATCATATTTCTTATCTCAAAACGAATCGATTAACCTATATAACTTTTATAATTGATCAAGAATTCGTAAAATAATTCATATTTTTACATTTTTTTGCATTAAAAAACTTTTTTTTAACAACTTCCCCAATTAACTTATATATTATTAATTTCTTGCTTCCTCTATGAGGAAGCAAATTATTTTGCTTACTTGAAAGCGAAATGTCCATGAAATGGACATAATTCTCACCTAGTTTAAATAGTTGTTTTTTAATAAAATCAGAAAAAACTACAATACAAATTTCAATTATTCTAAACCTTTATTTATGGAAATTTCCTACTTTTAAAATCTCTTTAAATACTATAAATTTTATTTGTTATAAACTTTTCTAAATGCAAACATTTTTTCGAAACTTTTATCAACAAAAACTTTAATATTATATCTAATAATAAAAAATATGTAAATTATTTTGAACTTTAATCATTAAAAATTTTAAAATAACCAAAACTTTATTTATTTTTATTTTGTTTCCTAACGGTGGAAATGAAAATTTGATATATTTTAGATTTATAAATTGAAAATTTGAAACTCAATTTTATAAATTTGATTTTAAATTGTTTCAAACTTTAATTAGTAGAAACTACGAATTATTAAAATTGTAATATTAATAAAATTTAATTAATTAAAAGTTATAATAATTCAAATTTAAATAATTCAAAATTTAAGTCAATCCATCTTTTAATTATTATAGTTGAACTTTAAATAATTTTAAATCCTAACAATGCATATGTAAATTATTTCAAACGTAAACTGCTTTAATTTATAAAAACTTCTAATTTTAAATGATTAGCATTGTATAAAACTTTAATAATTCCGAGTTTATTGATTAAAATTTTAACTATTAAAAGAATTTGAAAACTATTAATATTATTCAATAAAAATTTGAAAATTTCGAATCGATTCAAACTTTAACTAAGTTTAAAGTTTTAATCAAATAAAAGTTAAATTTATCGATTTTAAATACATCTATTGACTTAGACTTCCGTTAATAAACAATTATTCATTTAATACTTTTTGAAATCGTAATTTTACAAAAATCTAATTATTTTAATCAATTTAAACTTCTGAGTATAAATATTTTAAATAAGTTTTATCAATTAAATTAAATTTTAATTTTCCAAAATTTTATTCTATCAAAAAAAAAAGTTTATTTTTTCAGAATTTAGAGAGAAAATTATATTTTAGTAAATCTTATCATCTGTTTTTTCTATTAATAATGATTCCAAATAAAAAGTTTTAGGATTTATAACTTATTTTTATTTTAATTCATAATAGTGGGAACCAAAAATTATTTCAATCTTTCACTTTTACGAATTAAATTAAATTAAATATTTTAAACCTGATTTTATTAATACGAGTTCAAATTGCTTCAAACTTTAATAAGTGTTAACTATGAATTATTCAAATAATTATTCAAACTGAAATTTAATTCAAAACTTTAATCAGTTAATACCAACTTGAATATGTCGATTCAACATTCTTTTATTGAGTCAGACTTCTATTAATAAATAAATATTTATTCTTTTTCAATGTCATGTATTTATTTTTTGTATCTAATTTTTTTTTATCAGTGTTCTTTTGTGAAAATTTTTGGACCCTTGATCTTGATTTTAATTAATTTATAACATGATGAGCTTGGCAAATCTGTAATATAGTGAAAACTATATTTCAGTCAATCTTTTTTTTCTAAATCCAATTGAACTGATTAAAATTAAAATTGATCTTAATTTCAAATCTATAATATAATTAGAAATTAAATAAGTTTAATAATTTATCCAGGTAATAAAAAAAGCATCTAATACATACAACATTTATTTGGAGAAATTTAATTTGATACATATTTTTATGTAAAATAGTGCAAAAAAGTTTTAACATAAAAAAGAAAAGAGAATTATGAAAAGAGGAATAAATTATAAATAAGGCATTTGAAAGACTTAAATAATATTTAAAAACGATGCTCGCTTTTTTCCAATTATATAATTCATGATATTTCATTCCATATTCTTATTTAATTTTTTTTTTAAAGTAATTAAAAACTGGAAATATTATTATACAAATTATTCATATAAATTATAATATAAAACATTGATTAATTTTCATATTATGTTAAAAGAGTTTTGAATATTTATTAAAATCTGTAAAGTAGATATAAATAACACACGTTTATATTTTAATACTTTATTATTGAAAATAAAATATAAATTTGTGTGTTAATTTAGATTTTAGATTCAGGGGAATTAATAATTAAATAAATAAAATTAAAAATCATAATATAAAAATACATTTTTTCAAAAGTAACTGATTTAAAAATATCTAACTCCCAAACTTGAGGTGTGGACAGAATGAATGAATGAAGTTTACGATTATTATTATTAAAAAATAAAATAAATAAAAAAATACCAAGAAATGTTAAATTTAGTCGCGCGGAGAGTGTGAATTTTAAATTTTATTATTCAGCAAGTTTCCATTATCGCCCTCACATTCCGCTATTCAATTCTTGAAATTCTCGAAACCGCAGAATGATTGGAATCTCCTATTTCACCGTCTGTGAGAATCGCACGGTTACAGTAAATGAATTGCAAGAAAGGAACGAAAGTAGAGATGATTTCGATGAGACAAAAAGCAAGTGAAAATATGCAGGTGTTCCGGCGGATTTTCGACTTGCTGTGATTTCCTATCTCTCAACTTTATTTTTCTTTTTGTTTCTCAAACCCTTTTCCATTCTGTGCGGAAAACATGGACCACCGGAACAGAAGGCGCTCGTCCAACTGTATATTTCTTCGATTTTGCCGAGGCGTTGAAATAGGGTGCTATTTTCAATGGCGTAACCACCTCACCCAAAAAAAAGCTACATCAATAAAAATTCTATTTTCCTTCGGCTTTAAATTTCATTGCCAATAATTTCCAATACTCTGTCAGAGAATAAACAAATAAATTGCTAGAATAAAGTTTTAATAAAATGAAAATAAACTCTTAATAAATAAACATTTTGTACAATTATATTAAAAATATTTAAATCAAATAAATAATCTTTTTTTTATAAAGAAATCGATTTGGATATTTTAAGAATTAAATTCCTTTTTCATATTTTGAGTTGCAAAAGTTTTTTTTGAAAATGTTTCAATGGAAAAAAAATTTCTTACAAATGAACGTTCAGAACTTAAGGGAAATTGAAAAACAGATTAATGGAACATTAATTAGTAATTTTCATTTTTTTTTATTTCTATGAATAGAAATTTCAACTTTGAAGCTAATTTAAATCTCTTACCTTATTACAATTATATTTTTTCTTAATGCACATCAAAAGGGTAATAAATACAGTTTCAAATGACCCCAGATTAAACTGTATGAACAGTATTTCAATATTTTCTTCCTCGTATTCATAATTTTGAATATTTTTCAATTTCGATGTATTTTTGCAATGATAAGAACCACTTTTTAAAAGTTAAGAATTACCTGATAGTACCTAATATTAATTTTATTGAATAATAATACTCATAAGATTTTGTCACTTGGAAAAATAATATATTTCTTTAGTCGATTTATATTTATAAGTCTTGATCGCAAGTGAATTTTCAAACTTTTCTACGGTAATTTTTATAAATGGTAATTAAATTATTAAAAGTCCTATGTTTGTAATTTTTTTTTATATTTGTTATTGTAATTTATATAAAAAATTCAATAAATGTTACAGTTTTTGAAGAGAACACTGAGCTGTCAGAACGTCAAAAAAAGGAATATATGTTTTTGATTTTTCAACACCTTGACTTGAAAGATTGATAAATTTTTATTTCTCACTTATTCAATAATGTTACATGTATTTATTAAATGATTCTTAAATATCTAAAAAATGTATTTTAGCATTGCAAAGATGCATAAAAATTGAAAAATAGTCAAAATTATAAATACGAGGAAAAAAATAATGAAAAACTGTTCATACAGTTAAAATTTAATGGTGTTACTACAAAATTAAAAAAGGAATAACTTTGACAATTTTAATCAAATTTTATTCAACCACTGGTGATTTCAAACTGCATTTATTATTTTGATTTAAGAAAAAATATAATTTTACTAAGATAAGAGATTTAAATTAACTTCAAAGTTGAAAAATCAATCAAAAATTGAAAATTTTTCGTTGGATACACAATCTATATTGAAATAAAGATGATAGGATCAGTGCAAAATAAATACAGATATTCTTTTAATCGTGAAACTCTTTTTAGGCTATTTATAACAAACTTAAAGTTAGAGAAAATGCAATTGTAAAGTATATAATTTTATACATTTAGAAAGAATATATTCTTGCCATTTACAAGTCTATTTATGTTCAAGATTCGTTTCAAACTGAAACTTCGTAGTGATAATTATCGTGGTATTGGTAAGATATAGATATATAACTATTCGAATTATTAATTGAGTTTTTGCCTTCTTTTGCTTTAGATTTGAAATTTGATTAAATTTCCCGTCTCTTGAGAATTTCAAGACCCTAAATTTCCGTAGATTGTGCAATTTTGACACGAAGATACGCCACTGGTGGAAAATTCTGTTTCTTCCTTCAGGTTTCATTCTTCACTATCTCACTTTTTTTTTCATTCTGACACGTTGCTGTGTAGAATACAATACGGACCGATTGATAGATATGGGAGTACCCGCGACCGAATAACGTTCAACAATAACTCGCTCTATCAAAGAAATCAACAGTAGCAACCTTCACCCTTCTACGCTTCCAGGGCTTTTAGGATTTTGCTGGCGCTTCTAGAAATTGGCTATTGTATACGTTTTAGCCACTGTATTTCTTAGTATTTTTATTTTTCTGTTATTTCTTTCTCATACATTTCTCCCATTCTTATCTTACATTTTTAAATTGAATTGACACTAAGAAAAAAAAAAGAAACGAGGGGGAAATTAAACTTTTGATTGATATCCGCTTTAAAAGAAAAATGAGAGAAAAAAAATACTGATGCCGTGTACATGAAAGAGTCACTCTTCCGAAAGAAAACACGCTAATAAATAAAACTGCACATAATTAGTTTCACGCCATCACGAAATGTTTCACACTTCCAGCTATCCATCCTTCTCAGTGATAATGTGACCTATTTAGATATAAAGAGTCTTTCGCTCCTGAGATATTTACGACTTCCTGAATTCCGTCCAGATGATTAATTGTTGGAAAATTTGTATTTTTTTTTTTTTTTGAGCTTAAAAAACAGGGAAATTCTTGATAAATCTCATCAAGAACGTCTTCGATGCAAAAAGTTCCGAGAAGTAAACATTTTTCTAATTTAACAAAATGGTTTTTTAATATCTATACAAAGATACCTCAAATCTTCATCGACGGATAGTAATTAGAATTATTGGAAAATCTGTAATTTATTTTAAGCTTAAAAAACAGGGGAATTAGTGAGAAGAATAAATTTACGGTTATACCAGTATTTTAATATTATTTTCACGTTTTAGTATTATGCTAAAAGTAACTTTAGTATTTTTACAACCATAGTTTGACATTTGTAGGAAATGTAATTTTCTTTTAGGTAAAGTAACATAAATATTAAATTTTGAAGAGATTCTTGAGACAGAATGTTTGTAGATATAATAAAAGAGTTACGAGCTTTTTATGATAAGAGAGAATATAGATTTGATTGTTTTCTTTCCTGAAAATGTCTCGTTTCAAGAGACTTCGTTTTTAGGTGCAAAAAAAAAACATAAAACAAGCTTTTTTACGCTCAGAGGTAGTTAAACATAACAGAGGCAAAAAGTATTTATGAAGTTAGACACGAGTGTTATTTTACTCCTGTTCTCTCCACGTTTTGCAATGTTTGTTCCCTTGTTGTTAGTTTGAGAAGAAAAGACATTGTGGACTACGTGTAACGTAAGTCTCAAAAGAGGTTTCATATAAACGCAATTATTTTCCCTTCTACAATTATCTTCTACTCTTCAAGTTTCAAAAACTGCCTGATTTCAAAAGAAAGACATTTCAAAGAAAGAAATTTGAGAAAAAGAAATTAAACTAATACCTTTTTACTGCGTGTCGGGAGTGAATTTAATTATACAAAAGGTGAAAAAATAATGTGAGAAAATTAAAAACAAAAGGATCGAAAAATATTAGTAAAGGGATATAATTAATTAAATGCTAATAATATATTTATAAACGTCCCTTAATTTTTCATTTTAAAATTTATCCTAGCATGAAGGCGAGGAAATATTTTTAAAAAATGCATCACCTTTGATATTTAAAATATAAATAGTTAATATTATATTTTAAACCTTATTTATTTACTAGCGACGCAACAATAAATAAGGATATTTGTTTAAAATATTTAAAGTTATAAGGAAGATTTCTTGGAGGAACAACAAAAATTAATACAAAAATTCAACACAGCAACTGCAACTTGAAATATTTTGAGGAGAAACTCGACTTATTTGTTTTAAAGTTCGTACTATAATGAGTCAAAGCAAATAGATCTTCTACCTGAGACCCTCTTTTCCTTATCGAAGAAGATGATGAGGGCTCAGGTATAAAATCTTTACAATATTAAGGACAATAAAGTAATCAGCCCTGACATTTCGAGAAACTTCTAATGAAAAGGAAAATACAAGAAAATTATTCAAAATTACAATTTTGCAATAAACAATTGCAAGACAATCTAATGCCTGCTCTCTTTCTCTCTCGCTCTACCGGATGGAGCTCGAATCGTTAGTCGGAATTCTTCCTCCACTTTAGATCAGTCATCGAGGGCCTGATAAGATGATGGCGTTCAGTTCTATTTTGGCTTTTATACAGTCCACATCGAGCGCGTTTTCTCGTGCATTTCTCGACGGATTGTTGACTGGTTCTCCAATTTGTATTTACAACGGGTGAACAAATGTGACGTATTCAAGATTAACATAACAATAATAATACAAATTTCTTCTGGTCAATAAACGCGTACTGGTCTGTCTGACTTTGTTGTTTCACAATCCGAACACTCCAGTTTGTAAACCACATCTGTATTTTACACAAAGCAGATATTGATTATAAAATACTTGCCAGATGAATGTTTTTTTAAATAAAAATAAAGGTAAAATATGTATAAACAAAATTACTGATATTTCTAATTTTGATGATTCTTATAAGAAAATTCTTGAAAGTTTAATTTAGAATTCTTTATCATTGTTTGCACCTATATCCTTATTTATTAAAATTTAGATTGTCATCATCGGAATGTTATTGACTGTTTTTAGTCTTTAAACCGTGATAAAAACCGAAAGCAATACCTCAAATAGTTTTTTAATTATCACGAGAGAAAAGTTAAGTATTACTTCTATTTTTAAAAATTTCTAACTTTAAATTCAACTCTTTCCCTATGCCAGAAAAGTTGAAGGAAAAAATTGAAACTTTGTACTGATTCTATTTCCCGTGAATGAATCTTTAAAGAAGAGACTGTAGCAGTCTCGAAACGTCAGAAAAAATTGGTTTTTCATTTTTATCAATGTTTGTTATCCATGTTGGTCGTAACACTGTTTTGAAATAATTAAAATCTGAATTGGACTTTTTACTGGGCGAATAAAAATCTAAAGTCTTAGCAGATAATAGCGTTCTTATATAAAGTGAAAATAATTTTATGCATAAGCTGGCGTTTTAAAGTGATTCAGTTGGAGGCACGCGAGACTTAAGAATTCTTATTCTTGGTTTGGATGCGAAAGGGACACTTTTGTTTCGTCGGCTTCCGGCGTTTGGTACAAAGTAGATTATCATACAAATGGCTGGGCCGCTTCACGGTCCATTAGCCTAATCGGTCATAGTCCTTTGCCAGTTTCAACCGCATCGGATGCTCCCTCCCCTCCTCCATCACTTTCCACGACGAGGAGAAAAGATATTTGAATAACAAATCAATTTCTTGGCTGCTCTGTTGAAAAATAATGTCGAACGTCCTGAAAAATCCCAGGGGGTGGTAACAGGTCTTTGCATCAGGCTTTTAGAACAGTTTTTCCCTTACTTTTTTAACTCCCAGACATGGGGAGAGTATCGATAATATAACGCAAGAAACGTGTATTCCTAAGTGATGAAATTAATATTTCACCATGAAACTTCACAGCGTGTTACGTTTTCATTTGCCTGAAAGCTTCTTTGTATTCTTAAAAATCAGAAAAATGTTTTAATATTTAGCAAAAGTCGAGAATCGTATTTTGTAAATTTCATTTATAATGAGATTTTTATGTATTTTGGTTGAATTTGGTAGGATAATAAGGTTAGAAAGTATTGTGCATGATGATATGTAAAAATTTCTGTTTTATGGATCGAAATTCTTCTAGTTAATTAACAATGAAAATTGACTGGTTCAAACAATTAAGACATTTTTTTTTTAATTTATAAGTAAAAAAAGTATATTAAATTAAAAGTATATTATATTATCAACGTCGACGAACTTTATCTGAAATGATGTTTATAAAACACGACCATAATAGCATTAACATTAAAGAAAATATTACAAGGGTAAATAATATTTGCAAAAAACTTTTACAAAAAATAATTGATTAATTCATAATTTAATTTCAACGAAAATTTTAACTTTTAATTTAACATCTAATTTCTTCTTGATACTTATCTGTCTATTTATATTTCTGTTATGACTTGGCATTTAATTGAAATATTTTCGTTGTGTTTGTCAATTTCATTCGCAAATTGGTCAGTTTGTACCGTTCCTTGATAACGAAAACACGTTTTGACAAATGTCACTATTTAGTGATAATTAATTTTATTCAAAAAATATGCATTAAACAAATTTTTCGTTAAAGGTATTATTATAACATCTTAAAAAATAATTTGATATTCTTTGTGTTTGTTGTTAAAAATTATTATAATATCCTAAGTGTTATATTGTGTTACAGCCTGAAGAGGTCAGTAAATTACTGACGAAACGTTGCGAATAAAGACTGTTTTGTCTTAAAAAATATAATGTGCTATTTCTGTTTAATTTATTTAAACATTACCTTCACAACTTTGCTCCAACGGATCGATTATGTTCTGATATATGTTGATTAATGTCGTTGTATAGAGCTAGCAATGACTCTTTTGTTATAAATTAATCCGAAAAACGTGTAATTACACTTTATATACTCAAATAATTTATCTTGACTAATGGCTCTAGTTCTACAACTACTTAAGTTCTACAACAAAACTTTTTTCTTTCGTATTTTTTTTCTCTTTGTTAGCAAAAGTTTGAGGTTAGTTCACAAAATTTTACAGCACCGTGATGTTCAATAAGGATAGTTTATTGATCTTACAGATAGTGAATACGTTACACTTGTTTACCCGTTACAATTACAAATTGGAGAACCAGATAAAGAACAGTCAAAAAATTCCAGGGAAAACGCGACCAATGTGAACTCTATGAAGGCCCAAATGGAACTGCCTCGCCTCATCACATCAGTCCCTTGCAGATAGTGAAAAAGGAAGGGAGCATCCCCACCAACGATTCGAGCTCCATTTTGTAGAAAGAGAAAGACAACAGGTAGGCCACAGAATAGGGGAAAATCCACTTTAGTAGGAATTCCAAACTCCATTAAAGATTGTCTAACAGATTAAGCATTGTTTCACCATACTTATAGAAAGCCATAAACCACCAATTTAAATCTTGAAAAAAATCCTCTTGATAACTTTAAACATTTTTAAACACTCTTTAAAAAGAAAAAAACATTACAATGTAACTCATTCATAATCATTAAGAATCATTAAGAGAGGAGACAGGAACTACCTCGTACCACCAGAACCTAACATTACATAGATCGAACGATCATTTCTATTGCATTGAACTATAGTTAAATGACATGACACTGAAACACATCTACCTCTTATCAAATTCTCAAGAACGCGATCACACTACAATTTTTCTTCTGCTTCAAACACATTATTGTCTTGGCTTCAACTTTGAATTTCTGTAAATTTATAAAATAAAGGAGGTGTTTGATTTATCATCGATATTCTGATTTTTCATGACATTCTTCAAGAGGATTGAGTGCTAGTTGTTAAGTGATTTGTTGATTAAAATGCTTTTTATCTTAAATTTTAAGATAAAAATAAAAAATAAAAATTTTTTTATCTTAAATTTAAAACTCTATATTTTGGTTCATGTTTTAGATTTATATTATAAATTCTATGTTAAACTTATTCCATCAGCTTTATATATTATTTGGATACGGTGTTATAACTCTGACATTGTTTCATACTTTGCCTCATACTTAAAAGTGTTATACTTTTCATACAATTTTTATTGTTGTTTAGTTTTAAGTTTTGTTAAGTAGTTTGTACAAAAGGTCCTCAAGCCCGTTAATACTTGAATAAATTAATAAATAAATAATTAAAATTATAATAAAAACTGTTATAATAATATTATTTTCTAATTATAACAATGTAAGGACAAACAAGAAATGAAGAACCTCCAACTAAATTGTGACTCTTGTCAAATAAATTTACATTGAATGCAGCCGCTTGCTCGTGACAAAAATGGCTTCATCGACAATCGGTAAATCACTTAATTCTGTCGCGTGGAAACATTTTCGTTGTAAATTCAGCGATATATCTTTCTCTCTCGGATATTACTTGCAGGTGAAATCACCCGGTCGTTCAATAGTCGATACACCAGTTAGAGTTTACGAGCGTTATCCGGTGAGTCGTAAGTACATATCTAGCATGGTAGAAAGCACACCGGAGAGTACTTTCTTGGCGAAGGTTGTCCGAAACTTTTCCCCCGAGGTCTCGGTCGAGTACCACCGCACATACGAATAGTACTGCCGTCGTGGCGGTTTTCAACCCTATCGTTGTCAGTCTCGGTGTCGGTTCATGCCAGTGGGATGTTTTCCATGAATACAAATGTTTCGATGAATCTCACTGCGCGCATTCCGAAATCCCTGCAAATTTCTTTGCGTTATCCCCTTGATCTCAATTCATGCCACAATGGAAGACAAAATCGTCGCCTCCAAGCCTTATTCTCCGCTGTCCTTTGCATAGCGTATACACCACTTTAAAACCGAGTGTATATTCAGACCAAAGTGTTGGTGCAATCAGATACCACTTTCCAATCGCACCCTGGAGAATCAGTTCTGCAAACTTTCAATGCATGTTTTACATTTGTTCAAATATCCATTGACAATTTTGAGAAAATGTTGAAACGAGCAGTTACGACAAAATCCAGTCCAAAGTGGACCAATTTTCTCGTCAATTCTTTAGTACCGGAGATAAAATCGGTTTGAAGATATATTTTTCTGAGATTTGAAAGCGATTGATTTTAAGTAGATTTTTTGGAATAAATGAATTAGTGTTGTTAACTGAAAATTTGACGTTTTTAAAAAAGTTTTTTTTTTTTTTTTTTTTTTGAGTTATTTCTATTTTAAACGAAAATGTTTTTTTTATCTAGTAGTAATACAAGCATTTCAGTTCAAATATAATGACAAAAGAACCAAGAAATTGTAACCTAACAATTTATTAGATTAACATTTATAAAAATCAGTTACATATAAATTATTCGGTAAACCAAATAATTAAAGATCACGAAAAGAAATAATGACAAATAGAAATTACGAGCGATATTATTTATTAACTCAAAATGAATATGAATTAATGTCATACAGTTAATGATTAAATATCAGCATCATACAAATTTCACAACAAATTCAAAATTAAAAAGTCGCGGGTGACGTCACCGATTCAATATATCCGGAAGTTACAACAAAAATTATAGCATTTGCTCAAATAATGTATAAAAAATTAAATTACTCGATCATGAAAACAATCATTAAAATCATTAGAACAAGAAAATATACATTTATACATAAAATAAAAGATAGTCAATATTAAAAATACTTATCGGCGATTTAACTGGTATTGGGCTTCCGATCTCAATTCTCTATTTCTCTCAAGAAACGACGCCAATGTTTAAACCCTGGATTCCTCAGAAGTCACAAAAATTATTTTCCAATCATGGACTGCAGTCACGATAATATTTTATTCCTTTTTTTTATTAATTAATAAGTTATCTGACGATTTCTCGGCAAGATACGCAGCGTGGCTAGAGAACTTAATTCACACTCTAATCGGCGACAAGTGATTAATCAAGCAAGAACATTTGTTTTTATATTCCATCGAAATTTCCCTCTCTATCTTAACTTCGCAATGAGTATTAAAATTTGACAATTTACAAACGATTTCTACGCATTCGCACGAAATGGAAATAACAAAGAGTTCGTCTTATTTTATTTATCAGTAATTAACAATTATTAATATAAAAAGTAATATTATCGCTTCAAAATACTAATTTCAGAGCAGGTTGCACGTTTCAGAAATTCTGACTTCTCCATTATTTTCTAAGCACGCCTAAACTTGCCTAATTATTGTTACGCCTTTACCCCCACCCTTTATCAAACTGGCCCTTTTTCGTATGCAAAGATCATCACTTCTCTCTACTACTCCGTCTGGGGTAGTAGTCAAGTTTTATTTCCAAGACTTCAGAATATTTCTAACACGTATTTTGAATTCTAATTCAAGATTCAAACACTAATTTTCTATATTTAAATGAAAGATTTATTAAGTTCTTAATCAAATTCAAATACCAAACTTCTATATTTTCAAGAAATATTTCAAATTCTAAATCCTGCTTAAATATAATTATTTTGTGCATTAAGGTAGTTTTTACCAATTAATTATCTATTTTCAATGCAAGTGTGTTAAAATACAATTTATTAATAATATCTAAATCTCTATGGTTTTACTTTTGCACCCTTCAATTTAATTTCGCAAGAATTATAAGGGACGTTGAAATATCACTGTCCTGTAATTTACTATTTTAAGTTTTTAAAATTTTAATAAAGTTTATTGAAATTGTGTTTTTAATTTCTTCTGTCAGAAAGAATGTTCACATTTACTAAATAATGCAGTTGCGAAAGAGTAGTGAAACTTTACTCAAAGTTACGAACCCTAGACTATTGAGATTTTTGAAATCTTATGTCTAAACAACGGTAACGTTATTAGTCTTAATACACGTTATCAATTCCGATTTCCATGATTGGAAATACAATTTATGTCACAACCGACATAAGAAATCTTTCACAAATGTCATTTAACATAATGCACGATTTATCTAAACATATTGCATCGAACCGACAGTTGTCATAATTTTTATTTATTTTAATTAATGTTTAGTCCAATTTCTATTCTATTGTTTATCCATTAACTCTAATTTTCCTTTCATAAAAACGTTATTTTTGCATAAATTGTTTTCAAAATTTATTAATTAGCAGAATTAGTAGGTCACCGCATTTATATTACACAGAGATTCTATTTTACAAAATTTATTTTTAACCGCCTTTTTATTTCATAGAAAACAAAATTAAAACATTTGTCCGAAATAACAAATATTCGAAATTCGAGCGTTATCTTTCGGATTGGTGTTTTTTCATATATTTGCATTTTCTTGGGTCCCGATTTTGTAAAATTTGGATAAAATTGTTTTCAAGAAGGTGAATATAAAAAGAGAATAAACTGAGATAAGTAAATGTAGATTAAGTTTACACAGAATTTTACGAAAAGTAAAGAGAAGTGTTTAAATTGAGAAAATGTAAGGAAACGAGGGGGCGAGGTATTATAGAAAATCTGTGAAGAGTTTGGACATTGAGTATTCTTATATTTACAATACACTCAGACCCTTTTTAATGACTCTACTGCTAATGCTCAATTTAGAAGTTATTGTCAAAAGTTCTAATCTGAAAATTTGTACACCTGTAGACCTTTAAGTTGAAAGAACCTTGAAATTAAATTATTTCGTAGAAACGTTTTCTTTTTTAATCTCTAAATTCCTTTAAGACGAGAAAGACCCAAAGGTTTATGACTTTACGAAATACTGAAAAATAACTATTTTCCGGAAACGTTATTCTTATTTTATCAAAACCATATAAAAAATATCGCTGATGCGCAAAATGTTATTTTCATCATTGAAATGCAGTAGTAATTCTCTTGGAGAGTAAAATTCAGTAAAAGCTTTCCTTATTTCCACGGCGTCAAAGTGACGTTTATGAGATATTAAGACGTCAGACTGTCAGTCTAAGAATATAATGTACTCTTTGAGGCAAATTTCGAAACGAGACGATATCTTGGCTTTTTTCATTAAACGCATTACATGTCATCTAGACTGTTGTAAAGCGGATCAGAAGTAACGCGAGTACTCAACTCCAACAGGGACGTTAAGTTGTCCTCCATGTCGCAACTTAGCGCGTACTTTCTCGCTTAAATCTCGTTTATGGCAAGCTCTCTACTCTCACAGCCAACTAATGCATGTAAATGCGTCCTTGAGCTTGCGTGCATGTGCAACTTTATGCTGGGAGCTTGTGTATCCATAGTGTAATAAAAGGGCGTGTTTCATATGCGCGTTAGAAACTTTCCTAGCTATTAAACTTAATTTAACTCCAATATTGCTCTTCTTTATTATTTTTTTATCAATCTAAACTTTTCCTCTCATCGTTTTTAAGTGTGTCCCTCTGCTTCTTTAAAAATAATTAGTAAATTTGTAATATCTTCTTAAAATGGATAATTAATTTAATCAAATGTTTATTATGGCTTTCTTCACAGAGGGAAGATTATATAAATTAGATAAGATTTTAAATCCTATATTCCAGATTACACATTATTTCGGATCCCTTTTTATTTTCGAAATTTCACAATCTTGAATCCACATTTCAGATTTTAGAACGAAGATTACAAATTACAATTTTAAGATTATGGATTATACATTTCGGGATTCAAATTCTAGATTTTTATACAACATCCCAAAAAACCGTATGCTACTTTCTAGTTATCATATTACAGATTCCGTAGTATCATCAAAATTACCTAACTTGATAATGAAATTTTAATAAAGAAAATTTATTTAATATTGACTGAAATCCAATTCCCGTTCATTTGAATTTTATCCCCTAACCTAAAAATTCGACTACTAAATTTATGAAAAATTTTACTGATGCCTGAAATTGATTTTGGATTACCGCTGAATATGAATCTTCCAGTTTTACGCGTCCATTATTATTTATGTATTATTATTTGATTATCTTTCGATCGTACCAAAGAATCATGGATTTTGTTTAAGATAACAACTTTATTCTCAATGTCTTAAGGATCTGACTTCACTACCTGGAGTGATACTTACAATTTGCATATTTTGGAAGGCTTCATTATTATAACTAATTTATTTG
This sequence comes from Ganaspis brasiliensis, assembly GCA_037103525.1. Lineage (NCBI taxonomy): Eukaryota > Metazoa > Arthropoda > Insecta > Hymenoptera > Figitidae > Ganaspis > Ganaspis brasiliensis. The sequence goes on from JAZKLR010000234.1 coordinate 936,377, forward strand.
GATATCTGTTGCGAATTTGACAAACTCTTCTTATTTAAGATTCTTCTAGTCAGGACTAAATCTATTTGAATTCAAGAAATATGGATGCCCTATTGTGTCATTTTTTTAGGCTTCTGGGATTCAAGTTGGTTGAATCTTTATTTCTTTCTCTTTATTTTTTCTTTATGAAATCATTATTATATTACCTGTATATTTTGTACTATTTCTTGAAGGGTTTACTCGCCCTATAAACTTGTGTTATGAATAAATAAAAATAAATAAATAAAATAAATTCTTAATTACTAATTTATCTTTTCTTCTTGTAGTTTGAGATTGAGCTTCCAACTATTTTTGGTTGGTTGGGAATCCAGTTGTCTTATTAAATTGAGTTTCCAATTTTTTTGGTCGAAAATCTGTTTGTTCGTTTATATTATATTCTTTCTTTGTCCCATTTTGCTTTTACTTTATTTGTTTTACAGAATGATCCAAGAAAGATCTGGCTTCCGCCCTTTTGAATAATTTCGAGAATCTTCTTTTATTTGTAATCACCATATTGTATATAATTATTTTGTTACAATACTATGTAGAATACGTTGTCGAAAATATGAAATTTGTAATGTGGAATCTGAGACTTGTTACGTACTCAACCGTCAACATCATCATAAAATAAATTTAATAATTTACCACAAATGGATGAAAATGTAAAAATAATAATTTACGAAACGTATATTAAAGACTTGATCCACTAACAAGTAACAAGCATTTTTCAGTGAGCTAAGAATACGAGCTTAACTTCTCGAAGGGAAAGACAGAACATCACGTGGCGTAACGAGCTTTCGAACTTTCGTCGTCGAAATGGTCTCTGATGTTTCACTGGTAACGGTAGCAAGCACCAGGAGTAGATTCGCGTGAACTTTACAGTTTTCCTTCCCCTATCTGTCCTCCTTTTATCAGTGTAACCTCTGTTCTGCCATACGAATTCTCTCGTACTTTGCCCCTACCTCTTCTCTCTCTCTCTTTTATTTTCTCTCCAACAGCACCCAGGAAACGTTCGAATAAAACACGATTGGGCTTTTCGTTCGTGGCGCGCGTGACATTAATGGTGCTGCAGGAGGAAATACGGGGAGAGAAAATTTTCAGTTCCCTTCTATTCTCTCTTTAGACTCATTCTGCATATCTTTCCTCTTTGTCTCTCTTGAATTCTCCCTCTACCACTACTTCTAGATTTCACCCCTGTTATCCGACAACAGCATCTCTCTCGCACCTACAACTGTATCCTCGTCTTTCTTCCCTCTACCCGATTTTCAATCCCCTTCCAGGTCAACTTCCAGCTCGCGAAAGCACACTCACGTAATTCGAAATTGTCTGCCCAACTACTAACTAGTTCGCGCGGAAGCAGCTGTCTGCCTGTCCCTCGAATCGCCACAATTATCAAACAGAATTAGCGCACAACAATAGCTACTCCATCTCATTTTTCATTTTCGAAAAACTCGCTTCACTCTGAAACTTGGTTAGCTTTCTATTCTTTCATTTAACAACGTTATCATCGTAAGGAAATAAATTGGATTTTTGAGAAAATTGAAAAGTATTGTATCGGAAACTTGGCTTTGAAAATATTTATGGAATATTTATTGGATATTTCCACCAAGTATGACGATATTTATGGATTATTAATATACTGGCAATATAAATTGAAACTATTTTAGAAGAGTTATTATAGCAAATCATCCGGGACAATAATTCATTTTTATGGAAAATATGAGGAATATTTTAAGATTAAAAAAGTGATTTTAATATGGGTTCCGTTCTCCAACCCAATGAACTGAAATAATAGTTCAGAAAAAAGACATCCACTACCTTTAAAATTTTCTTTGTTGTGTAAATTTTGTAACGAGTTACTAATAATTTAAATTTTACACCTAACTCGAAACGCTTAGGGGTCATCCACATATCACGTGATATCTTTAGGGGTGAGAGGGGGGTAGGCAAAATATCACGGTCCATGGAAATTAATTTTTTTAGCAATAGAAAAAGTATCACGAGGAGGGGGGAGGGGGTTCAAAATAGCTAAAATTTGTATCACGTGATATGTGAATGATCCCTTAAACTCTTATTTGACTTTTTACCCCGGAATAAAAATATCAACCCAACGCTGAACCAAAGGGAAGATCCTCCAAATTCCCAGATTGGTGTAGAATCTGGATGAGACAACGAAAATTTGAATAAATAAACTTACCAAACGGCTTTTCGCCGAAAATCAAAAAGTGTTGCCGGCTTTGGCAACGCAGAAAGAAATTGAGGCAAATACACAAACTATAAATAAAGGAAAATTCTCTAATTACACGTAAACTTCTCTTTATTTCACTAAATCCCTATTCTCTTAAAAATTCCCTTACACTTTCCCCGTAATTAATTTTTCCACATTCTCAACACTTAATATAATTCCCCAAAAACACTTCTGGCCCCAATTCGTAGTCTTGCAGAGAGTGACCAATGGCCGTGACTCTGCGAATATTGATCAGGCGGTCGATCCCTTTCCACTGATCTTCTTCCTTGCTCCGTCCTTGTCTATCATTGGCCTTCAGTCCTATTCCTTTCTCCGTCACACTCCTGGAACCCAAAGACCTACGAAAAACGCTCGGAAAAACGAAGCTGAACTCACGCAACTCATTTTCTCTTGGACACTCAAACCAACGACTAAAATTACACGCAGAAAAGAATAAGAGAAATTATAAAATTCAGACAATTCAATAAATCAGAGAACTCGTTGCCAAATCTCAAATATTCTAACACTAAACAACTTACTAACTCTCAATTTAATTTAAACTCATTTAAACATCTCAATTATTCAAAATATTCACCTGCACCTATCAACTTATTTAATAAAGTATAATTTCGAACTTTGAGAAGTTGTATCCAATCGAGTGACACATCTTATCTGACAACAATAAACTCTAATCAGTCGTTAAGCAGAAGAAAGTTGGAAATTCTATTCAAATGCAGTCGTAGCAATGTAGCAAGAAGGAAAAGGCAAAGTTTCCAGTTTATTGGATTTTCCACTTTATTCGCAAAGGATTGGAGCCGTACGTGCGTCAATAATAATACGTGGACCGGAGAGGAATGACCTGCGACCCTGGATGAAATGATGTTATAGGGTCGCTGGGCTATGACAGTTTATCGGTTCATATTGGACAATTGAATGCCGATTTCCCAACGGTCCAATCGCCGATTCTATCGAATCGTAATATCGCGTTTACAATGTATACACCGTGTATCCTGTGTCCATGGAAAGGCTGAAAGGGAGTTAGTCGACTGGTGTCACCAGATTTCAATCCGTGTCTACATTCTCCTATTTCAAGCTCATCAATGTTGGAATTCCAATCGATAAAAATCCCATCATTTCTCAAAATGAATCTCAATCCGTTATCCACAAAGGGAATATTGTCACAATCACTAATATCACTTTACGATTAACAAAAAGTGAGAAAATGAAGATGAAATGAACTTTAGCAAATAGTTGATTATTTTTTGTGTTTCTAGCTAAATCCAATGATTGGTTAATTATGGGTCAGATTGTTGTAATGAGAAGGTTAATGTCACATTTATTCGTTTTATATGTTTCATATGGTGAATTAGGTAACTTGTCCGGAATTCCACATTCCAGATTCTAAACTTGATACTTGACGCGACATTTAATGATTTTAGTTCGAGATTCTTCGATCATTCTATCAAGGCTATTTTAAGTTATTTTGATGATGAAGATTATGATTGACTCTTGTTACGTAGTTCAGCGATCTCTCGGATAAGTATTATGATGAATTTTGTTGTTATGACGATTTACTGAATTTGGAACCAGTTGATTGTTTGATCGTTTTTAGCGGTTAAATTGTTATAAATTTTTTTAAGTTGGTTGTTAAGCTATTGGATGTTATAAAACAAGACTCCAACTGAGTCTGACCCCGGGTGAGTTTACATTAATTCTCAAATTTTTATGAGTTGTTTGGTTCGTTCAGCTAAACAGTTGTTTACGACATTGGTTAAATCCGAGAAAGAGACTTTTATGATATTGGAGGCAACTTGATGTGGATCGTCAGTCTGAATTTGAAAGATTATAGCGCCGAGTTTGATAGACGAGAATGCAGTCAATAATGAGTGTCCCTTCAGTCCTGCGAGGCCCAATGAGAACATCATCGACCACATGGATCACCGAGACGTCGGCATGATAAAATTCGTGAATTTATTCCTTATTGGATAGCCGAGTGTAAAAGGTATCAGCATGTCAACGAACTGGTTCATTTTATAAACTGTTAAATTTTAAGTTTTCTGAAACGATAATTTATTAGCTTGTTAATATAATGAAAAGTTAAATTTGCCAATATTTATCTTCAGGTAAGTTTGATTTCAAGAATGTTAACTGTTCTTGTGTAATCTCTCCGCGACAGTTTTGTTGAGCTTTCTACGTGAAAATTTAAATTAATTGTAGATTTTGAGTTGCTAATTACGGATATTGAATTATGATTTTCTTTTCGTATTTTCCGAAATATTCTTTTCTTTGAGTGGTTTTCAGTAACAATTTATTAATTTTATTGAGTTTGATTAATTAATTCTTGGAGATTTATTTCATTAAGTTCAGTTATCTTTTATTTTGAGTCATGAGATTGTCGTTGAGGGTCAACTATGTTTATTTATTTATTTATTTAATATGCAAACGGGCTACGAAAGAAAATACCCTTTCATACAGATGTATTCATGTTATAGAATTGTATGTATATATAAAAAAAATGGATATAACTATTGAAAAAAGAAAAACTTATCAACTTTAAAAGAAGAATAAGTTCACATATAAGCACTAGAACAAGGCTGAACTCGCATTAGCAACTAAAACAATATTACTCAGTCTCGTTTTAAATCTCACTATACTATCCTCAAAAAATTCAATGTTGACTGGAAGCAAATTAGCCTCCCTTCCAAGTCTTAAAATAACAGAATTCCTTCCATAATTCGTTCTGGAGAATCTGACATGGAACAACTTATAATTTCTAGTAACTTTACATGGTGCAGAGAAATCTATTAATGATAACAACGTAGGACATCTGATAGTCCCATTGATTAGCTTATATGTATAGGAATAACATGTCAGCGTAAAGAAATCTGGATGCAATCAAAGGGATGCCAAGATGAGCACGCAAGGCCGAGTAATCGTGGCTAAATCTGTTAAAATTTAGGTTTAATTGGTGAGCAGCAAATCGTAAAAAGCGGTTCTGAACTCGCTCAATTCTTATTATATGATGTACATAATAAGGAGACTATATTATCGACTCATATTCCAAAATCGATCTTACGAGAGTAAAATATAGTATTTTAATGGTTCTCAAATTTTTGAAAACGGAGGCATTTCTCATGACAAAGCGAAGAGCTCTCAGGGCCCTGCTTATAACCTGCGAAATATGTTCATCGAAAGAGAGAGATTCACTAATAATAAGTCCTAGGTCTTTCACTTGATTCAAAATCTTGTTAGGATTTTGAGAGTTTTGTTTTATTATTTTGTTTGTATTTAACTAATTGTAAGAAACTTAAACATACCCATTGGGACTTTTGTTAATTTCACCAATTTTGCTAAATATTATGAAACAGAGCCTAAGATTGTTTCACATTTTAAATTTTGTCGCGAATTTATTTAAGAATAATTCTCTCCAAAAACCCATTCCTGAGAAGAATGCTAGTAAGAGATTTTTTAAAGTATTTTAGTGTTTTAGTTGGTTAAGTCGGGAATTCGTTAAGTCGGTCGGATCATTAACTAAATGTCGTTAAGTTTGTTAAGTCTGATTTCTTTGGTTGCTAAGTCGTTATAGAATAGAGTTTCTAGTGTCAAATACATTTTAGTCAATTTGGCTTTGGATAATTAATTTTTTTTTTTTATTTGAATTACTGAGAAATCCTATTGATCACACCACATATCAAAAATCGGGTTCGCCTTTCCATATGTAGGCTTTTAAATCTAAAATTTGAAATCTAGGATGAGGAACCTGGCATGTTGAATCTGAGATGTGGAATCGTGAATATGAATTTTAAGAAATAGAATCAGGGAAGCGTTTTATTAGCAGCGAATTAGCAGCAATTAAATTTAAATTGTGTCATGTAAAATTTGAAATATGGGCTTTTAAATCCAAAACGTCAAATCTGGGATAAGGAATTCTGAGATGAAAAATCAGGATCGAGGAAACTAAGGTATGGAATCTAAAATACAAAATCTAAAATATAAATTCTAGGATGAAAAATCTGGGATGAGGAATCTGTCATGTGGAATCATGAATCTAGATTGCGGGAAGTAAAATCCAGGATGCATAATATTAGCAGTGAAGCTTAAGTTGTAATATCTATCATTAAGAATTCAAAATGTGAAATTTGCTATGTAGAATCTGGAATTTGAAATAAGTTACGTAATCGACGCCTAATGGTGACTGATATCAATTGCTATTTGAACCAAAGCATTATGATTCAGTGGTCGTTCACATATGGGTGCAGATGCAAGTGTGTACTGAACGTCGCGCTGTTAACCGTTTCCGGAGAGTTTACAGGGCTGGGATTCATGACGCTGTTCTGCACAAAGCAGGACAATGGGATCACATTAGGTACCATCCACAGGCACCTAAAATTGCCCCACCCCTTTTGCACCGGATCCTAAACCAGGAGAACCAGAGAGAGCATTTCTGTCATCTTCAACCCAAACCTCTCAACTGAAGCCTCATCTTGCTTCTCTTAATTGTCGAATGGCCACGTGATGCGACTAGAAACCAACGCCTTTATTACTCACGTTTCTGCTCTGACACGGAACCTATCCCTGGAGCTGGATGAATTCCCACTGACTCAATCACGAATCACACATTTAATTGATTAATTCTAGAAATTCCAAAGTTCCTGGGAAATTCCCGAGTTTTTCATGTCGCGACTTGATAGTCAGGAAAAATTAGTTTGCTCCAATAATGAGAAAGGAAGTTTTATTAGAAGCCAACTTTTCAGGTTATGTGAAAGTATTGACAAAACATAAAAATAGTATACCCTTACGTCCAATAAAAGCTTTTTACAGTAATCCAGTTTACAATTTATCAAAACTATTAACAAATACTCTTAATAAAGTTATAGACAAAAATAGTACACATTACATAAAAGATTCATGTACGTTTAAAAAAAAAATAGATTGCATTAAATTTGTTCCTGATGATTTTTCGATTTTTTCTTTGGATGTTGTATCAATGGACATAAATATACCATGGGAGGTTATTAAAAAATCAGTTAACAATGGAATATAATTAAGAATCACACAAATTTTAATAATGGGGCTTTTTAATGAAAAGTTTGGACTTATTACTTAGTTTTTCATATTGAACATTTAATGGTTCGTTTTACAAACAAATCTTCGGTCTATTTACGAGATCCCATATTTCATATGTTGCATCGCATTTGGTAAGGGAAGGTTTGGAAAATGAAGTTTTAAAACAATTTAAATTAAAATTTTTATTTTACTTTAGATATTTTAATGGGATTTTAAAATGCGCACAAAAAAATAAGGTCAAGAAGATATGTTAATTTTGCTTCCGAACATCCATTATCATATAAAATTGGAATAATTTATTCTTTAGTCCATAGAACAATTAAATTGTCAGATAATCGTTTTCATAATGTAAATTTATAATTATTTAAAGAATCTTTATTGGAAAAAGGTAATCCATTAAATATTTTAAATAGAAAAACTCAAGAAAAAATTCTATTGAAAACACTTTATATAATAAAGTTTTTCCCCATAATTATAAAGATAAATTATCAAATTTAGAAAAAATATCTGCGTTTACGAAATAAAACGTAAAGATTGTGATACGAAATATATCGGTCAAACTAAAAGACTATACTCTCAAAAAAACTTGAAGAACACCAAGATAATATTGAAGATAAAAAAAACCAATTTTGGTATTTCTGTTTTAAAATCGTAATGTTGATTCATAAGAATAATCCATACAAATAAAATCAATATTTAATCTACAAATTTCTATTAAGATTTAATAACATCCAATAAGAATAGAGCTTTTAAAAGTAAGTTCATACTTTCAGATAATTGAATACAAGTTTATTTTGATATGATTCATAAGCTCAAATTTTTATTTTATTATTTTATGACAGGAATTTTTAAGAACCCGATAAATCTCTTAACCTGATAAGGACTCAATCGAGTCGAAACATGTCTTTTGAATATTGTAAAATAAAAATACCGCAAAAGGACCTGTAAAAAGTGTTTAACAAAATAGGGAGTTTGTATTTTTTGAAACTACTATTAAATAATTTGTATTCTCTCTGGTGATTAACTTAACTTTTTGGTAATTAGATTGTAATAATGAAATTTTTTTCGGATATTAGCTCAAAGCTTTCTACAATTGCTTATAATAAATAGAAGCAATTTGGAATCCGTTTAGTGGTCCAGGGACCATCAAAATTCCATGAATGGGATTTAGTTAGCGAGATAAGGTTAACTTAACGCGTAAACTCGGCTCTTGTGGTTTCATTAACTTGAAGACTTAAGAGACCACGTGAAGTTACCGCTAATTCAAATTAAGTCAAGCAAAGCCGCTGGCCAATACAAGCCCCTTATTCGAGTTGAGAGAAGATTTACTAAAATGAGATTTTGCAAATTATCTTTCAGCAACATTACACCTTCAAAGAATTTCCCAACAAATTTCATTTACGCCACTGATAAAACTTTAATACAATATCATAAAACATTGAAATTATAATTTTGTGAAATCAATTTTCAAGATTTAAGGTAATAATTACGTGGCAAAAGGTGATAGAAATTTTGTATTTTCACAGCGAATGACAGAGAAGCAATTATAGGATTTTTTAATTTTAATTTAAAATTTCATAAAGTTGTTTATTGAAAAAAAATATATATCAACTACTTCAAGTTAAGAAAGAGATAAAAATAATAGGAAGTTATAAAACAGTATGCATTTCTTTTCTATATTCGCTTTTTCATATTTTTCTCTAAATCTAAATTAGTAAAGAACTACTAATTGTTTGTAAAAAATTACTAATTATGTGAATTAGTAATTTTTACCATCAATTTGTAGTTTTGTCCTAACATTAGTAATTTTTCACTATGTATTTGCAATTATTCATTGAAACAGGTTGATTAACTCTAGCCCCTAATTAGCGCATAACAACCTTCTAAATAGGCTTATCAGGGAGAGAAGTCGAGTTCTTTAAGAAAATTAATCAGATTTTATCTCAACGCGAAGTGACTGGACCAAGAAACCTGTGGCAAATCGCCAACGTATCTGGAAACCATCTGACACCAAAATAGTATTTTACTTTTCCTTTTAAAACAAAGTCCATGAAATGCTAATTAGCCAGAAAGACAGTAAAATTCTTTTATCGCCAATTAATATTTGTTAAACATTCATTATTAATTATTGTTAATTCGTTACCAATTTGTTTTTGAAGATTATAAATTCCTTATAAATTATATACTGGTGACAATTCATTATTATTTTTTTATCAATTTATTGACAATTTCTATACGTTATCAATTTATTACACTAATGATTACTAATTTCTCATAAATTTGTTAATTTTTAATACTAATTTAATATTCAAGGTCATTACTTCGCAATTTCCAAAACCAGCTCAATTGTTACATTTACTAAACGAGATTTCTCTTTCTTTAGTTAATTACACCTAGTGCATGTACAATGTACATAGAATTAGGATAAAGTGAGCAATAGTGAAAATTGATTCAGACTGGTGCCTTCTTCAAGAAATATCTCTACCGGAAATGTTCATGCACGAGTTGGCTCAACTTCTCTCAAAGTGCAAAGATGTTAATATGCATGTACTTGGCGTCATAGAATCGGAAATTTCAAGTCGACTTTAATATCTTGAGAGAAATAGTCAAAATTGTTATGACTTCCTTCATGTTGCAGTCAAGTTCTCCTTATTGCTTTTATTTATCACTTTGAGTTAACCCATTTATGCCCAAATGAATACCATTTTGGTCTTTATTATGCCTGTTTGTAGATGTAATTTTTAATAAAATGCAAAATTTAAACATCTTGTTAAACAGGGTGTTTAGCTAATAATCATTTTTAATTTCTCGGATTTAAAATTGTTGAAACATCCGAAATACTATAAAAAAAAATTAACGAACAATAGAAAAACACTTAAAAATATTAAATTCTTAAAATTTATGGAGCCAAAGAATAATTCTTAAAAGAAGAAGAAAAATAATTTTTTAACATTAAGAATCCGTTGACTCCAAGCGAGTTCTATAATTATAATCTGTTTAACATCTAACATGTACTGAAAACGAAATTTGTAGTATCTATCAGGTCGTAAATAGGTCTTAACTTTGTGACGATGTAAATCGTCAACATTTATATTTTATTTTGTCTTTCCCTAGAGATCTTGAATTTATATAATTTTTGAGTAATTTATTGAAAGGGGCCGTGGTTTTATTATGAGATACGAGCCTGAGTGTCGAGTATTGATTTTCTGGTCGATCCGTATCTCTCGTCTTTCTCTAGATCAGCGGATTATTGTCGTTCTTCGTTGAATTCATAAATTGCGATTTGCGCAGGTCAAGTTCACGAATTGTAACGAAGGTCAGCGGAAGGATCCGAAATATTCTTTTAGGTGACGCCTTACCTTAGGTGCAATCGAGAGGGTGTAGGATTTCTTAGCGGCTGAGGAAATCAGACGCAGTGAGGAAGAAGATGTGGAAGGGGAAGGATCGCGGAAAAGAGGATCTACCGGTCGATTGGGGTTAGCCATGTGCTCGATATTCATTCACGTGCGATCCCCGAATTAGTGGATCTGTTCCAGAGATTCCTGGACTTAAATTTTGAGTGCGGTTTTGTAACGTGGAATTCTTTATATTCAGAACGAACTTAGAGTGTCGAATCGGGTCAAAGTGTAAATTAATAATAATTTGAAATAAATAATTAGTTGTGTTAAAATTTGTTAATATTATCTTTTATTGTGGAAACAGTCCCAGGAGTTCCAGAGTTGCGAGGTCTACAATTGAGTTGGTTTGTTCCATTTGTCTACAGTGCCAGTGGTGAGTTTGTTTCGCAATTTATCATTTGGGTCTGTCTCAACGTGGCATCGCGACGGATTGGTCTCGACAGGAATCTCCCTTTGATTTTTGGTTTGGTCAATAAAGAGAGAGTGTGGTTCGTGGTAAAATTTCGAGTTATTGTTAAATATTGAAACGATGCAATTCGGTTTAGTTAATCGAATAATCTCTTTATTTTAACTTAAATGCAACTAAGACCTGATTCGGTTAAGTCTTAAGTCCTCAATAAACCAGGTCTTATTAGGTCTTAAAATTACTTTAAATTTTGACAGTCACTGTACAAAAGAAAGAAAAAAGTCTAGGAATCAAATAACTGTATACACCCTATTTTCCATAAAATAAATAATTCTTAATAATCTCCTCTATTATCATATAAAAAATGCAAAGCAAGAGCTTTCGAAAAGAGCAGTATTGTCAGTTTGTTTCGCAATACATATAAATTCAAAGGAGAATCCAATACAAAATGGACCAATGCAAGGGTCTTGAATACGTTTGAATGGATATTTTGCAGAACATCAATATTTTCCCGCAAGTTGGAGTGAAAAATCGCTTCAATAGCCAAACTGACTCTAAAATACAAAAGTCTTCACTGGCTGACTTGCAAATGCAGCAGTGAATATTTCATAACCCCTTATCTCGATATTTGTTCAAAGAAAAATCTCGCGACTGGATTCGTTCGCAGATCCGAAGTCGATTTGCTTGAAACATTCGCTGCTCGCGATTTCTCTCGAGACCAGCACACGAGACTTGGAAAGCTCCGGAGGACCCCTGAGATAAAAGCGAGAAACGATATCCGGGATGACTTTCAATGTCACGTGACTCTCGCTAAGCAAGACGACTCCACGAAATCTGGACTTTTTAACTTGAATTTGAATTTTCCGCCGCACTTATATTCCAACTCTCGTTAATCAGACGGCCGTTCGTCTGCATGGATGCAATTATCAGAGGCAGTAATTAACTTGGCAAACTGCAAGTCGCGAGTTCTATGAGGCGACGGAAGGACGATAGAAAGTTGTTGGTTGGAAATTCAGGGGATCTTTTCCAAAGGGAAACTAACTGTCGGAGAAAGACAGGGGTACCAAGGTGGAACTGGCGAGATAGAAGGTTGTTGGAGGTTTCCCAGGTTCGACCTGATAGAGCTGTTCTGGAATTATACGGGTTAACCCTGAAAACCGGGCGGCTGGCAGCTTTTGCTCCGGAAACTAATTTAACTCTTGCATCCTCTTCTGGCGTTCTACTCTCCTTCGTAACATCACCACCAACACCAGCCACCTTTTCATACTGCGTGTTATAGATCGAAAGAGGTGCGGCCTTTGTGCCACGAAATCAAACATGTTTACATCAAAGAAGACAGGAAAACGGAAGCATTCCAGATTTTAACGAATCCAATTCAAACGATTTTTCTTTGCACAAATGCACAGAAAGTCGAGTTCCACGTCAAACAGAAATCCTAACTTGATTCTGCTCTTTAACCCAGATATCTAGAGTTACAAAAACAGTGTAAAGATTTTTCTACACTGAGAAAAATTGTGTAGTAAAATTTTGCATTAAACGTAGTTGAGAGATGGGGTATCTTGACATTTTTGTAAATTTTAAAGACCTATTACAAATTGAAGACTTATATGTATTGTGACAATGTTAAAATTAACCTCGTACAATATTTTTCAATGGATTTAAAAATATAATAATAATAATAATAATATTATTATTATACTAGCAACATAAACGCGCGCTCATGCACGCGACAAACTTTGCATTGTTGTTGATCAATTAAAACTATAAATTTTTGCAAATTCAAATAATGGAAATTACGAAATTAAAGAATATATCTGAAAAATGACGAAAATAATTGACAAATGTAAGAAAATTCAAAAAATGACTACGCAGTTACTCAATTGAAAGGAATAGTTTGAAAAATTGAACAATGAATATTAAATTAAAACAAAATAGTTGAAATATTATAGGAATAACTGTTCGAAATAATTGCAAATTGAACAATTGGATTGGAAATCGAAAAAAATAATTGAAATTGAAAGAAATAAATTGAAAATTGATGAATTAAATAAAAATTGGAAAAAATAGTTGATAACTGGAACAAAAATTACAAAATGACGAAAATATTCGACAATTGAAAACAAAATAAAAAAATGTCTAGATTGATACACAACCGAACAAAATAATTTAAAAATCAAAGAATAATTATAAAATTTTAAGATATGATAATTGAACATCGAAGAAATTATAAAAATAATTGAAAATTGCGGAAACAAATTAATAATAGAAAGAAATAGTTGAAAAATGACGAGAATAATTAAAAAATTGATGAAAATATTTGAGAAATAACAAAAATAACTGTCAAAAAAAAAAAAATTCGAAAAATGACTAGATTAATAACTGATAAAAAATAATTGAAAAATTTAAACAAGAAATATTAAATTTAAATAAAATAATTGCAAATTGAAAATTTAAGAAAATTAAAGGAATGATTATTGGAAATAATTGCACATTTAACAACTGGATTAAAGATGGAAAAAAATAGTTAAAATTAAAAAAAAATAGCAATTAAAAATTAAAGATTTGAATTTGTGGAATATACTTAAAAATTGAAGAATGAAAATAAAAATTAAAGAAAATAATTAAACAATTTAATTTAAAATGAAAGAAAATTAATGATAATAGAAATAATAATAGAAAAAAGGCGATAATAATAATAATAATAATAATTGAATTAAAATTTGAAAACAATTTTGATGAGTGAAAAAGTAATTAAAAAAATCCGAGAATTATTGAATATTGAAGAATTAGTGAAAAATCGATAAAAATAATTAAAAATTAAAAAAAATATTTGAGAATTAAAGAAAATTATTGAAAATTGAAGAAATAAATTGAAAATTAAAGAATTAAATGAAAATATCAAGAAAATACTAAACAGTTAAAAAATAAAATTACAATATGACGAAAATAATTAACTATTAAAAAAATAATTAACAATTGAAAAAAATCAAAGAATGGTGAGAATAATCGATATTAGAAATTTTTTTTTTAAATTAATAAGTAATCATTAAATTGAAGGAGAATAATAAATTGTCAATTATAAACTGATGAAAATTATAGATAAAATTAAAAGAAAATAAATGAAAATTGAAGAATTGTTTTGAAATTTCAATAAAATAATGGATAATTGAAAGAAAATTTACAAAATGGCTAAAATAATTAAATATTAAAGAAAATAATTTAGAAATGAGGAAAATAATTGACAATCGGAAGAAAAATTTTTAATTTGTAGATAATAATAGACAACAGAACAAAATATTTAAAAAATTAAAGAATAATTATAAAATTTAAAAAGAATAATTGTATATTGAAAACTGTTGAAAATTATAGCAACATAATCCATGTAAAACATTTGATTGTTTCTGGTCATTTGAAACTATAAGTTTTTGTAAGTACAAATAAAATTAATAATTTAATGAAATTTGTTATTCAAATAAACTTAATATTTTAGATAACTATAACTTTCATTCTATGCAAATTAAAATTGCTTCCGACTTTAAGAAATAGACAAATAAGTAAAAGTAAATAAAAAATGTTTCAAAAGAGCAAGAATTTTCAATTTTATATTTAAAACTGAAAAAATAATAAAAATAAATAAATAAAAGGAGAAAATAGCGTAGGTAGAGACATTACAAAAAGTTTTAGTATTTTTGTTGAACGAATAGTTTTTTAACAAAATGTGTTCAAACTTCTATAATTTATATGAACTTCAATCGTTCCAAACTTCTATTGAGAGTTATTTCTATTCTTCAAAAGTTCTAACAACTCAAGTTTTAATTTTTTCAAATTTAAAATAGTTCCAAACTTAAAACAGTTTTAACAAAATTTTGACTGAAATTTATTTTAACTTCGAATAATTCAAATTTTTATTTATTAAATTCTTAAGATTTATATTCAATTTTTTTTAATACCTACTTATTTTAATCTCCTACATTTACACAAACTAACGTATAATATAAACTTAATTTTATTTATACGATTTAAAATTGATTTAATCTTTAATTAGTATAGGATTTACAAAGTTATTCATATTTTAATATTAATAAACTTTAGTTATTTTAAAGTTTTAATTCTTTACATTTTAATTATTAAAAATTTTAATTATTACAAATTTGAACTATTATAAACTTTACATATTTTAAAATCTGACAATACATATTTAAATTAATTTAAACATTAACCATTATATAAATACTTCTAATTAATGATAGAACGTCCAAGGCTGCGTACTGCCAGTAGGACGCGCTTTCACACAGTAAACGTCCTTCCGGAAGGACAATTCATTTTTGTGAAAAAATAATTTAATTTCATATAATCATCATCATCATCATCACCATCATCATTATCATTATAATTCATTATCTTTATCATCAAAGGAATTGAGTTTATTATTACTTTTGTAAATATTGTTATAACTAACGTAATGGCGGCCGGTGGTAAATGGCTCAGGCGCGAGTCCCTCGGAAATCGCTCTATAAAATCAATATGGAAGCAGATAAGTATAAAAATGAATATATGGTTTTTTAGGTAATAAAACAAGCTTTCAGATGACGTAAATATCAATTTTTTAAATTTATGTACAAGGGCTAGGTAGTCTTTTTAAAAAAACGAAAACGTCCTGCCGGAAGTACCGCGCGTCGTCTTTTTGTGACTAAAAATTATGTGAATTTTTGGAAAATTTATCTTCTTATAGCTACCAAGCTTCGGGGTTTTAATTTACAAGTTCCATGTTTACATGCGCTGAAAGCTTGATTCTTTACCTTTCCAACTATATATACTACTTTTTGTTTATCTGAATCCATGTTAATTTTATAACGCGATTTCGTACGTACTCGCGGAAGGCTTTTTTGTCCTGACGGAAGGACGTTGGACGTTCTATCATTAAACAAAAAAAAATTCATTGTATATTAAAGCTTTAATCAGTCCGAATTTTGAAAATAATAATTTAGACCATAATTTAAATCAAGGAAATTTGGCATAATGGAATTTGAAATTAAGTGAAATTTATATTTACAAAAAAAAAATTAAAATTGTAAAAAGTTTAAATGTTTAGTTCTTAATAATCAGAACAATAAAAATGCAAGGATTGATTAAAATTTAGATAATTTAAAGCCTAATAACCAATAAAAATTTAGATGAATTCAAACTTCAATAAATTAAAACTTAAATATATATTGATTCTTAATTACTAATTTAGATTTTCATTAAAAATAATTATTCCAAAGTTTTAATAATCTCAATTTCCAATGATCTAAATATCAATTAATTTATTTTCTGCCAATGTAGTTAAATTAATTCTTATGAAAGTAGACTCTAATTTTAATTTAAAGATACATTTTTTCAAACGTAACTGATTTAAAACAAAAAAATATCTAAGTGACAAACTTCAGGTGCGGACAGACAAGAATAAATGAAAGAATGAATGAATCGTGCGGATTATTATTATAGATAATATAATAATTTATATTATTAATTTTATATTAATAAACTTATATTAACAATTTTATATTGTTACGTCTTGTGTGCAAAAACCCTTACAATATATCCTAGTTCCTCCTTTTAAATCAGTTTCAATTAAGAATTTGATTTGCGATGAGGATTAAGTCAATGAGAGCACTAATTGGTTTGAAGAATATTTATTTATTAAAAAGTGAGAATTTACCAATATGATTTTATAAATTGAGTCTTACTTTTGAAAGATGAAAAAATCGGCGTTTAAACTTAAAGATTTATTTGTTTAAGACAAGCGATAAAGCAGGAGTAGGCTTGAAGTAGATTAGCTGCTGGGTAAACAGACGGTGATCCTAATCACTGGATACCGATGCAGGTGAATTTTGTAGTAAATAGAAACTTCTTGCAGGAGACTTAATAATTTGTTTTTTTCATAACGCAGTCTTAAAAATGTCGTGTTTCGGTTCTCTGTAGATAACCAGAAAGTTGCAGATTTAAGAACGATTCACTATGTGACGTCAGAGTGCAAACAAGTACAGTCCAAATTGCATGTCTCCCACTTTTCTACTTTTCTTGCACGCACTGTTTGACCAACAGAACAGAGTCGATGTCTTTAGCGTGAGTAGTACAGCTTCAAAATCTAACCTGACCGTATCACTAGCGCGGCGTGTTGACAAGTAAAAAAGTGTGAGACATTCAATTTTGATTGTATTTGTGGACACTCTGACGTGACATAGTGAATCCTTTTTAATTCTGCAATTTTCTGGTTATCTATACAGAGAACCGAATCACGCCTTTTATGACTTTGTTATGAAAAGTATCGTTCGTAACTGCGGGAACAAAGTGTCAAAAAGTTAAACTTAAATATGTAATTGAATAATGAATATAAGTCCGTAATTAATTACTGCAATGAGGAAAAGTAAAAAGTGTATAAAACTCGGTCAGAAAATAAGAAAATGATGGAGCAAAGATAGAAAAAAAAAACGTTGAAATTTATAATGTCGATTCGGAATATAGTAAAAATTTAAGATTATTTAAATGAAATATTATTTTATGAGAATAAAATTTTGGGAAGATATTTTTTTTTGGAATATGATTTTTTGGGAAACACTACTCCTTGGAAACAGCACATTTTGAAAAAAATATCCATTGGGAAAAGTGTACCCAAATCCTTTTATCAAAGACCAAGACAACTACCTTAATTACTGAATTTTGAATTAATTTCTTTATTTTCTGGTTCATTCCTTCATTCATCGATCCTCTGCATTACATTAGGCGCACAAAGTCATTTAGTCTTCTCGGATTCGCAGCAGCACGTTTTTGTCGGACGGGAGCTGAAAGGAGCTCAATAAACTTGGAAATGGACTTTACTCGACAGAAAGGTTTACAGGATGGGAGAGAGTTTTAACGCGGATACAGGGACGAGAAGTTGAAAGGGGCAAATGGAAAAACAGCATGTTTTGGAAGCGAACATGCCGGAAGTAACCAGAACTCATTTTCTCTCTGGCACTTAAATGAAAAACAAACGTTCATTAATAACCCATCAAATTGACTCTCTTTCCCAAACAATACTTGAGAACTTACTCCCAAAGATTACCTTTAATCTCAAATATTCCCCAAACTGCTATTCGTATTAATCAAATTTTTACCATCATTAATTCCTCTTCATCTAAATCCCAATCGCAATTATTTTATTTTTCCAAATGCGAAGGAAAAACTAATATGACGATTTCTTTTCAAGGTAATCAAGGTACCAGTCTTAATTAACGAGTATTAAACCTAAATGCAAATTCTGTGTCGTAAACGGCAATTTCAAGGATTATGTTTCTAAATCGCACCTAAATTTGTGCATTCTTAAAATGATTAAAAAAGAAAAAATTATACTAAAACTCTGTATCTCAGAAGAATTTCCATTTCGTACTATTAAGGTTATCTGTTTTTAAATCTTATATCTATTCTTTAATTCAAAAAACAAATCATAAATCTTATTATTATTTTAATACAAAATTTTAAAGTTCTTTTCATTGTTTTTATATGGTTTTTTACATGTTTTCATATAAACCAATTGTTATTTTATTATCTCTCTCGATGTTTTATCATTCAATATGTATTTAAATGCCAGTAACAAGAAATCTAAATTTCTGTAAATGTTCTCAATATATCTTTTATTTTCATTCTTTAAACTTTCGAACATTCATAAAAGAGAACAGTTAAATTCAATTCACTTCTTTTTCACTTTGATAGAATTATTATTATTAATTATTTTCCAGTGTTCCTTTCAGCATTTTCCAAAAATCTAATGGGACCAGTTGAATTCTGATTTGGAATTTAGGAATAGCGCAAAAGTGGATGTTAGTACAAAAAATTAATAATGAGAGGTTTTAACTTTTGTCAGTGTATAAAAATTCGTTTCTAGAAAAAACTTGACGGCGATGAAATATTCTGAGATTGAAATAAATCGTTGTACAAGAATTTCGTTGTTGCTGTATTTGAAACTTCATTAAAATTCAAGACTTTTTTGCTTTTGTGTAGAGAGTGAGCGAGAAATATAGTTTTCATGTTTCATATTCCCTCGTTCTTTTCACAATCAGCGTATGTCGTGTTTCATTCGTTGTGCCACGTGTGTAACTGAACGCTCAACCACAAATGATGTATGACTAGCAGATTTTTGTAAACAGAAATTTTTTACATTTGCCTTTCGACCAGGCCAGATAATTACACCATTTTTTACCTTGACTTGTAAAGAATTCCTTTCCATTTGATTAAACCTCGTTATTGCCGGAATTAAAAAAGTGCATCGTTGTTTAGCAAATACGAGTTTTCTTTTTTAATTTTTATTTATACCAAAAAATATATCCGATTCGAATATGCAATTTTACGAATCTGAAATATTTTTTTATTCAATTCACAACGTTAAAAAATATAGTTTAAAAATCAGCAAGAGAAAAGAAATTTTGTTGAAAAGTTCACTCTCACGGAAACTTTTACTCTATTTGTGAGTTTAAATGAAAATTCTATTATTATATAGAAAATTGGAAGAAATCTCTGCAACGGTGATTTATTGTATTTATTCGGGAAACGTTCTACCTCACTGGTGGTATATTACATCAAAAATAGAGATTGTTGAACTTTTTCATCTCCTCTTGTGGATGTAGGAACCGTGAAAATTAACGTCAGGTAAAAATAAACAAAACATTTCAATCCATTTCGAGCACGTAATCTTTTGTTTCATTTTTCAGTTACGTGTTTTCCGCTTTCCCACTATTGCGTAGTTTAAAAATATTTCGTATGCTGGCAACATTTTCACAATGTCAGAATATTTTATTTGTATGAAAATCAGAATTATAAAGTAGCAACATTTAGTTTAAAAATTTGAAGAGATTAAGTTAAATGTAGTTACTGTAGGAATGGGTCCGTATCATTTGGAAACAAAAATTTTCGTGACAATTATTATATTATACTCCGAAGATAAATGTTATTTTGTAGAACTTTTTAAAAAGAATTTGTTTTACTGCCGAAACTTATTATTTTTTAGAAAAATTGGTATTTTTTACTCTCAACTAATTGGGGGTTTTTCTAGAAAAGTAAACCAAAAAATGTAATTTCAAAAAAAAAGTTCTAAGTAGGAAAAAAAAACATTTATCTTCGGAGTACAATATAACAATTGTCAAGAAAAATTTTGTGCCAAAATGTTACGAACCGGTTGGAATTAATAAAAAGCAATATATTAAAAAATAGGAGCAATATAAAAAATAACATTTCAGTTTTCTGAATACGATTACAAAAGAATGGTTAAACAAAGTGAATAAAAATTCTAACAAAGGTGAAATGATAAATTCCTCCTTGAAATTGAAGAGGAGTCATGTGTTTAATAACGATGTGCTTAACCGGCCAAGAATTTCATTTATTTATGAAAAAAGAGGTAAAAAGCGTTCCAGTGGTACTCAATTGAGAATTACCATTGAAACGTTAACTGCTACTTGAAAACGGAAGTGATTGAAACTGCACAACATATTGCATATGAAGTATGAAAAATTTAATCGTTATTGGTGGGATTGTTTGCAGTGATGTTCAATCAAATCTAGTGTCCATCTGGATTTCAGGCAGAAATACAACTGGCATTTATATTGTTCGTATAATTGTGGATGCGCTAACGGTAAAGATTCCATTACCATTAACTTATTATGACCTGTGTTAACGGCAACATTGCGTACATCTAACGACAGTAATAACAAAACATTATCGCTGTTATATGTCATTATTTCTCCCTCCTTTTCATTCTCTACATGGATCACTTATTTCTTTCATTAAAATTGATAAAGGTAAAAGTTATACATTTATTTTTATGATTAAAAGCATTCATAGCATAATTCTTATTTTTATATCATTGATGGGATATTAGTTGTAAACTTGTTTTTATAACCAAGTTTCTGATAAATAATCAAATCTCCCGCTTAGTATGGTTTAATTGTGGTGTTGTCCAACTTAGTGCTAACCATACTTGATGTTCCTTAACCTCCTTTAAAACAGTCAGAAAACTGATTTAATTCAATATAAACAATTTCAATTTTTCTCAAATTTTTTTGACTATTGGTTTATTTAATTTAATTCAATAGTTTTGATTAAATATTAATTGATATTGAATTTAAAAATTTGTTTATTTTATTTCAATTGTTTAATTTTAATTAAGTTTACCTGGCAACTTGCCAATCCAGAATTGTTGTTATTATTAACAACAAGATCTTGTTTACAAAAATCTGTTTCACTGAGGTCCAGACCAGAAAGCGATGTCGACTGGAGTTGTTCACTACCTGTCAAAATAGTAGCAGACGGTCGAGATACAGGGGTGGGCGGACGAGGCTACCACCTCACCGCGGGACAGAGTTCGGTCGCTAGCGGTTGCTACGTAACGGCGACGGATGTTGGCGTAACTAACGAACTTTCAACGATTATGTCCCCGGCTTGTTGCGCCAATGCCGTGTCAGGCGGCCGGCTATTTTATATTTTCATGTAATCTTATTTATGGTTAAAAATTTGGAGTGTTAGTCTGTGCTAATCCTTACTCCCTACTTTTCGAATTATGAGTTTGTCGTGGCTTTATTATATTTCAATTAACGGTTAAAATTATTTGATTAGTTTAATTAGTCTTTTATTTGACTATTATTTTTGCTTAGTTATTTTTCATTAAAATAACTAGACGTCAGGGTTTTGTTTTTCTACTGTTCAAATGTTTTTGATCAAAGATTAAAAATTAAATTAAGAACCATTAAACATCAAACATAATCTAGAAAAATGCGTCATACTACTTCATAAAAATTTTTGGTTTTTTGTTCTAGATTCAAAATTGCAGTTTACAGAATATACCGCGTTTTTCGTTTTTAAAGAAACATAGTTTCTTAGACTCGCCATATTTTCTGCAATTTTTAAATTTTTTAAAAATAGAATATATTTTTTAAAAGTTCAAATACATATCTTTATTTATGAAACAAAACTAGATCGGTAAGTCATAATAAGAATAATTCTCAAATAAAGAATACCGTTTTTTCTGTGCAGATGAATAAACGTGTTCTTTCCCTCAGATTTGAAATGATACAAAGAAATTTTATTTCATTTGTAGTGTTGTGATATTATCTGATACGATAGTTGGTATCAAGTCACTGAGAACCAAAGAAATGTTGACTTAAAAAATATCACAAGTTATAAAGTAAACAGGACCCTGGTACACGTACGGCTGCTTCGTTGGAAGACTAAAAGGGAAGGTATGTAGGTTTGTTTACACGAACACGTGAACTTTGAATGTGAATAGGTTCATATGTACGAAAGAAAGGAGAAGATACTCTCAAAAGATACAGCACGTCTCTGATTGCTTTCCTTACCCTTCCCTCTCCTTGACAACTCCACTCTTTTTCCCACCCTTATACCTTTTTCGCGCAGCTCCAACACTTTCTTTCTCTCTTGCCTCCATTCTTGCCATCCTCCTTTCCTCCAGAGCAAGTTTCTTTTTGTCCTGTACAGCAGACTCTGGGGGATGGAGGATATGAAACGGAACGAAGACTCTTGTGAAACAACTATGCAAAGGGTGAAGAAAGAAGGAAGGAAACCCTTCAGGGAATTAAGGAAAGTCTATTCGTCTTTCATTAATTCAACTTCAAGTCGAAACCTACTTTAAAGTGCACTCTGTAACCTTTCTTTTTTTTTTTTTGACCAAATAAATTTTCTACTCGAAGAATGTTTGATAATGTCATTAAGGGCTGTGTTTTTTTATAGTTAACCTTCGTGCTACTAAAGATTTTTATGTACGTCGACTACCATAAGTCACCCTGGGTTACTGAAAAGTTTTTTAATTGTATATTGCAAATAAAACAAATTGAAAGAGATTTTTCACTACAATTGATGTATATCAAGAAATAAGGTATTTTATTAATATTAAGATAAATTTTTCATTTGTTTAAACAATTTATTGTTGCTGAATTATAACGTTTTCAAATAAACAGGAAGAGTAGAAGAATTCTAAAAATTTGTCAAATACATTTTAGTTTAACTTAGTGCTAAATCAATTTTTACTAAGTTGCAGATAAAGAATAACAACAAAATTATTATTTAAACAATTTTAAAACAAATGATTATTAGTTCTCATTATTAATTATTTTTATAATGCTTAAAATAAAAGAAAAAATTTTCCCTTTTTTTTTGGTAAATTTCTAATTGATACAATTGTAACGTCAAGTAACTTATATTATAATTCTTATTTTTTGTTTTAAAAAAGAGACTTTTTAAATAGAACATGCAAAGAATTAATGCAAGTGTTGTTTGCACAAGGGGGAAATTGACCCTCATTATTATTTACTAAGCTAACACCTAAATGTGTGAAGCATATTTAGCTACAAAACTAGAAGGTCAAGTAGGCGAAAAACACATCTCTTGTTTGTACACCACCCACTGGGATAAAAGTAGTTCATCGATTAGTTTTTTAATATAAAAACTGTTAAAATGCGTAGAGCGTCAGTCTCAGTGGCGTAGCAATAG
The DNA here is from genome assembly GCA_037103525.1 of Ganaspis brasiliensis. Taxonomy (NCBI): domain Eukaryota; kingdom Metazoa; phylum Arthropoda; class Insecta; order Hymenoptera; family Figitidae; genus Ganaspis; species Ganaspis brasiliensis. Next base: position 960,009 of record JAZKLR010000234.1, read on the forward strand.
GGGATGTTGGGGAACCGAAACATCAGGGCCCCTGGGGGCTAGGGGCCCCCAAAAATGAAACAGATTAAGTTTTTTTTTTAGTATTGAATATCGCTTTAGATTCCGAGAGGCCCCAAAATTTTTTTCCCCATCAGGGCCCCGAGTTTTCTAGTTACGCCACTGGTCAGTCTAATTCAACCCCGGGAATTCTGTTCGTCAAACTCTACAAGTAACCTACCAGTCTAATTTCAACTCCGGTACGTGTTATTATCTTCGTAAGCAGTCATGGTATCAAGTCTTACTTAAACTCTGCTATTTCTAGTAACCAAGTACGTTTTTGATATCAAGTACGTGTTTATAACCAACAACGCGATTTTAATCGAGTTCAACTGAGTTCGTCTCAACTTTCGAAATTCTACAACCAAATTCAAAAAATCATTTTCAACTTTGGCATTTCTACCCAATACCAATATCTTGGAATCCAGTCAATCAAATTCAACATTTGATTTACCAACAATAACCAGTATCCAGATTCTGTTTTCTTTTGAACCTGAGATTTTGAACAAGCACCTGAATATTTTCAATAAACTAGGTAAGTTTTAAAATCTGCTTTCCCTTTTTCCCTATTCCTTTCCGATTTTAACGTATAATCTGTTTCAGATTATGCGATAGCATCGACTACCGACTTTCACCGCTCTCATAACGACCAAGAATACAAGATAGAGATCTACGAACCTTTTTTGTGTAAACAATAAAATTAAGATTCTTTTAGATGTAAGTGTTTCAATCATTTTCCGCACACCTTACCTTACTGAACTACCACCGATTGATTGTTAAACCTTATTTAATGTATGTTATGTTTCCATGACGTAACACAATATTTAAAGAAATCATCACATGTTAATTCTAAAAATGGCATTTGAAAGCTTATTTTATAACCTTCCAAAAGATTTTTTCAAAATTGTTCTATGATACTCTTTAAGGAAGGAAGGGATTTTTAAGGTGATTATTTGTTTAAAAAACAGACCTTTTTTAATTATTGATAATTTAAGAAAAATTGACTTTTCTTTGGCCATCTTATGCTTATATTTTCAAGACCAATAATTTGCATACTCAAAATGTGTCAAAAAAATTTTTTTTTTTAAAATTTTTAAATATTTTTTCCTAATTCTACGCATAAGAAGGAACATTTTTTCTAAATAATTTTTTCCAAAATTCATTTGTTCTTAAGTTGTCATCAATTGAAAAAGGGTCTGTTTTTTAAAACAAATGATCACCTTAAAAATTCCTTCTGCTCTTAAAAATTATCGTAGAACAATTTTTAAAATATCGTTTGGAAGGTGTTAAAAAAAGGTTTTAAATGATATTTTCAAAATTAAAATGTGATGGTTTCTTCCAAAATTGTATCAATTTGCATTTTATCAAAAATAAAGGAAAATTTAAAAAAAAAAAAATTTTCAGGCATCATTAAAGACAAAGGTAATATAAGCTTTAAAATTAATATTTGATGAAGATTTTATCTTTTCTAAAAATTAAGATACAAAATTTTTTGTAATACTTTTGTAGGCTGTAGGGTGGATAAAACTTATTGAACGGTATTGTTTAAAAAATATTTAAATATCAATTTCATTTTTATTATTTATCCATAGTTATGTAAAGATTGTTTAATTACAAAATCAGTAAAAAACTACATTCTCATAGGTAAAATGTGTGAACAAAGTTGGTAGAAATGAAAACTATACTTCCTCATAGTCTCTGATATGACTCAAATGTCTAGATACCTGGCTTCGCGATCACTGAGGTTGAGCAATTCCGGGTACGGTTAGTAATTGGATTCTTGAAATTTTTTTTTAATTTACTTCTTTTATGTAATATACAAGTAAAAAACTTTTTGGTTACCCAGGGTGGCTTATGGTATTCCGCGAAAATGAAAATGAAAACATAATTTAAAAATTATTAAGATATATTTAATTTTTCGTATTTTTAAAAAGTTATTTACATTTTTCTTAGCAAGATCAGATTTCCTTTATATCTTGAGTAAGGTGTTCTTATCTGTGTCACAAGGTGATCGTATCATAAAAATAAACTATAGATAATGCCTATCTGGGATAATCAAGAAAAAAAACTTACCAGGATCCGCTGAAGGGTGCGATCTCGTCAGTCTGCATAACTGAAGGGGAAGATAACGAGTGTCTGCTCTTGGTGGTGATTTTGGTGGGGGAGGGGTGGCACTTAGGAAACCGCGCTGCAATTCCCAACCAACTTCCTGTATGATCGAGGCTTTCCGGAAGTAAGGCGTCACTTCTCTCAAATATTTCACTGCAACGAAAACAAGAAATATATTTAATTATACTACAAATCTACTATTATTCTGTTTTTTTATTGACTTTTCTATATCAAATCGACACTGAAAAACTTTATGAATTGTTACTAACATTAGTCTCAATCTTGAATAAATGTGTGAAACGAACATTTTTACCAGCGAACATAGTAAAGTTTCAATGCATGAAAGGGAAATTTAAAAAAATATATAAATGCCTATCGTAAATTAAAAATTTTATGTCTGGACTAGAAAACATTCTTGTTATGATAGTATTATCATAGGATAATATAAAATCTTTATTTACACATTTTGTATATAATATTTTTCAGATTCACATTTTTTATATTTTTCATTTTCACTCTCATGTAAAAATTATTTAGTCGAATTTTTCGTTATTAATTTCTTTCTTGAATTTCTGTTTTTAAAACAAATTTTTGAAAGGCGTTTTTATTTGCTTCTTTTCACGTGAGAATATTTACCATGGAACAAAATTTTCTATCTGCATACGACACATCGAATTAGAAAAGTCTTCCTGTTTACATTCACTTTGAAAAAATTCTTTATTTGTATTTAAATGTTTTTATAAAATAACTTTTATAACAAAAGAAAAAAAGTAGTTTCTTTTAATTTCTTTAATTAATTCTGTGTAAAACAGTAATAAACAAACTCTAAATTTTAAAAAATCTATAGCATTAAATTTAATTTATTTAAATGCTGAAAAGCGCAAGCACTTATTAATTTTAGTTCTCATAGTAGTTTCTTAAAATTGAAAATAAATACCTTAAATTTAAATAAATGTTTAATTAAAAAATGAATACATGAATTTAAATAAATAAACAAATATCAAATAAAGTCATTGAATTGAAATCAATAAAAATTCACTGCTACTTTCTTATAAAAAAAATTTATTTATTTATTTAACAATGTACGGGCTACAGCACCCTTCAAAAAAAACCAGATCCTTAAAAACTAAAATAACAAAAAAAAAAACGCTTTTAATTACAATAATAATAAGCATATGCTTTTTGAACTGCGTTAGTGTTGCGCTGAGACAAAAATGCAGAATTGTATGAAAAACAATTCTTCTTCGAAGGTCGGTACTGTTTCTATAAATAAAAATATAATTTTACTTTTCCCTTTTGCATTTCGGTTGAGTGGAAATCTCTCTCCCTTTTAATAAACAAAGCTTAACGATAAAAGATTAGTAGGGTTGGAATTAAAAATATCAATACATATATTCAGAAAATTTTAAAATAAAACTCACTTGCTTCATATTGGGAAAGTTAAAACTTATTTTATTAATTCCATTTTCTCACAAATAACGGTTAAAAATCGCAAAATTAGGTTATTTGACAGTCGGGCTTTAAAACCATATTTTATCTACTATTTTATATCTTTAGGTGATTTATACATTTAAGAATATTAAATTCAATAATTCGAAAAAACTACAAATCATTATTCTTTTACTTTTTAAGTGGAAAAATAAAAAATAAAATTTTTTTTAACATAATTCTATATTTTTGATTACAGAATCATTTATATAAAAGTTTCAAATTTTTCAAAAATTGGTCCGCAACGACTTTGATCGAAATAAAATGGTCTGACTAAGATAACAAAATAATTAAATGGATAGTCCTTGTTCATTATTGAATCTCACAATTTAGTTTTGTGAATTATTATTTTAGACATATTTTCTAATTTTCTTAAATATGTTTTATTGAGCTTAAGGCACGTTTTTCAAAAATAAGTTTTATAACCAACAGCTGCAACTTTTAATCTAAATTTATCAAAAATTAATAAAATGATGAAAAGTCGTCCACAATTTTGCTCCTCTTCTAAAAAATTAAAGCCAAAAAGTACTAAAAAAAAAAAAATCTGAAAAAAGTCTAAAAGTCGCATTTTATTCGGTAAAAGTCGAAAAACTTGGAAAAAGTTGCACAATCCGAGCCCTGCAGGGATTACAGAAACTCTTATGACTGTTTTATAAAATGTTCAATCCTCGTGAAAAGGCAAACGTTTAATTCTTAACGAAAGGTTGAAAGGTAAATCCCCTCTTCTATGTTAAATTTGAAAAGCGAGTAATCACGAATGGATTTTAGTTTCTAGGTTCTGTTTAATTTTCTCTTAAGTTAGAGTATATAAAGGTTATAGCCTGGAAAGATAGATTTAATATTAGGTTGAATTGGATTACATGGCGTCATAAATAGTATAAAAATCAGCTTTAACAGCGATGAAAAAGCGTTTAATTAAAACCGTTTGCGAGCTGAAGCGAAAATGGTGGATAAGTATAATAAGGATTACGAATAACGTGTTGATGAACGCAATATCTGCAATGCGGGGTAATTCCGAGAAAGATGCTTCACTACCAGGGGAGGTTCCTTCTATACTCTATGAGCTATACTAATGGCGAGACCCGGCTGCTACAAAATGTTGTTATGTGTGATAATTTCCTTCACTAAAGTAATTTCGTTGCGAATATTCCTAGCTTTTCAACTAATTCGTCGTGTGAGGATTATTATGTATCATCTCCAGAGGATTTCCCGGTACCATATGGAAAATGGAACTTTATAATTTCACAGGGATTATGTTCCACGTTCTATAGACTCTTTTTATACGCTTGTATCGTAATAAAATTACTCATTGCAGCTCTAATAACCTTATTATTTGCCACTTTTCAACTTTACTATACTTATTTTGTATTTTACTACGCTCATATTACACTCCAAATGATGCTTGTTGTACTCTGCATTTTTACTCTAACTCTGTTAACCCATTTAATGCATTCCATTCGTTTATAAATACTCAGATTTAATGGAAAAAAAATTTAATTTAAAAATTAGTTTACTTGTTTAATAAACAATTTTTGTTTTTATTTATTTATCATGAAGGAGAGCACTAATTTTCTTTATAAAAAAGAAACGTAATATTTTAAGTGTCCTGAAAACATCTACCAAATATAAAAGATGTGTTATTTTTCTTCTTCGAGAACAAATTTTTTAAAGTTTTTATGATGCTCCGCTCCGCGCGTTCCGCTCACATTACGGCTGCTAGACATTGACCTAAGCGCTCTTAATCTTTTTTAAATAAAATAATATCACTACCAAGCAATGTTATTTATAATTTTCTCCATCTATATTACTTTTTTATTTATTAAACCATTAAACATTGGATATAAAGCACTTTGATCAATGTCTGGCAGCAGTAATGTGAGCGGAACGCGCGGAGCGGAGCATTCTAAAAACTTTGATAAATGTTTTCTCAAAAAAGAATAATAATACATATTTTATATTCAATATATTTAAATTTAATTAAATCTTAATCATTATTCTGAGTTTGCGCTTTAATTTTCTTAATCTCATAATTCTGAGTTTGCGCTATAACTCGTTAATTTAAGTTTACTCTATAAACACTATATTGTAACCTTAATACCCAACATGTCACCATGTGACAAAATTATATATTTTAACTTAACTCAAATTAAACAATTATGTGGTTTTTTAATTTAAAAGGTTTTTAAAAAAATTAAAAATAATGTTTGCTTTTTAAAACTAAAATTATAAATTATAAAAAATATGGAGGTGTTCTCTAGTTTGAACAACTTTATTTTTTTTTAAAAAAAAGTTAGGTTACAATTTCAAAATCAAAGGTACGTTAAAATTATATAAATTTAATATAAATGTACATCCCCATTTAGTTTTTTGCCTTTAATTTTATTTTATTTTATAAAAAATATTTTTCATTATATAAAAAAACCACATGTATCGAAAATCAGCTTTTATATTTAATCACATGACATCGAAGGTATGTTGTTGTTTCTAGTTCTTAAAAATTCTCTTTACGATTTGCGATTATAATGTTTTAAAAAATATTATATTATATTATATTATGTATTTTATAGTTCTGATGACGAAATAAAATTTTATTTCGAAACGCGTCCAAACAAATTTGTTTTACTCCAATGCCGTTTAGGCCAAAAAAAGAAAAATTAATATTACACGGCATAATAAAAATTAAACCTTATTAATTTATTTTATATTTGGTAAGTGGTTTAAGAACACTTTAAATATTATGCACCTTTTTTTAAAGAAAATTGGTGCTCTCCTTTATGGTAAATTAATAAAAACAAAAATTGTTTATTAAACAAGTAAACTAATTTTTATTCATTTTTAACTTTAAATTTTTTTTTTTTTTTTCATAAAAACTGAGCATTTTTAAACACTTTTGTAGAACAACATTATTTCATAAAACGTGTATTTTAGCAGATTTTTAGACTCAAAAAAAATATACAAAAAATTTTAAGTGGGTAATAAAATCGAAATTTTTGAATATTTCAAAAATCCTTTTAAAACAGAACAATTTTACCGATTATAAAAAAAATGGCAAAATTTGACACCCTCTTTCATTTGGAACATTTAACACTTTTCAAAATTAAAAATAATTCCCCGCTGACGTCACGAAGCGTGCTAAATATTATAATATGGCGAACATTATTTTTTTATTTTTAATATTAAAAATGTTGTGAACAAGCAATTTGCCCTTTTTGATAGAATGAGCCATTCACGTATAACTTTGTTGTATCAAATCACAATTAAAAGCCGTCACAAAGCTTACACCAAAGTTAGTGAATTTATCAAAAATTTCATCGCGTGTATTTCGTTGTATAACATTTTGTCTCTCGCATTTTATTTCAGATGCTTGGGTTTTAAACTATGCTGTTTGAAGAGCCAGGTAACTGCATTACCCTCGTCTACAAGTTTTGCATCGCAAACGTTTTCGACAAAATTACACAATCCACTTTGACAGAAGAGAGGATAAAAGTGCTCCTCTGAAAAACAAAGGAAGAAATAATCACATGAAATAAGCACTTTTGCATATTGGAGCACATGGTGTGCTTAGAGGTATTCTGTGTTACCTTTCTGAAAAATTGGAAATAAAAACGTGTGGAAATTTTAGATTAAGGGTTACCCAGGGTAAGGACTTATTTTGAGCAAAAGACACGGATTCTTTCTTTTTATATTGTGGCATAGCTAGAATGAAAAATTGCATTTTATTGCAGAAAAAACATGTTCCCATAATGAGTCCCTTTTCGCCTCAAAATTCATAAAATTTTAGAATTGAAAAAGAAGCAAAAAATACATAGTAGAAATTTCTTAAATCTATTTAATAATTTTTAGAGTTGATACACAAAAATTAAAACATTCATGAGTAAATTATTTATTAAGATAAAAATTAGTAGTAATTAATTATTTTTACCACTTAAATCACATATTTCGAAATTTTTAAATTTATTCCATCTAAAAATGAGCATCCTAAAAATTATGTTTAACCTGTAAAAAATAGTTCTATACCCTTTTGAAGTGTAAAGTTGATTCTCACTGAAATTATCAAGTTTCTCATTTAAAAATGTGAAATTAAATCTTTAGAATTGCTAAACAGAATTTTGATTTGACACTCTGTAAATTTTCACGTTCACATCAAAAGAACCCACTTTGTCGCTTTTAGTTACCAAGATATTCTCATTTTTCTAAGGGAGGTTCAGATTTCCAAATTTTTTTTATTGCTGAAAAACAAACTACGTGATCTCTTACGTCGAATCACACTTTTATCATTACTTTACAGTAATTAAAAACACAAAATAATCTTATTTTTAGTTTATAAAATGCATAGGCGCTAATGGTAATATTGAACTTTAAACTCGTTTTTCTTAAAACTAGGGTTCTGACACTTCTAACTTTGAATAGTTGTAACTCTGTGAATTTTTCATCTAAAAGGGTCCAAGACCTCTCAAAATTCAATTGTTTAAATATTTTTAATTCGTTAAAACAAATAATTTCTTCCATTATTTCATTCCCTTACGATATTTTTTGTAACTAAAGAGATACAAAAAATTAGTGACTTACTGTTTATTTGTTTAAACAATTAAAATTGTTGAAAATCAGCTTATCATGAAGCTGTTGTTTAAAGAATTTTCAACTCTAAAAAAACTTGCTTACTTTTAAAAACTTGAGAGAAATATTGTTTAGACAAATAAGAATTTAAGCAAATGTAAATATCTTGCAAATTGATTTTAAATAATAAACCAGTTATATTTTTTCAATAATTTATGTAAAAAAAGACACGACTATAGGTTGTTTTCATAAGAAGTTGATTTTAAACAATTTTAATTGTTAAAACAAATAAACAGTAAGTCACGAATTTTTTGTATCTTTTTAGTTATTAAAACGATCGTAAGGTAATAAAATATTTTATGGGGAACGAAAAAAATGCAAAAAATTATTTATTTTGTTATGTCGGGTTGACATAATTTGAATTTCCAATCACGAGAATCGAAAATGGATAACGTGTATTAAAACTAATAAGGTTATAGTTGTTTAGACCTAAGATTTCAGAAATCTCAATAGTCTAGGATTCGTAACTTTGAGTATATTTTACTGCTCTTTTGCAACTGCATCTTGTGGTAGATGAGAACAATATGACAAAAGAAAATAATAGTTTAATAAATAATTTGTCTGATGGCCTGTACTGGTTTCTTAATGATGTTTATTTATTTAAAGTCAACGTTTCGGTTGGGATCCCAACCCTTTTCAAGACTTTAATTTGGATATAAAATCCAAATTATAATGTATCTATGTTCATTACAGAAAATAATAACAGGCGGGTTCCATTTCAAATCAGGCAACATGTCCACTTGTGATCACAGAATGTGATGAGGATGAAATATGTTAATTTTGAATAGAAATTAGGTGACACGTATTTTTGCGAATTGCGAAAAAAAATGTTTCCTTGAAGTTATGAGCATTTGAATTTTGAAGACTTTTCAGTAAAAAAACTAAATTTTTTTCTTTAAATGTTTATATTTCTTGATCTAATTAGGATATTTAGGTTTTCTTTACAGATTCTGATAGGGTTTTTCAATCTCTTTCATTATCCAAAAGAAAAGTTTAAAAACATTAAAAATTGACAAACTGACAATGGTTTTTTAAAAATATTAAAAAGTCGATTATCTCGTAAAACCCACACTTATATTTTTTGCTAATTTTTTTTTAACTTTGTCTTATTATAAGGAATATATACTGTGAAAATTACATTGGCTAAACAATTTTTATAATAACTAAAAATTAAAAAAAAATTTTTTTTTAAACGATTGTAAAATCTGTTTTAAAGAAAAGTAGAATTATATTTACCTAAAATATTTTATACTTTGCTTACTTTTTCAAGTGTGATGTAAAGAATTAAGTTTTTTTTCACAAGTCTATAGAAATCCAGTCGTGTTTAACAGTTCTGGCTATATAACAAGTAGTTCCTGTCGGGATCTTGTACCTTCATTGTCATTTTTTATTTTCTACCTGCCATTTTTAAAAACGAGCGAAAACAAACTCAATTTTTTTCATCACAGTTAAAAAAGTAATCGAAATATGAAATATATTAATTAAGATCATGTGATGGAGAATGACATCTCTAGTATAGGTCAAATTTGTCAGTAAATTTACCCCTATAATAAACTTTGTTAAATTACTTAAAATACCATTAAGAACATCTGCTTGACCTAAATATATTCAAATTTAAATCTGTTTAAATTAAGTTTTAAAAATTTCCAAAAATCAAAGAATTTTTTAAAAAGCTAATTTTAAAGCAAAATTCAACCAAATTTGGGCCAGACAGACCATTTTAATGATATTTTAAGTAATTTTACAACGTTTGGCTTCAAAATATTTGTTATTTTATAAGAAAGTTTACGGACAATTTTGGCCACAGTGCAAGAGGTTCAGCCAATCGCTCGATTTTAAAAATGTCAGGTAGAAAACAAAAAATAACAATGAAGGTACAAGATTACCGACAAGAACTACTTTATTATATGGCCAAAACTGTTAAACACGACTGGATTTCTATAGACTTGTGAAAAAAATTTAATTCTTTACATCATAGTTGAGAAAGTAAGCGAAATATAAAATGTTTTAGGTAAATATAATTCTACTTTTCTTTCAAACAAATTTTACAATCGTTTAAAAAAATTTTTTTTTTAATTTTTTGTTATTATAAAAATTGTTTAGCTAATGTAATTTTCACAGTATATATTCCTTATAATAAGACAAATTAAAAAAAAATCAGAAAAAAATATAAGTGTGGGTTTTCCGAGATAATCGACTTTTTAATATTTTTAAAAAACCATTGTCAGTTTGTCAATTTTTAATGTTTTTAAATTTTTCTTTTGGATAATGAAAGAGATTGAAAAACCCTATCAGAATCTGTAAAGAAAACCTAAATATCCTAATTAGATCAAGAAATATGAACATTTAAAGAAAAAAATTGAGTTTTTTTACTGAAAAGTCTTCAAAATTCAAATGCTCATAACTTCAAGGAAAAATTTTTTTTCGCAATTCGCAAAAATACGTGTCACCTAATTTCCATTTAAAGTCAACATATTTCATCCTCATCACATTCTGTGATCACAAGTGGACTTCCTGCCTGATTTGAAATGGAACCCGCCAACACAATTTCAATAAATTTAATTAAAAATTGTAAAAATTTAGAATGGGAAGATAGACAAGAATTACAAGACAGTAATATTTCAGCGTCCCTTATAATTCCTGCGAAGTAAAATAAATGGGTGCAAAAATAAAACTAATAGATTTAGATATTATTAATAAATTGTATTTTAACATACTTTAACGTTCTTTGATTGAAAATGCATAAAAATAATTATATTTTAAGAGAATTAAGAATTTGAAATATTTCTTGAAAATATATAAAAATTTAGTATTTGAATTTGATTTGGAAGTGAAAAATACTTTCTTTTAAATATAAATGAACACCCTAAGGCTGATTTTGAGAAACGTGAGTCTCATTTTAAAGCGGAACTTAGAATGAGAAGCAGCCCAAATGAGTGACAGTGAAACCAAGTTTTTCCCTGTGAAAATATCGAGGTGAAGACACACAAGATGTTGGAAAGTATATCGAAAAGTAACTTCGCTTAAAGATGGCAAGTTCTGGAGATGCGCGTGATAGTTAAGATCTTGGGAGGGTTGTTAAAGTCTAACGGGAACGAGTTTCCGGAAGCCGTATGATTTTCACTGAAACAGGCTGCACGAGGTATATGCATCCGGTACCCGTTTGGGATCCGTGCGTTCGCGCGAATAGGCTCTGTCGTAAAAAAAGTGCCGTAAAACGTGATACCTCAGCGCTACGCGGAAATGGGACCTAATACCAAATCGATAGTAAATATTGATTGAAATCCTTCTCTAGAATATATATCGTTACACCGTCCTCGGACTTGATTTCTTTTACGACCCAGAAAGTAGGATGCGCTCATTTCGCATATACCTTTTCATTCCACCGTTCAGAATCGAGCGTAATCCCTGGCAATGAAATGGCGCCTTTTGCTCCCTTCTTCTTTTTTTTTCTTTCTTTTTTATTTTTCCAACATTGGTCTGATTAAAAGCGTCCTACGACACAGGGCAAAAAATTTGTCGCTGTGGCAGAAAAGTCTCCTAACTACCTATGCGCCACAGAAATCTCCAAGCACATCCTCGCTTTCTCTTTACTACGGCAAATCAATTTGCCACGTTTGCAAGTTTTCTTTACCAGCACTCAACGCTCATTGGGCGCCTGGCTACTTCCTCATAAATTGTTCTTTACTGTTTTTTCTCTCTGATTAATCGTTTCGTTAAGTGTGCTTTTATTTTGTTGCTTTTTTTTTACTTTATCTGCTCTTAATTGAGAGAGTCGGCTAATTATTATTATTATTTAAAAATTATTTAGGAATTATTATTATTTCTGACAATTTATTATTGATATTAATGAGATAATTATTAAGCTCCAAATTACACACCCTTAATCATAAAACCGACTTTTAAAAAAATTCAGAAACTAAAGACACATATTTTAGTAACAATTAGACCCTAAACTCATCACTGAGAATTATTATACTAACTAGCAAAATGTAACGGGCACAAGCGCGCGATTAGTTTTTCATACATTTTAGAAATTAAACTATAATAATAAATAAAACAAATCGATTTATTCAATAAGGAGAGCTGCTAATGGACTTGCAGATTGAAAATAGTAAAGAAAAAATTTTTAATTTAAAAAAGTGAGAAAATAATGAGTTTTTAGGTAAAAAGAGAGAAAAAAGTAAGTTTTTAAATAAAAAAAGTAAATAAGCAATATAAAGTTTGATATTACTGATATTAAATAAGGGAGCGCTAGCAAGATAAGCCATTCAAATTTTAAAAAAACAATTCGAAAATCGCAAAAACAATTGATATGTAGAAAATAATTAAATAATGACAGAAATAATCCAAGTTAAAAAAAAAATTGTAAATGACAAAACTAATTGAAAAATTGATTACAAATCAAAAAATGATGAAAAAAATTGAAACGAAACAATTGGAATTTGAAGTAAATAATTGAAAAGTTTCAAAAATAATTAAAATTACAATAAAATAATTAAAGACTGAAAAAAAGTAATTAAAATTTGAATAAAAGTATGAGATTAGTGTAAAAAATTTAAATTTTCGTACAATAATTGAGATATTGAAGAAAAATAGTAAAGTGTAAAGAAACTAATGGAATAATGACATAAATAGTTATAAAAGCTAGTGTAAAAATTACACTTTTCAGACAATAGTTGAAAAATGGAAAAAAAATAATAGAATTATCAAGAAAATAATTGTAAAAAAAAAAAAAAATACCAAAAAAATGTATCTGTGTAGAAAATAATTTAAAAATGACAAAAATAACTGAAATTTAAAAAAAAATGAAAAATATATTCAAAAATAAAGTAAAAAAATAAAAAATTTAATACATTGTTTGAAAAATTGTATAAAATAATTGAAAAATTAAGGATACAATTAAAATGTGAAGAAACTAATTGAATAATGACATAAATAATTGAAAATTGATCTTCAAAAGTTAATAAATTCATGACAATAATAAAAAGATTGAAGAAAATGACATTTAAAGAAAACAATTCCAAAATGTCAAAAATAATTGAATATTGACAAAAATAGTTGTAACTTTAAAAAATAATTGAGAAGTGACAAAAATAATTGATAATTTTAAAAAAATTTGAAGAAAATACTTGAAAACTTGACAAAACAATTGAAATATTGAAATAAATCATTCAAAACTGGTGTAAAAATTAAAAAATTCTAGACAATAATTGTAAAGTTAAAAACAAATTATAAGTTTGAGAAAAATAATTGAAAATTGAAGAAATTAATGGAAGTTTGAAGACAATAATTGCAATTTAAAGAGAATAATTCAAAAATGGCAAAAAAATTCAAATATGAAAAAACTAATTAAAGTTTGAAGAAAATAATTGAAGAAGGTGTAAAAAATTAATAAATTCCTAACAATAATAAAAATAATGATGAAAATAATTGAAAACAGGTGTAAGAAATTTAAAAGTTCATGACAATAAAAAAATTTGAATAAAATAATTGCAAGTTGTAAAAAATAATTCTAAAATGGCAAAAATAACAAAAATATGAAAAAAATAATTGGAAAATAACAAAAATAATTGATTAATGACAAAAGTAATTGAAATTTGAAGAAAATAATTGAAAAATAACTAAAGTGAATTAAACTTGTGTAGAAAATTTAGGGATATTCCTGACAATAATTTGAAGATTGAAGAACACAATTGAAAATTAAAAAAAATAATTGAAAAGTTGAAAAAATAATTGAAATTACAAAAAGATAATTGAACAATAACAAAAATAATTTTAATTTAAAAAAAAATAATTTATAACTGGTGCATAAAATTAAAAAATTTAAAGACAATACTTGAAAAATTGACAAAAAAATTAAAATATTAAGAAAATGATTGAATAATGACATAAATAATTGAAACCTGGTGTATAAATAAAAAAATTTTAGAGAATAATTGAAGTTTAAAGAAAGTAATAGAAATTTGTTGAAATTAATTGAAAAACAATGTAAAAATTTAATAAACTCATGACAATAATAAAGAAAATGATTAAAATTTTTAGAAAATAATTGAAGACTAATAATAATAAATTTAAAATTTTATGTCAACAAAAACATTTAAATTTATTTATTTATTTACGGGCAGAAGACCATTACAATATAAAATATAAAAATTCATTTCAAGTAACAATAAAATTAAAATTTGATATAACAATAATAATTACTATTTTAAATATTAACAGGTCGCCTTCAATAATTTGAATAAAATAATAATTGAAATTAAAAAAATAATTCTAAAATTGCAAAAATAATAGAAATATGAAGAAAAAAATCGTAAAATGAAAAAAATACTTAAATAATGACAAAAGTAATTGAAATTTGAAGAAAATTATTAAAAATTAATAAACAAAAGTAGAATAGAAACTGATGTTGAAAATTTAAATATTCCTGGCCATAATTTAAGGGCATGTGATGGAAGATGACGTCACTGTCATAGGCAAAATTTGTCCGTAACTTTTCTCTTAAAATATTGAATATTTTTTTATGAAACTTGGTAGAATTACTTAAAATGTCATTAAGAAGGTCTCTCAGACCCGAATTTGTTTAAATAATGGCCCAAAATTAATTTTGGAAAATTTTCGAAAAAATGCAAACTTTTATAAAAATCAATTTTGAGACAAAATTAAAACAAACTCGGGTCTGAGAGACCCTCCTAATGACATTTTAAGTAATTCTACCAAGTTTCATAAAAAAATATTCAATATTTTAAGAGAAAAGTTACGGACAAATTTTGCCTATACCAGTGACCTCATAATCCATCACATGCCCTTAAAGATAGAAAAAAAATAATTGAAATTTTGAGAAAATAATAATTGAAAAATGACAGAAGTAAATAAAAAATTGTGAAATAAATTTAAATATTCATGACAATAATTTAAAGACTGAAGAGAATAATTGATATTTGGAAAAATTAAATTCAGAATTTCAACCTTTCCGGAAGTTTTCAAACTTGCAGCAAACTTGATGAATAAATATAAATAGTGACTAACTTCAGGAGTCTACGGAGATTATTATTATTTAATAATAATTAATTACAGAAATATGATATTAGATTATAAAATGTACATAATTATTCTTATTAGATTAATTAAAAGTAAGATTGTTCAAATTATAAACCAATCAAATTTTAAATAAAGTAAAATTTTAGTGAATTGAATGTAGAAACTATATTAAAATTTGGAGAAATTAAGATTAACTGAATTTAAGGTTAATTAAAATTATTATGAATTGAAATTTAGATCTTTTATATTTTGCTAGTACCAATAATAATAATAAAATAATTACAAAGTCTTTTATAAGTACCAATTACTTCGAAAATCGATTCATCAATATTAAATATTTTGCTTAAATTTATATGGATAGAATAATTTTACCAATTATCCAATACGAAACTTGTTAATTTTTAATTAGGCGATCAGATACACACTATCATCATATTCGTAATTATTCTCAAAATTAGAATCAATTAAATTATTCTAAACTTGGCACTAGATAATAGACTAATGGTTTTATTAATCAAATTAAGCATTTCAATATCAATATTATATTTTGCCCCCAACTATTTTATTTTTACCTCCTTTTTTACATTTTATATTCAACGCTTTTTTTCACTTTCTAAATTTTTTCCTAACCTCTTCATTTTTTTAAAAAATTTTTCACTTTTTCAATATGTATAAAGAATGTTTTTTAAAAGAGATACAAAAATAATTTACACGGCGCTCCTAAAATAAAACATAATTAAAATTCCAATCGCGAAAGGTAGGAAGAATAAATTGCTGGTGTGGCATTGATAAGATAATTTTAATTCAAATTAATTAAAGTGTAAATTGCAGTTTATATCTGAGATTCTAAGTGAAGCGATTGGAACAGTGGAAATGAAGTTGGAAAACAAATGTAATTAAATTGTGGACAAAAGTCGCAAATACCAAGTTACAGTGCAAGTCTGAGGAAACATTTCATTCAGTAAGATCCTGTTTTTAAGATTTATCAATTCTAAACGACTTTTTTAATTGAAGGAGAAGCTTATTGTCAATTCTATGGCTCAAGTTAAGTATCATGACTTGTTGATTTTTTAAACAAAGAAACTTTTTGAATTTCCGAGTAATGGGATATTTTACGTATTATTTATACTTTGACAAGATGAACTGACTAAGTGCTTTAAAAAACTTTTACAGCCAACTGTAATATTTTGTGAATTTTCCTACGCTCGTAACAGGAAAACTTTTTTCATTCTAAGATATTATACCAACTCTGTTGCAATTTCTAGAAAAACTTTTGGTCCTAGAAAGTCATTTTTATAAAAACTGAACAACTGAAAATTATTTTTATTCTACTTTTTACATGTTTTTTTTAATTTCTACAAATTGAAAGAAACAAAGGAAACAGTGAACATGTGTTACAAACAAAAATAGTAGGTACGATAAATTTTTTTTTTTTTTTTAATTGAAAACGCATTTCAAAGGCAAAACTAAACCGACGAGAAAATGTCTCTGCGTTTAGATAAAAATCGAATTTATTCTTTCGTTCTATCAGCAAAAAAATATTCGCAAAATTTACGAAAAGCAATAAAATCCAAGGATTGATCGACAAACAGAAAGAATAAAATTTACACAAATTTGTTAGAAAACATTTTGTTAATATTATATAATTGTTTGAATAAAATGTTGAGTTTGTTAATGAAGCAAAACTTTTTTTAAACAGGATTAAATGTAAGAAAAACGTTTGAAGAATTAAAGTTTAATTAACGATTGAATTAAAAACTGAGGCTAATTGACATTTAAATCGATTCTAATTACATTTTAAAATAATGTGTAAAATGCATATATGTTAATATAAGAATTTATAATAAAAAATGTATATAAATCATACATAAATGTGGAATTAGAACTCAGCTTTCAAATAACAAAAAAGACGTCACAAAGCTTGACACATCCATCATTCAAAATAATGGAACAGTGAAAATATTTGAAATATTTGAACTGATAACTAATTTTGAAATGGAGATTCGTACTTTTTATTTTTAAATCAAGAAGTCATAAATTATTAAAGTTTCAAGTAGATATTTTATTTACAATAAAATTATTATGAATTATTTCAAGAAAGGAGCTTCATTATAACCTTTTTTTTTGGCAAATATTTAAATAAATTATGCATCTATTTTTTTTAGTTTTTAGAATAAAAAATTATTTTTAGATTCACAGGAAAAAAATAGAAAATGGTTAATTACTGCTAAGAAATGTTTAGAACAAGTTTTAAGCTGTTCAAAATTGTTTACAATTAATTAAAACTGTTTATAACTAGATAAAAACAGTTAACAACTTTAACCTCTTTAAAAATATTCAAAACTGATTTTAGACTATTTATAACTAGTTTAAATATTTTTCAAATCAATTAAAACTGTTTTTAAATAATTTAAACAGAATCGAAATTGTCTAAAAATTTTAAAAACTACTTTACAGCGTTTAAAACATTTTTAAAAATGTTTATAACTAAATTATAAACTAGTTAAGATATTTGTTAAACAGGTTTTAAATTGCTTAGAACTATTTAAAATCACTAAAAACTGTTTAAAATTAAGTTTAACTATTTAGAACCAGTTTTTAATTGTTCTAAACTGTTAAAAACTAGTTTTAAACCATTTGTAAGTAGCTTAATATAATTTGAAAACTATGAGTTTGTTAAAAAATTGTTTTATGCTATAAAAAACTAGCTTAAAACTGTTTAAAACTAGTTCAGAATTGTTTAATACTTGTAAAAACTATTTAAAACTAGTTTAAAACTGAACTTTTTAAAACAGTTCATATCTAATTAAAAATAGCTTAAAACTAAATAAAGCTCTTTGGAATTGTTTAAAATTAATTAATTCTCTTAAGAACTTGTTCAAAACTGGTTTAAAACTATTTATAATTAGTTTAGAACTGTTCAAAATTATTTTAAACTATTCAGAACCAGATATAAACTATTATAACTTGTTTTAACTATCCCGGAACTATTTTAAAAATATTCAAGACTATTTAAATCTGGTTTAAAAAAAATGTATAACTAATTTAAAACTATTTAAAACTAGTTTGAAACTGTTTAAAATTAGTTTAAACTTTTTAGAACTAGTTTAAAAAACCAAATTTGATTAAAATTATTCAAAATTCACCTAATACTGCCTAAAAGTAGGTAAAGCTCTTTATAATTGTTTGAAATTAATTAAAACTCTTAAGTTTAATTAGTGTAAACTTTTTAGAACTACTTCATAAAAAAATTAAACTAGCTTAGAATTGTTCAGAATTAGTGTAAAACAGCTTAAGACTAGCTATAATTGTTAAAAGTTGTTTAAATCTAATTAAAACTCTTAAAAACTTATTTAAAACTATTTAAAACTAGTATAGAACTAGTTCTAGATTATTTTAACTAGTTTTAAACAGAATCAAACTTGTTAAAAAAAGTTCAGAACTCGTTTAAAACTGTTTAAGAATGGCTAAACTCGTTGCGACTTATTTAAAAATAATTGAAACTCTTCAGAACTTATTAAAAACTGTTAAAAACTTTTTTAAAACTATATAAAATGACTTTACTGTTTACTGTTTACACTGTTTTAAATTAATTTGAACTATTTAGAACTAGTTCTAAACTGTTGTAACTGGTTCTAACTTGTTCAAAACTGTTTTAAAAATATTCAAAACTATTTTAATCTGGTTTAAAACTATTTATAACTAATTTAAAACTATTTAAAACTAGTTTAGAATTGTTTAAAATTAGTTTAAACTGTTTAGAACTAGTTTAAAAAATCAAACTTGATTAAAACTATTCAGAACTCATCTAAAACTGCTTAAAACTAGGTAAAGCTTCTTGGAATTATTCGAAATTAATTAAAACTCTTAAGAATTTGTTCAAACCTGTTTTATAAATATTAAAATCTATTTGAAACTGGTTTTGAACTGTTAATAAACAATTTAAAAATTATTTAAACTAGTTTAGAAATGTTTAAAATTAGTTTTAACTTTTTAGAACTACTTTAAAACAAAATTAAACTTGTTTAGAATTTTTCAGAATTAGTTTAAAACTGCATAAGACTAGCTAAAGTTGTTAAAAGTTGTTTAAAACTAATGATAACTCTTTAAAACTGTTCAAAACTAGTTTAGAACTATTTCTAAATAATGTTTACTATTTTTGAACAGAGTGAAACTTGTTTAAAAGTCGTCAGAATTTGTTGAAAATAGCTTAAGACTTGGTAACATTGTTTAGAGTTGCTTAAAACTACTTAAAAGTTTTCAGAATTTTTTTAAGACTGTTTAAAACTAATTTAAAACTGTTTAAAACTAGTTCAGAACTGTTTAAAAGTATTTAAAACTTTCTGGAACTAGTTTAAAACTGCTTAACATTAACATTGTTTAGAGTTGCTTAGAACTAATTAAAACTTTTTAGAATTTTTTTAGACTGTTCAAAACTGGTTCAAAACAGAATCAAACTTTGTTTAAAACTGTTTAGAACTTGTTTATAACTGCTTAAAATTAGTAAGAATTGTTTTAGAGCTTCTCAAAACTAATTAAAAGTTTTTAGAACTTCTTTAAGACTGTTTAAAACTAGTTCTAAACTGTTTAAAACAAGTTAAAACTATCTAGAACTAGTTTAAAATAGAATCAAACTTGTTGAAAACAGTTCAGTTAGTTAAGATCTGATTAAAATTAATCAATGTTTCACATAGAAAATATGTCCTACATAAAAATTTAAAACTTTATGTCAGAATTCCAAAATTCCACCGCAAACTGAGTTTAAGTAAAGATTTTTGAAAGTCTTCTTATTTTCGTTCCTTGAAAGTTTTTTTGTCTCGTTAAATACAATCTTCAAAAAAATGTTATAATCATTAAATTTGCCTAATTTTTTTTTACTCAAACGTTTTTTAGAGCCTCTTTAAATACAAATTTGATTGTAAGTAATCAAAATTAAAAATAATGCAGATGCAACACTTTGTTTCCATTTTATTAACAATGACTTTTTTTATGTAAATTTTTTCAAATTCCAGGTACAGAAAAATCCCTTTTTCAATTTACTTCCCATATTCCAAGGTGTTAGCATTCCTTCTCTTTTGAATTTAGTAGGGGAGAACCTGGTAAAATGCCTATTTGGGTAAATTGGCCTTCGTCAATAACTTGCCCAAAAATAAATATTAAACATAATTGTTTTTATTAATGAAAGCTATGAAGGTAAAGATATTAAGGAAAGATATTAAGGTTATAAAAGTTTCATGTTTATCATTTTATTATTAAAGAATTTATTAAAAGCTATGCTATTAAAATGATGCTTTCCAACGATAATTTTTTCATTTTTAAATTTAAGAAAATATGTACTTCTACCTCACAGACATTATAAAATTTGTTTTTTTTAATTGGTCTTTAAACATTCAACTTTCTAAACACCTTGATTTAATTTATAAAAATAAGTCTTAAAATTAAAATAAATTAGTTTAAATACATCGTGTGTTTTTTGGGTAAATTGACTGAGTAAATTGCCTTCTTGCTTTAAAACTTTTAAACAAGATACGTACGATACAGAGAATCTCTTAGATTACGTATATTTACTCTTTAAATTTGAAATAGTTTAAATAAACTAATTTGAAAGCAAAAATTCAGTAAAAAAAACTTCATGCAAATAATTGATTAAAACTAGCTAAAATTGTTAAAGTATTATTATTATTATATTAAAACTTATTCCAAAAAGTCCATGCAAATTCAGTCAATTTTTAAATATTCGACTGATATATTGAATCTGTCACTTGAATTTTTAAAATCTGACTTTGAATTTGAAATCAGCGACCCTAAAAACCCCAGTATACCAAGTTTCATAAAAATTGGATTATTTGATTTTGAAGTTAATGAGTTTTTTGTTCTTTTTAGTTATTCGTCTCTCCTGTAAAATAAGGTTTTAAAATTTTGTTTTATTTTTGGTACACTTTTTTCCAAAACTACTAAACCGATTTACAAGTTCCTTTCTTTATTCACATAATTGATGATATTTGTAATGGAATAAAACAAAGATGAACGCAATTGGAAAACTAGTTTTTTTTAAGGAAAGTGTATCAAAAGTTCACTGTAAAAAAAGAATCATCAAGCTCTGCTATATAAACGTTTATGTAAAAAATACTATTTGAATCAAAATGAATTTACAATAAATACAAATTTACCGTTTTAAATTGATTAGAACTTCAAGTTTTTATGAAAATTTGAAGTTTTTAATTTTTTTTTTGGCACAGTTTAAAGCAAAAGAAAAATCTGCAAAATAAGCAAAAGCTGTCTTAAAAATGTTGCGTCTTAAAACAAGACAGCTTTTCTGCCTTAAAGTAAGACTTTCTTTTTACAGAGTTGACTCTTTTTGCATTGTTTTAAGAAGACTTAGGAGTCTCTTTAAATATGTTAAATATGCAAAACTAAATTAAATTCGCATATTAGGGTATTTAATGCAATGAGAAACTTTTAGTACACATATAAACAATTTATTAAAAACAGATAAAGTTGATTTTACATAGGTAATAAAGGAGAAGTAAACGTGCGTGAGCGTTGATCAGAGAGAATACATTGCTCGGAGCGCGTCTCTGACCATACTGATTCACCGCTTGGGTTGTTAGAAACCCGAAAAATCCTAAATACCAACGTTGCCAAATACAAAATTTGGAGAAATGGAGAAATTAGAAAATATGGCAACGTCGGATAAGTAAAGAAAGAAATTCTTTCCTTGAACAAACTTATGGGCAAGGGTAGTCATAAATGCAGGTACCGAGACCGCTCCGCAAATGGTTGAGTCGATCGTGTCTTAGGCGTCGTGAAATTCTGGAAAAACAAAATATGACAAATATTTCCTTGGGTTCATTTCATCTGTTCAAGAAAACATTTAATTTTGTCAATTATATATTATTAACTATTTTTAGGTGTAGTATTCTAAACAAATAAATTCTTTAAATAATTATCATCTTATTTAATTCTCAAAGGTTTCAATTTCAAAGTGTTATGATTTATATTTTCCAACAATATCAGTAAATAATTTTTTTTTTACTCCAATTTTTTACATAGGCACATTGTCCGGTTCTACCCTATCAATAATTCGATATCGTGTAATGAAACTGGACGATATTTACTGTCCTTTATTGTGTGATTTGCGTCCAATATTGGATTAGTAAATATGCATGCACACTTTCGGTAAAGTAAACCGTCAAAAGCAATGCACTATACCGAGTCCACTGCGTTTCAAGTTGAAATTTCGCATTTTGTCCACGAACTCGCAAACTGCAAGTGCGAAGTTTGCTCTGAGCTTAGCTGTTAGCAAGGCAAGTCTCTTTCTCGCGAGGGGATGGTTAAATCGGATAAAACTCCGGCAAAAACGTTGAAGCAAAACGTGCGAATTTCGATAATTTCACGACCCAACCAATCCCCATTACCAAAGCAATAGCCCTCCTAACCCCTCGTCCCGATCAATTTGTTGCAATTTGCCGATTTGATCGACGCGAAACGATAACGAAATTGTCGATGTCGAATGATAATTCCCGTACGCCAACACACGCGAGAATAACTTTTTCACCTGTGAATATTACAGGTGAAAAATCGACTTCGTTTGCTCAGATTTTTTAAAGCAACCACTTCTACACGTTCCAGCTGATATTTAAACTTTCAGCGCAAATTGCATGCAGTCTTCGATTTGCACGAAACTTAAAAATAAAAATTGAGGGAAAAAATTTTCATAACATTTTTTTTCCTAGAACAAGTTGTGAATAGCTACATATCAACGAGCCGAAACGAATATCAAAATCGAGTTTTAGTTGAAAAATGCTCAATGTTGTTCAAGTTTTGTTTGAAAAGTTTTTTTGCTTTGATTCGGAAAATTTTATTCAGTGTAAACTTTTCCTTGAATTTTCCATGTAATGGATTTTTTATTATCATCATTATTATTATTGACATTATTATTACTATTATTATTACCATAATTATAAAAATAAATTTAAACAAATTGATAGATTTTCAAAAATACCGTTTCCCGTATTGGATCCGCCATTTTGAATTATTAAATTTTGAAATGAGACTCTTAATCCGCGATTTCAAAACATCCGAGTAACAAGTTTCAAACCAATGCGATACATTTTACAAAATAGTGTCCTCCATCATGGATCCGCCATTTTGGATTTTTTAATTTTGACGTCAGATTTGTAATCAGTGACCCCGCAAATTGACAAGTAACAAGTTTCAAACAAGTTCGATCGATTTTCAAAATATCGTCCACCATGTTGGATCCGCCATTTTGAATTATTGAAATCTGGCTTCAAATTAGGGATTAGAGAGCCGAAAAATTGAATCTTGAAATTTTAAAAAATATGGTTTATCATTTTCAAGTTTGGCTATTACTGACGCGAAATTTTCGAGGTAAAACATTTTGCCGGTTACTGAAAATATGAAAAAAAATCATTTTCAAAACCAACTTGTCAAAAATTCAGATTTAAAAAAAAAAAAAAATTTGCACGTCAAGGGTTAAAAAACATATTTGGATAGAAAATTTTTTAAATTCTACAACTTTAAATGAATCTGGTTTTTACTTAAAACTATCAGTTTTCCTGTAAAAACTAAAAAGTAAGGTAAAGAAAAAAAAATTGTGTAATACATACATAAATCAGCGCAGTAGCGTAACTGGGAGAGCAAGAGCCCTGGGGCAAAAAGAAAAATAGGACCCCAATTATATATAATAATTTACAAATTTAATTCATTCATTCTGTCCACGCCTGACATTTGTTTTCTTCTTTTTAATTTTTAAATCAAATTTCACCTTTTTAAAATGTTTGTAAACATTAAATTAATAACAATTTTAATTTCTTTAAATTTCAGTTAATATGAACTTGCATTGATTAAATGTCCAATCAATCCACGTTTCAAAAATACCAAATTTGAATTTGGTAATTTAAAATTTAAAAATATCTTCAATTTTTAATAATTTTTTTTTATTATGCTTTTAATAACATAAACTACAAATTTTTACTAATTTTATCATTTTTCAATTATTTTATGCAATTTTTAATTATCTTTAAATTGTTTTCACTAATCTTAAAATCTTCCTCAAATTTCAATTTTTATTTTTTGTTTTGTTTTAATCACTTTTTCAAAAATTTTAATTATTTATCTCCGACAATAAAACAATTTGATTATTTATTCTTAAATTTTATATTATTCATGACAAATTTATATTAATTTTTTTAATTTACTATTATTTATGTCACTTGGCCATTATTATTTCTAATTTTTAATTATTTTCATCATACTTAATTTCTGGATTTCTTTCCTGGACTTTTAAATATATATAAATCTCAATTTTCAATTATTTTGTTCAATTTTTATTTGTTTTTATAATTTTGAAAGTATATAATCCAGCTTCTAATATTTTCATTACTTTTCAAATAATTTCCTAAATTTTTAGTTAATTTACTCAAATTTAGATTTTTGTTATCAATTTTCCTTGTTTTAAATGATTTTTAAATTATTTTATTTTGCTTAAAAATAAATTCAGCAATTTTTTCATTATTTTCTTCAATTTCTAAATATTTTCATTATTTTCCAATTATTTTATGCAATTTTTAATTGTCTTTAAATTGTTTCCGTAATCTTCAATTTATCTTCTTCAAATTTCAATTATTTTTTTGTTTGTTTTAATAGCTTTTTTAATTTTAATTATTTATCCCCCGACAATAAATTAATTTGATTATTTATTCTTAAATTTTATATTATTCATGGCAAATTTAAATTAATATTTCAAATTGACCAATATTTTTGTCATTTTGAAATTATTATTTTAAATTTTTAATTATTTTCATCATACTTAATTTCTGAATTTATTTCCTAAACTTTAAAATATATACCTATCTCAATTTTTAATTATTTTGTTCAATTTTCATTTATTTTTATAATTTTGAAATTATTGTCTCCAGCTTCTAATATTTTCATTACTTTTCAATTAATTTCCTAATTTTTTTTAGTTATTATCTCAAATTTAGATTATTGTCACTAATTTTCCTTATTTTAAATTATTTTTCAATTATTTTCTTTTGCTCAAAAATAAATTCTGCAATTTTTCTATTATTTTCTTTAATTTCTAATTATTTTCATTATTTTTGCATAATTTTCAAAAGTTTCAGTTATTTATCTGAAATTTTAATTATTTTCATCAATTTTCGATTATTTCTGGAATTTTTTAATTATTCTAATTAATTAAAAAAAATTTACGAATTTTGTAATTATTCTCTTTTTTATAACATGTATTCTATGATTTTTTCAATTCTATCTATTAAATTTTATTTACTGTTTTCAATCTTTCACATTTTATTTATTTTGATCATATTTCAAATATTTTTATAAATCTTAAATTATTTTCAGTATATTTGACTTATTTTTTCAATTTTTAAATTAATTTTATTATTGTCATAAAGACAGAAATTAATTTTATTATTTTTCAAATATTTTTCTCGATTGTCAATTATTATTCTCGTTTTCTAAGCCTTTTAAGTATTTTTCTAAAATTTCAATTATTTTATTAATTTTAATTATTTTCAATTGTTATCATAATTTCCAAAAAATTTTATTAATTAACGTAACTTTCAATTATTTTTTTGCTTTCTTCAATTCTTTTCTCCAATTTTTAGTTATTCTCCTTTTTTTCAATTGATTTCTAAGATTTTCATGTAATTTTCTAAAATTCTAGTTATTTTTTTTATTAAAAAAAAAATTTGTAATTTTTCGAATGGTTGCACTCAAATGTCATTTATTTTTTAAAAATTGTTAATTGTAAGCCCGTATACTATTATAAATAAATAAATAAATAAATAAATGAAACTAAGCATTGTTAGTATCATATTTCAATTATTTTCTTTAAGTTTTAAAATTTAAAATCATTTTTTAATTACTTTTGTTATTTAAAAGTGATTCTCTTCAATTTTAAATTATATTTGTCTTTTTTCTTTGTTTTTAAAACAATTCTATGGTTTTTTAAATTATTTTCCCCAATTTTTAATTGATTTCATTTTTTTTTCAAT
The DNA here is from genome assembly GCA_037103525.1 of Ganaspis brasiliensis. Classification (NCBI taxonomy): domain Eukaryota; kingdom Metazoa; phylum Arthropoda; class Insecta; order Hymenoptera; family Figitidae; genus Ganaspis; species Ganaspis brasiliensis. The sequence goes on from JAZKLR010000234.1 coordinate 986,348, forward strand.
TTATTTTTTAAAATTTGCAATTGTTTTGTTTAATTTTAATTATTTTTTGAAATTTTTTTAATTTTAAAGTTTTATAAATTTTGTCTTAAATAAATATTTATTTTATGTATTTATTAATTTATATAAATTTATTTTTAAACATTATATTAAAAATGTTTATAATTGTTGATAACACAAGGAGTAGAAACTAATCAGGCTCGAGTGCGCGTTGTTTAATTTAGTCAAACTTTAAATTATTACAATTAGCAAGGTTCTGGTAATTTGTTTGTTTTTAATAAAAGGTTTATTAGTCAAATTTTAACTATTGTTTTTTTTTAAACTAATAATTAGTCAAACTTTACTAATAATTAGTTATTTATTAACGAATTCAAATTTAGAAAATAAGATAGCTGCTGTTTTTACTTCTTAAAATTAACGATATCTCGTCTAATTCCCGTAGACTATATTGCAGTCTGGTTGATAACGGATCTTTTTAAACATAAACAGAAAAATTTCCCCAGTTATTTGATCATAGTTATTAAACATTGTATAAAAAAAAGTGTAATCAAAAAATAACGGTTTCGAGAAGTATAATTATACTCATAAAAAAAGAAAATGAAAAAGTTAACTGCTCAAGATGAGCCACATAACTTGATATACATGCATATGAAGATATTTGCATGTAAAGTGCCTTAACTTTCATTTTTACGCTTTTTTTTATTTTCGAGCATAGTAAAAATGTACAGAAAGCTTTTTATTTTGAAAAGATCCCTCGTTCTGTCAAATTAAAGTCTATATTCTCCGTTTTTTTTTTTATTTTTGGACCCTGCAATTTCTAAAGATATAGAAAATAATTACACTACATACTTTTATACAAAAGTGTTTTTTCATTTACGGCAAAAAAAGTATTATGCAAATAGATATAATCTGTTGATTTGTTTTATTTCTCGACTTTATCATTTGTCGGAAATTCTATTGTTCAAGAAACGAGAAAAGAGAGAAAAATAAATGAGTAGAGAGAAATATGATAAATTCCTATATAAACTCAGAATATTCATTTCCGACAAATTAAAATAAAACTTCTCTGTTAATTTTAACGCTTGCGAAGTTCAGGAGCGAATGAGGGGGAGATTTATTTTTCTGGAGAAAAAGACAAGTAGAGTGGAAGACGATCTTCAAACAATGACCACGAAAGATATTTTTAATATCCGGTGCAATGTCCCGGCTTTTGGTATCAATCTACAATCTTTCTTTACATAAAGATTGAATGCTTTTTACAGTACAAAGTCGATTTCGTATTGAAATTTCACGGAAATTTGTTATGAATCACTAAGTATTTATAGGCTTTTTATTTTAAGTGTATTTGAAAATTTTATAAATTTATTATTATAATTTATATTTATAAATTAATTTTATGTTATAAGAAATACTAAGGTATATTTGTTTGAATTCTGAAATTATTTATTATTTTTACATAAAAGTAAGAAGGTAATAAAACTTTTTTGTATAATCTTCACAAGATTGAAATGTTTAAAAATCTTCTAAACAAAAGTAAAAAAATACTAAAACCCTGTTTCAAACAAATTCTTCATATTTTAAAATGATTTTTCTAAATTTTCAGTTATTTTCTTCAATCTTTTATTTTCTCTAAATAAAAAAAAAAATCTTTTGTCATTTTTCAGTTATTTTCATAAATTCTGGATTATTTTCCACCATTTACAGTTATTTTTATCAATTTTTAAATTTTTTTTATCATTTTCCAATTATTTTCTGTAATTTTAAATTATTTAGTAATTATTTCCTATAGTTACTTTTTGCAAACTTTAATTATATTCTTTAATTTAAAACGATTGTTTTTTACAATTTTCTATATTTTTTTCTACGTTCAACTAATTTCTTTAATATCAAATCAATTTTTTCATTTGTCAATTATTATTTTCTTTCAATTTTAATTTCTTTTGTCATTTTTTAAATATTGTTAAATACATTCAATTTTCTTCAAATTTCAAGATTATTCTTTAAAATTTTAAATTAATTTTATGAATACAGAGAATTATTCTTAGTATTTCTTAATTATTCTCGTCATTTTTTTTTATTAAAAATAATTAATCTCTTCAATTTTTAATTACTAATGCAAATTTAAATTATCCTTTCCAATACTTTCAATTATTGGCATCCATATACAATTTTTAACATTTTATTTTCTTTATTTTAATTATTTTATACAAGTATTATTTAGTTTCTTGAAATGTCAATTGTTTTTTTTTAATTTTTAAAATTATCTTCTTCAATTTTTTTTAATATTATAGTTAATAACTTTTCGTTAAATAGAGCTAGTAGTAGAATGTGAGAAAAATCGTACAATTTTCCCATTTTTTTAGGTTCCTATAAACAACTTCAGGTTCCTGCTTGCTTTAAATGAGGTTTAAGAAAAATTGAAATACTACGTAATAAAGTTTAAAATCTCATCTTCAAATTTAGACCAAGATTTAATTTTAGTTAGTTCAAATCGCATTCAATTCAAATTTAAATAAATTTAAATATAATAAATTATAATTTCCAAAAAATATTTAATTTCATTAACTTTAAAAGCAATGTATTGATATTTTAATTGACTTCGAATTTCATTGCTTCAAAACTGTATTGATTTTATTATTGATTTTAAAAGAAAACATCAAAAAATTAAAATATTTTTTAAAAAGTATTCAATGTTAATTATTTCAAATTAATTAGTAAGTAAATATAAAATTTGTTAAAAATATTTATTTCATAAAGAAAGAGAAATTTTTAGGAACGGGGCCTCAGTTTTGTCTTTCGGTCCTGGTTATAAGGGTTTCTGCAGAATTTATAATATTTACTAGAACTTCCAAAGCGCGCTACCCTTCATACAAAGATGCTTTAGAATTTTCACACCGTTTAAAATCTCTTTTCTTATTCTCTCTCTCTCTCTCTCTCTGCCTTTCTATCTCTCTACTCTGCCTTTATCTATCTCAGCCACCTGTTATACCTATTCCTCTTTCACAATTCGCACGCCATTGTTGTCTTTATCTATCGCAGGTAACCTTATTCTTTCTTGCTTTTAGAACCACAACTGTGAACTCTCCTTGCGTTTCGCACGCTATTGTTGTCTTTATTTATCCCAGGTAACCTTATTCTCTCTTTCTTCAAGAACCACAATTGTGAACTCTCCTTGCGTCTCGCACGCTATTGTTGTCTTTATTTATCCCAGGTAACCTTATTCTCTCTTTCTTCAAGAACCACAATTGTGAACTCTCCTTGCGTTTCGTACGCTATTGTTGTCTTTATCTATGCCAGGTAACCTTACTCTTTTTTGCTTTTAGAACCGCAAACTGTGAACTCTTCTTGCGTTTCGCACGGCATTGTTGTCTTTATCTATCCCAAGTAACCTTACTCTTTCCTGCGTTTAGAACCACAACTGTGAACTCTCCTTGCGTTTCGCACGCTATTGTTGTCTTTATTTATCCCAGGTAACCTTATTCTCTCTTTCTTCAAGAACCACAATTGTGAACTCTCCTTGCGTTTCGTACGCTATTGTTGTCTTTATCTATCCCAGGTAATCTTATTCTCTTTCTTCAAGAACCACAACTGTGAACTCTCCTTGCGTTTCGCACGCTATTGTTGTCTTTATCTATCCCAGGTAACCTTATTCTTTTTTGCTTTTAGAACCGCAAACTGTGAACTCTTCTTGCGTTTCGCACGGCATTGTTTTCTTTATCTATCCCAAGTAACCTTACTCTTTCCTGCTTTTAGAACCGCAAATTGTGAACTCTTCTTGCGTTTCTCACGCTATTGTTGTCTTTATCCATCCCAGGTAACCTTATTCTCTCTTGCTTTAAGAACCACAACTGTTAACTCTCCTTGCGTTTCGCACGCTATTGTTGTCTTTACCTATCCCAGGTAATCTTATTCTCTCTTTCTTCAAGAACCACAACTGTGAACTCTCCTTGCGTTTCACATGCTATTATTGGCTTTCAACAATAATAATACACAAAAACAATAATAAAAAACAAATTAAGGAGACTATTGTTATCTATCCCAGGTAACTTTATTCTTTTTTGCTTTTAGAACAGCAAGTGTGAACTCTCCTTGCGTTTCGCGCGCATTTGTTGTCTTTATCTGTCCCAGGTAACCTTATTCTCTCTTGCTTTTAGAATCACAACTGTGAAGTCTCCTTGCATTTCTCACTCTATTCTTGTTTTTATCCCGTCGAATGTAAATAAGCGATACTACGACGTGCAATTAATGAAGAAAGACAAGCAAAGAATAATTATATTTTTATTAATAAAGTCAAATCTGAGATTCCTAATAAAATCAAATTATTTAAACAATAGAAATAATAAGTAGTAATATTAAATTTAAAATGGAGTTTTAAATTGAGAAATCAAGAAGTAAAAGAAAACAGGTGGCTAAATTCTTATCTGATTTTAGGTTATATGGATTGAAATGTCCATATATTGAACTTATATTATTTTCTCTCTAAAGTGTGAGTCTCTATTTTCTCTTTAAGTAAAGATCATCGATTCCCTGGTTTAGGAAATCTAGAAGAAAGAGAACGATATATGCTTAAGTACAAATATAAAATGTTTTGGAAAAGAGTTTTCAGCAATGTGAGATTTGGCGGAAATCGTTGAGTAAAAAATTCACGGAGAGTATAAAGATATTCGAGAGTGATCTCGGTAAAATATTCGGATTGGCCATCAATGGTGTCAAATAGTGCGATAGCAAGCCGCGAAAGGTCCGATAACATTCGGTTGTTCGAGACGTGCGTGATTCTTGATATCATACGATCAGCACCAAGACCACGAAAGAGGAAGTTTGGGATTTCCCGAGGGTCCATTACTGAAGGGAGAAACTGCAAGTGAAGTGAGATTTTCAAATCCAAGGCGAAACTTTCTGGGGGTTAAGTAGAACCATCAACATCCAAGCTGAAGCGTTTAATCGAACAAAGAACCCTCTCAACGGGAGCGTTGCTATTTTAAAGATAAATCTCAGCAAAAATTAAGGAATTAGGAAATATTTGAATTTTAAACAGAAAAATCTCTTGAAAGTAATCTCAGTTTAGAAAAGAGGTTCAATTTCAAAATAAAACTGTTAATTTTCTCAAATTGGGATAAATTACAAATTCTCGTTGTTTCATTTTTTTTATTGGTTGATCAATTATTATTTTCCTTTTCATGTAACTAGAGATTCGAAGATTAATTCAGATTCGTAATGTGATTACGCTGTTAAATTGAAAATTTTGTAGCGACATTTGTTGGGAATTAATTAACAAAAATGTCAGCTTTACTTAGTTGTTCCGCAAATGATGTTGTAAGCATGCAATAATTCTCTGTGCAGTGAATTGTAAATTACATTTCTCCATCGAAAACCGCGGTTCACAATTTTATCGCATAAATGTTGTTTAACATTATTGAATTGAATTAAACGTAATATTGGTAAAATGTCAACTTGTCTGTGAGTGTGATTTGTCACTTAATTATGTATGAAAACTAGTGAAAATATTAACATTGTACTCTTCTGATAGGTATTTCTAATTAAAATAACTTTTCTCTAAAAACGGGTAATTCTTCTGGAACGTGTTTGAAAAAACTTGAATATTAAACTGAAGCTTAACTTTAATAAATGTTGGGTAAAAACTAAAACAACTAATGATTGAATTCATATGTAGTATGTATAAATATATTTATAAACTAGTTAAAAATGACATGAATTAAACTAGAAATAATAAAGATCCATATTTTTTACTTTCAGTTAAAATAAACCTTAAAAAATCAATTTTAAATAAAATCGTAATTTGAAACTGTCAGCAATTAGTATTATTGAGGTTACTTAAAGTTAACGGATTTGAAACACGGGAGTTTGAATAGGACACGTATGGCGGTTTCAAGCAGAAATTGCAGTGGTTTTAAGATTCGTTGGTCGTTTAGATAAAAGAGAGCGATATTGCGTGAACAGAGTCACCGATCGTCTTGGGACCAATACCGTTTCGAGATCCTCTAGAATGATTCGCTGCCAGAAATCGAACCCTTGCACAAGGCGAGAAACCATTTCTCTGGCTTTGGATTTCCCTTTTTTTTCTCAATTCTTCTTACCTCCAAAGACTTTCAACCCAATCTCTGAGAAAGGACTAGTCGGAGACACGATAGTATATGCATTTCCTTTAGATTTCCAAATCTCTCAATTGTCAAAGTGAACTGACAAACAACCTCAAGTTCAACATGATTGTAGGAGGGGACCAATTTTCGAGAATTACGCCCCTGCTAGTAGAAAAGGTTGTTTTACGTCAAACGACATTTCCCTTAAGGCAATACTTTTAGTTCTAACTATTTTTTGGATAGATATCTTCTAAAAAAATAAGATGGGAAAAAACTGTAAAAAGGAGATTCATTGATTCAGAGTTTTTTTAAAACAGTATTTAAACTGGTGACAACAAGTGACAAAGAAAGACTACAAGTATACAAGAAAAAACAAAAGTACTCTGCAACTGCTATGATTAATACATGTAAAGGTTTTACCAGATAATTAATCTAGGCAATCAAGGTCATCAGTTAATTCAAGTACTGAGTAATACCTACAACATAAAGTACACGAAAATATAATTACAGTTACATAGAATTATTGAGGTCACAAAAAGTTATTTTTCTAAGAAGGAGTTAACTATATAAACCGTCCAAATCAAGCAGTTCTTAAGTCAGTTATTATTAAAATAGCAAGTTGGAATCCGGTTCAGTATTAAAATGTAGTCAGTCAGTTATTATTAAGACAGAAGCCAGTCAGTATTCTATTAAAACGGAAGTCAGCGTTTTAGATAAAAAGAGAAGTAAGTCAGTCATTAAGAGAGTGAAATCAGGAGCAGTCATCATTAAAAATAAGTTAAAAGCAGTTTTTGTAAACTGTTACAAGTCATAGAATAACGTCTATCAACTAAATGTATCATTCGAAGCGATTAATTAACAGTCAATTCAATCAATCTATTTGTTACAAACCCAGAATAAAAATTATCTTTTTTTGTCTGGCTCGTGCGTTTCACTTTATTATTAAATAATAGTTTAGGTTATAATGATTAAATACACAAAAGTAAATTAAATGCACATTTTATTTAAAAGTCACTCCACTGTTACTGCATAATTATATGTAATATTTATTGAAGTCTTTCACAATAATTAAATCCTTTTAAAATCTGGCACGGAACTGCTTACAAAATATTATAATTAAATCCGACACAATTTGTCTTAATCTAATGCTATCCAGGAGAGTACTGACTCAACCTTTCGTTTATCATAAGTTGTCAACTTCGTCAATATTCGTAAAATTTCGGGACAAGTCAGACATTTAGTTCTATTTTTACATTTTAATCATTTTCGTAGAAACACTATTTAAGTTTTTACAATCTGAAAGAACTTATTTGACTTGTCTTCATTCAACACGAGCGCTCAAAATCCAAGTGTTAGAAATGATGGGTGGTGGTATTTCACAAAAAAACTCACAGCACTTTAGATTTCACAACGGATGTTTTATTGTCACTTTGTAACGATTAAAAACTATTTCTATCTAATTCTCAAATCGCACATTTAATTTAATATAAAATTGAAAAAAGGAAATTATTAAAAATTATTAAATATAACGAATAGATAAATTCAAGACACAAAAATGTAAATTAAAATAAAATAAAAGTCCGAAATTCTCGTCAATTATATAAAATTATATTTCGTCAGAATTAAAATTAAAATTAAACATTTAAAGTCAAGAAATAAAATAAATATAAAACAACCGACACACACATACTTTTCACACAGCGAATATTCGATAAGGACATACGAAAATAAATACAAATTTACAAAGAATTATAAACAAAAATCAAATTAAATATGCATACAAATATAAGATTAAATAAATAATTTAAACAAAAACAATAAGACAATTAAACAATATAAAACTTATCGTTCCCTGCATTTCTTGGGAGTTTCTTTTAGAACGTGGGGCGATTGTTATCGAGCGTGGCCACTGACGAGCAGAAACGGGAATTCCCTTTTTTGAGTAGCAGCATTTTGGCTTTTACCGTAGACCACTTTGCTTCATCAGGATTATGAGTAATCTGACCTTTTCTTTTTCTGTTTTATTTAGCCCAAAAATCCACCCCATCGTCCTCTTCTGTTTTGAAATCGTCACATTATTTTAACAATCGCCACACTTCAAAAAAGACAAAAATAAAATGATTAACAAAATTGCACAAAACACTAATAAAAAAGACACAAAACAAAACAATTATTAAAATAAAATAAGCACTTTCGTGCTGCCGGCGACACACAAAGTAGTGACGATTTCGACACTTGAATGCCCGGAAACGATTGTGAGGACGATGGATGCGGAAGAAATTTTATTTAATGTGAAATTGCCCCCTCCCCTCGTCAGTCCCCACGCCCTTAACACCTCTTGGCGCCCAGGTAATGAAGAGACTTGTCATATTTCTAAAATTCAAATTAAAATATTTTTCGTCGACAAATCGAATCCCTTCAACTTCACATGAAGAATACGTCAAATTTTTTCACTAGGTATATACACATAATGGCTGACTAATGAAGAAAATGTTGGGAAGTGGAATCCAAAACCCGGCGCGACGTGGACTGTAAGAAGACCGAAACGGAACCGACCTGAATCATCACATCAGGTCCTCGCTGACTGACCAAAAGGGAGGAAGGGCATCCCACCAACGATTCGAGGTCCAACCTGTAGAGAGAGAAAGATAGCAGACTTAGCTACAGAACAGGGGAAAATCCACCTTAATAGGAACTTCAAACTCTAATAAAGATTTTATGACAGATTAAGCATTGTTTCACAATTACAGAAAGCCATAAACCTCCTATTCAAATCCCGTAAAAAACCTTCATTATAATTTTAAACATTTTAAACACTAAGCAATCAGAAGATTCAATACACACTAAACTTCTTCAAGAAACCTGAAATATTTATCAACAAGCATTTTCAAATTCTTTCTTACCATTGGAATCGAGTGGAATACGTGGGAAGGATCATCTTTAAAACAACAAACAGTAATATAGAAACTGCCGGTCAACAGCATCAGCAGTTGTTTGTTAAGCTTAATTGCCAACTCAGACCTTATCTAATACCACTCATACCTCAAGAACAACTAGTACGAGTACTCATTCTACCACACCGAATCACTGTCTTCATCAAAAAGTAAGATAACTCTTATGACAAACAAACAAATTTGTAAACCTAATTTGACCTTTTTTTTGTAACCAATAAATAAACTTTATAATTCATTTAGTTACTGATTAACATCCTCATCCCGAATTAGATTCATTAATTTGAAACTAATTCAAAAAGAGGAACCTAAGTAAATTTGTAAACGCTTCTTCTTCTCAAGCACATCTTCTTTTAAAAAATAGATTGGCTGCAAAATGTATCTTATTTCTATATATTGTTTCTCGTGAATTTTATTGCAGCTGCAAACTTATAGAACATTTTAGATAATATTCTATTATCGAGTCTCATAGATTGACGGAGTTTATAAAATCATAAGAGAAATTGAAGATCTTTTGTTCTCATCAAGTCCATCTATGAAACTCGATATTAACGAGAGACAACAAATTAAAATAAAAAAAAAATTGTTGAACTACAAGTGGACTTAAGAATGTTAAAAGACGCTAGCGCAGATATTTAGCCTCGTGTGCTCATAGGAAATTTGAAGTCGCACAATAATATGATACCTATGATAACCAAACTCTTGGAATCTTCTCGATTCCTAGGATGACCTAAGAATCAAGCTTAGAATATACGTTTGGCTCTTTGGTAATTATAAATTTTACGGTTGTAACTCTTGCAATATCGAACAGTATAGTTTACTTATAAACGTCACAAAAGTAATCAAAGTGCAGAAATATTAATGAAGAAACAAGCTGACTTTTGAGTTTAATAGAGAGATCCTTTCTATTTGATTTGAGTTGTTTCAGCGTTGCATAAATATTTTTACAAATATGACCAACCTGCTTGTCTCAAGTAAGAGTCGGAGTAAAAATAACCCCAAGATCCTTTACAGATTAAACAAAAGGAATCACAGGATCATCTATTTCAATTGATGGTTATTCATTTAAATCCAAACAATTTACATTCCAAGAGGAACCCAGAATCATTGAATTCGTCTTATTGGGATTTATTTTAAGCTGATTTAACTTAACCCAGTCACAAATGGCTTTAATATTTTCATTAACTAATGTCAAATTGTCTCTCAATTTAGCAAGAGTTGAATGCCTATAAATCCTTAGATCATCGACGTAATACAAATGTTTAGTATGTCTGAGAACACTCCTCAAGTCATTTTAACTGGTAAACTTAACTACATAAATATAGTTGCTTTTACCAAAAGTGTAATTATTCTAAACAAAAACAATTTAGTCTGTGAAATATAGTTGTTTTAATAAGAGTGATTTTTTTCAGTGTATACTATATCAATAGATACTGTCTTCAAATCAAGATTTAGTATCATCTTATCATCATCTGTCCCATTCCATTACCATTCTATCACTCCATTCTACTCTCGCCATTTTCTCAATCGTCGATTATTATTAATTTTTTTCTCCTTCGTGTCCTTTATTATTATTGACGCGCCGTGACAGACTTAATTTTTTTTCCAGCACAAGAATTCCAGCCACGTGACTATGAGAAGCCGTTGATCAATTTGCACGGTCGCCTCACGGTTCATGGCGGTTGGATCGGTTTCTAGCCCGATGAATACACTCTAAATTAAGACGTGCAGAGCTCGCAAGATACTGCCTGGGATCGTGAAGCCCAGGAACCAGGACACGGCAGAAGAGAGCTTCAGAGGGATATTTCCGCACAGAGTTATGGCCGGTATGAAACCCATAGCAAATGATGCAGGTCTACGTGACTGGTAAATAAATGCTCAGTACAATCCTCTGCTGCCTCCCCTGCAACCCTATCTCATCCAGCAACCACCCTATGAGCGCCATGGCATTGCTGCAATCAGCAGTACGCGATGGCCAGATCCGCACGAAATTCAATAGAGCCCAAGGATAATATCACTCCTGTGACACACTCTCATAAGACTCATAAGCGAGCCGAGTCTGTGTGTGTGCGTCTGTCTGTCCGTCTGTCTGTATGTGAGTCAGCATGCGAGCATTTACGCAACGAGTCACATGAGATGGAATATAGACAGAGTTTCTATTACTGAAAGGGATATGATTTGTGTGAGACTGATAAAGGGTTGTTTGACGAATATACCTGCATCGAAGTACACACATCACGTGTGTCGTGTTAATGACGTCGTTACGAAGCCTTCTCTTTACAAGAGCTAAATTGTACTCATTTCGAGCCTCTTATCGCACGAGAAATCACTTCGAAATTCACATTTTCAATAGCAAATCACCGAGTGTCTATTTAAGGTAGATAATTACACGTGACTTCTGGACTGTAGCTTGTTGATGAAGAATAATCAACCGAAAGAGCTCGTTTTCCCTGAATAGGTCATTACGCGCAAATCGAAAGAAAACTCCTACTGTGGGTCCTTTTCAATGATTGTATTTATATTGACATTGTCATTCACTTGCACTTGTTAGAAAAAAGAAAAATTATTTTTTTAAAAAATTATTCATTAAACTTTTGTTATACCATTGTAGGGGAGACCGAGGTGAGTTTCCGAGCATGTCTTTCTCAAAAACCACAATCTTGACTGATTTAAAAAAAAAAACATGCTCGGACATATTTAGTCATATCTCATGAACCACTCAACATTTTTCAAGTTTCCTTGGCTCAAATTAAAGTTGGCAATTGAACGAAGAAAATAATATAAATTTCAATTTTTTTTCAATTTTTCTACATCAGGCAATGTTTTATCCTAGCATGCAATCAAGAAAGTAGTTATAAAATAAATGCATCACTTTTTATATTAACAATGATTAAACATTTATTTGTAATAGTAGTTGAAATTGATTGTACAATGTGGTTCTTAAAAAGCGGGAGCTGATATTGCTAGATCGGTGACCCTAGCTAGAATGGCGAAAATGTTGAATACAAAGAAAAATTCCAAATTTTAGATCGGACAACATTGCATTTTTGACCTGAGACTTGATAACGTAGAATTTTTAAATGTGGCGACAAAATCATAAAATTGAGGGAAAGAGTGGTAGGTAGAAAGACCTAGGTACAAATTTCTAAAAGGCAATTAGACCTAATCCTCTCTATCGCTGACCTTCGCAATACAGGCGCATTTCCAACTTCAAAAGTTTTCAACTTTTCGTAGTTTACGAAATAATAAATTCTTCAAGAATTTCAAATTCTAAAAATATTAATTTAACTACCTCAAATATTTAAACATTTAAACTCAAAATTACAATTAATATTTTTCACAAATGATTATTTGAGAAAATTACAAATGTTAAATCACCCTATGGGAAATGACAATCGGCTAGAGCTTGGCCCAAGCTTGGCCAATATTAGACCAATATTAGCCCAAGCTTGGGCCGATCTTGAGCTTTGGCAAATTTCCCATAGGGCATCACACAAAATATAATAAAAAAAGAACAAAATTTAAATTTAAATAATTATTATTATATTTTAAACCTAACTCATTTGTTTACTATCGACGCAACACGCAACGAACTGAACTTTGTGAACGATAATTGAAAATTCAAGTATTTTTTTTTCTAACTCGTCAAATAATAAAATCACTTTGAAATTTCTAAAAAAATTAACTAATAGCTATTCTAAAATAGAATTTAATAAACTTTCCAATTGTTTAAAGGCCAAGTTTCTTTCTTAATTTTTAACAAAGATATTGAGGTTTTATTTGAGTTGTGTTTTTTCGATCAGCTCCAATCAATCGGACTAACAATTTCCGACGGTAGTGTATCTTCATTTTTTGTGATCTACCATTACAGTATCTTTTTTATTTTTGTGTTCACTAACTCTTGTGACTAATCAGATAGCTAAAATTTTTTTCTATTGTTGGTATTTGGTGAATATTAAATTTTTTGAAGTTAACAGAAGGTTCTTCATACAATTTGTTGTAAAATGGTAATTTTAGTTTGGAAATCAGTTTGTAAATATTTCGATTGTTCCTAATGCTGCGTATGTTTTCCTAAATATTTCACAATCTTTTTTTTTAAAGAGTTTTTACTTTCACGTAAGAAAACAATCATTATCATTCCCGAAAGCTAATAACTTACTATCTAGCTGAGAAAGTATCAAAATTCTTGAGTTGATTCACTGAAGATTTTATTGGCGCGTAGTTTTTAATGTATTTCTCGTGTCGTAATGTTGATTCGATACTTTTACCGTGAAATCCATCTATCTTTACCCCGCATAAGGATAGATTTACGGTGCTATGCGGGAACACGTAGACCATAGAAACACGCACGTGTCTTCCACAACATAACGTTTGGAACATTCCTTTTTTTATAGTCTTGTTCGTGCATCAACCTCTGCAGAAATTCAAGTTTTATCTTCAACGAGATGGTCTGTGACAAGGAAAAAGTCGTTTCCACGGTCATATTCACGTTTCCGATAGAAAAATATATGAATTGCCAGTCCGAAACGAGTTTAGCGAAGTGTCGTAAAGTTTTTGAGCCAAAAGTCTCCCAAATCATCTAAGCTTCTCCAAATATCGAAACTGTCCTCCCCCGATAAAAAATCTCTTCACTGATAATAAACCTTCATTTCTCAAATCCAGAAAAACATACTTTTATTTCAACTTTTCGAAAATAGAAAATATATATCACTGTATAAAATATATCCCTTCCTATAAAACACAAAATAACACTTTTTTCATTTTCTTTTTCTAAACAACAGTAAAGTCCATTTTTCCCGTTTCTTTTCGTAACTTTACATATTTTTTTACATCTTTCCACTTAGGTTTCATTCTCCACGTGCGTTTAAATTTTTTTTTTTCAGTATTATCAAACACTGTGTTCCTTTTATTAATGACCCTCAAATTTACAAATGCTCTCCATCAGGAAAATACTTTCACAGTTGAAAAAAAAACAAAATCCGGTCCTTCAGCAAAACTTTTACCATTTCCGCAAAATGTAGCAATCATTTTAAACTCAAACCAACTATCAAACACAATTTTTCGTAACAACTTTTCTAACATTGTTTAATAACTCTTCTTTTTAGACGAAAGTTTTAACCGACGTTGGGAATGTAACACGGCGCAGTTGGCTACATGCATTCTAGGTCGAATACGAGTGTTGAGCAGATATAGAACTATAAAGTACTCCTGATGCAAAAAACATGCTGGATGTAGAAAACATTGAAGAAACGGTATATATATATATATATGTATATAGAGAAAAAAGGGGGTGAGTGAGCGCTCAGCCTCCGTCGCATTCGATTTCTTTAGAGACATAAACGGTATAAGTTTGAAAGCTAAAAGAGCTAAAAGGATATGGAGGGGTTGCGAGCGACTGATCGGGAAACCGGTAACTCAACCCAATCTATCGAGTTACGTTACGCATACGAGACGCTTCGTTATTTCACTCTACGCGTATATTTTTCCCGACAATCTACATTTTATCCAAGCATTGTAATTCTATTTTTCTTCTTTCTTTTTAACTGTGATTAAAGAACGTTTTTTTAATAACAAAAACACATGACCTCGATTTCATTAGATTTTCACCTCTTGAATAGAAAATTCAACATTTATTCATTCATTCATTAATCTAGATTTCTGCCAAAGATTAAAAGAAGATAATGATGTTTCAGTGGTATCAAAGAATCATTTTAATCGTCGAAATTAATGATCTTTTGGGAATTTTTTAGAGAATTTTTAGCAAATTATATAAAACTATAAATTTATACTGTAACGTAGTGACGAACATTTTACTTATCCAAAAAAAGTAATGTTCTCTTTATTTCAAAACAACAAATTATATATTAATTTGATAACGCAATAATGGACACTTTATTTGGCTAGTGCAATAAAGCTAAAATTATAAAGTGCACTTTTTATTAATACGGTAATAATATACACTTTAGTTTACTAGTGTAATAATATAAACTTTATTAAACTAGTCTAATAATATCCACTTTATTGAACTAGTATTAAAATATATAATTTATTGCACTAATAGAATAAATTGTTAGAAAAAAAAACGATAGCTTCAGACAAGAATTTTTTATTATTATTTATTCAGATGTTCATAGGAGTCAACGTTTCGAAGTCTACATGACCTCCTCTTGAGGACAAATTAAAGGTTTCAATTATTCAGATAAATATGGTCAAATCTACAAAAAATTTTACAAAATACATAATTAAATTGAACATACTGAAAATTATTATAATAGTTCATAGGTTGTCAATATATTAGTATGATACAATAACAAAAAAAAGAAATTATATATATATATTACACAGTAATGAATTATTTTGTCATTCATATTATCGTCAATCTTTTCAATAAAAACAAAATAATCCAATGTTTAAATCCAAAAGGAACAAGTCACACATTGTCATCAATTTATAAAATCTCTTCCAATTCCACTCTAAAATCAATCAGTTACTATTAATTCATCATTTAAATTGAGAGAACAAAATTTTTCCTTTTTAAATTTCAGTTATGGTCAATTACCTCTATTGAAGAACAAAAAAACACATTATTCCTATTTTTAGAAAGAAAACGTGATCAGAAACTATTACATTTTCAGTTGACAACCAAGTTTATAACTAATATCAACAAATCTCAGTGACAAACTGAAGGGGAAATTATTTACATTTCAATATTATCAACAGTATCGTACCGTATTTTCATCAAACCTTGTTCAAAACTTGCACTATTATAAATAAACTCCAGAAAATGATAAATTATATGTATTTTATAATAGAGTTATAGATCGGACAGTAATTTTGCAGATCTGTGATTTAGTTAATTCTATTAGTTTGTTCTTTTTTTATAAAAATTGTTTCAGCAAAAATCCTCTTAAAATCGTTTACTTCTTTATGTAACATTTTTATATTATCGAAATCAGAATGGATTTACCAAAATCTTTTACCAAAATTTTATGTTCTTAATAAAAAACATAAAATTAACAACCCATTAAAACCTGTAGTTTCAATGGTTAATTTTTCAACTTATCTTATGGCTAGGGTATTTTCTGATATTTTAAAACAGACTATGCCTATTTCTAAATTTGATATAAAAAATTCTTTTGCTTTTAAAGACATCATTTCGAATATTAATATTGCGGATGACCATGTTATGGTGTCTTTTGATGTGGCTTCTCTGTTTTTAAATGTTTCTTTAGATTTGGTGATTAACAGTGTTAAAAAAAAAAGATTATATAAAAAAGGGTACTAACTTTTCATGGGATGAGTTTTATAAGGGAATAACACATCTTATGAGTAATACATATTTCGGGTTTGATCAGCAATTTTACAAATTTTTGGAACACCAATGGGTTCTCCTATTTCACCTATCTTGGCTGACATAGTAATGCAGGATTTAGAGGAGGAGGTTTTTTGTAACTTGAATTTTAAAATTCATACATATGGCAGATATGTGGATAACACTTTTATGATTGCACTTAAGGATAAAATTGATGCTATTTTAAAAGCCTTTAAAGCATATCATGAAAGGCTTAACTTCACTCATGAAATAAAGAACAATAATTCATTACCCTTTTTGAATTTAAAAATTATTAGAACTAAAGAAGGAAAATTAATCACAAATTGGTACAGAAAAGATACTTACCCAGGAAGATATTTAAATTTTTTATCTAAAAATCCTTTAAAACAAAAAATAGGTGTGATTTATAATTTAGTGGACACGGCCATTTTACTTTCTCATGAATCATTTCATTTTGAAAACTTAGGAATAATCAAAGAATTCTTACGATTGAATAATTACCCAATAGAGTTTATTAACAAACATATTAGCAATCAAATGTTTTTCTTGAGAAATAAAAATGTTAATAAGACACAAAAGAAAGATATTGATTTTAAACGTACGGTTTCGTTACCGTATTTTGGACGTTTTCCTATAAACATAAAATGAATTTTAAATAGGAAAAATATTAATGTTATATTCAGAAGCAATTCTAAATTAGATAAATTTATTAAACTTGGAAAAGATCAAACAGATTTATTAAAAAATGCAGGTGTAGTTTATAAATTGTCTTGTCTAGACTGTCCAAAGACATATGTAGGACAAACGAGAAGATTTTTGAAGACACGTTGTAACTAACATAAAAAAAACATAAATCTTAATTAAAAATATCATAATATTATTAGTAAACATAGATTAGAAAATATTAACGACGATGGATCTAACCATAATTTTGATTTCGATAATATAAAAATTTTACATAAAGAAGTAAACGATTTTAAGAGGATTTTTGCTGAAACAATTTTTATAAAAAAGGAACAAACTAATAGAATTAACAAAATCACTGATCTGCAAAATTACTGTTTGATCTATAACTCTATTATAAAATACATGTAATTTGTCATTTTCTTGAGTTCATTTATAATAGTGCAAGTTTTGAACAAGGTTTGATGAAAATACGTACGATACTGTTGATAATATTGAAATGTAAATAATTTCCCCTTCAGTTCGTCTCTGAGATTTGTTGATATTAGTTATAGAATTGGTTGTCAACTGAAAATGTAATAGTTTCTGATTACGTTTTCTTTCTAAAAATAAGAATAATGTGTTTTTTTGTTTTATTGTTCTTCAATTGAGGTAATTGACTATGACTAAAATTTAAAAACAAACAATTTTGTTCTCTCAATTTAAATGATGAATTAATAGTAACTGATTGATTTTAGAGTGAAATTGGAAGAGATTTTATAAATTGACGACAGTGTGTGACTTGTTCCTTTTGGATTTAAACATTGGATTATTTTGTTTTTATTGAAAAGATTGACGATGATGTGAATGTGAGTAGATGGTCCTAATTCATTATTTTGTAATATATTTTTTTCTTCTAATAAAATACATTTTATTTTTCCAATGTAATAAAGTACAAATTATTCATCACGATATAAACGCAATTTATAAATTATCCTAATATTATCTTTCTTTCTCAAAGAAACAGTTTTACAAAATATTGTAATCAGCAACAATTTCTCGAAATTGGCCAATATTATTACGAAATGGCGTTTCATTTTTTATACACAACTCTGTAAAAATGTTGAAAGACCATTTTGCCATATAGTGTCGACTATAACTTTTTGATAAACTTACATCATTCTCAAGACATCAAAACACAAATTTGATGGAGAATTTTTATGGTTCAATATCTGGGAAAGATATAAAAAATTACTGCCGATGATAGCTGATCATTGGAAGTTTATTCTTTAATACCTCTATATGAAGAAAGTCAAGAAAGCATATACAGGGTGAGTTTAAAGGTTGCGTTTTCTCTGTCTGTGAGTTTCTATAGATAAAGGGGAAAAAAAAAAGGTTTTAGGGTAAATTTCAGTTGATGATGGATGTTGATGTATTCAATCGGGAAGACGAGAGTAATCTGCGTAATGTCGTTTAGAGAATGAGCGGGAGAATAAGTACGACCTAGCACGTAGAATGAGCGTACTATGCTCAACGCGACAGACATATTGGATCATCATGGCTGGGTACAATACAATCAGAATTCCACCCCCGTAATGCGGCACCGCCTGATGGCCCGTTCACTATTAAATTTTACGTAATAGCACCACGAAGGAATATACTAATAAACTAGATACGTCCTTTGCAAATCAGATTCAAACTATTTGAACACGCATGTTGCAATTTTCATTAGGCTCTTGTTAACCCTGTTTGATAGACTTTTAGCTTTTAGCTTGTGTATATTGCTACTCTTAATTGACCATTAGGATGTTAATTAGTTTATTGGAATTTATATTTGTTAATTAGAATTATTATTTGTGAAATTCGAGTTTTATTTGTTTATTACAATACATAGTTGTTGGTCAATTAAAACTATAAATTTTTGCAAATTCAAATAATAAAAATTACGAAATTGAAGAATATATCTGAAAAATGACGAAAATAATAATTGACAGTTGAAAACAAAATTCGAAAAATGGCTACATACATACACAAATGAAAATAACAGTTTACAAATTAAACAATTTATATTTAATTTAAACAAAATAGTTGAAAAATTATAGGAGTATCCGTTGCAAATAATTGCAAATTGAACAAGTGGAATAAAAATCGAAAAAAATAATTGAAATTGAAGAAAATAATAAAAAAATTGAGGAAATGACATGAAAAATTAAGAACTAAAGTGAAAATTTGAAAAATTAATTAAAATTTGAAAAAATAATTGATAATTGAAAAAAAATTACAAAATAACGAAAATAATTAACAATTAAAACAAAATAAAAAAAATAGCTACATTAATACAGAACCGAACAATATAATTTAAAAAATCAAAGAATAACTATAATATTTTAAGATAATAATTGAAAACTGAAAAAAATGGAGGAAACATTAAAAATGTGAAAAATAATTAATAATTGAAGGAAATAGTTGAAAAATGACGAGAATAAATGAAAATTGAAGAAAATATGTAAAAATGACGAAAATAACTGTCAATTGAAAACAAAATTTGAAAAATTACTAGATTAATAGACAACTGAAAAACATAATTGAAAAAATTAAACAAGAAATATTAAATTCAAAAAATATACGTAATTTGAAACTAAAAAATTAAGAAAATAATAGGAATAATTATTGGAAATAATTGCACATTTAACAACTGGATTGAAAATCGAAAAAAATAATTGAAAATTGAAAAGAGCAATTGAAAATTAAAGAATAGAATTAAAATTTAAAAATATACATAAAAAATAAAAAAAAATGAAATTGGAAAAAGCCAAGAATTAATGAAAAAAAAATTACAAAATAATAATAATAATAATTGACAATTGAGAACAAAATTCAAAAAATAGCTAGTTTATTCACAACAGAACAAAATAGTTTAAAAAGTCAAAGAATTATAATTATAAAATTTTAATATACTAACAAAACATGAAAAAATTGTAGGAAGTTATTGAAAATTGAGGAAAATAATTATTAATTGAAGGAAATAGTTGAAAAATGACGAGAATAGTTGAAAAATTGAAGAAAATATGTAAAAAATGACTAGATTAATAAACAACTAAAAAAAATAATTGTAAAAATTAAACAAGAAATATTAAATTTAAAGAAAATAATTGCAAAGTGAAAAATATAGAAAATTATATGAATAATAGTTGGAAATAATTGCAAATTTAACAAGTGGATTGAAAATCGAAAAAAAAAATTTAAATTGAAAAAATAACTGAAAATTGAGAAAACAATTAAAAATTAAAGAATGGCATTGAAATTTATGGAACATATTTAAAAATAAAAAAAAAAGTAATGAAAAAAGCCGAGAATTACTGAATATAGAAAAAACAATTGAAAACTGAAGAATTGTAATAAAAATTAAAGAATTTAATTAAAAATTAAAGAAAATAATAGAAAAATTGTATTTAAAATTAAAGAAACTTAATGATAATCGACAAAAATAATTAAAAAATAAAATAAAATAAATGGCGATAATTAAAATAATTTGAAATTAAAAAGTGGAATTTAAATATAAGGAAAATAACTTAAAACTAAAGAGAATAGTTCTAGAACTAAATTAAAAATTTAAAACTATTTTTATTAGTGCAAAAAATAATTGAAAAAATACGAGAATTATTTAATATTGGAGAATTCATTGAAAAACGATAAAAATAATTGAAAATTAAAGAAAAATATTTGAGAATTGAAGAAAATAATTATAAATTGAAAAAATAAATTCGAAGTTACAGAATTAAATGGAAATTTCAAGAAAATAATTGATAATTTAAAAAAAAATTACAATATGTCGAAAATAATTAACTATTAAAAAAAAAATAATTAACAATTGAAAAAAAATTGAAAATTTGTGAGAATAATCGGCATTCGAAAATTTGTTTTTTTAAATTTACGAATAATCATAAAATTCAAAGAGAATAATAAATTGTCAATTAAAAAGTGATGAAAATAATGGAAAAAATTGTAAAAAATAAATGAAAATTAAAGAAATAAAAAATTTGGAAATTGAAGAATTCTATTTAAATTTCAAGAAAATGTTTGGTAATTGAGAAAATTCAAGAATTATTGAATTTTGAATAAAATAATTGGAAAACGAAAAATGTAATTGATAATTGTAGAAAATAATTAAAAACTAGAGAAATAAATTGAAAATTCAAGATTTAAATTGAAATTTTAAAAAAATAGTTGATAATTTAAAAACAAATTACAAAATGACTAAAATAATTAAATATTACAGAAAATAATTGAGAATTAGGAAATAATTAACAATTGAAAGAAAAATTTAAAAAGCGGCAAGAATAATCGACAACAGTACAAAATAATTTAAAAAATTAAAGAATAATTATAAAATTCCAAGTGAATAACTGTATATTGAAAACTTTTGAATATTATAGAAAAAAATTATAGATTTATTTATTAATGAAATTAAAATTATTTGAACTGATATTTATAAATTTAAGTTTTAGTCAATTGAAAAAATTAAATTAAATTAACATTTCGGTTAATTAAAAATGTGATAAACTAACATTTGGTTCAATTGAAAATTAAAACAATTGACTTTTTAATTTTTTCGAATTTGTAAGTTAAAATTAAATTGGATTAGAAATTCAAAAAATTTACAATTGAATTAACTGGAAATTACATTTATAAACCATATTTGAATCAATTGAAATCAATTAAATTTGTATTTAAAATGATTAAAAATAAAATTTATTCACATTGAAATCAAATAAAGAATTGATGAATTTTAATTTAAATATTTAATTCACTTGAATTGGAAATTCAATAAATGTATAATTGAATCAATTAAGAATTTGAGAAATTTTAAATTGAAATAATTTTAAATTTGATAAATTTACATTTAAAAATTGGAAATTGGATGAAGATTAATTTTGATTTATAAATTAAATAATTAAATAAAATTATATTCGGTTTAATTAAAAATTAGATAAATTCAAATTTAAATCATTTAAATTTAAATTTATTAAATTAAAAAGTGGATAGATTCGTTTAAATTCGGCTAACTATTAATTTATTATAATTGAAAATTAGACAAAGTTACATTTCGGGTAATTAGAAATTGAATAAATTTAAGTTTCGGTCAATTGGAAATTGGCAAAATTTAATGTTGGGTACTTTTAAATATCTTGTTTTATTGGAAATTGGAAAAATTTACACTTTAGTCAACAGTTAAATTTTACTCAATTAATAATTAAATAAATTTACGTTTGGGTAAATTCATTATTGAATAATTTTAATTTTGTGTCCTTTTTAATTTAATTTGATCGGGAATTGAATAAAATTACTTTTTTTAAAATCCAAAGTTGGATAGATTCACATTTAGATCAACTGAAAATTGGATAAATCTAAACTTAAGTAGTTTTAAATTCAGTTTTATTATAAATGAAATAAGACCACAATTCGATCAGTCGGAAGTCAATTAAAATTTTTATAAATTTACATTTGAAAATTGGACATTAGATATAATTGAATTTTGATCATTTTTAGAAAAAGTTATATTTTGTTTAATTGGAAATTAAATAATCTAAAATTCCGTTGAATTATAAATTGTTCACATAAAAATCGGATCAATTAGATATTAAATAAATTTGAATATGAGTAAATTTAAGTTGAAATTTAGATAAAAATAAAAGTTAAAAACTACTATGACTTTTACAATGTGAAATAATTTAAAGCGCCTGATATTAAAAAGAAAATGTCGACGTCTTGACATATGTAAATTACGCAAGCGGCACCGTATGAAACGCAAATGTATACAATTTCGGCAAACAAATGCCAGTTTTTGTGAAGAGGAATGGAATTTTTTTTTTTTTAAGAAGGGCGGAGTGTTTCTATATGAATACTCCCTGATGGATATGATGTCACTCGACGTCGAAATTGAAATTGAAATACCATATTTCCCTGCCTTCCCTCTTCTTTCCATCTTCCTTTTTCTCATTTGCCATCTTTATTTTCTCCCTCCCAGCGAATGAAACTAGTGGTTTCAAAAATAATCTAAGTTACTTCCCAGATGGAAAACGCCCCTCGGGATGTTGCGAACGGAAACAAGTGATAATTAAAAGCCAGAAATGAAGCGGATAAGGTACCTGCCACTTCCAGACATGAGGGGAATTTTGATAATATTGCCTTTTTATAGGTTTTCCCTTACAAATAACAATCTTCTCTTATAACAAATTTTAGTTTTTGTTTTCTTTATTCTTTCAACATTAATTTAAGCATAATTTTTTTCAAATTTAATTTTACGGGGAAAAACTTAACTGAATTTGGTAAATGCAATAGAATTACAATTTTGCAAGTAATAATTTAAAATACAAATAATTAACTTCAAAAGTTTTATTTACTTTCATTTCGTTTCTTTTGTGAAATTAACTCATTACTATTGGTTAAAGTTACAATCAGTTGAAAATGTTTACAGATAATTTTTAAATTGTTTAAACAATCTTAGTTAACAAATAAAGAACTTCATAAGTTTTTCTTGCTTAGATTTTGTTTCTTTTATGACATTAATTAATTACTATATTAATAATAATAATTGGCCTAGGAATACAAAGTTAACTAAGTTTAGAAAAATTCCAAAATTATTTGTTTGTTTACTATAATTGTTTAAACAATATAAAAATTATCTGAAAACATTTTAAACTATATTGTAACTCTAGGCCAATAGTAACTAATTAATTAATTTCACAAAAAAAACTAAATCTAAATAATGAAAACTTTTGAAGTTCTTTATTTGTTAACTAAGATTGTTTAAGCAATTTGAAAAATTTAAATATCTTTCATCTTATACTTACTCAGAATCAACCAGTTTCGTTCATTTTTCATTAACGAACATATAATATATACTATGATATTTTCAGTATACAGCTATTAAAAAAATTATTTAAATTGAAAATAAAAGAAAAATAAATTGTTTAAAAAAATTAAAATTGATTCAACAATTGAATCAATATTGCAAATTATGAATAAATAACTTCTTTATAGTTTTTCAATGAAAATTGCCGAAAACCAGATAATACTAGCTGAATTTAATGAAAAGTTGGTTTTAAACAATTTTAATTGTTTAAACAATTAACTTAAATCAATTAAATTGTTTTTCTCTTCGCAATTTACAAAGTTGTAAGTTTTCATGACATTTAATTATAACAGAAAATTTCAAAAAAATTGTTTAAACAATCTCTATAATAATAATTCACAAGATTCATTCATTCTTTTATTCTGTCCGCACCTGAATTTTGTCACTTAGATATGTTTTTGTTTTATATGAGTTACATTTAAAAAAAATTTATCTTTTAATTAATTATCGTATGAGTTTTTTTATTTCATATATCTAATTATTGATTGCTATTCATTTTTGAAAAAAGTAGAATAATAAGTAAAATAATAATAAAAAAGGAAATATCGTCAATTATAACTTTGAAAAGAAAACAAGCACCGCGTTTAAACATTTTATAAGTGCCTTAAACATCTTTCAAAAATAATTTTTTCATTTCAATAATGTTTAAAATTTTTTTTCAAAACTTCCTACGTTATTTGTGTTAAAAAAACCTACTAAATTAAATTTCTTTAATGTTGTATATTATTTTCTTGAAAATTTCATTTAATTCTTTAATTTCCAATTTATTTTGTCAATTTTCAATTATTTTCTTCAATTCTCAAATATTCCCTTCAAGATCCAATTATTTTTATCGATTTTCAACTGATTCCTCAATATTGAACAATTTTTGCATTTTATCAATTATTATTATTATAACACTCATAAAAATTGTTTTTAAATTTCAATTTAATTATTCAATTCTAAAACTATTCTCTTCCATTCTCAGTTTTTTCTACAAATATAAATTTCACTTTATAATTTTCAATTAGTTTCTTTAAAATTAAATAAATATCTCTTTCTTTCTATTATTTTATATCGATTATCTTTAAATTTCTTTAGTTTAAATTGGATTATTCAATTATTTTCTTTAATTTTTAATTCCATTCTTGAATTTCTATTTTCATTCTTTAGTTTTTAATTGTTTCCTTCTATATTCATTAATTCTCGGGTTTTTTCAATGACTTTTTACATATTTTTATAATATTCTTTGAATTTCAATTGCACTCTTAAATTTTTATTTCCATTCTTCAATTTTCAATACTTTTTTCTAATTTTAATTATTTTTTTCGATTTTCAATCCAGTTGTTAAATGTGCAATTATTTCCAACAATTATTCCTATATTCTTAATTTTTTAATTTGCAATTATGTAAATCGTTTACTTCTCATACACAACATAAATATTATGGAAGGATTTAATCTACCAAATTTTAATACTTCTTGTTTAATATGTTCAATTATTTTTTTCAGTTGTCTTTTAATCTAGTCATTTTTCGAATTTTGTTTTCAATTAACAATTAGTATTGTTATTTTTTACATATTTTATTTTAATTTTCAATAATTTTCATTACTTTTCGATTATTTTCATTATTTTTTAACTATTTCCTTCAATTGTCATTTTCCGCAAATTTCAATTATTTCCTACAATTTTTTCAATTTTTAATTATTGATTAAAAATTTTATAATTATTCTTTGATTTTTAACTATTCTCTTTAATTCTTAGTTATTTTGTTTAAATTTAAATTCCATTTTTCAATTTTCAATTATTTTCCTTAAGGGCATGTGATGATAATGCTAAATTTGTCCGTAAACTTTCTCTTAAAGTACTCAATGTTTTGACACCAAACTATGTAGAATTACTCAAAACCCCATTTGAATGGTCTCTCTGACCCAATTTTGTTTCATTTTTGTCTTTAAACTAAATATTTTTCAAATTTACATTTTTTTCAAAATTTTCCAAAAATTGTAAAATTGAAAAAAAAAATTAGTTTAAAGATAAAAATGAAATAAATTTGGGTCAGAGAGACCATTCTAATGGTATTTTGAGTAATTCTACAAAGTTTGGTGTCAAAACATTGAGTACTTTAAGAGAAAGTTTACGGACAAATTTAGCATTATCATCACATGCCCTTAATATAAAAAAAATTAAAGCCTTTTTTTATTATTTTTTTTGATTTCATTAAGTTCCTTTAGTTTGAAATACAATTGTTTAATTATTTTCTTTAATTTTTATTTACATTCTTCAATTTTCAATTGTTTTCTTCTATATTCATTAATTCTCAGCTTTTTTCAATTACTTTATTCAGTTTTTAATTATATTCTGTCACGAACAAGAAAATTATTTATTTAGATTTTATTGTTTGTGGAAATAAGATATAGTTTTAACTCATCACGGAGTAGTAAAATGAGTCGAATTCCTGACTTATTTATTCAAGCCTTTTCTGTTTGTATTTATCTTGGGAATAGTAGAAGGAAATTAAATTGTTAAGATTGATTTACCATTTTTAACCATTTATTTAAACAACCAAAAATGTTTAAATGTTACAAATACAGTCTAACGTTAAGCAGAGAACAATTTTGTGTGTATGTTTTGTCGTGTAGTGTGAATGGAACGAGATTATACTTTACCAGTATACCGCCAGTATTGATGAGTTGTTGAATTTGATTTTTATATTTAGTTTATTTTCTTAAATTTTAAATTCTCAAAAAAATAAAATAACTAAAATTCTACCTTTGAAAAGTTCAAAGGGCAAAAGAATAATTTTCAATTGATTTTATTAGTTATTCGAATTAAACCGGAAAAATCAAATAATTTGGAAAACCGATTTTAATTCTAATCCCGACTTCCAATTTCTTTACAGTTAGATTAATTATCGCGACCACTTTCGATGAAAATTGCAAGTCGAAATGAAAACGATTAGAATACGCGATAATAACTTTGATTTTTTTTTATTTACGAGTTCACGAAAGAACGTCGCGGCCACTCTCGAATTAAAAAATCAAAGTCAAAGAAATACGTTTAAGAACTCACGACGGGCAGACAACTTTTAGTATCCGAGAGCTTTTACCTCTTTGATAGATCGATTCGTTGTGCGCCCAGTTGATTCCTTTAATCAAACAAGTCGCCTCTGTTCTTTTGTTAGGAAATGCCAAATTTGCAGTATTTGCAATTTTGTATTTCCGAGGCATTACAGGTGGTGTTGCTACCTGGATATTTTTGATGACCCATCATCTTTCCTAGTCGTTGTATCCATACGCGATGGAAATAATTCCAGCAATTCACAGCCTGATTTATTTATTCAATTTATTTTTCATTTTTCTTTTTATTATTATTATTTTTTTTTTTATATTACAAAATTAGTTTTCTTTGTTCTTATGTTCTTTCCTTTTTAGGTCTGAACTTCGAGGCTTAGATAGTTCTAAATCAAATAATAGAATTTCCAAAGAGTGTGGGTTTTAAATTTCACTCCTTGTAATAATTTATTCGATTATTTATTGCTAAAATGCGCATGGAATGACAACAACCAGCGATAGATGCCATCTTATTTATTTTTAGTTTGATTACTCATTTATTTAATCCTTTGAATTATTGTTCACCTAATTTTTATTTTTACTAATTTAATGAAATTTATTTTGTTTAAGAAATCGGAAGTCAGTCAAGGCAATTGATTTAATTAATGATTTTGTATTCATATAAATTTAGTTTTTAATAATTGTAAACAAAAATAGAAAAATAACTCATCATTTCGAAAATGCATTAGTGTGGAAACAACACACTATCATGGTATGCCGGCAAGTGTATGTATGTGTATGCTTGGGTGTGTTCGCTATACATCAGCGCTCACACGTGTGTTATTTCATATGCTTGCTGCAATACTTCTTTTAGTTTAGTTATTTTGCAATGCGGAATTTGAAGTAAAAATGTTTCATATAAAATATTGTGGAGTATATTGACCTCCAAGTAGGATATATAATATATAATTATGATTAATTCTAATATAATGATTTTCATTTTCTGTAACATGCTTATTGACTATAAGGATAATAGAACTTTAGACAATTATTTATTTTAATTTTCTATCATTAATTATAATTTTCTTCCATTACAACTCGCCCCTTTTTTCAATCGTCGTCCCTTGACGATTAATCGCCTAATTTTAAATTTTGTAATAATGTTAATATTATTATGTTCAGTAGAATTAATAATTGTATATGGGACTTTATTTCTTTAGCACCTGAGAGCAGGTCCAGAAATGCTACGTTTGCATCTTTGTGTTATCTGTTTCGCCGGATGCTTCATTTCAGTGTTTAGTGTTCATTTCGTCATTGCACGGTACAGAAATCTTTTCTTCTTTTTATTAATTTCAATTTAAAATTTTGTAAAAATGAACATTGTTTTGGAAATGAGTTGCCGCGTGATGGTGATTGATTTATTGCGAGTGATTTTTAGTGAGGACGAGGATGTGATGTGTAAAATAACATCTTTGGAAGGCTGGAATTATTTCTTTAATTGTGAGTTGATGCAGATTCCTTGCGAGGATAGTTTAATGTATTGGGTCGAATCAAAGGAACGGTTGAGATCGTCCATAGTGGAATTATATTTTGTGATCAAAACGGTTTTAACATTACCGTTCCTGAAATATGAGTAAGTATGTTTTGCCTATTTTCTATTATTTTACTTTTCTATAATCGCTTTTTCGTCTCTTTTTTTTTTGATAGTATAGTTATTAGTTTCATCTATTATCTATTTTTATGTATTTCTATTGTATTTACATATTGTAGCACGGCTTATTTCCTTTAGATTTCATTTGAAATTAAAATTTCGAAATTTTGATTATTTAGTTCGTTATGAATTAATGGTTTTATTAAAACCACTTATTAGATTTCTAGAACATAAATTACATATAATATTATTTAAATTTTAGTATTTCAATAGTTGTTTTTCTGATTTGGAATTGAATATCGTGGTTTCTTATTCGTATGTTGTAATTAAGTTTCAAACTGTCGAAGGTATACGAAGTCGGCCGAAGTTAGTCAAGCTTGACACTTACGTGCTAATACGGTTTTTCAATTTGAAATTTACCGAGTATTTAATTAATGAGTTGTTTTACTACGGACTTTAATTACGTTTTTGTTTGGTATTTTGTTTATTTATTTATTTTAATTACTTATTCATGCTATAAAATAAAATTTTTCCCCCTTTTTTTTATATATAATAATAACATATCGTTTTTCATCCTAATTTGGCTAAATAAGGTTGTTCATGTGAAAATTTTTAGGAATAATTAATTTAAGGTCCCATTATTAAACAATTAAGTAATGTTAAAATTTTTATATCGCGTTGTTAAAGTTGGCGTAAATATTTTAATGTGTTTGTCGAGTTTATTATTCATTTTGACGTCTACCATAATTAAATTTTAAAACTAGCATACTCCTTAAATCTAAATTAGCAAGACATAACCAATTATTAGTAAGAATATAACTAAAAAGATAGTTAAAATTTGAACAATTGAATTTGTAAACAGAATTTTACTAAAATTTTAGTAATTTGACATAACCTAAAAATGAATTTGACTAATAATTAGTTACCTTTCACTAAATGGTTAGTAGAAATATAACCATTTCAATTAGTAACTGAGTTTTTGCTTTCCAATTAGCCATTTCCAACCAATTCAGATTTAGAGAGTATAAATTTAAATCTGATTTATATTAATTAGTAATTCATGGTGTATAACATAATATTATAAAGTTGTAACATCGGTGTTACTTTTTAACCGAAATGAGGTGATTTCTATTTAGTCTATTTATTTTTAATTAATCGCCCTTTTTTTCAATCGATGTTATGATACTAAAATTTACTTATAATGCTGACACTTAATAACATTTTCTTTAGATACTTCGTAACTATCCAGGATTGGCAGGATTTGCCTATGTCGCAAGCTTTGGCCCTAAAGTTTCCAAAGGTTCCATTCGACCCTCTGTTAATGCGACCGGATTTTTCTCATCAATGTTTCGTATGGACCCAGGAGTATACTTGGTGTGGGGTCGTAGGATCTTTTAAATGTCGCGGTTACTGGCGCCCGGTTAGTTCTTTTACAATTTTAAATTTCTACTAATTGGAGCCCCTCCTTGGGTGCAGGTGAGATATAGCTATGCCGTTTATTGTGTATAACATAATGTTATAACGTTGTAACATGGGTGTTACTTTTAAAACTGCATATTAAAATTATTTTTATAAAAATTATTTTTGAATTGTTCTTATATATTATATTTTAATTTCGACTTAAATTTAAGATTTAATTTTAGTTTATTCAAATAAGATAAAAATAAAAATAAGTCAGTTTATAAATTAGACTTTAACTTTAATTTAAATGAATAAAAATAATTTTTAATCCCGTTAATTTAAAATTATTTGAAATAGTTTAAAGATAAAAATACAGTATTGGAAATATTAATTGAAAATGATTTTTCTTTTATTAATGAGATAATAACAATAATAAATTAATAATTAAATAATAACCATTAGTTAAATTAAATAGCATTATTGTTATTTTAATTTTTACTAAATAATAAAATTTGTCTTTCTTATTATGAATAATTTATGTTATTATAAAGCTTAAATTTAATATTACAATTTTATTTAGAGATATAATTTTTTTATTTTTAGTTGGATTATTTAATGTAAATAAAATTGATATTATTTTTATTATTTATTTATACATATATTTTGCTTAGCTTTGCTCATTATCTTACTTTTAGTCTATGTTTTTAGTTGTTTTTCTTATGATAACATTACTGTTGAATAATTTTTCCATTATTTAATCAAACTATTCCTAGTCTTACTAGTATCAATTAAATAATTTAATTAATATGTGTAAAAGTAAAATTTTTTTTTTTTTTAATTTATTAAAAAAAAAGGAAAATAAAAAAAAAAACTGAAATAGATAGATTTTATTCCTGTTATCAGTAATTGTAGGTGTGATTACCTATAAAACTATTTTCTACCATGATTTTATCAGAAAAATACTAATTTCTTTTTCAATATATTTCAGTTGAGATTTCGACACCCAATGGCTGAAACAGCCAAATTAGCGGGGGGATGCTATTGGCTCTCTATTGACGACGAATTGCGGGAAGTTACACTTGACGAGCTACCCCGCAATTTCTTTGAATTTCCCGCCTATCCTTGTGAGCCTGCCGTAATTCTGGTCTATGTTTTGGAATTTTTACCGAATAAAACGAGGTTACGCATTGATTTGGTAAGAAAAGATTTCTGTTCTCTTGCATAATTACTAAATTTTTGTAGTGATGTATTATGATACAATTCTTTTTTTTATTTCAGCGGACCCGTTTTCACATCAAAAAAATGATCTCGCCTTGCTGGACCTGCGCTCGAAAAATGCGTAAATCCCTTTCTGCTCGATAAACTCGTTCGTTATTTTAACATTTAGATTATTTTTCTATGATTAAATTACACAATTATTAACCCTTTTTATATTTTCTTAGTATTATTAATAAAATTTTGCTTTCATAGTTTTTGTTTAGTCCCCTTTTTACTCCCTAATTAGATTAATCACTTAATTATAAAGTTCACAATAGTTCAACTTAAACTAGATTTCACTTTCTTTTTTTCTAAGACACTAAGGTGTCTTGGGGTGGCACTTGATGCTTTCTTGTCCTTGGGCATGGCGTTAAATCACGCCAATTATGCTCGGTTTTTGTTTCTTTGGAAGTACTATCAGGAGGTTCCTCTGTCGTTTCGTCTGATGTGGGCTCTGGATTCTCGTTGTTTTCAAATCGCACTTGACTAGGATGATGATTACGAACGGGTAAGATAGGGCTTGATACCTTTAAATTTTTATTTTTACCGCTGCAAAAAGTCACGATTTTAGTAAGCTTGCCAATTGGTTTTCTGAATACATATAGAAGGAATATCAATACTAATATAGTGCCTCCTCCCAGAGTTGTATTGGTGAGTCTATTATTTTGTGCCGTTTCTACTTGGTGCTGGCTTAGGATTTTCCATTGTTTTTCGAGTTCTGCTAGCGAGACATCAGACTTTTCTTCGTCCCAGGTTAAGATATGCGGGCCTATTTCAGTTTCGTTTATATTACTTCCGTACATCCTTTGATGTTCCATTATTTTTGGAAAAATTTCACTCACATTTAAATCGGTCATTGGTTCGTATAGGTATTCTTGTGGATCCTCGAGGACATTGAAAGCCGATATTATTGCGTTATCAGTCTTCAGGGTGCATCCTCTGGCTATTTGTATGATCCCTGTTCCCGAGATTTCCAATTCCTTAGTGGTTTCTCCTCTACACGTGAGATAGGCTAGTTCTGGCTTGATTAGGGTATATATCCATCCTCCTACAGTACTTAGTGGCATCCAAAATGGCTGTTGATTCGAAGTTATTCGGATATCACAGATTTTTAACGCGTCTAGAGAAGGTTTTCGAAGTAATTCCAATTCACAAGACCTTACTCCTTTGGCTTCATAGATGGGTTGGGTAAATTTACATATATATTTTCCTCTGATGAAAGCGCAGGATTGCAGAGTGGTTTCCATAATATAAAAATACTGTTGTTTATCCTCCCCGACGGCAAGATATTTAGTCCTTGGTCTTATATAGGCTCGGGTTGTGGTATTGTCGGCAAGTGTTTGAATGATGGGCATTGGATGTAGTTGGTATAGCCGGTAAGAGGTTTTCTCTAACAATGGAATGTCTACGGCTATGAAGAGTTTGTCGTTTTTGATTCTAGGAAAAACGGCTGAGATTTTAATTAAATCGATTATATTAAGTTGATAAGGATGTAGCGGGAATTCTACATCTGATAATAAATCTTGAACTTCTCTGGAGATTCGAAGGATTTGTTCATTTTTCAATAAAGATGGATGAAGTCTTCCTTCTTGAGCGGTGTTGATTACAGATATGAGCTGTTCGAGACTCTTCTGATGTTCGTCGATAGAGAATTCGACGGTTAGGGCAATTCTCTGCAAAGAGTCACGGTACATATCGATTGAAGCGGTGTTAATTACTTCTGTCATATTGTTAACGAAGGATTTTAATTGAGTTTTCAATGCCATTAACTCCGAGTCTCTTTGCTTACCCTTTTCGTGTAATTCATGAAATTCTGAACGAACAAGATGTACCTGTTCACCCATAAGTCTTGAAATGTTATTTTGTACTAAATTTAATTCGTGTATGGCTTCTTCGTATCTGTCACCATCTTCGTAATTTAAGATTCCGGCTGTTGGTCCGGCGATTTTGCCTATGAATCCAAACCATGGTAGTGTTCTCTTCCTTCTGTGAATCGTCATCGGTGTAGATTCCGCTGCGTAAGTTTCAGAATGGTGACGTAACTCTTGTACGGCATTCGATAGTGTGATTTGTAATGTAGCAACAGCATCAAATTTTTTTCGTAATCTGGAGTAGCTTAGTTCTTCGTAACATCTAAATTGGGCGATAGCAAGGCAATGTTCCATGGTCTCGTGGAGTCGTTGCGAGAAATCTGAGAGCGGTTTCTGTGCAGGTGCAGTGTCTAGATAGATCACTACTCGCCAAACGTCCGTGGAGTGTTGCAGGGGTCCTAATCTTTCATAATGAATCCCGATGTTGGTTTTGAATTTGGTATTGGAATAGTTTGCTGCCGCTTTCTGACATCTCACTTTGGAAAGCAGGATTCCCCAGATGATCCATTTCAGCAAATGCAACATGATTAATCTAGAAAATAACACATAATTTATTAAAATTTTGGAGAAGAGGGGTGGCTCTAAGATAGAGCGCCCCGTTTTGCTAATTCATCTGCCCGTTCATTTCCATAACAGCCACTATGTGCAGACTCATAACACCACTGAATATCCAAGGTTTTAAGTGCTTCTTTTAATTCTAAAAATTCTAATTTATTTTTAACAAGTTGGTTATTGGATGCTTTCCAATGATTCGATTCCCATTTTCCTAACCATTGGGTATACCCATCAATTAGGAATCGGGAATCACTATGAATTTTTAATTTTTTTATGCCAGCAACTATTGCCTGAGTTGCGGCTGATATCACGGCTTCGATTTCAGCGGAATTATTAGTCTGTCTGCCTGATGCTCTTTTGGAAATGTTAGAGGGATGATTTTCTGAAAACCATACGCCAATACCAGCAGTTGCAAGTTCCTTGCCGTTTCGGAAACAAGATCCATCGGTATACACGTGTATGAACCCATGCCTATCGATTAGAAATCCGTTTTCCGAGACGTTTAAAGACTGGTCTAGTCATATGTAAGCTAGTTTCAGTTTGTCAGCGTGTTTTGTTATTCTTGTTCCGTCCTCTGCTTCTAAAATAACATTATGATTCTCAGTGAATCCTACTACCTTGTAAAGGCCTTCATAATAAGCATCGAGCTTACCGGACCTTACTTCAATTTTTACTCTAACAAAGTCTCCTAATTTTGCATTAAGGGGTTTTTCCTTACGGTCATAATATTCTTTAGTTTTTAATTTTGCTTGTATGATGTTATTAGCAGCTAGTTTGCGTATTTCATACATTCTCGTGATCAACTCCCTCAAGTACGAACCATACGTTTCCAACTTTTCTTCTTCAGGGAAGGAAGATGGCATTCTAGCCTCCCTGCCGAAGACCAGCTCGAAGGGTGTAAAGTTCGTGGATTCATGTACGGAGGTATTATACGAGAACATAGCAAAAGGCAGCAACCTATCCCAGTCATCATAATTATTAGCATAGATCCTGATATATTCCGTTAGAACAATGTGACTTCTTTCTAGAGCTCCGTTAGTTTGAGGTCTATAGCCGGAAGTGGTCACTTGTTCTATATTAAAGATTTTTGCCAATTTCCGCAAAACTTTACTAGTAAACGATTTTCCACGGTCGGTCAGAATGCATCTGGGTGCGCTGTGTACCGAAAATAGGTGGGTTGCAAGGGCGTGAGCAATTGTCGTTGCACTAATGTCGGGAATAGCTACTGCGATACAATATTTACTAAGGTGATCCTGCATTGTTAGGATATGTTTATTTCCATTTGGTGTTGTGGGTAATATGCCAACCGTGTCCAAAGAGACCTTATCAAACGTATCTAGGGGTGTGTCTGTGATAAGCATCGGCTCTTGTGTTTTTACTCGCGTAAGTTTCTGCTCGGCACATTCCGAACACCGACGGATAAACTCAATAATGTCCTTTCTTAAATTCGTCCAATAAAACCTACTTTTTATTCGCCTATAAGTTTTTGTTAACCCCTTGTGTCCTCCTATGGTACTACAATGGTACTCCTTAATGATTTTCTGTCGTAATTCTTCTGGTGGGGTGATTACGTTTCCATAACAAACCGTAATCTTTATGTCCTTGTCCCTAAAAATGGTCGTTAGTAAGTCAGTAAGAGTGTTTTTAGGGAGGTCGTCACATAGGTTTCCAAAACGTGCAATCCGAAATTGGTCAATTTTATCATGGGTTAGAGCAAATAATAAATTCCTTAACGCTTGTTCTAAGTCTGTTGAATTCGTGGAGTCGAGATACTGATTTTTCAAAACTACTGAGTATATTTTATTTTTTCCTTTTTCTGTAACGATTATTTGTCCCTTTTTCGGTTTTTTATCTTTAATTTCGTTCATGTCGATTCTGCCAATTGACAGAAGTAATTTCGTGACGGGAGTTACTACTTCGCAGTCGCTTGAAATAAAGTGAACTAAATTGTCATGCTGATATGTTAGTGATTCGCGACAACTATTTAAGACATTAGTTCGTGTAGCTAAATCTGGGATGTTTCTATCCTCGTTGCATTCCATGGCTTCGGGAGAATGGATGTAAGGCATTTGTAATTGTAAATTAGTGGGGTTTGGATCTATAGGGATTCTTTCAGAAGGATTGTGGGTTGCCATTAATGGTTGGGTAATATTTTCGTGAACGTTGGTCTGTAACCGTCTTGGTTTTGGTTTCTTAACATCAAGTCTTACTTCGGTTAAATTCGGTTGTGTTTCGTCTGTCGCTTCTGTAATATGTTCTAATTGATCAGTTGGTTGAACGTAAGGAGTAGAACGTGCGACAGGGCCATGACTAGGCATTGGGGTTGCAAACGTCACCCCTTTTTTTGTTAAGGGTGCTAGAATTGATTTATCGGGAGAATCGCTTTGTACAATTGTGTCAACGTCCGTAGGATCTTTTTCCTGCTGGATCTCGCAATTTGATTCATGTTCCGTTTCGTCAAAAACTGATCCTAACTCATTTTGGGCCATTAAATCTCCTATTTCTTTAAGTTCTTTTGTGATACGGTCTATGGTGCTATCTATCTGGGAACCTATAACCGTGGGCCGATCTTCCGATTCTGTGGGATCCTTTTCTTGTTGGATGCCCTTGCCAGGTTCTGTATCAGAAGGGGGGTGTTCCAAATCTAAGAAATTTGAGTCCCAGTACCAAGATTGGTGATTTTTACCTACCGTTTTGTCGAATTTATTAATGGATTCCTGAATGCTTTTTACGAGGGCTGGGTCTAGTGTGATATTAGGAAATTCTTCATCCGAATCATCGCCGTCACTACTACATGGTGGGGGACTAGCATATACAAGAATGTCCTCAGGTTCTAGGACTTCTTGGGCATTATCCCGCGTTTCTAGGGTTTCTGGAAAAATATTTTGCCGCGCGACTTCTTCCTCATCGCCCCTTTTTTTGTCACCTTGATCTTCCATTTGCGTATTTCTAACAGGGCTTTCACGAGTTGGCACCGTTGCCGGTACGTCTAAACTAGGGAGACAGCTAAACCTATGTCTCTGAACAGGAGTGTCAGACTCCTGTTCAGAATCACTGCTTTTATCTGCTTCTATACCTGATCCTTCTGCGTCAGAAAGGTTATCCCGATAGTCAGGGATTGTCCTTTTTGTTCTGAGTCTATCAGCTATACTGGTATTGTCAGTTTCTGATGCTGGTTTAAGAGAAGGGATTTTAGATTTAGATCCTTTAGGTCTACCAGGTTTCCTTTGGATTCCCGCACTGACATTTTTGGATGTACTAGGGATGGGTTGAGGAATTGGTAGTTGTCCCACTTGCTTGGGAATTTCGAGGGTAGATTTAGAAGTCTTTTTTTTTGTTAACTTTTCAACAACTTCTTTAGCCTGTTTCCCGGGGTCGGATACTAGTCTATCTTTTCTTGGTGCTAGCGTTTTCTTTATTATTTCTTTCGCGGTTTGTTTGGCCGCACGATCATGCGTATTAATTGGATAGGATGTTATCCCTAACGAACGGACGTGTGCTGGGAATTCTTTGTCTGCAAGGCATGCTTTAAATTGCTTTGTTATGGTATCAGGTTCCATTGAATCACACTCATTCAGTTCTGAGTCAGAGTTGTGGTCCTGATCGGGTGGGTTATTCGATATTGCTGGTAACCATCGATTTATTTTACCTGATTTACACTCAAAGTCATAATCATAGTCCTTTATTTGGAATAGCCACTTTGATAACCTACAAACAGGAGTCCTCGCTGCCTCGACCCATTTTAATGGCTCGTGATCGCAAGACAAGATAAATTTGCGTCCGTATAAATACGGTCGGAAATTTTCCAGTGCGTGGATCGCTGCTAGGCACTCCTTTTCTGTTTTAGAGTAATTAAGCTCATTTGCATTAAATACTCGAGAATAGTATGAAACAGGTAAATCAATGCCATCCTTATTTTGTGTTAAAACAGCGCCAACTGCAATATCTGAGGCGTCTGTAGTTAAACGAAATGTTTTCTCAAAATCTGGATACTGCAAGATAGGGTCCCGACAAAGTCTTTCCTTAAGTTTTCCGAAACTTATTTCCTCGTTTTCCCCCCAGTGAAATGGTTGGGTCTTTTTTAATAAATTGAATAATGGTTTAGCCACATTTCCGAAGTCTTCTACGAACCTTCGATAATATCCCGCGATACCTAAAAATTCGCGAACATTTCTCTCGGTGGTAGGAGTAGGGAAGTTTTCTATGGCGTCTAATTTCTTTGGGTCGGCCTTAATTCCTTCTCTAGTAATAATATGTCCTAAATAAGTTACCTCTGTACGAAGAAACTCACATTTTTCAGGTTGTAGAACCAAATTGGCATCACGAAGCCTAGACAAAAGGCGTTCCACAATTACGTCATGCTCTTCGAGAGTTGCAGAGAATATAATTATGTCGTCTAAGTAGACGAAAATCTCTGAGTACTGCATGCCATATAATACTTGATCCATTAAACGCTGAAATGTGGCAGGAGCATTTTTGATGCCCATGGGCATTCTTAGATATTCGTGATGTCCTCTCCTGGTTGAAAAGGCAGTTTTCCGTCTATCTCTAGCATCAGTTCCAATTTGGTGGAAACCTGAAGCCAGATCAAGGACAGAAAAATACTGGGCACCACCCAGTCGTTCTAAAATAGAATTTATGTGAGGGAGGGGATATGCATCACCCACTGTTTTCTCATTTAGGGCTCTGAAATCAGTTACAACTCTCCACTTAACCTTGCCACTGGAATCCATTTTTTTAGGCACTATTAGGACCGGAGAATTGTAAGGTGATGTAGAGCCTGAGATAACTCCATCGTCATACATTTTAGAAACATGCTCTTCTATGAGAATTTCCTGTTGTTGTGGTTGACGGTATTGTTTTATTTTCACAGGGTCCTCATCTGTCGTGGGAATTTTATGTTTTACTAGAGGGGTGATAGGCAATTTGTCAGAAGGAAGTTTAAAGCGATCATGTCCATTTCTTACCCATTTGTGGACGTATTCTAATTCATTTGGGTTTAAATGGGTAGAGGGAATTTTCCTTAGGATTTCTTTAATTCTTTCTTCTGCATTGTGGAGGGGAGTTTGGCCCTCCATTGAATCATCATCACTATAATCGTGGCCATAATCAAACGGGAACAATTCTTGTGGAGGAACTTCAAATTCCATATCGTCTTCCCTAGTGTTAATAGCAAAAACTTGACAATTTCCCTCCCTCTTACAAGTTAAAGCATTTCCGATAAATACACCCTCAGGTGACCTAATTTTTGGAAGGTAACCTTCCGGAATGCTGTTATCCTGTAATGGAACCGAAATTTGTTGTTTTGTCCTTGCTTTAACATGGAGAATC
This sequence comes from Ganaspis brasiliensis, assembly GCA_037103525.1. Lineage (NCBI taxonomy): Eukaryota > Metazoa > Arthropoda > Insecta > Hymenoptera > Figitidae > Ganaspis > Ganaspis brasiliensis. The sequence goes on from JAZKLR010000234.1 coordinate 1,025,403, forward strand.
CTAGGAATAGGTTTGATTTCCGGAGCTAATTCACACCGGGCTCTATTTGATTCTGGATCAATAAATGGAATAGGATCTATTGGTCTGGTGTTAGTAATTAACGAATTATGATAAAAGGAAATGTTAGTCCTTTCTTGTCGTAAGAAATTGCGTCCTAAAATACCTTGCACCGAAATTGGAAACTTAGGTTGGACTGCATGAAAAGTTCTATATTTTCCCATAATCAATAATTCGCATGTTCCCAGAGTGTGCACACGATTCAAGGTCACTCCCGTGATAACCGAAATTTCGTTCTCCCTAAGAGGTACTCGGGGATCTAACTCCGATACCTTGATTAGGTTAACATCGGCACCCGTGTCGATTAGAAATTTACCGTTTCCTGCTGTCAATTCTGGGACATCGAGCTTTATAACCGGAGATTCAGCTATGTTATCATTAGTAGTATGGTCTATTGATTTTCTAAGAATCTGACTGCCGTAGGACGCTCTTGATCTTGTTGACTCGCCGTCGCGTCGTTCCGACGAGTACGATCGGAGTTTAAATGATCAGCATTTCGTGTTGGCAGTGGCGAATGAGATCTGTTAACACCATCGTTAGGTGTCGAATATGATTCACTACGATAAGGAGAGTCTGGTCTGCGCAAGATTCCTTGAATTGGGGGATCATATCTACGATTTTCGTGTTGATATTGTGGATTAGGTGAACGTCTGCGTTCTAAAAAATATCGTGGGTCCGAGTGGTTTCTAGGAAAATTTTCATATTGCCTCGAGTAACGATCGGGGGATTGATAACGATTTGGACTTGCAAAATTACGCCTAGCTCCATTTTGTTGCCAATTTCTTTGGTCGGGTTCGTATAACCGGACATCCTCGGCTGGATGTCGATTAGAACGTGGGTCTTGGGGGTACGACCTATCATAATAATTATCATGTCTTGATTGGTGGTTTACTCTATAAGAATTTGATGATGAGCTTCGTCTTTCAACAGCATGCTTAGCATACTTAAATGCTTCGGTTAACGACAGTGGATCTCTCGTGTCAACCGAAGCAGACAACTCATCTGGTAATCCTCTAACAAAAGCTCTTGTTGCAGAGTCTCTAATAGGAATCATTGTGGTAGTGGCAACTTCGCGGGTGTGTGAGATTTCTAACGCGGCTTGAGCTCCGCTAAGATATGAATTTAGTCTATCATAATATTCGTTGACTGATTCTCCGCGCCTCATTACAATATGGTAAATTTCATTGAAATAATAATCGAACGGTTTACCCGGAGCAAATCTTTCTTTTAGCAGATCGATTAGGTCAGTGATTTTGTTAAAAGACTTATTTCTGGTACATTCTCGAGCTGGACCCAATAATTTTCCTATAACGGCAGTGATTAGGGATGATTCGCACGACGCTGGGACATAACTGGCGGCATTAACGATGTCTTGTAAAAAATCTCTAATCGGAATATTTTTACCGTCGTAGTTTGGTATGTGTGCTGCAGCTTGTTGGATAGCGAGCGTACTTGCGATGGAATGTGCAACCTGGATTGCAGCATTCTCTTGGGGCGAACCAGCATCTTGGGGCGGATTAGTTGTACTATGTCGCGTATTGGGTTGAAATCCTAAATCAGTACGCGAGCCATAGACGTCCGCAACCGAAGATGCACTCCGATCAACCGGAGGTGCTGCTCCTTCACCATTATCGTCGTTTTCGTTAGCCATTTGATTTCGATTTGGAGTCTGAGTGGGGATTTATACCAAAAATAGTTTTTTTTTTTTTTTCTTAATTCGTGTTTATTGCTTTGACGACTGAGTCTAAAATTTCCTCGAATGTTTGTTCTGTGGTAGTATCAAATTTTTCGGGGAGGGATTCTACACTTTTTAAAGTACGAGCAATAGCACGTTCGTACCTTTCCCTAACCTTTCTACCGGCTCGACGACCACGTTTACTTTTCTTTTTAACTACCAGGCATTGTAAAACAGGCATGTCATCGTAATTAAAATTTTTCTTTATTGATACTTATAAGATTTCTAAGCATTTGTTCCTTAAACAAACAATGAAAACAGATTATTTTGTGTAGAACAAGCCTTTAACAAAACAATCTGTATATAAAATCCCAATTTGGCCTAAATTCAATATGTATGGCCTAAATGTGGAGTTTTACTTTCCTTTCATCGATTCTAGAAATTCTCGAGAGTTCCCATCCTGACTATTCTTAATAATTCTTGAAAAAAAAAAGGGAAATCTATCATTTCTTAAGAACCAGACTGATTAAGAAGAAATAATCGATTTGGTATAATTCTAATTTGGCCTGTACGCAGTGGATGGCCTAAATGAAAGAATGTTAATACCTTATTTCATTTATTAATTGAAGAGTCAAACAGGGAAATTTAGAAAATTCAGTTATCGATTCTGACAATTTTAATTCTTGGAACTCTTTGCTTTTATGTTTCCTTCTGCTTGATTAAGTAATTCTTCAAAGAATTCCGAAAATTCTTTCGAATTCCTAAAAGTCCTAAGTTCGTTTATAGGCGGATTAACTGCTAACGCTAGGTTGGTAGCCTTGTTACTTTGTTCCGGGTATGCCGGTACCTCAGGGATTTTTGATCTTTGTTGTTCGATTGCTCGTTCAATTCTCTGCCTTACTAATTTTCCCGATCTACGATTGTTGCCTTTGGAAAAGGGGACCGGATTCGAAGGGTTTTGCATTTGATCAGCTTAAAGAAATGAAACGAAAATCTTGGCCAAAAGTTTTTTTTTTTTTTTTTGATTAACGTAACTTATTAGGAGTGTATTTTAATGCCTCTTTACATTGCGTTATCGAAATTTCATAAAAGAAAATACCTTTAAATTTTGAAATCGCAGTCTTAACTATTCTGCCAATAAAAGGCCAAATTGTTATGACGGTTTAGATTTAACTACTATAAGTGCCTCCAAGGCGCAGTTTTAGTTAAATCCTAGTAATTTCAAAATTCTTAAAATTTTAAGCAATATTTACCAAACTTCTATAAACGTAAAATTTCAGATTGCGATTGCAATTATTCTGCCAATAAAAGGCCAAATTATTACAATTGTTTAGATTTAACTACTATAAGTGCCTTCGAGGCGCAGTTTTAGTTAAATCGTAGCAACCAAAAATTTTATCAGTTAGTATATAAAAACTTTTACACTCAAATAGGAAACGTCAATTTTCACGATAGGTTTAGCACGAAATTCATTTTATTCGCGTCGAGAGAACCTTTTTTTTTTTTATTATTATTATTATTTTTTTTTGTTTAGTCCCCTTCACTTGTTCAAGTGGCTAATCACTTTCAACAAGGTTATTCAGGGGAAGGTTTTTGTATTTTTAAAGAAGTCAGAGCTCGCGAGCACGCTGAGTATAACTACTGTCCTCGCTGTCTCTTTTCTGCGTTTACCCAAAGTGCAAAGGTGACCATTTTTCTTTCAATGGTCTAAAAAACGACTAACATTTAGAGACAGCAAAAAAAAATCTAATTTAAAATTTTTATTTTATCCCGCACTTCACTTTGGTTTAATTAAATTTGTTTATATAAAAAAACTGTTTAAATTAATTGCCAAGTTTGCTAGAATATGGAATGTGAGAGAGTACAGTATCCAGAACGTTAGTGAAATAAATTCCTTCTTTGAAAGTCACAAAATTTCCAAAAATCTAAAAGTCACTATTCAAAAATAAAACAAACAGTGAAATTCAATCCCACCGCTGCCACCAAAATTATTTGTCACGAACAAGAAAATTATTTATTTAGATTTTATTGTTTGTGGAATTAAGATATAGTTTTAACTCATCACGGAGTAGTAAAATGAGTCGAATTCCTGACTTATTTATTCAAGCCTTTTCTGTTTGTATTTATCTTGGGAATAGTAGAAGGAAATTAAATTGTTAAGATTGATTTACCATTTTTAACCATTTATTTAAACAACCAAAAATGTTTAAATGTTACAAATACAGTCTAACGTTAAGCAGAGAACAATTTTGTGTGTATGTTTTGTCGTGTAGTGTGAATGGAACGAGATTATACTTTACCAGTATACCGCCAGTATTGATGAGTTGTTGAATTTGATTTTTATATTTAGTTTATTTTCTTAAATTTTAAATTCTCAAAAAAATAAAATAACTAAAATTCTACCTTTGAAAAGTTCAAAGGGCAAAAGAATAATTTTCAATTGATTTTATTAGTTATTCGAATTAAACCGGAAAAATCAAATAATTTGGAAAACCGATTTTAATTCTAATCCCGACTTCCAATTTCTTTACAGTTAGATTAATTATCGCGACCACTTTCGATGAAAATTGCAAGTCGAAATGAAAACGATTAGAATACGCGATAATAACTTTGATTTTTTTTTATTTACGAGTTCACGAAAGAACGTCGCGGCCACTCTCGAATTAAAAAATCAAAGTCAAAGAAATACGTTTAAGAACTCACGACGGGCAGACAACTTTTAGTATCCGAGAGCTTTTACCTCTTTGATAGATCGATTCGTTGTGCGCCCAGTTGATTCCTTTAATCAAACAAGTCGCCTCTGTTCTTTTGTTAGGAAATGCCAAATTTGCAGTATTTGCAATTTTGTATTTCCGAGGCATTACAGGTGGTGTTGCTACCTGGATATTTTTGATGACCCATCATCTTTCCTAGTCGTTGTATCCATACGCGATGGAAATAATTCCAGCAATTCACAGCCTGATTTATTTATTCAATTTATTTTTCATTTTTCTTTTTATTATTATTATTTTTTTTTTTATATTACAAAATTAGTTTTCTTTGTTCTTATGTTCTTTCCTTTTTAGGTCTGAACTTCGAGGCTTAGATAGTTCTAAATCAAATAATAGAATTTCCAAAGAGTGTGGGTTTTAAATTTCACTCCTTGTAATAATTTATTCGATTATTTATTGCTAAAATGCGCATGGAATGACAACAACCAGCGATAGATGCCATCTTATTTATTTTTAGTTTGATTACTCATTTATTTAATCCTTTGAATTATTGTTCACCTAATTTTTATTTTTACTAATTTAATGAAATTTATTTTGTTTAAGAAATCGGAAGTCAGTCAAGGCAATTGATTTAATTAATGATTTTGTATTCATATAAATTTAGTTTTTAATAATTGTAAACAAAAATAGAAAAATAACTCATCATTTCGAAAATGCATTAGTGTGGAAACAACACACTATCATGGTATGCCGGCAAGTGTATGTATGTGTATGCTTGGGTGTGTTCGCTATACATCAGCGCTCACACGTGTGTTATTTCATATGCTTGCTGCAATACTTCTTTTAGTTTAGTTATTTTGCAATGCGGAATTTGAAGTAAAAATGTTTCATATAAAATATTGTGGAGTATATTGACCTCCAAGTAGGATATATAATATATAATTATGATTAATTCTAATATAATGATTTTCATTTTCTGTAACATGCTTATTGACTATAAGGATAATAGAACTTTAGACAATTATTTATTTTAATTTTCTATCATTAATTATAATTTTCTTCCATTACATATTCGTTAAATTTTAATTCCATTCAATTTTTAATTGCTTTCTTAAAATTTGAAGGTTTTTTTTGCAATTTTAATTCTTTTTTTTTCGTTTTTCAATCCAGTTGTTAAATGTGCAATTATTTCTAACAATTATTATTTTACTAATTTCTCAATTTGCAATTATTTTTTTTAAATTTAAGGAAATTACAAAATTTAATTTTGTAATAATTCTTCATTAATTTTTTCAATTTTTTCTCGCTTGTCTATTGACCTAGTAGTTTTTCGAATTTTGTTTTCAATTAACAATTATTTTCGTCATTTTTTACAATTTTCTTAAATTTTTCAATTATTTTCGACATTTTTCGATTATTATTAAGTTTCTTTAATTTTAAATACAATTATTCAATTATTTTCCTTAATTTTTAATTCCATTCTTCAATTTTTATTTTCAATCTTCAGTTTTGAATTTTTTTTTATATTTATTAATTCTTGGTTTTTTCCAATTACTTTTTTTTCATTTTTTTTAACTATTATGTTTATAAATTTCAATTCCATTTTGCAATTTTCAATTACTTTCTTCAATTTTCAATTATTTTTTTCAATTTTCTATCGAGTTATTAAAAGTGTAATTATTTCCAACAATTATGCATATTATTTTCTTAATTTTTCAATTTGGAATTATTTTCTTTAAATGTAATATTTCTTGGTTAATTTTTTCAATTATTGTCTTAAAATTTTATAATTATTCTTTGATTTTTAACTATTCTCTTAAATTCAGTTGTCTATTAATCTAGTCATTTTTCGAATTTTGTTTTCAATTGTCAAATAATTTCTTCAATCTTCCATTTTTTCTCGTCAATTTTCAACTATTTCCTTTAATTATTAATTATTTTTCGCAATATTCAATTATTTCCTACAATTTTTTTAATTTTCGATTATTTTCTTAAAATTTTATAATTATTCTTTGATTTTTTAAATTATATTAATGTAGCCATTTTTTTATTTTGTTTTCAATTGTCAATTATTTTCGTCATTTTGTAATTTATTTTTCAATTGTCAGTTATTTTTTCAAATTTTATTTTAATTCTCAAATTCCCAATTTAATTCTTAAATTTTCATTTTATTTTCTCAATTTTTTATTATTTTCTTCAATTTCAATTATATTTTTCGATTTTTAATCCAGTTGTTCAATTTGCAATTATTTTCAACATTTATTTCTATAATTTTTCAACTATTTAAAACTATTTTGTTTAAATTAAATATTTATTGTTTAATTTTTTAAACTATTCTTTTCAATTGTGTATTTATGTAGCCGTATCCATTTGTTGAATTCCAACTGTCAATTATTTTCGTCATTTTTCAGATATATTCTTCAAGTTCGTAATTTTCATTATTTGTTTTTGCAAAAACTTATAGTTTTATATACTCAACAAAAATCAAAAACCAATATTTTTCAATTTTGTTTTCTGATTTTACTAATATTTTACATGCTCTTTCTTAGCAATTTTGAAAATTGTAAAAATTCTGAAAATATTCGGCCTGTATGATTTGAAATGAAAGCAGCCTTTAATAGAATTCGAGTGAGAGTAATTTATCATTTACATGAATTATTCGCATTTATCTTAATTTCGTATAAAGTTACAATTTGAGATGCTTGAATGGTACTGAATCGGAGCTATTATGTTATAATTTGCGTCAGACAGACAGTAGATTTAGTCACGATAGAGTTGGCTTAATAACATTGATTAAGTTCCCAGACACATGCACACATATAGAGGAGCTTTAGATGCGTTCATTAACTTCATGTTACTCATGCGATGCACTCAAAGGAGTGCGTCTGAGTGGCAATCCTACCTCTGAAAGAACTTTAGCAAAACGGAATTCTGACAGGGTACACGGATGCTTCTAAGCAATGTTACAAGGGTGAGGGGTTCGCTGACTGTTGACGATTCAAGAAGAGGGTCGTCGACGCAACTAAATACGTCGAGATTCCCCGGCAAGTTGTTAATTGGCAAAAATTACGTATTTCGCACCGCGACAAGTACGTGCTCCTTGCACCTCAACTCTACTCAGGTTGGGCAATACGTCAAGAAAAAAAAAAAATGTGAGTAAAAAATTAGAATTTTCACCCTACGTGTCTACACTTTAAACTATTCCATTCATAAATTTCAACTTTAACGGAATTTTCCTATTTCATGGGAGAATTTTTCGTGAAATGTTGAAATATACTTAATAATAATTAATTGAAATTAATTTTTAAATTGAAGAATATATTTTAAATTATATAATTATATATTAATAATATATAAATAATATATTAATTATAATAATTCAAATAATTAGAAAATCAAATAATCAAAAATGTAACTCATTATAGAAAAAAAAAGAAGAAACTTAAGAATCTGAAAGATAAAAAAGAAGAAAACAATTGAAAATTGAAAAAGCTTATAAAAAATAATAATTAAACAAGAAATATTGAAGAATATAGTTGAGAAATGAAAAAAGTTATGAAATATTAAATAAAATAATGGAAATAATCGGTGAGTGTAATGTATAATTCAAAAAAGAAAAAAATTCAAGAATATTTTTGAAAATAAAGAAAAAGATTTCAAAACTAATAAAGAAAATCAAAAATACTTTTAATAAGATGCATTTGACAAAAATGAATAATGTATTTCAAATAATGTGAAATAATTAATATTTACAGAAAAAAACTAAAAAAAATTGAGAAAAACTAATAAAGAAAATCAAAAATACTTTTAATAAGATGCATTTGAGAAACATGAAAAAAGTATTTTAAATAATGTGAAATAATTAATATTTACAGAAAAAAATTGAGAGAATTGAAAAAGTTACAGTAATATGCTTTTGAATGAAAAAATTGTAGAAGAAATTGAAACAAAATTGCAAAATAAAGTCAAGGATTCAAAAATTTTAGTTTGGAATGAAACAATTAATAAAAGTTACAGAAAAAAATTGAATATTAACAATAATTAATAGAAATTATTGTACAATACAATTGTAAGTTTTAGAGAATTATTTAAAATTGAAGAAAAGAAATTTAAAAAATTAAAGAGTTTAATTTGAAAAACATTAAATTGCTAATAATTAACGAGAATGTCTAATTGAAAATGATAAAAATTATTGAAACTGGAAACAATATTGGAAAATCGAAGAAACCTGTTAAAAATGTAAATACATATATGATTATTGAAGAACATAACTGAACAAAGGAAAAAAAAGATATTTTAAAAAAAATTATTGAATATTACATCAAATAACCGAAGCAATAGAAGAATATAATTGTCAGTTGATAAAAATAATTTAAAAATGAAAAAATAAAGGAATATGGAAGAATAAATATGAAAAATGATATAGTAAAAATTCTCAGGGACGTAAATAACTATTGAATAACATATTTAAAACAATAAACAAATATAAATGAAAGTTGAAAAAAAAGTAGACAAATGAAAAAAAAAATTATATAAAGAAGATTAAATGAAAACAATAAAAGAATAAAATTAAAAATTCTCAAGAATGTAAACAAATATTGAATAAAATAATTAAAAAAATAAAACAATGTGAAAAATAAGCTGTTATTACTTTTTATGATATTTTTAAAAATAGCATTAAAAATGTAAACAAATGACAATCTTAAAAAGTGCGAGATTTTTGAGGTTTTTAAGAAAAAAAAAGAAAATAATCTTTTTCTCCCAAGAAACAAAAAAATACTAAATAAAATTTTTGTGGTGAGTAGTACACTTAAGTAGCTATAAAACCTGAAAATTTTAAGAAAAAAAAGATCGACTTTTTGAGATACAATTTTAGTTTTTTCCAAAAATCAAAGTATTGCTTTTTAATGTGAATTACGAGATTTTAAAGAAAAAAAATTATAAAAAACATATTTTTTTGTTTAAATATTGTAAAAATTAAAAAAAATGTTATGAAAATTTAAAAAAATCACTCGTCTCTTTTTTAAAACTACAGAAGAAAAATATTAAAAGTTGAAAATAATAATTTAAAAATGAAAATATAATTGTTTTATAAATAAATAAAACAAACAGTGTAATTGACTCTCTAAATCTTAATTAGTGGTTTTCTACTAATGAATTAGGGAAAAGTGAGCTACTATTAAATTAGTAAAAATTTTACTACTTTTTAGTAGAAAACTACTAATTTCTAGTAAAAAATTACTATTTTTAGTAGATAACTACTAATTAAATTAGTAAATCTACTTATTTTAAAAGAAAAGTTTAACTATTTCAATTAGTACTTTTCTACTAAAAAATTAGTAAAATTTTTGGCTCACTTTTCACTAATTTATAGTAGAAAACTACACTGAAAAAACAGTCCGGTTAACTTAACCGGAATTCTGGTTAAGCCCTATTTAACATGATTTTCCGGTTATTGTAACCGGAAATTCTGGTAAAGCTAACTAGAATACTAGAAAATTAACCAGAATTCTGGTTAAAATAACCGGAAAATCATGTTAAATAGGGCTTAACCGGAATTCCGGTTAAGTTAACCGGACTGTTTTTTCAGTATACTAATTCAGATTTAGAGAGGAAAATTTCAAAACTGCAGATAAACATGGACTAAAGTGATTAAAATAATACAAGAATATAATTAAAGGTTCAAGAAAATAATTGGGAATTGATGCAGATAAATAAAAATTAAGAAAAATAATTGAATATTGAAAAAACTGTTTCAAAGTATTATAGAATATAATTGTAATTTGAAGAAAATGATAGAAAATTGAAGAGAATAAATTATGAATTTCAATAAAATGTTTAGAAAATGTGAATATATTTATAACTACACTGAGAAAAAAGATTTCTTTTAACAAGAATAAAAATATGTATACCTTGACTGCATTGAAAGAAATCGTTTTTATGTTTGTTCCAAGAATAAGATATTTGGCGTAAACTTTCGTCTGCTTCTGTCATGCGCAAAACAGTTTAATATAACCTCAAATTCTTTAGTCTGTAATATTATATACTAGGACCGATTATAAGCATAATTCATACTTGATCCAATGCATTATTGCATTGACACAAGAAAAGTTTTCTCTCAGTGTGAAGAATCGGATTTTAAATCGGATAAAATAAATAAATACTGAATAGAATAATTTAAATAGGAGATTATAATGAAGAATTTAGAAAAAAATATTTAAAAACGAACAAATAATTGAATACTAAAATAAATAAAAAATTCAAAAAATATAATTAAATGTATCAACAATAAGAATGAATATGAAATAAAGTAATTAAAATAGGATATAACTAGGATATAACTAAAAATTGAAAAATTTAAAGGATATATTTTTAGTTAAAATTTAGAGATGTAAGATTATCCTTTTAAATTTCACTTTCACTTTCACTTCACTTTTATTTTGATTTTAATTCATTGAATTAACTTCATATATACTAAATTATTTCTTAAGCTTAAGTAAACTATTATTTTTCTGATTCTGCAGAAAGGTTCCTTTTCGTGCTTAGAAAATGAAAAAATAATAAATAAATCTTTTGACCTTTAAGACTCAGAAACATATTAAACATTGAAAAATGTAACACCTTTATATCTTAATTATGCTAATTTGTAGATTTTAAAAATGATTTTTTATATCAAAATTTATGGAAAAACAAGAGTTTAAAACGTGGAGCAGGTTTTTTTTTATAAATAAAAAACAACTTCATGACATTCAAATTTATATTCAACAATATTTTTGCATTTATTAAGAACTATGTAATAATATTAATTTATTATAATTGAAATTTAAATAATATGCAGGTTTTTAAACACTTACCAAAATAACAGATATTTTTACTACTAAGAATTATTTTTTAACATTTGTAGGTTTAATTTTAACTGACAGTTTGCAAATAATTGATATTCATATTAATTTAAAATCTGAAAATGAAGATTTTAACATTTTTTAAATATTACTTAAAGTTTAGTAATTTTTCTTAAACTTAAATCGCCTTAGCATGTTTACATATTTTAACTTTATCAGAGGTATAACACGAAACTAAATAAATAAATCAATCCATATCAAAAATTAAATAATAATAATCTCCGTAAACTCCTGAAGTTAGTTAGTATTTATATTTATTCATCTTTTTTCTGTACACTTTTTTTTGAAGTTAGTTAGTATGAATATTTATTCATCTTTTTCTGTCCACGTTTTAAAAACTGAAGTGAAGTTAGTCTCTGTTATTTTATTGATTTTGACTCTCTTTATCATGGAATATTTTGAAATTTGAATTTAAAGAATAAAGTAACCTTTTTCATTAGTGTCGTGTTGTGCTGGTTTTTAATTGTCATTTTGTGTAAAAAAAGTTTCGAAAAATGCTTTAAAAATTTATTATGGTTTTTGAAGAAGTTTAAAATATCTACACATGCAATTAATTTCCTAAATTTTCAGTTATTATCTCAAATTTAGATTATTGTCATCAATTTTTCATTATAAAACGATTTTTTAATTATTTTCTTTTGCTTAAAAATAAATTCTTCAATTTTTCTTGATTTTCATCAATTTTTTATTATTTTCATTTGTTTTCATAATTTCAAAGTTTTTTTTATTAATTATCTAAATTTCAATTACTTTTAGCTTATTTCTTAAAAATTAAATTAAATTCTAAATGTCATTTATTTTTTACAACTTATCATTGTTTGTATCATATTTTAATTATTTTGTCAAGTTTTAAAATTTTAAAACATTTGTCAATTATTTTCCAAAATTTATTTTCTTCAATTTTCAATTTTTTACATTTGTTTCATAATTTCAAAAATTTTTAACAATTTATCTGACTTTTCAATTATTTCATTATTTATATTATTTTTTATAGGATTATTTTCTTCAGTTTTCAATTACCTACTTTCATTCTTTTTCTCGATATTTTTCATAATTGCCAAAAAGTTTGTACTTATTTCTCTTTAATTAAAACTTGTTCTGTTCAATTTTTAATTATGTTTATCTTTTTCATTTCTTTTCTTTTATTTTAATGAACTTCTGAAAGTTTTAAGTATTTTTCTCAAATTTTGTTTAACTTTCCTTTATTTAAAATTTTTTATGTAATTTGTATAATTATTTTCTCAAATTTTAATTATTTTTTTTTATATTTAATTTATTTATCTCAATTTTTAATCATGTTTTTTCAATTTTCAATTATTGTCTCTAATTTTTCATTATTCAATTTTGTTTTAATTTACTTTTAAGATTCTGAAGTATTTTTCTCAAATTTAAATTATTCTCTTTATGTTTAAAACATTTTTATGATTGTTTAAATTACTTTCCCCAATTTTCGATTGATTTCATTATTTTTTTTCAATTAATTTGCAAAATTTCCAATTACATATTTTGTTTAATTTCAATTATTTTTTGCAATTATTTTTAATTCTAAAATATTATTAATTTTGCCCTAAATAAATATTTATTTTATTTATATTAATTGATTTCTAAATATTAAATTTAAAATATTTATTTCTTCTAATTAGATAAATATTATTTACCGATTTGTTATATTTATCATTGTATTGGGCCCGTATCATTTTGACACAAATTTTTTCAGGCAACTTGTTATTTTGTACTCCACAAGATGAATGTTATATTTTACTCCTTCTAAAATCAAAGATTTTTAAGTCTTATTTATTAAATAATTGATTTTAATACATGCAATTAATATTAAAAGACTTAATTAATCCAGTAAGTTCAATTATTGAATAATTAAAACTTAAAAATCTTTGATTTGAGTAGGAGTAAAATATAACATTCATCTTCGGGAGTACAATATAACAAGTTGCATGAAAAAATTTGTGTCAAAATGATACGGGCCCATTGTATTTTATAATTTCCAAAATGTAGGAAAAACTAATCGCGCGCTTGCGCGCATTTTATTTTGCTAGTATTAAATAATATTCAACAAGCCAGTAGAATATTTAGAGGAATATTTTACAATCCCATATTTTCTAGAAAATATCCACAAAATACTATTTTTCAAATTTTAAATATCTGTTTTACGTGTTAAAAGAATGAAAAACAGTCATCGGACAGGTTAAAAAACTGACATTTAGTAGTTGAAATTAAAATATAAAGTACAATAAATTGTTTAATTAAACAAATCTTTTTGCATGATTTTTATTAAAAGTGGTAAATTATTGCCCTATAGAGGGAAATTATCATAAATAATTATTATAATCATATAGAGAAAAACTTCCAAACATGCAAAAGTAATGTTTTGGTAGAATCACCCTTATATTAATTAAGCTAAATGAAAAATTTAAAAATTGATTGAACTGACTCTTTGTCACAAAAACCAGATGCATTGTTTAATATCCGATAAAGAGAACCTTTTATCGATTTTATTATTGTTATCTGTAATATTTAGACATGAAAATGAATGAAAATATAGAATATTTTTGCTCTGAAATAATAGAAACCGTTTAACATCGAATTGGCTTGAAGCGACGCAATGCGTGATATTGTTTCAAATGTTTTTGTTAATGATTTTAGTGTGAAGCCGAGGTGTTATTGCCGACACGAAATAGAATGTCGCGCGTACTTTTGAAATTATCAAAAGCGAAATACCAGGACACAGAATGAAAATGCCCGAGTAATTACATATTGAGCAATTTATATACACCGGCGCGGCGCCGTGTTACCAAAATTCCCAGTGCAGCACCTCTCTTTAGGTAATTTATAATTCATTAATTCATAATTTTGTACATCGGATCCAACTGTTGGTTTGTTCGACGAGATTGTAAATTATATTTGCGAATTCAAGTGACATTTCCAAAGATTGCACTAACACGTTCGTAGTAATAAATACGCATTATTTCATGGATGAACGAATTAACGTTATTATTCCGAATTGCAAAGTGAGCTCATCGGCAAAACTGACCTTTTTGTTATTTATTTCCAAATCTAATATAATTCATTATTTTATATTTCTGTCAGACAAATCTGGACAATATTTATTTACTTAATTAATTAAAATGAACGGATATTTTTTAATATTTGAGTGAAAATAGTAAATTTGTAGAATGTGAAAAGTTTTAAGGAAAAATCAGAATCGAGATAGTGTAGGTTAGGCCTTACACGAGGAAAGGCGTTAATCTCAATTTGGAGTAAGATGTTCTAGAGGAAACGAGGGTTATTCCGGCGAAGTTAATATTGGAAGTAGTTACATTTTGGTTTCTCGGAGACATACGTGCCCCTGAGGTAACACTGTTCTAAGAAACGATATTCTAGGCAGAATTTAGTTTTATGTCGACCATTATTTCTCAACTTTTGACGTGAAATTTTCACAGAAAGGACAAATTACGAAATATTATTTTACAAACTTTATCATCCGCAAAGGAATAATTTAATATACGTTATTTTTTAACGTTTTGTAATTTCGTAATTGGAAGAATAAAATAATGTGGCATAAAAATTAAAGAAAGTAATTGACCAGTGAAGAAATAATTAAATATTAATGAAGACAATCGAAATTAGAAAAATAATTTGATGAATTAAAGAATGTATTCGAAAAAAGTAATTAAAAATTAAAGAAATTAATTTACGATCAAAGAAAATAACTGAGAAACTTGAAAAATGCATTGAAATTAAATTTGAAAATTATAGAAATTAATTGAAAATTAAAAACTAAAATTGAAAAATCGAAGCGTGTGTTCAAAAACTGAAAAGTAAAATTCAGAAACTAATTGAAATTATTTTTAAAATTTAAAAGAAAGACATTTAAAAAAAGGAAATGAAAATTGAGTAAAATAACTGAATCATTACAATGATTGTAATTGTAAATCGAGGAAAAAATTAATAATATTAGACAAATTGAGAAAAACAATTAAATATTGAAAAAAAATAGTTGAAAAATCGAGGAAAAAGATTTAAAAATTGAAAAATAAATCTGTTATTTGAAAAAGTTAAAAAAAAATTAAGAAAATAATTGACACAATAAAAAAGGTACAGCTCAAAAACCAAGAAAATAATTAAAAGTTGAAGAAAATGGTTGAAGAATATGTGAAACATTTAAGATCAACAAAAATAATTTTTCATTCAAGAAGATAAATGGAAAAATTGAAAAATATTTCCTCAAATAGAAGGTAATGATAATTAAAGATAGAAGAAAATTAATTGAAAAAATTGAAGATTAGAAAAGAGAATAATTCAAAATTGATTAAAACATTTCAAAAATTAACAAAGTAACTAAAAATACAGGAAAACCAATTAGGAATTAAAATTTTTAAGAATAAGAACAAAATTGGATGAAAGTTTATAAAAATTAAATAACTTTATAGAGATAATAAAAGAGTCTCATTAAAAAATCGAATAAAGTATTGAAAATTAAATAAAATATTGCTGATTGTAGGTGTTATTAAAAAGAATTAAAGAGAATAATTGAAAATTTGAGAAAATAATTTGGAAATTAAAACAAATATTTAAAAACAGAAAAAAACATTGAAGGAATTGAAGAGAAAAGTGACATGTGAAGAAAGTAAATAAAAATTAATTAAACACAATTAAATATATTAAAATATATTTAGAAAATCAAGAGAATTATTTAAAATTCAAGAAAATATTTAAAATTTACAAAAATAAATATGATTTGAAGAATGTACTGGAAATAAATTAAAATAATTGATTATAGCAGAATGTTTTTTTACGAAAACTTAAGAAATTCTTTGAAATTGTACAAAAATAGATAAATACCGGTTATATAATTTAAACAAATAAAGAATTAAAAGATGCGTAAATTAATTTAATGTAAGAAATTTAAAAAAAAATCGAAAACCAGATTGAATTTAATGAATATAATTAAAAATATAAAACAAAAAAAAATAATTGAAAACATTTAAGGAAATTGAGATTGGAGAAGATATGAAAATGATAAAAATAATTTATACAATAGAAATGTGTAAATCAAAAATCAAAAAAATAATTTTAGAATTGATGAAAATAATTTAAAAATTGAAGAATATAAAAATATATTTGAAACAGGAGGTGACTAAACATTGAACAAAATAATTGCCAAATGTGAATATAATTGAAAATCAAAGAAATTTATTAAAAAAGTCGACGACGAAAATTTATATTTAAAAAAGATAATTTAAAATTTATGAAAAATTGCAAATTGTAGAAAATAATATAAAAACTGAAAAAAATGATTCAAGAAAATGAAAAACATATTTAAGATTAACAAAAAATAATTGTCTATTCGAGAAGATAAATGGAAAAATTGAAAAATATTTCCTTAAATAGAAGATAATTATAACTGAAGATAGAAGAAAATTATTTGAAAAAATTGAAGATTAGAAAAGAGTATAATTCAACATTTCAAAAACATTTCAAAAAAGAAAGAAGTGACTGAAAATACAGAAACCCGATTAAAATTTTGTAGAATAAAAACAAAATTGGAAGAAAGTAAATAAAAAATGAATAATATGGAGACAATAAAAGAATGTCATTAAAAATTAAAGAGATCTATTGAAAATTAAAGCAAAATATTTTAAATTAACGGTATTAATAATAAATTGAAGAAAATAATTTAAAATTCAAGAAAATATTTGAAATGAAAAAAAATAAATAAGAATTGAAGAATATACTTGAAAAAAATTAAAATAATTGAATAGGCATAGCAAAATATTTTTTACGGAAACTTAAGAATTTTTTTGAGATTATATATAAATAAATTAATACCGATTATATAATATAAACAAAAGAAGAATTAAAAAATGCGGAAATTAATCAAAAATGTAAAAAATTAATTAAATGTAAGAAATTTTAAAAACTCGAAAATCAGATTGAAATTGATGATTTGAAATTGATCAGATTGAATATAATTGGAAATTAAAGAAAATAATCGAAAACATTTAAGAAAATTGAGATTGAAAAAAATAAAAATGAAAATGATAAAAATAATTAAAACAATAAAAGACTATAAATGAAAAACCAAAAAAATAATTTTGAATTGAAGAAATTGATTCAAAACCCTGAAAAAAACCCTATTTGGAATCAAAGAAAATAAATTAAAAATTGAAGAATATACAAATATATTTGAAACAGGAGATGACTAAAAATTGAATAACATAATTGCCAAATTAGAAAATAATTAAAAATCAAAGAAATTTATTGAAAAAGTCGACAAAGAAAATATATATTTAAAAAATATAATTTAAAATATAAGATAAATTGCGAATTGCAGAAAATAATTAAAAAAAATAAACTGCATTTTAATATAATGAAAATACTATGCAACTGAAGAAAATAATTTAAGAAATTGAAGAAATTAATCGGATATATTAAAAAAAAAAATACTAAAATTCATGACATATAATTAAAAAAATCAGTTGAAAAATAGATTTCGAGTGCTCTCTAAATTTAAATTAATCAAAAATAACTAATCATTAGTAAAATCGTGGCTGAGTTTTCATTTCAGCAATTACTTAAAAATAACTAATTATTTTTTTAAAAAATGACTAATTGTTTGTAAAAACATAACTAAAAAATAGTTAAAATTTGACTAATTGAATTAGTAAACAGAATTTTATTAAAATATTAGTTATTTTGACATAACCTAAAAATGAATTTGAATAAAAATTAGTTATTTTTTACTACATGATTAGTAGAAATATAACTATTTGAATTGGTGACTGAGTTTTTGCTATCAAATTAGTTATTTTTAACTAATTCAGATTTAGAGAGTAGAAAAGTATAATAATTGAAAATACAAAAGAATATTTGTGTATTGAAGACGATAATTGAAAAGAGAATAAAAAACAATTGAAAAAATTGGACAATATATTTGAAAAGTGAAAAATAAAATTGAAAAATAACATCGTAAAATGCATCTCGAGTAGAAAAAAATAATTGAAAATAAAAAAGAATATTTAAAAATTGAAGAGTACATAAAAATAGTTGAAAATTTATGAAAATAATTAAAAAATGAAAAAGTCATTGAAACTCTAAGAAAAATTTAAAAATTTAAAAATAATCGAATTTTGAATCAGGTAAAGTCTATTTAAGTAAAAAAAGCATTATTATTACTTTTTAATTGTTTTAAAAATATAAAAAACGATTAAAAGTCCGCCTAAAAAATGAAAATAAAAAACAAAAATCAACCTCGAGTAATTTAAAGCACTTTTCTATTTAAGTTTCACAAATGTTTACAGACTTTTTCAATTAAAACTTTATTATGAATTAATTTTTTCACATTTTCCGAGGACAAGTGCTTGAATTTAAAAATGCTTGAATATCAATAGACGTCTCTCAAATACATATATTAAACAAAAAAGCGTGTTTTTCTGAAGTACATGGCATTTATAAAAGGAGATTAATTAAAAATTATGTGTAAACTTCTTATTAATTTGCTCTCAATCGCTGATTTTACCTGCGATTTATCAGATTATCTCAGTACTCGTTGACTTTCAAACTGCGGTGGGTCGGCTATAAAATTAAAATTGAATATTCTGAGAGCGTTGATTGCCAACCGTTTTTAACCCTTCCTCCAACATTTTCTCCTCCGTCGTTCTACAAAATTAATGCATGGTAAAGACACTTTTGTTTATACAGAAGAGGGAAGAAAATTTGTTTTTAGTTTACAGTTTTATCGATACAGCGAGAAACCTAGGGTTCAAATAATTTCGAACGTTAAGCAAAGTTCAGTGATCGAAATTGTGTTTCAAGTCTTTAACCGGGATTTGTTTCCTCTTTCTTTCTCCTCGCATTTATTTTTCCATTTTATGATTCAAGTTTTAGAAAAAAAATCCGATCAACTCTTGCAATTTCGTGTTTATAGTATCATTTGGTTTTTCCTACTTTCAAGCACTTTTAATTACTTTATTGATTGACTAGTTGTAATAAACACAAGGTAAAGAGAGTATAAAACGTCAATCTTGTTCAGCGTTTAAAAAGTATTTCATAAAATTAAATTGGGGAAAGTAATTTATAAAACTACAGAAATGTTTTAAAATTACTAAAAAAAATAATTTAAATTTGAAAAAAATACTTGAAAATCTTAGAAATAAATTCAAAAAAATTAGAGTAATGAAAAATTGGAGAAAATAATTGAAAATTATACAAAATGATTAAAAATTAAGATATTTTTTATTAGATATTATTTTTAATTTTAATTTTATTTTTAATTTAATTTAATATTTTTAATTTTAATAGATAGTATTTAGGAAATTAAACTCTAACGTTTATTTTTCTTTTAGTCATTATAAAGTACAACTGTACAAAAGGTTAAATATTTGTAGACCCGTATAAATTGTTAAATAAATAAATTCATTCAGAAATAATAAAATTAATCGAAAATTAAAGAAAATTATTAAAAAAGCACATAATATATTTAAAATAAAGGAAAGTTCAAGAAAATTTCAGAAAAATATTTAAAACTTAAGTTCATTGAAAAAACAAATTGTAAATCAGGGAAAATAAATCAAAGAAGACAAAAATAATTTAAAATAGAAAAGAAGAATTTTTAATTTAAAAGAAATAATTTAAAAATTTTGGAAATTACGAAAAAAAACGAAAGTAATTGAAAGTTGAAAAAAATAATTAAAAAATAATATAAATCATTCAAAATTGAATGAAATAATTGAAATATCAGATAAATAGTTTAAAATATTGTAAATTATAAAAAGCAATCGAAATAATTTAAAATTTAAGAAAATAATGGAAATTTGAGAAAAATGCTTGAAAATCTTAGAGTTAGCAAACAATTTTAAAAAATGAAAATAATTAAAAACTAGGTAAAATAATTGAAAAATTGAGGGCCTGGATGCAATAAAGGGATATAGAGGACTTTCGAAGTCCCCCGTTTCTGCCGGAGATTCGCTGTACGCGGGGCCAACGAAAGTCTCGCGTATCCCCTTATTGCATCCAGCCCCTCAATTATTTTAAATTTTGAAACTTGAAGAAAATAATTAAAATATGATAAAAACACAATGATAAGTTGAAAAAAATGCAACTTGAGAGATTGAATAATATTTGAATAATAAGAAAAATAATTTAAATTTGTGAAAAATTAAAAATTTTAGAATTTAAGAAAATTGCCAAAAATAATTGAAATTTAAAACAAAATAGGTAATGGAAATTAAGATAAATAATTTAAAAATTTGGAAATTAATTCAGAAATAATTAAAATGATTGAAAATTGAAGAAAATAATGAAAAAATAATATAGAAAATTTAATAATTAAAATTTGAGAAAATAACTGAAAATATTACATAATATATTATAAATAAAGGAAAGTTTTAAGAGAAACCAATTACAAATTAGAAAAAATATATGAAAAAAGATAAACATAATCTAAAATTGAAGAGAACAAGTTTTAATTTAAGAGGAATAAATGCAAAAAATACAGTATTATACATAAAAAGTCTAGAAAATTATAGAAGTAATTAAAATTTTTTTTAAAAATAATAGAAATTTCAGATAAATAATTAAAAACTATTTGAAAATTATGAAAAAAAAGTAACTAATTGAAGTATTAGATAAATATTTAAAATTTTTGAGATTATGAAAAAAATTGAATATAATTAAAAGTTGAAGAAAATAATGGGAATTTTAGAAAAGTATTTAGCAATCTTCGAAAATATTTTTAAAAAATTAGAATAATTTAAAATTGAGGAAATTATTTGAAAAATGATAATAATAGTTAGAAATTGTAGTTTAAGTAAATGAAATCATATTTGGAAAAAATAATTAAAAATAGAAAAAATCTTTAAATCACTTCAAATTTAGTATATATTTGAAGCGTGGATTAATTGAACTTATAATCAATGCAAGTTCAAATTAATTGATATTTTAAAAAAAATAAAATTGCTATTAAAAAAAATGTGATTTTAAAAAGATGAAATATGGTTTAAAATTTTAAAACAAAAATATATCTAGTGACAAACTTTAGGCGTGGACAGAATAAATGAAATAAACTTGTAAATTATTGTATAAAATTTTTTATCATTAACATTATAATTAATTAATTATAAATATTAATTTTATTGCTTTCAAAATATTTAACAATCAACTTGAAAAAATCTCTCGTCATTAAAGTAACGCGCAACTATTTTTAACTTTCTGTTGGAAAAGAGAGACTTTTGTCAGTTGCAGTTGTTAAAAAATTGATTAAAATAAGCGACGACGTTTTAAGATTCAATTTCTCTTCAATGAGGACACTTTTTCATCCAGAATCTCGCTTCCTCGGTCTTTTGTTTCTTTAGATTTAGAGAGAGGGGCAAGTTGGCTCTTTCTTTTTCTCGCGAGTAAGAAGAGAATAAGGGGCGAAAACTGTAACCGAAGTACCTACAAATTATTAAAGTTATTAACGTCGCTTTTCCCGAACAAGTCGTTAATTAAATTGGATTGTGCCGAGAGAATGAAAAGGAAAATACTTTGTCCTACTACTCTTCCTGTTTCTTGCCTAGTTTTCCTACCAACTCTCCCATAAAGGACACGGTATTGTTAATCCCCCGGCTTTTGTTTTTTCTTTGTTTACTCAACGCAACCGGCAAGTGAAATAAAAAATGAATAAGATAACAGTAAAATGGAAAGTACTATAAATA
Source organism: Ganaspis brasiliensis (assembly GCA_037103525.1). Taxonomy (NCBI): domain Eukaryota; kingdom Metazoa; phylum Arthropoda; class Insecta; order Hymenoptera; family Figitidae; genus Ganaspis; species Ganaspis brasiliensis. The sequence continues at coordinate 1,047,457 of JAZKLR010000234.1, forward strand.
AAATTCTTACGTTTCTTGAATAAAAGATTTCAGGAGATTGTTTTTCTGAAAATAAAATTAAGCACTGTCTGAGATTATGTCAAAAGCACTTTCATGTAACTTTTCTAAAATAAGTTATTCAAAAAGAATCTACTGCATTTTAAGTTACTTTAGTTGTTGTGATTTTTTATTCTATCTTCCCTTGTCTTTGTCATGGTTCTCTCTTTGTAGAATATTTTATGACATATAGTACATGCACTTTTGTGAAATGTAATAAAAACATGTATTTGAAAAAGTGGTATTTCCTTATGTACGATTTTATATTTTAATTTTGTGTTAATTTAGACAGAGAAAAATAAATGGTACTGGATTCAAGATGGTAACTGTTACTATTTTGTAGTAACCGTTACTATCTGGTTATAACCGTTACTATCTTGTAGTAATAGTTACCATTTTTTAAAGAACTAGTTACAATTCTAATAGTGATCGTTACCATACTAAGATAATAATAATACATTTCAAGAAATAAGATCCGTTTTTCGAAAACTTTATTTCTTACTTTCAACATAACTAACCTCGTCTACTATAAAATATATATATAGGTATGCATGTTATCGTCATTATGTTGATTATAAATATTTAATAAAGATAGTGGAATAATAAGTACACCAGTAACTTTTTAGTGGAGTTGATAATAAACGAGAATGCTAAAAATTAAAGTGAAAAAGAGAATAGAAGCTTTGACAGACTTTTTCCAGTTATGAGAAAATAATAACGAATTGCAGGAAACAAGCATAATGTGACATTTACGATCCCATGGAGATTCACTTTTATGGAGGTAAGTTACCTTTTTGCCGTCGATGCAACATAGCAGATTGAAATAAAGTAAAATGACATTTACTTGCCATTTAATAGCACCCGCAGCAGTCGTTACATAAAAAAAAAAGAATGTCATCATCCAGAAGAAACGGGGTTGTTACATACCTGTGAACAAACAAGAGAAGCTCGTTAAATAAAGTCAATTTAAAGAGCTTTAAAAACTAACAGCGTTCATAGTGATATTAATTTACATTTTAATACAAATAGTATTTGTCCAGTATCGATATTAGATTTTATTATTCATTATTATATAATACAATCTGTAGGTATTTAAAACGTCCCTAATGTAATTTAAAAGATATCAAAAACAAAACAAAAATCGTGTATTGAATAACGTTTTTATAAAGAGATAAAAAATTATTCTCTCTGGAAAATAAAATTCACGTATAGAACAACAGTCGACAGATAAATATTCAGTATTATTTTGTTTTATAAAATGTAGGGACGTATCGAAATGTTATAAAATTACGAAGGAGCGGAAGATGAAATGTTAAATCGTGACGGTTTTTTCCGACAATTTTCCTATCCACGTTCCAAGGTCACGTCCAGACTCTTGGCGGACGATGGTCATCTACGTGACGTCATTATGGAACACGTGAGAGCACGTCGAACAAGAGACGTGACAACAACGGATCCAACTCATCTACCAACTTTTGTTTGATAAATTAATTGATTACATTTTGCTTCAAGTTGAAGAAAATTTTATTGCCGAGGTATAAAATAATAATTGCGAATATATTAACGGTTATACTAACATCTCCGTTTAAGGTAGTATTGATCAAAAAATCGATGTTCTTATTTTTTTTTTTATTTTTGTAGACTAAGTTACCTGAAGAATACAATTCCCAAACTAAAGATTAGAATTTGAAAAAATAAAAAAGTTATACATATGTACTATTACGCATTTTTCCACATTATGTTTAATTTCTAAAAGATCTACAATTAAAATTTTAACTAAAACAAATAAACAATACAAAAATAATTATCTCGCGCTAAGTTATTTTATTGACAAATAACTAAAAAAAAACAATAATAAAATAAGAGACTAAATAAATAATCAAAACTCTAATTATTTAATTAAGATAAAGCCACGACCAACCAGTTTATCCGGAGAGTAAGGAGTAGCACAAACTAAAATTTTTAATTTTAAACCATAACATAACAAATTTTATTGAATCTTTACCATATCAACAGATTGCATGAATATGAAAATGGTCGGCCGCATGCAATGTCCATTAACAAAAGACGCTCACTGAACACTGACTCAAAATTCTACAAATTTTGGTCGGAGAACCGATTTCAACATTGACAAAAAAGGTCAATGACAAGACGGGGACACAATCGTACCAAGTTCAAAGTTACGCCGAGATCCGTCGCCGTTACGTAGCAACCGTGAGCGACCGAGCTCTGTTGTGCTGCGAAATGGTGACCTCGTCCGTCCAGCCCTGTATCTCAGTCGTCTGCTACTTTGTTTTGACAGGTGATAAACAACAACCGTCAACATCGTCTTCTGGTTCTGGCACTCTTATCAGGACGGGACTCACATCCGTGCCTAGTACCAGGATAATCCCACGACGAAGGGCTCGAAATGCCCTAATTAAATTAATTAAATTAAAGCATGTATAAGTCTAGGATTCTTAAAGTCAATAGTAGCGAGCAAATTGGGAGAAACTATAAAATTATTTATTAATTTAAATATAAATATAACCGATGCTTATATTCGTCTGTCTTCAAGGGTGTCTACACTAAAACGTTCACACAAAGCGAACGTTTTATTTAAACAGCGCTCTAAGATTGTAGGTTATTAAAATAATACAATCGCAAATACGAACAAGTTGTTGAATAAAGAATTGAGCTATTTATATGCAATTGTGGGAGAAACAGATATCGAAATTGAGCTGCTAGAGGGCAGTGGTTTTCAGTAATTCAACCCTTATTCCGAGAGTGCAAGGTAGCAATGAGACAGCTCGTACATTGTACAGAGCGTACGTGTATGATTACCTATGCCATGCTGAGATACATATGTTGCCTGCTGGATTTCGATAGAAGCCGAGTAGAATAAGGCACCTTCGGAAAGGGAGTACACAGAGAGGGAGGAGTCAGTTGAGTTATGTAGATCTGGCTGCACTAACGGTCTCCTTACACGCGATATGATACATTTGAATTTATACCCAATTTCAACTAACTTCTTGATTCCAAACACACTTCTTTACTTAATTTATTCTTTTATCGCGTCTACGCAGTTTTCTCTGATTCTTCAATAAAATCACTGAACTCAGTAAAAGACCATTTTGCCCAATTCAAATCCCATGTAAGAAACGAATACTAAAGGTAAGCGTTAAAAGTTAACGGAAAAGGAAACTCTTATATTGGTTTCGTGCAGGCCCGGATTGGCCATTCAGGATACCGGGAAAAATCCCGGTGGGTCGCCGCCAGGCGGGCCGGTATTTTTGTAGGTCTAATTAATAATTTAATTTATGTAATTAAATTTCATTTAACTTTCAATTACTCTTTTCTATTTTCAATTAATTTTACAACATTCAATCATTATCGGCTTCTTTCTATGTTCTTTTCAATCACAGAAATTGTAGAATTTCAATTAAATTGTTCAATTCTACAACTATTTTTTACAATTCTTATTTATTATTATCTTCAACTTTCAATTCCATTCTTCAATTTTCAATTTCATTCTTCAGTTTTCAATTATTATTTTTTTCTATATTCAAGAACTCTAGACTTTTTCAATTACTTCTTTCAATTTTTAATTACATTTTTTAAATTTCCATTACATTCCTCAATTTTCAATTATCTCCTTCAATTTTGTCAATCCTCAATAATTCTCAAAAAATTTTCTAACTAATCTTTAACTTTTTAAATTATTTTGTTCTCTTGACCATTATTTCTTAGTGCTTTACGATATCAAGACGATATCATATTTGAGCAATATTGATATTGATCTCAAAATCTCTTGACCATCCAAAAATGTTCTCGAGTTGATAATATCGACCTAAAATAACTAAAAAATGACGAAAATAATTGACAAATGAAAAAAATTGGAATAATGACAAGATTAATAAATCGACATTTGACAAAAATAATTTAAAAAATTAAAGAACAAATATAATATTTTAAAAAAACAATTGGAAATTAAAAAAGGAAAAAAATTACAGAAATAATAATAATTGAAAAAAATTTCAATTTTAAAAAATTGACCTGGATTGAAATTTGAAGAAATAATCACAAATTGATAAGAAGAAAATAATATTAAAAATTGCCAAAATAATTAAAAAATGAAGAAAATAATTGTGAATTAGACAGAAAAATTGAGGAATTAAGGAGTTGAATTGAGATTTCAAAAAAATTATTGATAATAAATAATTTACAAATTACTATATCAATAAATAAATAAATAGTATAAAAGAGTGAAAAAGCCCAGGATTGGTGAATATTTAAGAAAATAATTGACAATTAAAAACTGAAGAAAACTGTAGGAATAATTATAACAAATAATTGGAAATTGAATGGGATTTCAAAAAGTTAAAGTTGGTTGAAAATCGAAGAAAATAATTTCAAATTAGAAGAAATAGTTGAAAAATGAAGAAAAAAATTCAAAATTAAAGAAAATAATAATTGTGAATTTAAGAGGATAGTTGAAAAATTGAATTGAAAGTTCAAGAAAAATATTGTTAATTGAAAAAATCATCGAAAAAAGCCGAGAATTATTAAATATTGAATAAAATAATTGCCAATTGGAAAAAATTCTAAACATGGCAAGATTATTAAATTAAAAACTGACAGAAATAATTTTTAACAGAAAAAGATAAACATGAAATTAAAAAAAACTAAAAAAGAAAGAAAATGATAGGAATAGTTCTAGAAACAATTGAAAGTTTAATTGCTTTTTGAAAAATTAAACTTTAATAAAATTTGAAGAAAATACTTTCAAATTGAGAGAATAATTGAAAATGAAAAAAAGTATCAATAAAAGACAAGAATTGTGATTGGATACAAATAATTAAAGAATTAAAGAACTGAATTGAAATTTCAAGAAAATGATTAATAATTGAATAATATGAAAGAAAATAATTGAAAAAAGACGAAAATAAAGGACAATTGCAAAAAATTCGAAAAATTGCAACATTAAAAAGTTTACATTTCAACAGAATTATCTTAAAAGTTAAGAATGTAAATTAAAATTTAGAACAGAAATAACTAAGAATAAAAATTGAAAGAAAATTACTGTAGTAATTGTAGAAAATAATTGTAAATTTAATTGGATTATAAAAAATTGAACTGGATTGAAGTTCTTGGAAAATAATTGCCTATTGAAGGAAACAAGTGAAAATTGAAAAAATAATTGAAAAAAAATCGAGAATTATTGAATATTGACTGAAATAATTAAAAATTCAAGTAAATAATTGAAAACTGAAAAATAATTGAAAAAATGAGAATATTTGAAAACTGAAAAAGTAATTGAAAACTGAAAAAAAATAATTGAAAAACCGACAATATTTGAAAATCGAAGAAAATAATTGAAAACTGAAAAAATAATTGAAAAAACGAGAATATTTGAAAACTGAAAAGAATAATTGAAAAAAACCGAAAATATTTCAAAATTGAAGAAAATAGTTGAAAACTGGAAAAACAATTGAAAAAATGAGAATTATTGAATATTGAAGAAAACAATTGAAAATTGATAAAAATATTGAAAGAAGCCGAAAATTATTGAATATTAAAGAGAATATTTGAAAATTAAAAAACATGATTAAAAATTAATTAAAATAATTGTGAATAGAAGATAATAATTGAGATTTGAAGAAAATAATTGTAAATTAAAGAAAGTAATTGGGTATTCAAATATTGAAAAAATGATTTTCAGGTGAATGAAAGCCGACTTTTTTTATGCTAAAGGAGGCAAAGTAGATAGAAATTCATTCTGAGCGATTTTTAAAGCCGGGGAATTCGCTAAAAAACTTTTTATTATATTTATTTAATAAAAATTGTCCATTTCTTGATTGAAGATCAGGGAATGATTTTAAAGGGTTGTTTTTGATGCTGAAGGGGTTAAGGTAGATAGGAATACATTCAGAGCAATTTTTAAAGCCAGGAAATTCTCTCAAAATTTTTTTATTATATTTGTTTAATAGAAGTTGTCCATTTTTTGTCCTTTAAAATTGGGTAAAACCAGATTGAGGTGTTCATTAAACTAAGAAATTACTGCTGCTTTCGTACAAATGGCAGTAGAGAATGCTACTGTTCAAGAAATTCCAAATAATTAAATTATTGATAAGTTTAAATAAAATAATTTAATATTTTTATATTTTAGTTTTAAATGTTGATAAAAATTTTCAATTATATAGAAAGGGGCCGCTTTGAATATCTTTCCCGGGCCGCTTTTAATTCCCAATCCGGCCCTGGTTTCGTGAGTAAGAGAGAGAAGGCAAAGCGTTAAAAGTTAACGGAAAAGGAAACTCTTATAACGGCTTCCTTGGTAAGAGAGAGAAGGTAAGCGTTAAGATTTAACGGAAAAGGGAACTTTCACCTCATTAAAAACTCTTTAGATTTAAATTATAATTTCTCTCGCTCTGAAATTTTACCTCATTATACAAATATTCTTCAAATTTAATTTTTTTTTAAATACAAACAATAAACTACTTGCTAAGCCCATCATTGTTCGAGCGAACCCTTGCATAATGACGGTTAATGGTTTTAGGAAAAGAGTCAAAATTTTCGAGCTATAACGAAACGAGAGATAAATACATTCTGTGCGTTGTATTGAAAGTTATTAAAAAGTTATAAATAATTTGTTTGATGGCACTGTACTGTACTGTACTGTACTTTTAAAATATTAAAAAGTTATTAATAAATAGAACGGAAATATGTATAACGTGAAAATGAATAGTGCCTATTATTGTGTATTGTTTATTAAGTGTTTAACAGAAATGTTTTTAATATGAAAGTGTATAGTGTCTATTAATGTTTTTTTTTCATTAAGAGTTTGCATTGAATAGTTTTAAATACGTGTTTATATTGTTATATACGAAGAAGTAAACGAAAACTGTTTAGTAAACAAATAAGTGTTCAACAATAAATAATAATAGTTTTATGAAGTGCTCATAGAGCTCATAAACAGAAAAAAAGAAGAAGAATAAAAAAGTGCCTGTAGTAATTTTTGTAAAGCTCATACAGATAAACACTAATGAAACATTATCTAATGGACAGTAAACAATTACGTATGCGCTGTTTTTCTAGTAAATAATCTAAATCGAGATAAAAGGAACATTTACGCATAATTTGATATAATTTGAAAAAAGCTAATTAAATTATCTCCAATTGCTTTTACTAATTGATTGCATAAAATTAGTATTAAGCGCAGATGAATTAAATTTCCTCTGATGTGCTGAGTAAAATATTTCACGCTAGTTTAGATGTTCGCCGTAATTTATATATGCGGAAGTAAATTAATTTGCTCATGATAACAGAGAATCTTCGACTATAATTAATTTATCGAGGGTAGCCGTATCGACAGTTGCCTCTACCTATTTTACTCTCCATTTAACTTAATCGAAGAAATACAACCACGTCTCATAATCCTGGATATATTCGAAACTCAGGAACACTTCGTGCTTCCAATATTAATCTATATATCGCTCGCCTTAATATATTTTGTATATATCTCTATCTGTAACTCAGTCGGTTGATTAAACCGTAAGGATTCTCTGAATTTGAATCCTTGAAAAGCACTAATTAAACGACAAAACGTCCAATTAACAGAAATACCTTCACAGAATAATTTCAGCTTTAAATTTAACTTGCAAGTTAAATATACTCACTTATTAATAAGTATATTAATAATAAGTTTAAACAATAGTAATGCATTAATTTTACTTGGAAATAAATTAAAGTAATAGGATTATTTTGAAGTTGATCGAAATGTAAAAGGGAGAATAACTTCGTAATCTTTATTGTACATTTAAATTGAAATTTAAATTAAAATTTAAATGAAGTATTTCATTATATTGTACGAACTTGACTACAGCTTTCAAAATTGTTTCTTAATCTTCATTCAGCGTATTTTCGCTTTTAATTTGGTTTTAATTACAACTCGAGACCCCCCTGAACTGCTGAGTAATTTCACAAAACAGGTGCTTGAAAATGGATTTTGTCATTTACTTCAATAACGCTGCACTTGTGTCAACCGGTGTTTACAAACATAGAACATGTGAAGCAACAGGCTATTAATTACGTTGTCATTGCACCGTGTCATTAAATTAGAATGTGATTTATGTCAAATTGCAGACATTTGAATGGGTTTATGTTCTCTAAACAGTTTCTGAATTAAGTTATCTGACTTATTCAATTGTTACGTGAAGAATTCACTATCTCTCAAATCATTTCATGCAAAAAGCTTAATTGAAACTGACAGTCGTTTAATTAAACCCAAAATGGTGCAATTAAGCTTGAATTTATTCTATTAAAAACGAAATAAAAGAGGATTATTTTTAATATCAGCTGAAGATCGTCTAAAGAGGAAAAGCAATCTGGTTTTGTTTGACCTTCCAGAATTTTCTTCCAGTACGTTATCTCCAAAGATCAATAACAATGATACTTTGCAATCGGAAGTAACTTATTTATTTAATAAAATTATTTCATCTTGTCAACTAGAAAATGCAAAGGCATTTAGATTGGGTTCGATTGCGCAAATTCGACAGGACAAGTCACGTCCTATCAAGATTGTTTGTTCATCAGAGGAGAAGGCACTTACTGTTTTAAAACAATTCGTATCTGCCAAACGTGATCTGGAATCTGGTTCGTCATTCAAGGATTTGTGGTTGGTGTCTGATCGCACAAAGATGCAGATTGAAGAGATCTCTACAGTAAAAAGTGAAATTGCTGCTTGTCGGTGTGAAGGGGAAAATGTAAAAACTGTGTATAGAAGGGGAATACCAACAGTGATACCAAATAATTCCAACTCCAAGAAACCGCCGATTAGCATTCGTTGTTACTTTTCAGAATGTGATTTTTAATAATAATTTATAATTATATTACAAATCTTTCTATCTTGTCCGAAAATTAAGTCTGCAACCTTGAAAGAGGTTTGCAAGTTGACGCTATTTACACGGATTTTGAGAAGGCATTTGATAGAATTATCTACGGTCTGATTTTGATTTAAATTAAACAGCTTGATGTTGGCTTGTATCTGTTATCATGGCTTTCTGAATATTTGTCGAATAGACCTCAATTTTTCAAATTCGTAACTCTTATTCGAATGAATTTGCAGCGCCCTCTGGTGTCCCGCAGGGTTTTAATCTCGGTCCCTTTTGTTTATTTGTAAATGATGTCTTTAAATTTGTAAAAATTTTATTGTATGCTGATGACTTAAAAATGTACTATATTATTCGGAACCAATATGACTGTATTTTAATGTAGATGAACTTAAATCATTTATACGACTAGGATGTCACTGAACGTCTCTAAGTGTTCATGTTTATCTTTTACCAAAAAAATCTGCATCGTTTTGTTATGATTATGCCATTAACGGTGTTTCTCTTAGTCGTGTTTGTATTATAAATGACCTTGGTATTACTTTTAAAAATGATCTATCTTTTAACATACACATTTCTAATGTTATTAATAAGTCTATTAGAACTCTCTGTTTTATAAAAAGAAACACATTTAAATTTAGAAATTTAAATACTTTGAGGGTGCTATACTTTTCGTTTGTTCGTTCCACTATAAATACGGATCTGTGATATATGGTGTCTTTACCACAGTGTCCATAGTCTTAGACTTGAGAGAGTTCAGAATCGATTTTTGAGGTTTGCAGAATTCCAGTTGCATACTGAGTTTGATGCTTTTACCCATGGTTACTCAATCTTAAGATCATAATTAAATGTACCAAAGTTGGAATCTAAATTTGTATACAACCTTTTATTGATGTTTAAAACGATTAATAGTTTCATTAATTCTCCTGCTGTACTATCTTGTATTAATTTTTCTGCTCCTCAGAGATCATTGCGATCTGTTCTACCATTTTATGTTTCTTTTCATAGAACGAATTTTGGTAAGAACTCAATATTTAACAGAATTTGTATTAGGACGAATTACTACAGTGATATTCTTAAATTTTTTAATGGTAGGCTTCCCTTACTATTTATTTATTGTTTCTGTAGACAATTACCTAATGGGTATGTAATCCGTATATTTTTGTACTAAATAAATAAAAAAATATAAAAAAAGCTTTATTAATTAATTACGATTATTGATGAAATGTATGTAGTTGAATAGAGAATTTCCGAAAGGAAAAGAACCACGTTAAGTGAATTGACATAGAGTAATTTAATTTAGACCCTGGAATGGAATATATATAAAGGAATCGTTGAAATATTTTCCGAGGTCCTGAGAAAATTTCTAAGCTGGAGAAAAGGCTTTCGTACATTTAAAAGAACCTTTAGCCCAACGCGTCAGACGTACACATAAATTGTGTAAACGACTAACTTCCGACCCGCCGGGTACACACAAAGTAAAATCGAATTGGCCGCCTCGAAGTTTCCACGACTCGTTTCACGGAAGGTAAGTTTACATACCGAGGACGTCGACGACTTGAATACACACACACTTACACAAAAGTACATCCTTCGTGTGTAGGAAAGACGCTTTCGTAAGGAGATTCCTGCCACGTGAAATTCAAGGAACTTCCGGGTAGTGGAGAAATCGTGGAACTAGGTTGGGTTCGCTCCGGAAACGAGTGGAAAGCCGTTTTGAGAAACGACGGAATTTCTCACTTATCTTCTTACCACCGATTCGTTTCCTGAATTCGTTTTACTCATCCGACTTTTCTGATACTGTCGCTTAAATATCAAACAGATGTTTTGACAAATTTTCACTACCGGTTTCAATTTATTTTAATTTTTTAACTATTACAATTGTATTCAACTAGTGATGCACTTGAGCGAGAAATCTGAGAAATGAGCGGGAATGAGATAATTATTCTTCGCTTGTCTTCCCTCAATATTTCCACGTTTTAGTATGCCATATTTACACCCAAAACAGAGAAATTAAAACTTTGTTTTGTATATTGTGAAAAATAAATAAATGGATAAGCTAAAAGTAAAACAGTGTGAGTGCATAGTGTAAATCTAAAGTGGAAAGAATAAATCAAACAAAATATGAGAAATGACCTCTCTATAGGTCTGTTATTAGTATCGATGTCTAACAATAGGCTAATATGAGACATGACCTTGCTATAGGTTTGTTATTAGTTTCAACGTCTCAACTTGAAAACTTAAATTTACTGGTGAATGTAATATGTTTTATAAAAAATTAAATAAATAAAGTGTAAAGTGAAAAGTGTAAGTGTAAAGAGTCAACAAAATTTGTGACATGACATCTCTATAGGTCTGTTATTAGTCTTAACAATTCATCGCAATCTAATATGAGATAAGACTCTCTATAGGTCTTTTAATACTCTTAATTTACAATTCAACTCTTATATGAGACATGGCCTCGCCATAGGTCTGTTACAAGTCTCAATGCTTCATCGTAAGCTAATATAAGACATGACCTTGCTATAGGTTGCTTAATAGTCTTAATGTACAATTCAACACTAATATGAGACATGGCCTCTCTATAGGTCTGTTACAAGTCTCATTGCTTCATCGTAAGCTAATATGAGACATGTCCATTAAATGAAAATTTTTAAAGTGAAATAAATTTAGTAAAGTATTTATTGAAGTAAACGATATAATTATTTTACTCAGTCAATTGAATATGTTTCGATGGCTAATATTGCAAATATAAAAAAAATTCTGAATAGTTTATTGTTTACATTTGAAATAGTTATAAATCAAAATATGAATTGTTACACTCTCTATTGTTATTCTAACCTACTAAAACTTTGGTTGAGAGCAGTTGGAATTAAAATTAGAGAAAGGTAATGGAAGAAGCTTGAAGGTTCTGTGCTCGATAACCAAGAGAATTTCACAGGCAACTACCACGAATTCCACTGTCCTCGATTCGATTTGTGGATATTACATCAGGCTTTTTCACTGAAGGTGTGCAAGTTTGTGTAAACGTATGCATCGGATCCCAATAGTGAATATACGCAAAGTCGCTCGATATTTTACCAGTTCAAAGGCATTTCGAATGCATAAAATGGACGATGGCTTCGCATACTGCAGCCTGCGAAGTGTATTTTACAAACGTCCCTTCTCCACTTCATGCAGCCCCTTTCCCCTCAAACACCACCCACTAGACCCGTCTACATGCCACCTCGTAATAAAACGTTACGTACTTTACCAAGTTCGTTGAGCTCACCCTCAATTCTTGCTTCTATAGTTGACGTTTTTTTACGTTATTTTCTGATAAAGTTCATATACGCACACTCAATGAGTCTTTTTATTTGCCGTTTCATATCAAGAATTTATAAGATTCTCTTGCCTATAATTATGTTTGCACTTTCTTCCTTTTTATTTTCTATTCAGTGCGTCTTTTTTTTTTTTTTTTTTTTTTAAAGCAGTAGCTTCAGCTTTTATACGTCACTATTTTGTTACAATTTTTTTTAAATATGCATCTTTTTAAAACAAAAAATTCTTATCCTATTAACGCAATATTTCACGTAAATAGTGTAAAATTCTTCATCGATAAATTCATTTAAAATCTAATAAAACTTTTTCAAAGATGCATGCTGGCTCAGGTTTTACATTTTACCGTGAAAAAAGAAATGATGACAACCATTTGAAAGGAAACGAGGTATTTTTCTTCTTTTAACAAAAAGTCTGATGAACTTGTCGTTGAGTTACGAGAGAATCGACTACACACAACGGATTAGTGTTCGTATACTATCGATATAGGATCGCACACATATGTTCAATAAACGAGAGATTCAGGTGTGTATTACGTGAAGCATTTTACGAGGCAGTTTATGAAGTGAGTACAATAACGAGAGTAAAGGTTCATTTCCGTGAACAGAACTGTTTACTCTCGACACCTTATATCCGGCTTGCTAGAGCAGCATTTTAAGCGAACGAGACAGTTGGAGACATTCATGTCTTCCTAGAGTCAATATTAATTAAATTAATGACTTCACGACCATCATGTTCGTAACGAGAACTAATTATCCTTATCGTGAACTGCCAATAAATGCCACTTGTAAATTGTCTTTCTTACAACCCTTTATCTTGTAATTTTATTACTATACTTATATGGTCAATCCACTGTCTTTCGTCTGAGAAATGTTGCGACGATATTTTAAAATGAAATCGTGAATCTTTTAGTTTTGATTAGTAATAACACGAAAGGAAATATAATTTATACCTTAATAATAAGCTTACTGAATACAGAAAATGTTAGACACATATGTTCCACATATTTTAAAACTAGATTTTTTAAAAATATGGTCGCAACAGCCCTCTGGCGAAAATCAGTGGATTGACCCTATAATATTTTCTTTCTTCAACCTTCTGCATTTTCTTGTTTTTCTTTTTCTCTATTTACCCTACTTTCACCTATTGCTATTCCTTTTCCAATTTTTTATTGTCCATACAACTAACATGAGAAAAATATTCTTCATCTACTTTTACAACTACAAATCATGAAAAACTATATCAAACTTTTATTTCAATTTTGCAAAGTGAAATAAAAAAAATGTTAGGCGAAGAATAATCGTGAAAAAAGTTTGGTTTATCAAAGAAATGTTTCACATTGGAAGTGATCGTAAAGTCGTTATTGGAAGTATCAAGAAATTCCATCTCTAGAGTTTCAACATGAAATCCTTCGTATCTTGAAAATTTTTACCGGCAATTTCGCACCTGGTTCTCGACTATAATCTCATTGATTTCCTTATCTAGCAGACGAACACAATCGGCATATTCTAAAAGAATAGTAAATGCTCTCGAATTCCCGCATAAAACTTGAATATGAATTTATGTTGCTAGATAAGGGAAAACTGAAAACGGGTAAAATACGCAAAAATGACAGAATGAAGAGTTTTATTCAAGTTCAAGAAAAACAGCAACATTTTTATTGGACACGTGAGATATCTCACGTAATATTATGTTAACGTAAAGGGGGCCTGGATAATGTAAGGGTTTTACTTGGCAAAGAGAGAAAATGGAAAAACAGCTAGACGCAGACTTAAACTACCGAGAAAAACTTGGATAAAATTCTTTTGCATAACAATAGACATGAGGTGCATATCAATTGAAAAAATTGATATTAATATGTCTTGAATTCTAAAAAATACAATTTTCTTGTAACGAAATTCTTTTATGAAAAAAACCCTTATATTTGCATCAGGGAATTGATTAACGTAAGTAATCTTGGAATCTAGGATGTGGAATCTTGCATAGCGAATCCAAAATGTTAAATCTACAATTTTGAATTTGAAACGGTATTTTAATAATAAATTGAAATGAATAAAATAAAATATTAAAATAATAATAAATATTATAAGAACAAAAAGAAGTAAAATTTAATAATTAATTTGTTTAATATATTTTTTGTTGAAAGAATAAAATTAAAATATATTTAAGAATTATAAAAATTTATAACATTTAAATATATTTGCATAATATTGAGAAATAATCAATAATTTAATTAAATAAAGTAAAGTTTTCTAAGTGCGAAAGAGTGGTTTGAAGACATTTGTTAAACAAAGATATCAATAAAATAAAAATTATTGGTTCCTGTGAATTATTCAAAAACTTGGCGAATATATTGATCAATCAGAGTTGATATTTCCTAAAGGGGTTGGTCAATCTTAATGAGTTTACCCCAAAGGAAGGGAGATTTTGCAGAGAATATAAAAGTACGAATTTTGGAAGTCTTTGCTCTCTTCTCTTGAAAGCTCACTGGAGGTGAGACGCACAAAATATATCATTAGAATAGATTGTTGAGTGTTACGCCGTTTCAATTTGAAACAAAATAACTTCTTATCAATATTCTAAACTTTTTAAATTCTAAATAACCTTTATTTGGTTCTTTTAAAATTAATGTAAGGTTATTCAAATTACAAATTAATAAATATCAAATTTATATAAAAAAAATTTATTTTTATTTATGAATCTACTGGGAGTAATTATTGTACAACCCAGTGATTCATCAATAATAAGAAAATAAAATAATAATCATAAGGAAAATTCTTTCTTTACTATTGTTATTTAATATTAAATTTATTAAAATTACAACTAAAAAATAATTATATATTTAAAGTAATTTATTAAAGTTCTGTTTACATGAGTAATTATTATACAACCCGGCAGATTTTGGTTAAGATTAACGTTATAAAAGTAAGGCAATACCTTTTTCTCAAGGCTTTGCAGACTAGGTGCATTTGTAGAAATAACCTAGTGCTGTTCTAGAAATTGGGAAATTGAAAAATATCCTTAGTTCTCTATTAGAATAGGATAGTAAATTAATAAAGGTTTTTCTTAGAATTTTATTTTATATTTATTTTATTTAGCTTAGGGAATCTTATACCCATAATTTTAGTTTAAGTAGGTAAAAATTAATATTTAGTTGAAAACTTAAATTCTGATTTATAACTTCTTTTTATTATTTTAATTCTAGATTTACAAGCGATTTTACAAAAGAATAAAATAGAATAAACTAATAATTAAAATAATATATAATAAATAATAATAATAATAATAATAATAATAATAATAAACTAAAAATAAGTTTTACTTATTTTATTTGGATTTTAATAATAATTTGAATTGGGTAAATAAAATTAAATTTATCTAAGAAACATTTAAAGCTGAATGGAAACAAGTTTGGGAAAATAACAAATTAAGTTAATATTTATAAATAGTAATAATAGAAAGAGATAAGTATTTGTTTGTAGTTTGTATAATCTTAAAATCAACAACAATTGAACAGAAATAAGTAAATCTCACTTGTAATAATTTATATTTTTAATTTAAAATAATGTTTTATTTACAGATTTTTTTAACAATCGATGATGAATTCTGCATTATTTGATTTTATAAAATAAATAAGCAAAGCTGAGATCATAATAAAGAATAAAATAAATTATTAATTTATTAAATTTTAAAATCAATTTACATATTTATTAAAGTAATACAAATGTTTAAATATTTAAGTAATTATAAATAAATAACTATTTCTAAAATTATTGCAGAGGGCTATTTTATTTTATTAATTGAAAATAATAATGGATTTATAGATCCATACTTGAACTATATCTCTGTCTCTTTAAATGTTAATTCAAATTCAGAATAATAACCCCGGTTATAAAGGACTAGGATAGAAAATCAAAATCTTATCTAGGATTAGATTAATAAAATTTAATCTAGGATTTCGAATTTTAGATTCGAAATCTGAAATCTAGAATTTAAAATGTGGGAATCCTGGATTAACTACGTAACCAACGTAAACGTAAACGACAAGGGATTAATTCACAAACAGAAATGAATCAATTTTTGCTGGATTTAAAACAACGAAATTCCGTGTCATAAAAAAATAATCCAGTAGAGATTAATGTTTTGAGAATTTTCGCCAAGATAAGTGATTGATTCACGTTTAGAGAGCATGGGTTCAGAAAAACTGTCACTTGCAATAAATTTTCGCAGCACTTATCCCTGCCTTAAAGGCTTTTTAGTACATAAAATCCTTCTCTTCTCATAAATCTTGCTTTATTGTAGAAATAAAAAGAGATTATTGGAAATTGCTAAATCAGGGAAAAACATTTCGAGTTTCTCGTATAGGTCATGTTTTTTCCCGTCATCAGTTTATAAATTACTATTATTATTTTTTTTTTTGTTTGCTTCTTGTCAATGTTACGCTTAATTAAGTATAATATTCTGTTTGAATGCCGATTTAAAATAAATAAATGATGTTAATAAATACTAATTACAGGGCATTGTAATTAGTCAATGCTGGATAAAACTAAAAGTGCTGTGGAACAATAAAAAGCGAATTCGAACTGATTCCATTGTTTTAGAACAAACGTGTAGCCCGAATGAGAGAAAATTGGAAAGAAAAATAAAAGTTCAGATTGTTGAACTCTCGAGAAAAATTAGAACGGAACTAAGCGAAACACCTAACGAGGAGAGAAGGAAGAACTAAGTTTAACGAGTGATATAGCTTTCAGCTATACAGAAGCATGCTGCAGTGGAAGAAGACAGGATTTTGTCAGACTGTCACGAGAATATATAAACGGCAATTAACATTCATTACACCAGAACAAGTACCTACAAGCAAATCAAAATTATTATCTAAAATTAAATTACTTTTGCCCAGATTTTATGCGCAAACATTTTTTTTCGTTTAATCAAGAAAATTGGTAAATAATGTTGAATAGTAGAAATTCTGCTATATGAAAATTTTCTCAAATATAAATTCTATTATACAAAATTCATATGAATAAAACTTCATTTACTGCGTTCTGTTTTTCCATATTTTTTTTTATTTTAATGAAAGGATCTCTATAATAGGTTTTTCTTGAAAAAATGTTTCTAGAGTTTGCGTAATTTTATAAACACGAAAAGAAAAACGTATTTACATACATTTTACCAGCCTTGTCCTTTGAAACAGAATACTCTTGAGTTTTTTATTAAAAGAGTGTCGTGTTTTAAATTCAAGACATTATTTCAACTTGTGTATATGATGACAGTAAAGAAGTTTATGTGTAATTTTCATAAAAATATTATACAATATCAAAGACTTATTAAACAAAATAAACACTAATTTACATTTATTATTTTCACAAAATATAAAAAAATATTTCCTCAAAATGTATGTATAACAGTATTTCAGGAAAATCTATAATAAAAACATTTCTATAAAAGTTATGGATACATTTTCACACAAAGAGGCGGAGAACCTTTTTCGCAAAAGTCATAGAAACATTTGCCCCGAGCGGAAAGTATGTGCTTGAAGTGAAATAAAAATAATTCATTTTCTAGGAATGTATCGCAGCAAGTCCATTCGACTCGCATAATCAGCTTATGCATGCACGGCGTAAAAAAAAAAAATTGCGAAGAAATGACAGCAATATAAAAGCGAGTCGGTAATTTATTTCTGCGGTACGACCACCGCAAGGGACGAGTTTGGCGCGAATCCAAGCAAATGATTCGACGAATTACGATCTCGCCATAAAGCTATAACTCACACTCGATCGTGTATCCTGGCGTGCACGATTCAAATGATCACGGAGATTTTACCTGGAATTGGGAGAAAATAGTGGAGAAAGTATCAAGCACGAAATAGCCGAGGTGCTGAAACAAAAGGCGACAAAATCTCCGACAAAAGATTTTTTCAAAGGGAAATTAACCAATCAAACGATAGATTACGAAAATTAATTATTTGTTGGACGCCTTTTTTAATAATGCACGAATTCAATTAAACAACGACGGAAAAATCTAGGCTACTTAGAAGTTGTAATTCTCACGACAGAGTGTAACGATAAAAAGCTATTACTATTATCTTTAAAATCGCACATTTAAATTAAATATAAAATTCGAAAAGAGTAGAAATAAAATTATGAAATAGAACAAATATATAAATTTATATTACAAAAATCATGAAAATAAAATAAAAGTCGGAATTTCGTCAGTTATATAAAATTATATTTCGTCAAAATTAAAATCAAAAATAAACATTTGTCGTCAAAAAATAAAAATAATATATAAAAGAATAAATACCCGACACACACATACTTATACATACACGATTGTCTAAAATTATATATAAAAATAAATAAACAGATAATTCGAACTTGAACCACGTGGATATTAAATGTACATATATGAATAATTTAAAAAAATAAAATATACGAGAAAGACAACGAGACAAAGACAATAAAATATATATATATATAACTCATCGTTTCGGCATCTTCTATTTTCAATTTCTTTTAGGACTGGGGCGATTATTGTGGAGCAGCATGAAGACTGACAAGCAGAATCATCATAATTGAACATTGTTTCGTTTTTATAGTGGACCAATGATTTGCTTCTAATCCTGTCAAAATTAATTAAATTGTGGCAATGTTGCTCTCCTAATCATTTTATCCACCCCATCGTCCTCTTCATTGAAAAACCCTCACATAATTTATAAATCGCCACACTTCAAAGAGATAAAAAATAAATAATTAATAATTATATTCTAATCAAAATTTCTCCCTCCCCTCGTCAGTCCCCACGCCCCTAATACCTTCTGGCGCCCAGGTAATGAAGAGACTAGTGATATTTCTAAATTTCAAATTAAATTGTTTTCGTCTTAAATATCGAATCTCTTCAAGATAGAGGTGCTTCGTGGAAACTTGCCGATTGGGGTAAAATAAGATACCTTTAAGACAAGCACTAAATTTAAAATTTAGTTTATAAATTAATTTAAGCCACAATTACAAATGAAAATTGAAGAATTTAGAAAGATTATTTAATTAAACAATATTGAATTTAAATTACAGTGTCGATTTTATAAACAATCAATAATAATTTAGTAAAATACAATTTTTGATAATAAGGATTATAATCAGAATCAAATTTACAATAAAAATTAATAAATTTTCTAATTATATTTCTAAATTTAATCAGTTACCTTCCGTCACGATCTTGCAAGATTGTCTAAGAAATTATTTCTTAAAATAATTACGATATTCGGCTTGGGTCAAAATTATATTAAAGGGGAATCGAATTTAAATTATTTCTTTAAAATTGAAATCTTAAATAGATTAGAAGTTTTAATAGGGAAATAATAAAAAAACATTAAATTACTAAATAAGAAAATTAAATCAATCAATTGAAAATTAAAAAGGAAAATTTAATAAAGGATTCTTTATAAGAGAATTTCTTTAATTAAACAAAATGGCCTCTATGGCAACCAACTAACAAAATCTATTAAACCTTTTCTGAATTTTGATACAAATAAATCTGTTACCAGTGAAAAAAAAATCAGAAAAAGGACTGGAGACTGTTTGATATCCCTTCAGGAAATACAGGAATGAACACAAATTAAATGTTTGAAAGAAAAATGTAACTTTGACACAATTAAATAAAACTATATTAATTCTTCAAGATGTTGCTTCTTCGGAGATTGCTGACGAAAAGTGAAGGTGCTTGAGATTTTGTTGACAACGTAACCATGGGTTTTTAGGTTTTAAATTGTTTTTATAAAATTGTGAACTAAGTTAGTTATTTCTATAGTAACGACTTCAAGAGCGAAGAGTTCTAAATAAAGACCCTGGGATATCCAATTTATTAATAAAATCCTTTTAGATTAGAAAATTTCTTCTATTGCTCATTCCAGATGGTAAGAGTACATAATTTATGTAAGCTCTCCTCCATTATCCTCTAATACGTTCATTTTGACAAAATTGCACCACACACGAGTGAATTAATTGACATCAGGTCCGCATGATGATTCTAATGGGCCTTTCGCATCAGGAGCTTTCGTAGATAAAACAGAAAGCTAGATAAATTCTTCCAGGAATGTTCATAATTTTTTTAATCTTCTAAAGAGAAATAATGTCAAAGGGCAAAATGCAGCAATATCACATTAATAAATCCAAATAAAATTACTAAACAATCCATGCGCGTGAATGGCAGAAATAAGGAATTGGGTCTTAATATGTTGATAAAAAAATCAATTCAAACGTTGATCTTAATTTCAAACTTCTCGAAAATTTTTCTACTCAAGAAATTCTATTCTTCGTTGTTTCAGTCTCAGGAAACAGGATCCGGATTTTACATAAATAGAAATTTAATACTAATTAATATTTAAATCTAATATTATTAAAATGACAATCTTGAAATGCCGCTGCAACTTCCGAAATTTGAATCAATTAAATTCAACAATAACAAAAAAAAAAAATAATTTAAAATTCATTGGATTTTTAATAAACAAAACGTAAATGTGAGTTGTGAAATTAATAGAATTTCACCGAGTCACAGTAACTAGATCAAAATTATGTTCATTTCATGAACACTTATCTCGTATTTTCCCATGTAAAGAAAATAATTTGCTTCTTCAACAAGAAAGCAAAAGATAAAAAAAATGCAAAAAAAACCAATTTCGTTAAAAATAAAAAATAGCAATTAATTCTATCAATTTCCGAGAAAACATGTCTTTTATATAGACGAATTAGTTCGCTTTTTAATTCAGAATATTTATTTCAAAGAAAAAAAAAATTTTTTTATAGATTCGCATTATTTAATTTTGATATACATTTTTACGAGGCCTTGTAACGAATAAATGAACATCAAAAAATTTGGTGAAATGTTATTTTTAATTGATAGTAAACATATTTCGACAACTTATTGTCCTCAGCAGGTCACAAGTTTATACGTAAGAATATGTTCTATTTATTTTTAAGCGATAAAAAAAGAAATCTGTAATATAATATAACATTAAGTTAAAAGTTTTACACGACGGAAAATGTAACATAAAAAATTACAAATATAAATTTATTATCTTTCTAAGGAGATTTGTACATAAAGAAAAGATTACATGATAAAAAGGTTATAAACGTAAATAATCAATAAAAGATATGACATTTTGAGGTTATAAAAACGATCTAAATCAATATAAAGATCAAATCACATCTAAATTAAACTAGAAATCGAAATCAAAGTCAATTCAAAATTAAAATTTAATATAAAATAAGCAATTAATATTCAATAGTGGAAAGTGAGCATTTAATATTCAAATGAAAATCAAAATTTACTATTTTAAATTAAATCCGAATCTATCATTTTAAAAATTTAAAATGACATTTATACAGGTCAATCGATTCGTTTTGAGTCGAGGAATATGGTTTCTTAAATAATTAGATTTTATTCGTAGCGAGAAAAAATTTTTTACCAAAAAACGACATTGTTTTATGAAAATTTCACTGATAATTTGAAAAGCAAAATAAATATGAAATGATAAAAGTTAGTTGAAATAAAAAGTACTTTGTAAAATCAATTTCTTTATGAAAATAAAAAATTGTTTTCTAGAAAAGAATCAAAAGTTATGGAATTATTAAAATTAAAAAAATTATTTTAAGTCAATAAACAACTTATTATTTTCAAAGTATTCAAAATTTTTCAGAATTTTTTATGTAAAGTTTACTATTTAAAATTGAATTGGAAATGAAGTAAAACATATAGGGGAGAGTGGCCATCAATGTACCAGTTTTTTCAATGAACCATTTCAATTTTCTCAGAAACAATTAAATAAAAATTCTCCTAATTTTAAATATAAATGAAGTTTGCGTAAACACACTACGTCCATAAATTTGAGACGTGTGGATTTATTCTTTACAGAGAAAACTGGAAAAAACTGTTTTTGATGCACTAAAGAAAAAATTTACCTAAAATACAAACCCGTTTTTTAATTGAAATAAGGCAATTTAAAAATAAATGTACTTACGATTTATTTTGTTTTGGGCCTTAACTACAATATTCTAATGAGATAAAGATTTTGAAATATTGGATTAAGTTATAAAAAACCATTTTTGTTGCAAATGTCATGTTGATTCAATGTACCGGGGAACAATGAACCACCTGGAATTTCAGTGTATTTTCGATTTCTGGAGTGGTATGCCTGATTATAAAACTAGGCATGCGTACAGCATGTTACAGCAATTGTTATCAGTACTTTTATCAACATAGCAGAACTAAAATGCCATTTTAGCTAGTTAACTTAAATTTGAGGTATATTTATGCTATACATTATCAATTAAAAAGTGTCAAGTAATAATTTTTTATAGTATTTGATAGAAAATAAGTTTTTTTACAAAGTGAAAATTGCAATATTATTATTGTTGACCATTTTTAGTGTTTTTATAGATGTGGTTCATTGTGTACCCAGGATGTTGAAAATGAAAATAGCTTGTTAGTTTAGAAAAATCCTAAATTTTATTATTTAATCAAAATAAATCGTGTATAATATGTGTGCATTAACTAGAGAAGTGTTGTAGTTTTATATTGATGCAAAGAAGTGCTTGAAATTGGTAAAATTGAATAAGTACTATGACCTTGAGAAAAACCCGGTACATTGATGGCCACTCTCCCCTAGTTTAAAATTGAAGGAATAGTTTAAAGAAATACTCTGAAATTGAAGTGGTAGTTCAAACTTGTGGAAGAGACAACTTGAAATTGAAGACAAAGTTTTTAGTTGTTAAAATGAGTTGAAATTGAAGAAATAATTTTATATTGAAAAAATAGTTTAAAATTGAAGTAATAGTACAAAATTGTGAAAATAAAAACTTGAAATATAATAAAAAAAATTTAATTGTAAAAACAATTATTTATTGAAATTACAAAAATAAGTTGAAAAACAGAAGAAACTTGAAATTGAAGAAAAGACAACTAAAAATTAAAGAAACAATTTGTAATTGTTGAAATGAGTCGAAAATGACGAAATAATTTAAATTCAAGAAATAGCTTAAAATTCAAGACAAAACAAAATGAAATTTAAAAAATAGTTTTTAAATTTTGAAACAATGAGAAATTACAAAAAATAATGTAAAAGGCAGAATAAATTTGAAATTAAAAAGAATAATTAAACTATTTAATTTTGAAAGAATAACTTGTAATTGAATGAACAAGTTTAAAGTATACAAACGATTACAAATTGCAAAACTAATTTAAAAAGCAGAAAAGATTTTTAATTGATAAAATTATTTGAAATTGAAAAAAGAAATTATTTTAAACCGAAAAAATGTATATAGGCATTGGGATTTTGAAATTAAGTACCCAATTTAAAATTAAAGGAATAATTTGTTAATCAGAAAAAATCTATAAATCAGGAAACATTGTTATATAGAAAAAACCATTTTCAAACAAAATAATGGATTATAATACTGAGAAAATGGAAAAAAAATTGAAGAAATTCTTTGAAATTGAAGAAATTATTTAAACGAAAGAACGACTTAAAAATAAAGTAACAAGTTTTAGCATTAGAAACAATGATTAATAACAGAAATATTTGAAATTTAGAAAAATTATAAAATCTGTAAAAACAGTAAAATTGTTAAACCACGCAGAAAATTGTCCCACAGATTTTTTATTTTAGGAGCAAAAGATGCTTTTTACTGCAATCTTTTAGTTATAAACTGCACTCTCTCGAATGGGTCATTTACAAGAACATTTCGTGTTTATCTGTTGACGTAACATTGCTCTTCGATCCTTGAAGAGAATCGCATATTCATTTCCTAAACTATCTTTCTTTATTTTACGACGAGGCAACGAGAATTGATTTCGATTAAAGTGCTTTCAATAAAATAGACATTTATACCTTGAAAACGTATTTCTTAAGCTCTACTAAAAAAAGCCCTAATGATAATTACATTTTAATACATTTACCAAGTTTTGTGAATGTAACCAACCCTTCTAATAAAACTAAATTTTTTTTATAAATTTTGCCACTTTTATCCAAAATTGAAATTATTATAAAATCAAGTAAACTGACTCTAATTTATATTTTTAAGTGACAGTTCTTTTATATAAAAATAATAACAAACAAAAATTCGACTAAATAAATATTCTCTTAAATAAATATTGTGCTAGATAAAAATTCTGATAAGTGGGTATTAGTCTATGTCATGTAAAAATTTTGCTAAATAAAAATTGTATTAAATGCAATGTTGGAGATAATATAAAATCTGTAAAATTCTAATTTATTTAAGCAGATTCACCCCATTTAGATAACCTTAAACTAAACAGTATTTTTTTACCTAAAAATATAATTAAAATTGGCTTCACCAAGTTTTAAAAGACTCAGTTGTTCAATTTACAAAAAAAGTTAAATTGAACCAAAATTTATTTTAATAATTATTTCGGATTTTGTGTTACTCTTTACATCCAGTGAAAATTAGCAATTTTTATCCAATTTTGACAAATATTGCTCATTTTGTTCTTTAAAAATTAAAATATTCTTTACAATTCTGTTTGATTAATTTTATTAATGATGTTTTATTTAAAAGGCATTTAAAAAATTAAATTTGTTTTTATATATTCTATATTGTTTTTAAACAGAATATTATTTATTAAAATCCAACAAGTAAAATTGTAGAGAATATTTAAATCAGCAGCTGAGCAAAATGAGCTTTATTTGTCAAATTTTTCATAAAGGAAAAATTTTAAATCAGCAATAACAAACATTAAATAAATTATAGTAAATTTGATACAAACTTTAATAAAGTTTAGAATTAATTAGTAATACCTCGAACGTTTTTTTCTAAAGGTTAAAATTTATTTTACGGAAATTTCGCTTTTTGTGCACTTTCTCTAAATTGTAAAAATTTTTAGTAAAATTTGTAACTTATTTTCTTTTTATGTAGATTTGAAGAAAAGCACAAAATGTTAAATATTTATACATGTGACGCGATATGAAAAAAGGGACCTAAGAAGGAGATAATTTTAGGTTATTTGTGATTTTTGGAATGAAAATAGACACAGAAGATAAAATTTCAAAACAAACCATTGATGAGTTTTTTAGTTTTCATTTCGTCCAAAATATTCAATAAAAACTGATTTTGTTTTTATGTAACTACAAAGGAACTTTTAATATAGGTAAAACTATCACTAAAACTTGGATGCTATAAAATTTTATACAAACAACATGTTTTAAATTAAAATTCGTTTGTTTCAAAATTCGATTGAATACAATTTGGCTAAAGAATGACTTTTTTTGGAAAATTCCCGCTAACAATATATCGATTAAAAGGTTATTCTATTATACATTTATTCTGACGAATATTAAGGTAGTTCTCCGGCAAATCGATTTTCTTTAGAATTTTCTGAAACTTTGGATAAATGTTCCTTTTTGTATGCTTTATGTGTGGTAAAAACCTCAGGGCCTCTTGCAATGCTAAAAATTAAGATATTTAGCTTCAAAGATTTAACATTTACATGGGAATCATATGCTGAACGTATAAAAATGGCACACTTTTATTAATATCTGGAAAAATCTTCTCTAAATATTTCTCAAAAACTAGTATGTTATAGGGATAAATAAAAGAAATAATATAAAAAAAAAAATTTAGTAGGGGTATCAATGCTCATTTTTTAATTATACTAATCTGAAATTCGAAACCAATGTGATTTTCCATTGAATTTACGAGCGAAAGAAAATCCAACGGTCGCAAATTGCCAAAATTCTTCTTTTGAAGCACATGTGAAGTGTCACGAGACTAACATATTGCTTTAAATTACGTTTTCAGATTTAATTTATTTGTTTTTTTATTTATTTGTTTTTATCTATTTTTTTATAGTATTTGTGCGGCCCTGAAGCCGGAGAACTACCTTAAATTGAAACAGTGAAAATTCCGGTAAAATATAATACTATATACTTGTTGCCGACCAAAATAAATATAATATTTGAGAGATTAAAATAATGTCTTTATTTAATGCCTTATGATTTGAACTCGAGTTTCAAGTTTACTATGAGACAATGACTATTTGTGGACATAACAACCTGGCGTCAAGGTTTTGGGACAATGACCATGAAAGGCGGAGAAAAGGTGTTTCAGATGAATAGAAGAAAAGGATGGAGAATGAGAGGGCTAGACAGATAAGAAAAGTTCAGTTGGAATTTGAGAGTGAAGAGAAGAACATAAAAATAGAAAATGGAATTTGTGCGCGAGTGTGTGATAATTTGCCGTCAGCGAAGTGGACAGTTTTCAATTGGACAAGGAGGCATTCTTAACCAAAGGAAAAGGATAAGGATAAGGATAAAGATAAGGATAAGGATAAAAATAAGGATAAGGTATAAGGTGAATCAGGAGAGCAGTGATGGCTTTCTAAGGGACCAAATACGGTTTGTTAAAATTATCTTAATTAAAGTTGTTATTGAAGTTTATTCAAGTTCCTTGAGCCCCCATAACCTTTAAGTAATTAAAATAAAAGAATCCTTCTGGTGTTGTTGGAAGGATAAATAAACGTACATCTCCAGTTGCGAGGGGATCGAAAATTCTAAGGAATTTTCGTGGTCCTAGCTTCCGGAGCCTACATCTGTGCTAACCATTAAAAAATAATTTAAAAATATTTCCTAGACAATCTTCTTCAAAAGAATTCCTATAAACCGTAGATTAATTGAGTTAAATGTAACTCATTCCCGGTACATGGTTTACAATACTTATGATTATTATAAAAATATATATTTTATAAGGGTAAGGTTTTATTTAGGTATTTAGATAAGGTAAATGCCTAAAAAATTTATTTCAGAATAGAATAAATTATTTTTTAAAAATTTGATGAGATTTGCCATTTTTGACAAGTTTTGGGTAAATTGCCGAGACAAAAATACTATACAAAAATGCCGTTAAAAAAAATTAAAAGTAAAAAAGTTACGTTTATTTGTTTTCTAAATCAATCATGTAATAAAAAGATTCATGTTTATTATTTTTTTTTGGCTAAGTTATGAACGGATGTCCGTTTACCCAAATAGGCATTTTACCCGGTTCTTTCCTAAACCGGAAGAAAAATAGATAAAAGTCAAAATGTTAACTCGAATTAAATTTAAAATGTGAAATAAGTTATATACCGTGATGTTTCACTTAATTGAAAGCTTAGTAACTCAATTATAAAGCCTTTCGGGAAATGTATCATTTTATCAATTACAAGAGTTTCTAATGATGCACATAAATCTCTTTCATTCAGAGGCAAAAAATCTTCGATTTTGCTGAAAATTGCAGTCTAGTTGTAAAGTTTCACCTGATACTTTGTCCAGCGTCCATAAGGGTCTTAACTCTTTTTAAAAACTGCTTAAATGCTCTCGCAAATTTGTAACGGCAAACAATGCTGAACAGTAAGTAGTTTGAAAGCCGCTTGAATGTAGTACTTTATGTTGGGATATAGTGTGCTGGCTTGTATAAGGAGATTAAATTGTCGAAGTTATTTTGTAAACTGAAACCTACCGTGCACACTCGAGATAGTAGGAAAAGAAACTTGAGCAACACGAAAGGTGAAGAAAACTGCAGATATACGAAGAAGAAAATGAAGGAAAAAGGAACGATGATCCCTGAACAACTCTTCAAGATAGTTAACACAGTGGTGCGTGTTCGGGCATAAGAATAAGGTCAGGTAATGTCTCGGCAAGACCGCAACCTTTGAGCAAAGATGGCATAAACATGATAGAAGCTGTATATTCAAACTTTATAAAATAACCAACGAGATGCATAGTCAAAGAGTAAGGATAGTGTGTATTTTGTGGTTACGTTAAATTCTTCGGTTAAAACGATAACTTGTTCTTACAGCAAGCTGAGTTCAAGATGCGGCACGTTTTCTGAATTTTAGTTATGGTTAGTAAACTTTAAGATAATCCAGAGCCTCGAGCGGGGATAATCTCTAGACCCAAAAAGATTCTGTTTTCCTTGAAAACTCTTCACACTTCTTTTCGCAGAGAGACAACTTTCATTTAAATTCGCTGATTTAAGATATGCACATTACTTTTTTTTTTTTTTTTTGCAAATTTGCCCAACTTCGTTTACTGAAAGGGTTCTTTTAATTGGAAAATTGTAATGAATGCCTTAAACAAACACACGAAACTGTTTTCATGGTAAACTTCACTTGATATATGTTTTGTATAAATTTGAAGAGTTATGTCCTTCCATTATTATAGTATAAAAGAGCACCAATACGTAATCCAAGGAAGGTGTGTAAGAAAACAAAAAATTTTTTTAAATAAATTTAAAAAATTTTTTTTCTCATTCCATCTTTGCTTTTTATTTTGTCAATTTATAAAAAAGCGACGTTTCGCCAACTCGATTTGTTGACCTCATCAGGCTAAAGTCAATTACAAAGGAAAACACTTTATTAGTTTGACTGTATAAAAATTTTGTTTTTTTATATATAACACTGGTTATGAACAACAAAACTAATCACCTTAGAGTTTAGTTAAAAACAATCATAATTTTAACACGTCAGAAAATTAAAATATAAAACAAAAAACGTTATTACTCTGCGTACAGAGAGACGTACAAAACACAACGACATATTAGCAACTGAGACTAGAAATTTATCCTATTCTAAAAAGAACGGACGTAGTGGTTAACTTCAGACGTGTAACTCCATTTCCGAGTCTCCCATTGGTCAGTAGATATCAAACCTCACTATCGATAGTTTTCAGTTTTGATTTTTTGTTTTGCAGACGAATTAAAATCTTTTAATTAAATATTGTAACTTCAAGTTTATTTTATAAAATTTCTTATAATGTTAGCAATCTAAAATAACAAAAAAATTTTATTAAAATAACTAATACATAGAAATTAGCTTTGACCTTGACTTCCCTATACGAGAACCCTTTCGACCAACTTCAGAGGTGTAACGCGTTTTATCGGTCCTCTGATTGGCCAGCAGATTTTCGATATTTTTTGTCAACAATAACATCACAGTTTAGACGTTTATTTGTACTATTTTTCAATTTTTTTAAAATCTTTGTTTATTGAATAATTGCATTTTATGAAATAATAATAAATTGAAAATAAATTAAATTGTAATAATCATAGAGATATAAGAATAGAGCGCGCGAGTTGGTTAGATTCCCATGAGAGTCGGCGACAGTGGTTTTAGAGCGAGACAGCTGCAAAGGAGACCCCCTGAGTGTGTCCTTCTACTACACACAGGGGGCCTCCTTTGCAGCGGTCTCGCTCTAAAACCACTGTCGCGCATTCGGGCCACTCGCGCACTCTATTCTTATATCTCTATGGTAATAATTAAGGAGTGATAGTTTAAGAAGTGACAGTGATTTTAGTGAAGTTGTTAAGGTTATAGTGTTTTGAGTGAAATAATGTTTTGTTTACATTGTCATTAGTTTGTGGCAAGTGAGTAATGATAATAATATTAATAATAGTCTTTTATTTATTTTTATTTCATTTCTAACTTATTTATCCGTTTTTTAGTTCTATTATTTAAATTTTATTTTTTTCTAAAAGTATCATAATTATTTATGTCATTTAAGGTTTTGATATTTCTTTTTATTAGAATGCACGTGGTGATTGTTATCGAATTTCTTTTCGGTAAAGTGGAAATAGTGAAACTGGTAAGTAATAATAATTTTTGGTTCTTTATTTTGTTTTATTGTATGTTTATAATCCTTTATAACCTTTTAAGTTTCTGTAAAATAAAAATATTATACTTTCATGTTTAAGGTTATGTTTTTTGTTATTATTCTCTGGTTAGGTAGAACAGTAGGATAAAATGACAAAATTTGGTTCAAATTGACTTTGTAAATTGACAAGTAAATCTTAGACAGAGAAGGTTAATAAACTGAAAAGAAAAAACAATGATTTCTGAAATAGAATGTTAAACTTAACCGATTAATTTTTCTAAGTAGAGGAAAAAATAAAATAATAAAATAAATATAAATTTTATCGAATAATTTTTTTAAGTAGAGTAATAACATTTTTTGTTTTATATTTTTATTTTCTGACGTGTTAAAATTATGATTGTTTTTAACTAAACTCTAAGGTGATTAATTTTGTTGTTCATAACCAGTGTTATATATAAAAAAACAAAATTTTTATACAGTCAAACTAATAAAGTGTTTTCCTTTGTAATTGACTTTAGCCTGATGAGGTCAACAAATCGAGTTAGCGAAACGTCGATTTTTTATAAATTGACAAAATAAAAAGCAAAGATGGAATGAGAAAAAAAAATTTTTAAATTTATTTAAAAAATTTTTTGTTTTCTTACACACCTTCCTTGGATCACGTATTGGTGCTCTTTTATGATATATGTTTTGTGTTTCAATTAAATAAAGGTGGCTCGGTGAAATAAAACTCACGTTAAAAAAATCTATATGATTGTTGTGACTATTAATATTTTTATATATTATTAATAGTGCTTTTTCGTGTAGGTTAACGTTGTGATGCGAGGATAAATAAAGCGACTTATTTTGTTGAACTTAATTTTAATTAAACCATGTTAATTAGTACAATTTAATCATAGTACATTGAAGTGATGCTGACTGTATGGCTATACAGTTTTGACTGACTCAAAAACTTATGTGCGGTGTCTAAGTAAACTTATGTTTTTTTTTCAAAAAGGTAGTTGATCCCTTCCGTAATTCTTATTGTGTAAAGGAAACTTATGTTTCTTCCCTTCAAGCTTAAATCTCTAAAGATTACAGTTTAAAATATATTGCTAATAAAACGATAAAATTAAATGTTTAGAATTTCGAATACACGACGACAATTGATTTAAGAAAAAATGATGCCAAAACAAGATTGTAAAAAGCTAATAAAATAAATCCATGGTCGGTTTACAAATGCACGTTTCAAAATAGAAATTTTGAGATTCAAACTAAAAATAATAAATCAAGTTGTGAGTCTATGATGCTTCACTAACTTGTACATGAAGTTTTTTACAATTCGTGCTATTGAATTTTCAATAATTTGGTATTAAAATTTCAAAATATGTGAATTGTTCTGACGGAACAATATTCAATGTGTACTATATAAAAATAAAATAGAAAGAAGAAACAATTCGAAAATAAAAAAAACAATTTGAAATTAATTAAAAACTGTAAATTGAATGAACAATTCGAAATTGAATAAAGAATGGGAAATCTGCATCTGGCCAAGTTATAAAGCGAATAAGGATTTGCAATCTGTTGAAAATCGTCAGATGCTGTGCAATAACACGGCATTAGTAACAAGTAGAGCAATAGGACGATTATTTTACAACCCAATATGGAAAGTGCAGCAGAGCTCAACGCGGATGGTGACCGTATTTGAGAAAATTTTGTCGCAGTGCCATTGTAAATATTGCACCAGCAGGAAATCAACAGAGGATTGTTTACTTTACTCCCGGAGAGATGTAAAGAGCGAAAGAATGTCAAAAGCAGATTTTAAATAAGAGAATACATCTCTCGACAGTACAATTTATTACAACTTGACAGAGCTTGAAATATTGAAAGGATTCGGTGTTTGTGAACGAAAATTGTTTAATTGGAATTTTAGAAATATGACGAGTCTCTTCATTACTTGGTCGCTAAGATGTATTAAGGTCGTGGATATTCACGAGAGGAGGGGGTAAATTTTGAGGTTAATAAAAACCCATCTGCACCCATCGTCCTCACAATCGTTTCCTTGCAATGAACTCGAAATAATAATCGATGCCAGTCTTTAAAGAAAATGAAAAGAACGATGGAAACGACGGTTATGTATAATTTATTTATTTAATTTTTATAAATTTAAATTCAAGTTTCACAAAACAAGTACAAAAATAGTCCGAAAATCCAATTTTATCATTTTTTGCTAATTTTGTCATACCGTCTTCAAATATCAATGGATTTTCTTCGATAAAAGATTTTTATCTTCATAAAATCGCACACTTTACAATAAAAAAAAAGAAACTGGACATATATTAGTGATTTTGTGCTTTTAAATTCAATAAAATAAATCTTTGATTTAAAAAAAGATGAATTCAAAAACTTTTAAAAAAATAGTTGAAAAAGAAACAACATATTATGGTTTCATTAGACGTAATTTCATTGTTTACAAATGTTCCATTAGATTTAATAATTAATAGTATCAAAAAAATGTGGTCTTTAATTGAAAAAAATACAAAAATCCCTGAGAAAGAATTTATTAAATGTATTGAATTTATTACATGTTCTACTTATTTTTAATTTAGTAATTGTTATTATAAACAAATTTTTTGTTGTCCTACAGGTTCTTCCATCTCTCCAATTCTTTTAGATTTAGTATTTTAAGATTTTGAAGAATTTGTTTTTAATAAATTGAAATTTAAAATTTGCTTTTATTTACTGTGTTGCTACAGATACGTAGACGATGTATTGTAAAATTTTACCATTTTTTCTGAATTTGAGAATAATATTTTTTGTACTGTAAACATTCACAAATCTCTTAATCTGTTTTCATGGCTTAAAATTACTGCGCCTAGACAAATTTAGTCTTGTAAAATTATATTGTAAAACCTTTTAAAACATTTATTCCTATAAGCTGCCAATCGCCTTTCTTTGAATCACGAACTGTAATATACAGCACGTTTACGATTTTTATCTTCGTCTTCAACTTTGTACCTGAGTACAACCATTTTTAAATCTTCCTAATGGAGTTCACCGATAAATAATTGTACCTCCATTTTTACCCTTGCAAACACAACTAGTTTTTCACGACACTAATACTACCACTTATACCGTATTTTTGCCTGCAAGGGCCTGTGCCGTCTCTTAGGGCGTTAGATACAAAATTTCCTTCAAATGAACAACATCTCTTTTTTTGAACCACTGTCGGTTACTCAGTGTACCTACCAAATCAATACTTAAACACTTATTGAATAAATGTTAACTTTATTATTATTTATGCACAAGACGAGTTTTATTTTAAGTATCCTGTCCGTGTAACGTTTAAAATGTTTAATTGACTAGACAATAATAGATTACAGTTTACACACGACATAGAATCTAACAATTCTATTTCTTTTTTGGACTTAAAAATAATTAAAAATATAGATGATTCAATAAAAACAAATTAGTTTACTAAAGATACGTTTTCGGGTCGATGTTTAAATTTCCTTTCCAATCATCCAACTTCTCAAAACATAGCTATAATTAAAAATCTAGTTGATTCTGCGATATTATTATCACATGAAGATTTTAATTCCGAGAATTTAGGAATAGTTAAGGAAATTCTATTAATTAATAATTACCCAAATAAATTCTAAGACTTGATACATAAGTATTAAACCTAAAAATTGAAAATTGATCGTTAGGTTGAGCTATTTATTGTTGAAAATTACATTTTTTAGACTAGCGATAAACTGCCTTAACGGTTGACTAAAATTAGTTTACACAATTCAAAATATAAATTGTAATCTGAATTAGGAGGAATATAAAATAAGCATAATATAAAAAGAATTAAATTGAATTTAAACTTGATCAAAAGATGTTTAAAAAATACAATACCCGAATTAATTAAAGAGTTTTTAAGACAAGTTTTTACTACGAAGCACTGCTCGAACCTAAGGGAGGATTTTATTCATTTGACGATCAATTACAGTTTCTATTTTATTTTAATCATATTTTATTTTCTCTATTATTGTTAAATTTCATCATTCCTATTTATATTATTTTGGAATTTTACGTTAATCTTACTGCTTGAGATTAAAGATTTTATCGTAAAAATTCTTAATCCTTACAATATCAAATGTAAATTTATTTGAAAAATTAAACTCTAATTTTTTCATTAATAATACGTCAATTTAAGAAAAAAAGAAAAAGAATCCGTTAAGCAATTTTCAAATGTCGCAATAAATTTGTCTTATTTGAAGATGATGACAGTAATTGGGACGAATTTCAACGAAAAAGGAAAGGAAGAGAGTGACGTTTGTCTGGTTAGAGCAAATAAGTCGATCGCCAAGTCAAGCGAACTAAATAGCATTTTATTTCCATTCCCGAGTCGTTTATCGCTCTGAGCCTTGTCTTTCTAAACGGGATGACAGAGTCGAAGTGAGAGAAAAATTGGAGAGAGAGAAATAAAGGGATAAAAAGAAAGATGTGAAATCAGCAGTGTCGTGAAGTGCGTTCCTCACGTCGAGAGAGAAATTCTCTCTTCTCATTCCAACAACTCCCATTTCTATTCCCATTCCAGCTTTCCTCGTGGAAGTAGGTGGATTTAATCGAGGAACAGTAGGCAAAAAGGGCAGAGAGCTTTCTCTGAGGAAGAGGGACATAAGGGAATAAACAGAAAGGGAGACAGGAAATCTCGCGAATCTCGTTAAAACTCACGAAGCTGGGATGGCATAATGTTGCACTCTGTGTTCCACTACCGAGACATTTGCTGAGCAATCGCCTTTTATTTTCAGATGATTCAAGTAGTATCCCCACTGATATGATGAATTTTTATGACATTCGCGTTTTACTATTTTATCCAATTATAAATAGAGAATGTTCAGTATCACTTGAATTAATTAGTGCTTTTTTGTTTAGCTTTAATAAAAAACATCACTATTAATTAAAATAATTTTTTTTTGATTTGTTGAAAAATGCATCTTGGAAAGTGAATTCATTACACGGATATTTTTGAAAACTGAGATTTCCGGCATTTGTAAATTAAAGATTCCTTACAGTCTATTTTTGTACCATTTGGAAAATTTTAGCAATAAATAGTTAAGATTCCTTACAGTCTATTTTTGTACCATTTGGAAAATTTTAGCAATAAATAGTTAATATTAATTTGTTTACTTAAAAAATTGTTGATAAAGACAAGAAATATTGTTTAAATTTTAATAAAAATATAGTCAAATGATGGGAAATAAAATAAAGTAAAATAATTTGAAATCAGAAATTTAATAAGTTAATTATTCTTTGAGAAATTAAATAGTTAGGTAAAAATTCGTTACAGGTTCAAGAAGGTTCTAGAAGCTTTTAAAATTGTTTACCTTCCGGTTTCATTTTAGAGGGAAAAATAATTATTGGTTCAAGGAAATGTCGAAAATAAATAAGAACAAAATAGAGAAATAGAAACAGATTGCGCCAAAATATTCAAGACTCGGGAAATATTTGACTTTTAGTATATCCGGGGTCAACACTATACCTATCTGAAGGTGAGGTGCTGCAGAAAAATATTTCTATTTGAAATATTTTTTATTTTCGAAGAACTACTATATCAAACGTTCAAACATTCAACGAAATTTATTGATTTAGAAAAATTAATATTTAAATTCAATAACTGACTAAAATCATTAATTTAATTGTTTAATTTTTAAATGTGTATTGTTCACATTGGTTGAGGAATCAGTGATGAAGCATGATATAAAATTATAAATTATTAATAAAATCAAATCTGAGATTCCTAATAAATCAATTTATTTGAACAATAAAAGAATATAGTGAGAAATAGAAATATTAAAATCGAAGTAAAAATGAAATAAAATTTGAGAAATCAGAATATAAAGAAAACAGGTGGCTAAATTCTCGTCTAATTTTTTATCTGATTTATGGATTTAAATGTCGATTCTTTGAACTTATGTTCTTTTCTCTCTAAGATGCCTTCTCTATTTTTTTTTGTTTAAGTACAGATTACCGATTGCCCTGGTTAAGGAATATAAAGAGAGAGAACGATATATTCTTCAACCCGGTAATGTAATTTTATATTGCTAAAGTATCCAAGCGTTTGATATAACTCATTTTTTGTATTTATAAATTTCATGAACGTAGAATATCAATCATAAAAAATAATTAATTAAAAATTAATACCAAGATTCAGCATCATCAAAGTCAAATATTTGAAATCAATGTTTGGTACACGGATTAGCCTGCTGAAACCGGGGTAAGTTGGATTATTACACTTAAAAAAAACTTCTTCTTTAAAGAGAGCCATAATACTAGAATTTTCTATTCCATCAAGTTTTGATATATTCCATATTGACGAAGATAAACAACAACGAGTTCAAATTTGCCAATAGACCAACTTGCCCCGGTCTCCCCTACTAAAAATAAGTTATCTCCACAGGCTCTAGATATTTTTTTTATAACAAATAACATAAAAATAATGTTTAAACCTACTTGCATAATGAGCATTAGTATAATAAGAAATTAACGATTTAAAGTGCTCAAGATAAATGTGTTTTAAGGGAAAGTATTGTGGACGATGTGAGTTCAGTGGAGTTGGATTCTCCAATAAATGTTAGTGTCGCGAAGGGGAAGATTTATCTCTTCTATCTAACATCTTGAGACCAATCCCGCGAAAGTCAAATATACGTAATCTAGAAGCTTCCAGGGGTAAAAGAGCGACCGGGTTAATTTCTCCCACTGACACGAGAACTTCTGGCTGGTATCGCGAAGATGGCTCGTAAAAGGACCCTGCAAGTGTCTCTAACGTGCTGTTAGTACCGAATTTAACAGTGCCGTCGTAAACGCGATGGTAGAATAACATCAGATCTAGTACGATTCTTGGACCTAGCTTTCTACTTCCAATTCACATTTATTCACCTTGTCGCTCTCCTCGATAATGCCACAATTGCATTTTAACCTCCAGCACTGAAAATCGTTAAAAGCGAAATCACCTGCAACATTTCGTGTGCAAGAAGTTGTCAACGTCATGTTTTAAAACAAAGAAAAACAAAGGAACAACAATTGTGACGATTTGTGCCGTAAAACATTTTTCGAAACAATCAAAATTAAAGGACAAAATTTGAAAAAAAATAGCACTAAAAGTGCAATTTAAAATTCCTGTAAAACGAAAATTGTGCTGAAAGTTTCCAAAAACAAAAACTATTGTGACACAAAATGGAATAAAATAACTTTAAAAAATTTTGAGTAAATTAAAAAAAAATGTTTTCATAATTGACAATTTTTTTTTTTTTTAATTATTGTGCTAAACTTATTAACCTTCGTAACAATTTCTGCCGTCAACTATATTTTAAATACCTCATAATTAGGGCCCAAAAATAAGTTTAAAAATTTGGGCCTCTTAGAATAATTTCGTCTTTATAACAAAAAATACATTAACACGAAAAGGTAACTGCAAAAAAAGTATTATAAAACTTATCATTAATAACAATTTTTTTGGGCATTATTCACTTTTTTTTTTAGGTTAAACATGTACATTTTACAAAATTTTACAATTTCAAAAATTAAAATTTCATGTACCTGCCGGACGTCCGCACCGACGAAATTTTTAAAAATTATTTTTCAACTTTCGCCGACGCAATTTCTTTTAAAATATTTAAAAAATATGTTTTAAGTATTAAATATTAGGATTAATTTTGTATTTCCAGGAGATAAAAGCACTTTCGAAAAAATAATTTAAAGAGTTTTTTTTTAAATTTCGTCAATATTTCGGGCATTATGCACTTTTTTGGAACTTGAGACATTTTCCAAGTTTTTACACTTTCAAAAATTTAAATTTTGTGTTAGCTTTAATACGCCTAGCATAAGAATAAAGCCCTATAAAATGCTTCATTAAAGTAAATATTTTTGGTCTTTTTCGCTTCTTTGGAACTTAACACATTCATCAAATTTTCAAACTTTCAAAAATTAAATTTCCGGTAAAATAAATTTTGTGCTAGCCTTAATAGACCTAGCACAAAGATAAAGCCCCATTAAACTTTTAATGTCAATATTTTGTGTCTTATTCGCTATTTTGGGACTTAACACATCTCCAAAAATTTTAAATTTTCAAAAATTGAAATGTAAAAAGAAATTATGTGCTAGGCAGTATTTGGCTATTTCAAAGTTTAAAATTTTGTAAATTTTATGAAGTCCCAAAAAAGTGACTAATGCCCAAAATATTTGTATATCTAAAAAGTTTTATAAGATTTCATTTTTGTACTAGCAGAATACTGCCTAGCACAAAATTTTTTTTGTTAAGTCCCAAATAAGTGACTAATGCCAAAAATTTTGATATATTTTAATGGATTTATAAAAATTTATTTTTGTGTTTGCCGAATATTGTCTACCACTAAATTTATTTTGCCGAAATTTTGATTTTTGATAATTTGCAAATTTGGAAAATTTTTTGAAGTCTCAATAAAGTGATTAATGCCCTAAAAAATTGTTATTGCTGAAAAGTTATATGTATAATAATTTTTTTTTTCATTGGACTAGTACTATTCAGTTATATTGTATTTTTCGTTTTTGAGGCGAAATTTAAAAAAAAATTGTTTTTAATTTTTTTAAAATTTTTTAAAGTAATGTATTTTTTCTATGGCCCGATAGACTATTTATTTATTTTGATTCTGTATTTTGAGTTTTTCAAAAAATGTCTTGCGGACCAATTTAGCACAACTTTTTTTTTTTTTTTTTGAGAAATCAACATTTATTTGTTACATTTCTCTTTTTTACTATCTGCAACATTTTAAAGTAAATGACCTTATAGATATTAAGCGAGTAATTATCTTCAATTATCCCCCATGAAAAGTCTCGTGTAAAAAAAGTGTTATTTTGTAGCATACTGAAAATAGACTATTGGCAATTTAGAACTATCGGCTTGTCAATTATGTACTCTCTGAATACTCGACCTATTTGAAGACAATGAGTGGTCATTTAAAGAGAACTCACAATCAGTGAATTGAAACAAATGATTTCTATTGCTTTTATTCTTTTTGTATGTGCATTGATTTAGGTACCTCTTTAGAAACCATTCCATTAATTAGAGGAAATTTAATTCAACTATAAACCATTTCCAAGTCCATTGTTATTACTTTCATTTAATTATAATATTTCAGTTCACTGATTATTAACTATAATGGTTATAGTTAATTAAAAATTGCGCACATTCATGCCGAAATGTACCAACATTTGAAAGATAATTAAAATTACAAACAATTATAAGATTAAATCTAAAAACTTATTATACATCTTCAAATTTTATTTATTCGTTTATTCTTACATTCAAACGTTTGTCTTGAGATGTTTTTTGTTTTGTTTTTTAAATTATTTTCCACTCTCTCTAAATATGCATTAGTTTACCACTTTTTATTTATTTTCTCCAATGTTTTTAATTATTTTTATTTGTCATCAATTGATTTTAAAAATTTTTAAGTAATTTTTGTCCACAAATTCAATTATTTTTTTCAATTTATTTTTTAATTCAAACACTTTATAAATTTTGTTCCATGTAAATAAAACTTCTTTTATTTATTTTTAAATACTATATATTTAAAATATTTACAATTGTTAATGACACAAAGTAGAATAATTAATCACGTTGTATAATCTAATTACAAAACTATTTTTCATTTTCGCAATTTTGTACTTTCAATTTTTACGCTTTTAGATCATTGTAAACTTTAGCTTAATTTGGATAAACCCTACTAAAATTAATTTTCAATCTTGTCTATTTCATAATTTAATTCTTCCCGAATTTCTCAATTTATATTCATACTTAAAATCCCCTTTATTTGTGAATTCATCACATTTATACATTCACCAATTTTACAACTGGAATATATATAAATGTCACTTATTAACGAAAGTACAGAAAATTTTTGTGCTTGAAAAATGTAAAATAGAGATTTTCTGAAACTTGTGGCATATCAGGAAAGGACGGGAGAAAAAGGAGAAGAAAATCTCGAGGAAAATTACATGAAGCTAAAAAATGTCTCTAAGGGAATGATATCCTTGGTCGAGATTCAAATGACATCCGTTACAAGGAGGGGTATTGCGAGAATATTGTGACTTGTCCCCATCGTGAAACTTCTTGGAAAGAGGATTGAGCAGGCTAAGCCACTATATTGCGATCTTGATACGCGATATTAAAATGCTAAATATCCTCAAGCACCGGATGATAAAACCACTTGGCTCCACAGTATTTTAACTATATTCGCAATAAAACAAGTCCAAGGAATTATTAATATTATGGTAATTTAATATCTACGTTTTACTCCCGCACGTAATGAATTTCATATCATGCTAAACGGAGAGAAATACTTGTTTAATAGTCATTAGCATATTAAACAAAGTCTCACAGTCTCTCTGCACGTTGTGAGTTTAAAATTAGTTCATATGATTAATGATCTTAGAACTGAATGTCACGAGGCAATAGTACTTTCTTAATGAATAAATTGTTTAATTTTGGCATTACCATACGATTCGAGAAAGTGTAATAATTCAAATATAATCGAAATAAAAAAAAATATATGTAGGTATAAAATATTTGTTTTTTTAGAAGTCTGCAACTTTAGTTAGAAAATCAGTTGGATCATATAAAAAATTTATGAAGGGTTTGTTTTATCCAAGCATGAAGGCGAGGAAGTATTTTTTTCACACACTGTACGCAAAGGTCGCTCTAACTGCACAGAATTCCGTTCGGAAAACTGTCGATTCCTGTGCGATTCTAGAAGCGAGCGGTAATGAATTATCGCACTAGAGTAGTGGGGGAACTGTGCGAGAATGTTGACATTACCGCACGGCTGTCCCCACTATACTTGATTTTCCAAACATTTTTCCTATCTCCCATGCTATCTCCGTTTGCGTCTTCTTCTTCTTCTTCTTCTTCTTCTTTGTCTGTTATTGGCCTTGTGATTAGTTTACGTGACGAATGACAAGTATCTAAATTCATGGAAACTGATGACACGTTCAGACTGGACGATTATCGCTTAGATAGCTGCAGTTAGTTCGATTTCGGGAGTGTTAAAAAAAATATTATTCTATTGAATTTTGTTTTTTTGTTATGATTATTATATTTAAATTCCAAATGCCTTTTATTTATTAAATATTTATTATTTTAAAAAATATTCTTTTGAATATTTCTTTTGAAATACAAAGAAAAATCCAAAATCTTACATCTGACAACATTGCATTTTTGACCTGAGACTTGACAACGTAGCATTTTTAAAAATGGGGGGCAAAGTCATAAAAATAAGGGAAAGAGTGGTTGGTAGCAGGACCTAGGTAGAAATTTCTAAATTCCAATTAAGCCTAATCCTCATTTTCAATGACCTTCGCAATGCAGGCAGATTCTAAATTTGAGAATTTTTCACATTTTCGTAGTTTACAAACTAATAAATTTTTCCAGAAGTTCAAAATCCGAAACTACTAATTCAACTACATTAAATATTTAAACATTTAAAAAAAGAAAATTGCCATAAACATATTCATAAATTATTATTTGAGGAAATTATAAATTTTAAATTGTCACACAAAAAGTAATTCAAAAAAGAACAATATTTGAAATATAAACAGTTAATATTATATTTTAAACCTAAACTCATTTATTTACTAGCGACCCAACAGGGTTTATCTTAATAATAGAGAAAGATTTTTTCATGAACAAATATTAGTAAAAGTAATGTATTAAAATTAATTATTAAAATTGAAATATTCAGGGAAGAGAATATAACTTTTATGGAAACGTATTTCTGAAAAGTTGCCTCATACTTTTCCTCGATCTCGAATATACAATAATTTTATATAATGAACCGTAAGTGAAGAAGCAAACAGTCTAAGATGGAAGCTAGGTTGCAAACTTATGAGGTCTGACTGCAGAAATGGTTCTACTACTTTCTACGAATGTAAGTGGAAGACGAGTTCAAAGAAGTTGGTGCGACGTAAAAGAATTGTGATTGCGAATTGAGAAAAAAAATCTGCAGTGATATATTTTTATACAGCAAGCTGTTAAAATTTAATAAACCTAAATCACATTCTTTAGATGGAGAAACTAACTTTTTATATGGCTAAAAGAATACTATTATCGTCACCTTTTAAAAAGGTAATTTTATTTTTACCAAAGTTGACATTACTTATCCAAACGAATGTTTGTGGAAAAATTGAATTTGATTTTTATGAAATTTTTTTCTTGAACTTTTCAGATATTTTTCTGTAACTAACTGATTTTTCTTTTTACCACACTACAGTTTTGTTCAGTAAATAAAACAATCTTGTATTTCCTAAAGCGACATAAAAATCGTTTTTTCAAAAAAAAAAGAATAAAGTTCTCTTGAAATAAATTAAAAAACTAAAAATATATTTTTTCTTTTTTTTCTGTCCATTGAAGAAGTATTGAGCTTTACGAAAGCTTTTTATACCTCTTCGAAATTCGACTGAATAATTT
Source organism: Ganaspis brasiliensis (assembly GCA_037103525.1). NCBI lineage: Eukaryota > Metazoa > Arthropoda > Insecta > Hymenoptera > Figitidae > Ganaspis > Ganaspis brasiliensis. The sequence continues at coordinate 1,089,788 of JAZKLR010000234.1, forward strand.
ACGATCCTATCAAACTCTCAGCTCTTGACTATCTGCTTGAAATGAGCAAAGTTGGCACGATTACATGCATCTGTTAAAATTAAAACGAACTAAACTGAGCTTTAGAAGGCACAAAGAAAGTTTCCTGTGATATTTTAATTTTATTAAAAAATTGTGGATTAGTAAAAATTTAGCACTCAATAACCATCAGTGATGTTTATTTTGTGAGAAAATAAAGCAATGTAATCACTATTTACTTTTGCATCATTCCTCTAAGTTTATAATTTTTTTAGTTTAATTAGTTTGATTTTAAATTAACTTTTAATTTTAACTTCAAATATTGGTTTTTGCTCCCACCCCCTCCCCCATCACGCCTAACAAACAAACACAAATAAGCGAATAAAATTACTTTTCACGTATTTAACAAAAACAAAAGTTGATTTAAAAAGTTAAATTAAATTAAGATAAAGAAAAATTACTAAAACTTAAAAAAAGAATGAGAAATTAAAGAAGAAAAGATAATAAATAATGACGAATTACGAATGTAAAAAAAATAACTAGACAGTTACAAAATGACTATAAAAAATGACGTAAATAGCTATAAATGGACGAAGATATTAATTCAAAAATTACTATAAAATGAAGAAAAATCCCTAGAAAACGTGAAAAGAATTATAGTAAAGGAAGGAAACTATAAAAGAAAAAATAAATAGAAATAAAAAAATATTTAGACATTGAAAGATAGCAGGAAAATAAAAGACAATTTCTAGAATAAGAAATAATAACTAGAAATTAATTAAAAATAACCAAGAAGAGAGAAATTAATGGGGTACGGTTTTAAAGGAATGTCAAATTAAAGAACAATATTAGAAAATAAACATAAATATTTATAGTTTTTAAAACAAAACTACATATTGATGAAAATAACTAAATGTATTGAAAAATTATCAGAAAATGTAAAAAAATTATTAGAAATTCAAAACAGAGTTAAAAGCGGTTTAAAAGTAAGTAGAAAATGAAGTTGATGAAAACTATTATACTGCTTTTAAAAATACTTTTTACTTTACAGACTGTTCAAATAATTGGTATGCATTTAATATTATCTTTCAACTTTATATTTACTCATTGTAGACACAAAATGTTGCAAAATTCACAAAAAAAAACTAGAACTCTGTTTGATTATTTATAAGAAAATTTAAAATTAACAATAATAGATTGTTTAAACAATTGTGAGACTTTTAAGATTATTTTTTATTTTCATACTTAGTTATTGAAAAAACAAAATATTGCAAAATTTAGAAAAAACTAGAACTCTGTATGATTTATAAGAAACTTTAAAATTAATAATAATAGAGTGTTTAAATAATTTTTAAATGACAAAAATTATGTAGGGGAATACAAAATTTAAGTATATGTTAAAATTTTTGTAAAAATACTCAAAGAATAAAGAATAAAGAATAAATTGAATTTTCACTGCTTGTGTGTTTTTTTCTAAAATTTATAATAATAATAATAATAATGTAATTAACAAATCTGTAATTATACAAATTTTATATATTAGAAATACTCCAAAATATTCTTAATATGATTTCCCATACAATCGTTAACTTTTTAAAAAGTAGAAAATAGATTTTCTGTAAAGTTCTGATTGTTTTATAGATTGTTATAAAAAAATTAAGATAAATAAATAGAAAAATAAAAAGTTCAACTCAAAAAACTGATAATGAATTTAATAACGAAGATTAAAAAAAATTTCTTTTTAATTTGAGCGAGAATTAAGACCTGTAGAGAGATTTAAGTAAAAAAATAAATAAAAAAAATACTTTGCCCCACTGTGACCTACTTTATTTTAAAATTAAACCGACCACTTTTGGTGAAAATTGCAAATTAAATATTAACTATTAAAAATTAGGGTTAAATTTTTGAAACAGTAAAAATTAAAATTTACTAATGAAAAGAGCATTAAAAACTCTTTAAGAAACATATTCGACGAAATTTTTATCATTTCATGAAAAAAAAGAATAAATTGAGAAAGAGGACGTTGACAAGCAAATTTGATAAAATTGACCCCCCCCCACCCCTATCTCTTCAATTTTTTTAAAAATTAAAAAACAAATTTTTGAGTTATATTAGCACTAGATAGGACAATAAATTCCCCAAGTTTTAAATTTTTTAGTAGAGATGAATTTTGAACTGGATTTATTCCACGTGAAATGCCTCATATTTAAGGTAGTAGTATTTATTTTTAAACCTAAAGAAACTTTAATGCGGGGTTAGCAAAATTGTATTTTTTAACCATGTCTTCTACATTCTTCCACATTAAATGGTTGAACTTCATTCTCAAATATCTTAATAACTATTCTTGCCTTTAAAAAAACATCATTGTGTTCGATGAATATTCTGTTATATAATATTTCAATTAATAAAAGATTTAAAGAAACAGTTTTTTTGAAAAAACTACCTTAAGGAAGTTTATCCAAAAAACAAATTTTTACAAATTCTTATAAAATTTTAATGACATATTAAATGCATTACTTTACATGTACTGTAACAATTTCATTGAATTTTACCGTTCTGATTTTAAGATATAAATTTATAAAGTTGGGACTTTAACATGGAAACAGTCACAAAACGCGCGAAATGACTATATTTTAATTAATTCAAAAAACATGGTTCTATAAATTTTTTAAAAAACTAATATATTTTAAACTGTAATATAATACAACTTTTACAACAATATTTAATTAATTTACCGTACCGTTGTTAAGAAAATATTATTCAAGGCTAGTAATTCTTCACTTTTTTGAAATATTCAGGAAGAAAAAATTTTAATAGCTTGACATTTTCAACGGAAATTTTTTTTTCAATAAAATTTGTTTTTGTAATGATTTTAAATACAAAATACTATTTAGAAACCAAATTATAAGAAGAAATGAAATTAAAAAAATATTGACTTTCATGGTCCGATAGAATGAGAACCGCTTGTGGGTATAAGAGTCTTTAAATATTGTGACGACTTAAAAAGTTATCTTGCACAATATTTTTAAGTTTATTTAAAAATATTGTTGTGACCTTAGAAAAAAACTTGCAATTTAAAATGTATTTAGACAGAATTTTACTTTTGGAGCGTGATTCCTTTGTAAATTTATGGATTATTTTTTATTAGCTAGGCCCCATTGGATGTAATTAGCAGATGTTTTTCAGTTACAAACATTGGATTTAAGTTTATATTTATGTTTTTATCGCAGGGTCTAGACGAGTTTTAACTGACCATCTTAAGCCTACCGTCATTTAGATATTGAGAGGTAGCTAATCTCAAATCTTATATCTAACAATGTTCCTGTTGCTTTAACTCCCCGCCTACGATTTTGACGAAAGCAATTATTATAGAATCTATAGATCCTCCCTTGGAAATTGTCAACCCCCACCTTTAGCAATTTTCCCTTTCACTTTTCAGGAAATACGAAATATAGCTTACCGTAGTACCTTTTTGGTTTTACTAGTTAGTCTAAAGCTGAATTTTGGCAAGTGCGCTTGCTTTTCTCTGTACCATGTAAATTAGAAGTTTAGATAAAATACTTATATTAAAAAACTGTACTTATCAATGTATCCTGACATCAATCATAAATTTCCTCAATATCCTATTTGCTTGAGAGAAGTTTAATTTATCTATTTTGAGATCAAAAAGATTTTTTTTTTATCGGATCAGCAATACAACACAACAAATATAATTGTGTAATATTATATCGTTTAATAATTGATATAATTATAATATATTAATTGTTTAATTAAATTATTATACACCAGTCTGAAATCAATACCAGGCTATTGTTCAGCCTCAATGTAAACTTGGCGATTTGTGCCTTTTATTATTTTGAGTTTACTTTCTTTAATTTTATTAAATATTTAACATTTAAAAGTTATTTTAAATCAATTTTATTTTGATTATTGTCAAATTTAAGATTTTGTTAAATTAAGATTTATTTCTATTTTGTTTTGGTATTTGATTAATTGAAATATTGAAATATTATTATTTGAACTGACGGTTTTTAACTGCCAACTTGTCAGATCGGAAGATTATTTGTTTTATACGGTAAACATCAAATGTTTCCACTTTTATTTTACACGGACGAACATTGCTTGACTCCGATGTGGAGTTTAACACATCATAATGAATTGATTGTCCTGGCACATGGGTCCGGATGTGAGTCCCGTTTTCTCAAAAGTGCCAGGACCAGAAGATGATGTCGTCAGTCGTGTTTATAAACTGTCAAAATACTGGTGGCAGCCATCTTGTTTTAGCGCTTGACGTCAGCGCCGCCACCACTACATCTGATTCACACTTCTCGGTCGATTGCCGCTCCATCTTTCCATCCGCGGGTAATGCGACTTCTCGAACTTTGAAATGTGATTTGTGAGTGCGGCACCGTGGCGCATGTGTCGCCGCACATGAACTTGCCGACGACGCGTTCTCGCCTTCATCGTATTCTGGTTTAGAGTGTTCGGACTGTTGGTCGTGTATTGTTCAATAAAAGTCTTGAAACCTTAAAAAAAATGTAACAAAATAAGTGACTGGGCTCCATTCCTGGCCATTGTGCCCTATCAGGTGAGCTCCATTATTAAATTTTTTATTTTATTTGATGGAGTCGGTTCTCCGATTATTTTGTTAAAAATAGAGTCAGTGTTCAGTGCTCGTCTTTTATAAATTGCCGTGCCATACTGCAGACCATTTTCTTCTTGTAATATTTTGATCATTTAATAAATATGCTCTTTTATATTGTAAAATTTAAATTTTAGTTTGTGCTGCTTCTAATCCCCCACTATCCGGAAAACTGGTTAGTAGTTGCTTGTTGGTTTAAATTTTGTTTAACAAATAGAGTAATTTCATTTGTCCATTGTTTCGTTATTTTTTCGTTTATTTATTTCTTATTAAAATAACTTGGCGCCAGGGTTTTGTTTTTGTATTGTTTAATTGTAGATTTATTTAAATTTTAAACATTAAACACAATGTGAAAGAATGCGTCATATATTCAATATATATGACTAAATAAGTACCTGCTAAGTATTCTATCCACGGCAGCTAACTCATTTTTTCCTTGTAGTTGTTTTATCACTTGCTAGTAAATTCCGTCAGTCCTTGAAAAAAGAGAACTAACAAAAGAAGAAAATAATAAAGTAAGAAAACAACTGGAAAAAAAGAAAGAAGAAAAAGGCAAATAGTATATAAGAAAAACTAAAAATGAATAAGAAAGAAGGTTTGAAAGAAAGCAGAAGGAAAAGGGTAAGAAAATTTTTACCGCATTTTACTGGATGTTTATCGCTATAATCTTAATTCAAGAGCGCCCCTCACCACCTCTTAGTGCTCGTGACAAATAGCTTTTAATTTCTCGGTCCTGTTTACCCTTGGGTGCTCGCTCTCCAAGACCCCCGAATTAATTGCCCTTACTCAGTAGCGAGTCCTCGCGGACATTATCTTATCGTCGGCCACTTAAACCACCACCAATGCCTGGCAAGTAGAGGAGCCGCAATTCCCATCCGTGCCACCCTTAAGGTACACATGGCGTCAGATCTAAACCGACGATTATGAATGCAGCGGGCGGGTATAAGCCTCTGTTTGCTTTAACTCTTGCTGCAACGAGGCATCAACTTCCCTACCCTATACTCTTGGCTTGTAACCACTATCATTCCCCATCGAGATATATTGGGTTGCTCCTTCTACCGTTACTGCCTCTCATCTCATCAGATCATTCAAGCTCCTGTGATAATACCAAATCCTGCTCCTCTTATCAGTATTCGCCGCTAATGTACCCTTCCTTCGCTTTTACATGACATTTGATACTTTCACCCATTATAATCTACTACATTATTATGGACTTTCCTTCAGTGCTCGATTAATAAAATTTAAATAAATTATCTTTCAGACGAATACAAGGAATTACAAAGGAAAACACTTTATTAGTTTGATTTGACTGTATAAAAATTTTGTTTTTTTATATATAACACTGGTTATGAACAACAAAACTAATCACCTTAGAGTTTAGTTAAAAACAATCATAATTGTAACACGTCAGAAAATTAAAATATAAAAAAAAACGTTATTACTCTGCGTACAGAGAAACGTACAAAACACAACGACATATTAGCAACTGAGACTAAAAATTTATCCTATTCTGAAAAGAACGAACGTTGTGGTTAACTTCAGACGTGTAACTCCATTTCCGAGTCTCCCATTGGTCAGTACATATCAAACCTCACTATCGATAGTTTTGAGTTTCGATTTTTTGTTTTGCAGACAAATTAAAATCTTTTAATTAAATATTGTAACTTCAAGTTTATTTTATAAAATTGCTTATAATCTTAGCAATCTAAAATAACAAAAAATTTTATTAAAATAATTAATACATAGAAATTAGCTTTGACCTTGACTTCTTTATACAAAAACCCTTTCGACCAACTTCAGAGGTGTAACGCATTTTATCAGGCTTCTGATTGGCTAGCAGATTTTTGATATTTGTTGTCAACAATAACATCACAGTTTAGATGTTTATTTGTACTATTTTTCAATTTATTTAAAATCTTCGTTTATTGAATAATTGCATTTTATGAAATAATAATAAATTAAAAATAAATTAAATTCTAACAATTAAGGAGTGATAGTTTAAGAAGACACAGTGATTTTAGTAAAGTTGTTAAGGTTATAGTGTTTTGAGTAAAACAACGTTTTGTTTACATTGGCATTCGTTTCTGACAGGTGAGTATAAATGATAATAATATTAATAATCTTTTCTTTCTTTTTATTTTATTTGTAACTTATTTATCTGTTTTTTAGTTCTATTATTAAATGTTTTTTTTTCCTAAAAGTATCATAATTATTTATGTTATTTAATGTTTTGATATTTCTTTTTATTCTAATGCACGTGGTGATTGTCATCGGATTTCTTTTCGGTCACGTGGAAATTGTGAAACTGGTAAGTTATAATAATTTTTAGTTCTTTATTTTGTTTTATTGTATGTTTATAATTTATTAACCTTTTAAGTTTCTGAAAATAAAAATATTATACTGTCATGTTTAAGGTTATGTTTTTTGTTATTATTCTCCAGTTACGTAGTAATGATTAGTGACAGGTAAGTAATAATAATAATTTTATTTTATTGTAAGCTTCTAATTTATTCATCTTTTTTCTTATTACATTAATTCAGTAGTTGTATTTTTTTTTATTAAAGTATCATATTGATAAATGTTATTTGCGGTTAGGATGTTTGTTTCTATTGTAATTCAATAATTACATTATGTAATAATTATCATTGAAGTTTTTTGACAATTAATTCATTTTATTCAGTTTATTTAAAACATTAGTTTATTAAATAATTATTTTAAATTTATAAAATGAATATAGTTATAATAAAGATAATCATAAAATAATTGTAAGTATAGTGAATAATAATAACTTTTTAAAATTTCTTTTGTTTCTAAATTTTTAATTTATTTACATTTGGAACAATTGTGTTGTTTATTATTTACATTTTTTATTTATTAAATTAAAACTAATAACAATTCAATTACTTTTTATTAATATAGTGAATTATTTATTATTGTATAGAAAATAATATTTTATTAATTCTTTTAAATTACTATTATATGAGTAATTTAAGGTTAGAATGTTTGTTTCTATTCTATTTCATGTATCTTTGCTTTCATTAAGAAAAAAATAACAAGCGCGCCGTGGCGCGCAGATCGATCTCATAAATCCCAAAAAGGAATAGACGTTGTGATTATCTTCAGACGTGTAAGACCCTTTTGTGACCTCTTATTGGTCACTAGATATAATCGATAGTTTGGTTTTTATAATAATTTTTATAGTGAAATATTAAAATCTAATATTAAACCTACTTTACATGACATTTTATTATTTTTGGAATTAAAAATTATAATAATTTTGATGAAGTTGACCGTAATTTAAAAATGAAGTTTGATCTTGAAATTTATGAAAGAAATACCTTTCGACAAACTTCAGACGTGTAAGACCCTTTTTCGGTCTCTCATTGGTCAACAATATCTTCGATATTTATCGATAGTTTTTTGTTGTTATTTTGGTGGTAGTTTGCTAAGAATAATATTTTAAGGTAGTTGTTCTCTTTTTATTTTGTAATTTTGTGTATTTAATTGAAATTTTAATTTAACTTTAGGAGAAGAGTGTTTTGTAAAAAAAAATCAGTGAAGTGTTTAGTGGATAATAGTGTTTTAATTTTAAAAGAGAAGTGGTGTATTTATTTAGTGTGCTTCACGTGTCAATCTTCTGCAGATTTATAATATAAATTATATAATATTTTATATAAAAAATTTATATTATTTTATATAAAACGAGATAAGCGCGACCAGAGTTGCTGGGTCTCTATTTGGCAAAAGAAAACTATACGGCGGACGCCAGTCAATTTTGATTAGAATTAACAAACTACACTAAACTTTATAATCATGAGACAAAAAAACAAGGCAGGTATTGTTGGTTAGCTTCGATCCTTGGCGGGATGTCTAATTCTTAATTTTCTTTAATCGCGCAAGATTTGTAATGACGATTTATTGAATTGGCCTATCAGTGTTCTCGACGTGGCGCTGAGCCTTTTTAGAAGGGAGAAAATTGTGGGAAACCGCCGTGCGATTCTTCCTGTGTGGAATAAATCATTTAATTGATCATCGCAACCTAAATCGTACGGTAGACCCGTGCCACATTCTTAAGTGGCGGTCGAGAATACTGAGAGGTGAGTTTTTATTTAAAAAAATAAAGTGTTAATAATCGGATTAAAAGATAAGACAAAAGATCAATTGAAATTGTAAAATTAAAATTTCAGGAAAATGTATGCTAATTATAGTGTGGTGAAAGTTGAGGCCGGGAAATCAATGCCAAGGATCGAAACGTCTTTTTGAAGTTTCTTTCTGGATCAGTCTTCCTGAAATTTATAAGACAAAATATTTTAGCCTTTTGGATTGTGTTTTAAATTTTGATCGTCTGGATTTTTAGTGCAACTTTTACAATTTGGAATCATTTCGGGGAGAAGACATAGTTAATCGCCGCTTCTGGACCCGTAAACATACGATAAGTAAAATTGCTTACTGACAAAAACCTACTTTCCTAATATTTAAAAATACAAGATTTAATGTTTCAATGATATTTATAAAAATTCCTTGTTGCAAAAAGTTTAAATTATGAATTATAGAAATGAAACAACTTCAACTTACAAATTCCTGTGTGTAACAGTTCTTTTGTTTTGTAACAGAAGGTTAAAATTTAAAAAAATGTAAAAGTAAATGTAAAAGGTCTCGATTTACGTTTTTTTTCTTTCAATGCAATTACTGACTAATAAAGAAATTTTTCTTGTAAGTCTAAAAGTGGTGCTCTTTAATGTTTCAATGATATTTATAAAAATTCCTTGTTGCAAAAAGTTTAAATTATGAATTATAGAAATGAAACAACTTCAACTTACAAATTCCAGTGTGTAACAGTTCTTTTGTTTTGTAACAGAAGGTTAAAATTTAAAAAAATGTAAAAGTAAATGTAAAAGGTCTCGATTTTCGTTTTTTTTCTTTCAATGCAATTACTGACTAATAAAGAAATTTTTCTTGTAAGTCTAAAAGTGGTGCTCTTTAATGTTTCAATGATATTTATAAAAATTCCTTGTTGCAAAAAGTTTAAATTATGAATTATAGAAATGAAACAACTTCAACTTACAAATTCCAGTGTGTAACAGTTCTTTTGTTTTGTAACAGAAGGTTAAAATTTAAAAAAATGTAAAAGTAAATGTAAAAGGTCTCGATTTTCGTTTTTTTTCTTTCAATGCAATTACTGACTAATAAAGAAATTTTTCTTGTAAGTCTAAAAGTGGTGCTCTTTAATGTTTCAATGATATTTATAAAAATTCCTTGTTGCAAAAAGTTTAAATTATGAATTATAGAAATGAAACAACTTCAACTTACAAATTCCAGTGTGTAACAGTTCTTTTGTTTTGTAACAGAAGGTTAAAATTTAAAAAAATGTAAAAGTAAATGTAAAAGGTCTCGATTTTCGTTTTTTTTCTTTCAATGCAATTACTGACTAATAAAGAAATTTTTCTTGTAAGTCTAAAAGTGGTGCTCTTTAATGTTTCAATGATATTTATAAAAATTCCTTGTTGCAAAAAGTTTAAATTATGAATTATAGAAATGAAACAACTTCAACTTACAAATTCCTGTGTGTAACAGTTCTTTTGTTTTGTAACAGAAGGTTAAAATTTAAAAAAATGTAAAAGTAAACTATATAAATGCAAATATGAATTAAACGCTAAAGAGCACCACTTTTAGACTTAAGAGAAAAATTTCTTTATTAATCAGTAACTGCATTGAAAGAAAAAAAAACGAAAATCGAGACCTTAGGTTTTGAGAAAAGTCACTTTTTAGGCGTAAATTCAATTTTTCATGTATTTTTGTTGCAAATTCATTATTTTTTACTACATGTCTAAAAAATCTAAGAAAAGTTGAACAAACTTTATGTAGGGCAGTATTTTCAATTTACTAATAATAACGGAGAAAAACGAAGGTTAAAAATGCTCTATTTAAAAAAATGTTAAATTTCAAAAATTCATAACTTCTGCAATTTTCATTCAATAAAAAAATAAAAAAATACGTGTTTCCTTATTTTTCATAGAGAATCAGAAAAAAATTATTCCAAGCAAAAAAAAAATTTTGAATGAAAATGTCACGTGGAATGCCCCATATATATTTATTTTCTACTTAATTTGAGATTGATTTATTCGAGTTGCTGCAATTGCTATATTTATATTTAACATATATATTTTTTATATTTACAATTTTCTCTGTATTTTTGTTCTAATTTTCTGATAATGTATGAGAGAGATTTATAAGTTCGAATGGACTGCAGTTATTGACTATTTATATATTAAACTGATTTCGATTTTTTATAAATTATTTGTTAGATTTATTTTTATCATCTGAAAACGAAATGTTCGAATTTTAATTCTGATCATTTGATCAATATGTATCTGCTATATGAAATTATATTTATTTTTGAGCTTTCTTTTATTATCTCGATCCATAAATTATCATTTCTTAATTGTGCTCATTTTAATAATTGATAAGTTCACCAACAAAATCGTGACTATCTAATCTTTGTTTATGTACAGTGGATTTATTTTGATATTTGATTAATTAAAATATAATTTCTTGACTTTGATGTCATAAGTATTGATGTCTTAAATCTAATTTTAAATATTTTAAAGTTTATATAAAAGTGACCATAAAAAGTAACTTTTTGTTACATAATTTTATCGTCACATTATCAATTAATGATAATGTGGTTCTTAATTCAAATTTGGTCATTTTTTACATATTTTGTGAGGCTCAATGTATAGCACAAACTTCGGAGTATACTCTCTTTTGAATTCATAGCAGTCTTGGATCTAGTGATGCATGGCATGAAAAGAATTTTTTGATTATTGACAGTTCTCAATTGATATTAAAGTTATCTTGCAAACAAAATATTGAAGTTTCATTTGTTTATCAATAAACAGTGTTGTCTCAAGTATCTTTTCAAAACAAGGGATAATATTGAATCTTGGGCGGTCATTAACAAAATTAATTTGGCAATATTCTTTAAATTTGGTTAATATTAACTAAGGGTAATGCAAACATTTTAAATAAACTAATTTAAAAATTCTGTATCTAAGGTAACGAAGCCAATATTCGATCAGGATCTATAGTCGATCAGAGATAATTTAATTGGATAAAGTTAATTAATAGTTTTATTGCATTGATAAAAATAGAGATTGAAATATTCAAGGTAGTATTTGGCATCAATATTATTGAATTACTAATTAATTTTTTCAACTTTAATCACCACTGATCGACTGTAGGTTCTGTTACCTTAATTAAAGATTTTTTAATTTTTAAAACCATTGTATATAAATTAAGTTTAGTTTATTTCTAACAGTAATACTACATTTTATACTAAAATTTTTCTAATTTTATTGAAACTTTTTTTTTGAATTTATAAGTATTATCTTCAAAATTTTAAATTGACTTCAAAAAAATACTAGATCGAATTGCATATTTTAAAAGTTACTTTAATTTTGAAAAATTTGTTAATATATGGTCTTAAAAATGCCAACTTGCCAAAATATGTATTTTTAAAAAATGTTGAGCAAAATCTTGAATTCTTAATTTTTATAACCTCTTTTAAAAATTGAAAATATTTATTTTTCTTTAATTTTAACAAAAAAATCTTTAATAAGTGTAACAAATTTTTAGTTTTTATTTACTAATATTTTAAGGTTTTCAACCAATCAATGCAATTTTTAAATGTTTAATCTTTGATAAATAAATGGAAATATTTCTATATCTCAACTTTATTTTATTTCTTTAAGTAATTCTTCATTTTATATCAATATTTTCTTAACATTATTTAGTTTTTTTTTTACTATTTTATTATTATCGTATAATTTTTAAATTATTAATTTACAAGGGTAGAGCTTAAAAGTCAGAAAACCGATACGGATGAAGTTTTTTTTAAAAATAGTTATTAAAAAATAAATAATTTTTGACTTAAAAGTCAACTTTAAGTTTCATTATTTTACAAGATATCGTCTTTTGCCAAAAATTATTTTCACACTAAAAGTACAACTTGACAAATAAAAGAATCCTGTTAAAAGAGTATTTTGTTAAATTAAAAATAGATGCAGCTAGAATTCTTTAAAATTAAAATTTATTTAATTTATATCTCTAAATATTAAATATATTTAATTATAGCCAGATAATTAGTAAAGATTACCAAATTATTAATAAAATTATAGAATAATGTTCTTAAACTTAAGTAATGTAAAAAAAATTGTGAAACAATATATAAATTTAAAAAATTAATAAAAAGTCTTAATCTTGGAATTCTTTTGTACAGAATTTAAATAATTCTGAATTATTTTTAAATCACATTTAATTGTGTTTTACTTTATCAAAGGAGATTTCAAGGAATTGAAATATTTCGAAATATATATAAGCTTTAAATACAAAGTGAATGGGAATTATTTTGAGGAATATAATTCATCCGAGTTTCATCACTTTTGTTCATCTACCTCATCTAACTGTTTAAACGACTTTTCCTCTCTCGAAACGCGTTCATATCTAAACGAAACACCCTTGCGAATATTTGTCTTTCTTTGTGTCACTTATATTCCGACGTATTATTCGCATATTTCTCTCGTGTGGTTCACAAGTTTCTTTTTTTTTTTTTAACTCACACAGGAATCGTGCTATGAAAATAAATATAATTTTAAAAAGAGAAATCATTTAAAGTTGCAAAATTTAAAATAATAATAATAAAATAGAAGTTGTTATATTTGATTATATAATTTGTTTATATAAAAGTTTAAAATTGTTATTAACAAATTATAATCAATCTAGTTTACTAAGTTTATTAATTATTAAATGTACAGTTGATTAAATTTACTATTCATTTTAATTAAGTATCTACTTTTTACTTTATTTAATTTTTTTGTACATACATAGAGAATTTAAAAAACAGTTGTTCAGTCTTTTTTTAAACTTGTACCACCATTTTTTCTGCATTTTTATCAAAGTAATTAAAAATAATAAATAAACAAAGGAATTTAAATCAATGGTTTTCATCAATGTTTTAACGAATGGAATATTGTGAGAGGGGATTAAATTAAAGCTTAGTTCATGGTGAGATGTTTGCTAGTGCTTACAAAGCACGAGATGCTCTACAGTATTATAATTCCTTTTTATATTCCCTACCTAAACAAACTTGTACAGTATTAAATAAATAACAAAAAAATGTTAAAATCCAGGGGTATAGGGACAATTTTTTTCCGTGGAGACAAAAAGCTTAAGAGTCCAAATAACTAGGATATATTTTATCATTTCTTTCCTTCCTATTATTTTCTTTTATCACTTTTGTTGATGTTAAAAAAATTGCAGTTACCATCCAAGTCAGTTAAAATTTGAATAGATACAATTTTTGATTAGTATAAATAATAATAATCAAAACATTTGGAAATAAACAAATTTATATTTGTATAATTTAAAATTCGACTGAATTAAAATTTTCCTAAATTAATTAATAAATTTTGTGTAAATAAATTCAAATAAAAATACATTGTTATTAAAATTGTTCTAAATTAGTATTCGGACAATTTCCCAAATTTTTCATCCTCTCTTTCATTTATTATCTCATCTATACTTTTTATCTCATAGTTTTTTTTACACCTTTAGAAACTTTTTTCCATCGTTTTCTACTTTTTCAATCTTTTTTTCATCTTTTTCCACCTTCTCAATCTTTTTCATTACCTTTTCAATCTTTTACATTACCTTTTCCTACTTTCTGTTCCTAAACTTTTTGTCTCTTTTTCTCATTTCTTTTTCTACGCCTTCTTTTTTTTCTGAACTTTCTATCGAGTTAATTTTACCACTTGAGAAAAAATTAGAATACTTTCCGAGATCAGAGCTTTTGATTAATTTCAGTTAAGGGAATATCGATTTCGAGGGAAACTCGAATGGCAAAAATAATAAGGAATGAAATATTAAAATTAGTCGCAGGTGCTAGGCACTTGTGCAGAATTCATTTAATGTAGGAGCGTAAGAGTTTTTATACAGATTGCAGTTCAATACACTTTATGAATTTTATGAGAATTTTCATCGATTGTGCTTTATTTTTAATTGCCTTTTATGCATGTAAAATGGTAATTTAAAACAAAAACTCTGTGTTTTAAAAGAATGGTATTGAAGACAATTTTTTAAAAATTGAATAATTGATATCATTTAACATTTTAAAACGAATTAATTGAAAGTCTATTACACTCTTTATTTTTAAATTACTTTTTTCTCCTTGAACGATCTCATTTTTCAGTTAAATTATGTTCTTTAACACTCTTTTTTTCTCATTTGTAGTTGACTGTATCAAGATTTTGAAAATTTTTAATCTTGAGAGATTTCGCGTGAGACCCGCTATTTTAATGGCAATTAAGTAATTATGATAAAGGCCTCTACATGGCATACTTCTTACCTGTGATAAAATCTTTCGTCAACGTGCGCCTTACTACCAGCAGGAAATTTTACACGTGGTACGTACCTGAAAAAAATAATAATAATGATGATAAGTGAAACATAATAATCATCATTGATCTTCATTTATTTAACATTTTATACATGAATATAACAGTAATTAAATATAAACCCAGATTAATAATTTAACCAAATAATAATAGGGAAAAAATAATTTTACAATATTACCTAATACTAAAAACAAAAATACATTTATGCTTATACAAATAATTAATTATCGTATTTAATGTGCTTAGCATGAAAACAATTTAAAAGCAAATTATGATACTTTTCATATAACTAGCACAAAATAATATAATGCTTTACATACATTAAAAGTTAGAATTCATGAATAAAGATATCCCGAGTTTCGAAGTTTGTCGTAACATAGTGTGATAAGTACTTTTACGAGATATTTTGGAAAGTTTAATTACACTATGAGAATGACAAGAAAGCGCTCTCATAGATAAGTGGTACCCGAGTTATACAATATAATAATTATTCATTTAAAATAAAACCGTATTTTTAAAGCTTGAAGGGAAACATATTTTTACACTGATAATTTAAAAAATAATAATTCGCATTATCTTACATAATTTCTTCAGAAACAGATACTAAAACAAAATTAATGTTAAAACTATTTAGGCTTCAGTTTTTGGGTAGGGCTAAAAAAAAAGGAACCAATTCAGTTTCGAGTGAAATTGAAACAAAAGTCATAAACCTAATATAATTTTGGGTCAAACTGAAATCACAGTCAAAAACTTAATGTAGTTTCAGGTCAAAAAGAAACAAACATTAAAAACCTAATTGAGTTTCAGGTCAAACTAAAACCAAAGTCAAAAACCTAAAATAGTTTCGAATCAAATAGAAACAAAAGTCAAAAACCTAATTTAGTTGAGGTTCAAACTGAAATCAAAGTCAAAAACCTAATATTGTTTCGGGTCAAACTGAAATCACAGTCAAAAACTTAATGTAGTTTCAGGTCAAAAAGAAACAAACATTAAAAAACCTAATTGAGTTTCAGGTCAAACTAAAACCAAAGTCAAAAACCTAACATAGTTTCGGATCAAATAGAAACAAAAGTCAAAAACCTAATTTAGTTGAGGTTCAAACTGAAATCAAAGTCAAAAATCAAATTCAGATCCGAGACAAAGAAAAACGTAAGTAAAAACGTAATATAGTTTTGGGACAAACTAAAATAAAGTCAAAAACCAAATATAGTTTTGTAAAAAAAAAAACAAATGTCAAAAACCTAACTTAGTATCGGGTCAAACTGAAACCAAAGTGAAAAACCTAATATTGTTTCGTGTCAAACTGAAATCACAGTCATAAAGAAACAAAAATTCAAAACCTAATTTAGTTTCGAGTCAAACTGAAATCAAAGATAAAAATCTAATATAGTTTCGGGTCAAACTGAACCCAAAGTCAAAATTCTAATACAGGCTTTGGTCAAACTGCAGCCAGAGTTAGAAAGATAATTTGGTTTCGGGACAAACTGAAACCAAAGTCACAAACCTAATATAGTTTTGGATCAAATAGAAACAAAAATCAAAAACCTAATGTAATTTCGGGCCAAAACTGACATCACAGTCAAAAACTTAATGTAGTTTCAGGTCAAAAAGAAACAAACATTAAAAAACCTAATTGAGTTTCAGGTCAAACTAAAACCAAAGTCAAAAACCTAACATAGTTTCGGATCAAATAGAAACAAAAGTCAAAAACCTAATTTAGTTGAGGTTCAAACTGAAATCAAAGTCAAAAATCAAATTCAGATCCGAGACAAAGAAAAACGTAAGTAAAAACGTAATATAGTTTTGGGACAAACTAAAACAAAGTCAAAAACCAAATATAGTTTTGTATAAAAAAAAACAAAAGTCAAAAACCTAACTTAGTTTCGGGTCAAACTGAAACCAAAGTGAAAAACCTAATATTGTTTCGGGTCAAACTGAAATCACAGTCAAAAAGAAACAAAAATCAAAAACCTAATTAAGTTTCGAGTCAAACTGAAATCAAAGGCAAAAATCTAATATAGTTTCGGGTCAAACTGAACCCAAAGTCAAAATTCTAATACAGGCTTTTGTCAAACTGCAGCCAGAGTTAGAAAGATAATTTGGTTTCGGGACAAACTGAAACCAAAGTCACAAACCTAATATAGTTTCGGATCAAATAGAAACAAAAATTAAAAACCTAATTTCGTTTCGGGTCAAACTGAACCCAAAGTGAAAAACCTAAAATATTTTTGGATTAAAAAAGATACAAAAGTCGAAAACCTAATTTAGTTTCGGGTCGAACTAAATCAAAGTCAAAAATCTAATTCAGTTCCGAGTCAAAGTGGAACCAAAGTCAAAAACCTAATATAGTTTTGGATCAAATAGAAACAAAAATCAAAAACCTAATGTAGTTTCGGGTCAAACTGAAATTAAAGGCAAAAATCTAATATAGTTTCGGGTTAAACTGAACCCAAAGTCAAAATCCTAATACAGTTTTTAGTCAAACTGCAGCCAGAGCCAAAACCTAATTTAGTTTCGGGGCAAACTGAAACCAAAGTCACAAACCTAATATAGTTTCGGATCAAATAGAAACAAAAATTAAAAACCTAATTTAGTTCCGGGTCAAACTGAACCCAAAGTGAAAAACCTACAATAGTTTTGGATTAAAAACGATACAAAAGTCAAAAACCTAATTTAGTTTTGGGTCAAACTGACACAAAAGTCAAAATCCTTATACAGTTTTTGGTCAAACTGCAGCCAGATCTAAAAAGCTAATTTAGTTTCGGGGCAAACTGAAATCAAAGTCACAAATCTAATTTAAGTCCGAGTCAAAGTAAAACCGAAGTCATAAACCTAATATAATTTTCGATCAGAAAGAATCAAAAGTCAAAAAGCTAATATAGTTTCGGAAAAAACTTAAACAAAGTCAAAAACCTAATATAGTTTGGGACCAAAAATAAACCAAAGTTGATAACCTTTTATAGTTCCGGGTCAACCTGAAACCAAAGGCAAAATCCTAATATAGTTTTGGGTCAAACTGCAGCCAAAGTCTAAAAACTAATTCTGTTTCGTGACAAACTGAAACTAAAATCAAAAACTTAATACAGTTTCGAATTAAAAAGAAACAAAATTCAAAAACCTTATTTGATTTCGGGTCAAACTGAAACCAAAGACAAAAACATGATTTAGTTTCAACTCAAAATAAACCCAGTTTTCGAAACCAAATAATTGGGTTTTTAAAACTTTTGATTTTGTTTGACCTGCAACTTTAATAGGTTTTTGACTTTGGTTTCAGTTTTATCCGAAACTGAATTAGTTTTTTGTCTTTGTTTCATTTTTATTTAAAATTATATGAGGTTTTTGTCTTTGGGTTTAGTTTGACCCGAAACTTAATTAGGTTTTTTAATTATTGTTTTTTTTTATCCGAAACTATATTAGGTTTTTGACTGTGGTTTCAGTTTGACCTAAAACTACATTAGGTTTTTGACTTGGTTTTAGTTTGTCCAGAAACTATATTAAGTTTATGACTGTGGTTTCAATATGACTTGAACCAATATTAGGTTTCTGACTTTGGTTTCAGTTTGATCCGAAACTAAATTAGGTTTTTGACTTAGGTTTTACTTTGACTCGGACTTAAAATGTATTTTTGACTTTGATTTCAGTTTGACCCCAAACTGATTTAGGTTTTTGACTTTTGTTTTTTTTTAATCCTAAACTGTATTAGGTTTTAGACTTTGGTTTTAGTGTGCCCCGAAACTAAATTAAGTTTTTGAATTTTATTTCTTTCTGATCCAAAACTATATTAGGTTTTTTAATTTGGGTTCAGTTTGACCCGAAACTAAATTAGGTTTTTGACTTCGGTTTTACTTTGACTCGGACTTAAAATGTATTTTTGACTTTGATTTCAGTTTGACCCTAAACTGAATTAGGTTTTTGACTTTTGTTTCTTTTTAATCCTAAACTGTATTAGGATTTAGACTTTGGGTTCAGTTTAAGCCAAAGCTAAATTAGGTTTATGATTTTTATTTCTATTTGATGCAAAACTATATTAGGTTTTGGATTTTGTTTCATTTTTTCCCGAAACTATATTAGGGTTTTGACTTCGGTTTTAGTTTGACTCAGATTTAAATTAGACTTTTGACTTTAGTTTCAGTTTGACCCGAAACTAAATTAGGTTTTTGACTTTTGTTTTTTTTTGGATCGAAAACTATATTAGGTTTTTGACTGTGGTTGCAGGTTAAGCAGAAACTAAATTATGTTTTTGACTGTGGTTTCAGTTTGACCCTAAACTATATTCGATTTTTAACTTGGTTTCAGTTTTTCCCGAAACTATATTAGGTTTTGGACTTTTGTTTAATTTGATCCGAAACAAAAGTGGGTCTCTTTATTTTCGTTTTGTATCAAACTCGGAACTAAAACGAAACCTGACTTAGGTATCGGTCTTTGTAATTTATCAAATAATTTTTTCTTTTCGTTGGAATTTGTTTCTTTCAAAAACAAAATATGCACCAGAAATCTTCTTTCACCAAAAAATAATGAAGTGAAATCGGTTGCTGGTCATTTTTCATCTTGTTTTTTTTTTATGTATGTTCAGTGTGATTCTGGATGCAGATAAATTTTACTCCAAATTAAAGTAATATTTAACTCTTTTGTATTTTTTTTTGTATTATTTAAATAAGAATCCTAACACGAATCCAGAATAAAA
Source organism: Ganaspis brasiliensis (assembly GCA_037103525.1). Lineage (NCBI taxonomy): Eukaryota > Metazoa > Arthropoda > Insecta > Hymenoptera > Figitidae > Ganaspis > Ganaspis brasiliensis. Next base: position 1,109,562 of record JAZKLR010000234.1, read on the forward strand.
GTCACTCTCTCGGTGCAAAAAATGTTTTCTACTGGTGAAAAAGACGGTGTTTCGCGAGCATCGACTTGAAATAAAAGATGCAAGGCCAAATTGATTGGACGATGCATGATTCAGAAGGCCATAAGTGGCGCTTGAGGGAAAGACGGAAGGGGTGTAGAAAAGAAAAGTCGGGTGCGTCCTCACTATTCAGAACGCGAATAATACCAACAACTTAGATATAAAAAATTCACCTGCTCTAGTTTTCTTTGCTTCTTTTGCATAAATAATAACCAGGCGCTTGTGGTTAAGATGAAAAACCTTTCCTTCGGCACTTGATGCACAGTTTATACACAATTTTCTTATTTCTGTCACGAAAAAGTTCGAGCAGTAGAGTCACGCAAATATATAATGAGGTGTGTTCAGACGTATTAGCAGTTAAGTTTATAAATAAGTATCAGTAATTATAATAATGTTAAGTAATTTTGAAATTGTATTTAATCAGCTTATAAATGCGCTGTTTTGTAAGTTTACGTAATTTATGCTTTAAGTGCTCTTTTACTTTAATTTATATTATTTTTAATAAGATATTCTACTATTATTTCCAGTTTTAGACTTTTTAAAAATTATTATTTATAACAAAAAAATAACAAAATACCCTGCAAAACAAAATAAAGATTTTGTCCGAGACTTTACAAACATTAGTATATTTTTCGCTGAATTAGAATCAGAAATCAACATTTCTGTTTAGCTAAAATTTTTTAAATAATCTTAAGAAAAGCAATTTACTTGTTTTTTAGCAGTTTTTGAGATTACCTAAAAAATTTTACCGAATGTTGTCTTTTTGACTTTGAATTCGGATTCAGAGGAAAAAATACGTAGGAATATACTAGCATAGTGTCCTAAACAAAAATAAATTTTGTTTTTTGGTTTTTTTACGTTTTTGAGCAGTTTTTTGAGGTTATCTAAAAAATTGTAGCCAATCTGGTCATTTTGACTTAGCATTTGAATTTAGAGGAAAAAAATCCTCAAAGTAATCAGTTTAGCTAAAATTTTTTTAGACACTCTTAAGAAAAGCGAGTTTTTTGTGTTTTTTTATTAGTTTTTTGAGATTATCTCAAAAATTTTAGCCACACTGAAAAAAAAATCAACAATATTTTTGTTGATATGACTAAACATTTTTTTAGTGCAATCTGGTCATTTTGAGTTTAGATTCGGATTCAAAGGAAAAAAAGTTCCTATAGATAATCAGTTTAGCTAAGATATTTAAAATAATTTTATAAAAAACGATTTTTTCGTGTTTTTAGTCATTTTTTGACAAAGGCAAAAATAATAATTTAAGCCTATTTGGTTATTTTGATTTCGGATTTGGATTTAACGTAGAAAAGTAAGTAAGAATACACTAGTAGTGGCCTGGACAAAAAAATATTGTTGTTATAATTAGTGTTTAAAATTTTTTTAGATTATCTCTAAAGTAGAACAAATCCAGCAATTCTGATTTTGAATTCGGATTCAGCGAAAAAAAATACGTAGATAGCGTTTCGTAAAAAAATTTTTTTTTGGGGATGTGTAATTAATGATAAGAATAATTCTCTTGTCAAATATTAAGGTTAAATTTTTAAATTTTTCGAAGAAGGATTTTTGACTTGTAGTTACTGTCACATAATATATAAATTTTATACATATGTAAATAACAAAAAAAAAGTTTTTTCTTTAATCTTATTTAATGAACTTTTTGTACATTTTGGGCGCGGTTAAGATTCTATACAATAAAACTCTACATATGGATTTTTATAAAACATTAATATTAAATCCTATACACAATTAAATTCTACACATTTATAACCTCTTTCATAGTTAGAAAATAAACAATTAAACGTGTATAGAATTTTAAACTGTGCAATTTAACTGCGCAAAGTTTAAAAAAGATAATATCAAAAATATAAATATTGTTATAATTAATATTATTGTTATAAATATTGTTATAATTAATAGTTAATATCATTGTTATAAATATTGTTATAATTATTTTATAATATACATTATCTGTAGATTTATTGTGTAGAATTTGACGTGTTAAGTTTAAATTTGCAGAATTTAACTATGTAGGATTTAATATTAATGTTTTATAAAAAAAGTTTTAATGTGTAGAATTTAAAGTGCAGAATTTATCACTGTAGACTTTAAAATAGAATTTTAAATTGTAGAATTTAACTATATTGGTTTTAATATTAATGCTGTAATTATAAAAAATCGTATTGTAAAGTCTTAATTTGTCGAATTTATCATTGTAGAGTTTAAATGTGTAGAATTTTAAATTGTAAAATTTAACTATGTAGGGTTTAATTTTAATGTTTATAAAAAAATCTTATTGTAGAGTTTTAATGTGTAGAAATTAATTTTGTAGAATTTTACATGCAAAATTTATCATTATAGAATTTAAATCTGTAGAATTTTTACCGCATAACTTTTTGTACATTAAAAATTAAATTGACAATTTTTAATGTACTTTCGTTAAAAATAAAAGAGAGTGAAATTTTACGGCATGACATTTACCATTGGTTAAAAATAAATCGCAAGTTAAATAATGGAAAGTGTTTTTTAAAGCTTATAAGAAGACCTCGTACAAGGGCTTCGCATGACCTGTTGAGAAGTTCTATAAACACGCATACCTACAATATAAGGTTGTATTATAAGCGCCAGGTGCCTTTATCGGCGTTTGGCTATTCCTGGTGTATTCCACTACCCCACATAAGCTACTACTATACACCCCACCAACCCTGTTTCCGATAGCTTTAAATCCTTTAGCACGTTCATTCCAGATATCGAGTTCCTCAACGAAACGTTTCTAAATAACCACCAAATTTATTAATGCATTTTCTCATCTGTAGGGAATAAATCCCGAAGTCACGCTTAAGTGATTTTTCGTACTTTAAATTCAAAAATATTTATTACATTCGACAATTAAGATTGTTAAGATCTAGTTAAGGTTATTTTAATTAAAAAATATAGAAATTGAAAACTTTGTATTGTATGATTAAATTTTAAAATAGGTCATTAGACGTGTTTCTAAAAGATATGTGGATTAGCTACTATAAATTAGAACTGAAATGAAAACTAAGAAATTAAAATCTTAAAAATTGTACTTTTAATATTTTTAACTTTTTTAGAGGTCAGTAACTTCTTGAATTTAGGTCGTAAAGGATTTTAAAATAGGTCAATCGACAAGTTTTTGAAATAGTTATTATTTGTGAAATAGTTACTACAAATTAGAGCTTTGATGAAAATTAAATACCAAAAATCCACAATTTTTAAACATTATCAAAAATGTTAATAACTTTGGATACATTGACAGTAGAAAGTTTAATAATGGATCAAAAGATGCGTGTTAAAAAAGGTTCCTAACTGAAAGAAAAACATGCATATTAGAGATATCGGAAAAAAAGAATTTTTATCGAAACTTAAAATTAAAGAAATACGTATTTAAAGTTAATTAACAGGCGTAGATGACAAAAATTATTATGTTAGACAAGAAGATCTATGAATAAGAAAATTGATCTCAATAGCTCTTATGAGACTCGAGATATTCATGAAAATAAATAAATTACTCTATATGAGGAAGCAAAACTAATTACAAACATTTAATTGCAACGACTGAAAGTTAACATTTGAAAATGAACGAACAATGCTTGAAATTCAACAACTGAAATTTAAGGACTTTAATAAGTTGAAAGATAAAGTTGAACAAATTAAGTTAAGCGATTTAAATTCAACAATTTAACGATATAACCTGCTTTTTAGTTAAATTAATATTCACCTCTGCTTAATCTTTATAAATTAAGATTCCTCAGTGAAATTCCAATAGTAGATAATTAAAACCGAATTTAATAAAATTTATTAAAATTTAATGATTTAACTCTAATCGTAAGAAAATCGATAAAATTAGTTTTCAATTATTACAAGCGTTAATTCTCAGCCTTAATAAATTATAATATTAAAGTATAAAACGGATCAATTATTAACTTGCATTTCTGAACATTTAAATTAAATTCTTATTCTATTTTTATTGTAAATTTAAACTGGTCAGAAAATTAAATTCCAAGCTTTAAATATTTAGTTAGTATGATTTATTATTAAAAAAATCATTTAAATTTTATTTTTTGTTATAACCGCAATTTTAAAACAATTAAAAAGGAAAGTATAAAATTTTTTTAATTAAAATTGTTGTAAGATAAATAATAATTTATAAAGCATTGCTTGAATAATGTAATGAAAAATAATATTATCCTGTTTACTGTTTCAGCTTTAGAATATAAAATTTTTTTGGTTATAAAAATCCAAGGCACTATAATGAAGCTTTTAATAAAGTCAGGTAAGGATTTCTATAAATATTAAATTCTCTTGGCAAATAATAATTTAAAAACCGAAGCTCTTGTAACAAGATCTTCGTCAATCGAAGTTCATTAACAATAATGAAGTTAACTATAAAATGATTAAGATTCAAAAGGAATTATCTTCATTCAACTTTAAATTAAACTTTTCTTAACAAGTCATTAATTAAAACTGACAGTTTTATTGGACATTTGATCCTATTTTTCAAATATTATATGACTTTTGTGTTTATTTTTAAAGTACTTCCTGTATTATGAACTAACAATTTTATATTTCAATTGTTTCGGCATTATTAATTTATTCTAAAACTAGCAACATTAAAGCGCGCCCAAGCGCGGGACAAACTTTACATTGTTGTTGGTCATTAAAAATTATAAATTTTTGCAAATTCAAATAATGAAAACTACGAAACTGAAGAATATATCTGAAAAATGACAAAAATAATTGATAGTTGAAAACAAAATTCAAAAAATGGCTACATAGTACATAATTACACAATGGGAACCAATAGTTTAAAAAATTAAATAGGAAATAAATTAAAAATTTAAGAATTAAATTAAAATTTGAAAAAATGATTGATAATTGCAAAAAAAAATTACAAAATGACGAAAATAATTGACAGTTGAAAACAAAATTCGAAAAATGGCTACATAGTACATAATTACACAATAGGAACAAATAGTTTTAAAAATTAAATAAGAAATAGGAAGTAAATTAAAAATTTAACAATTAAGTTAAAATTTGAAAAAATGACTGATAATTGAAAAAAAAATTACAAAATGACGAAAATAATTGACAATTAAAAACAAAATTTGAAAAATGGCTAGATTTATGGAATATACTTAAAAATTGACAAAAAGTAATTGAAAAAAGCCGAGAATTATTGAATTATGTAGAATTAATTGAAAATCGATAAATATAATTGAAAATTAAAAAAAATATTTGAGAATTGAAGAAAATAATTAAAAATTCAATAAATAAATTGGAAATTAAAGAAATAAATGGAAATTTTAAGAAATCAATTGATAATTAAAAGAAAAATTACAATATGACGAAAATGATTGGAAATTAAAAACAAAATTTGAAAAGGGACTAGATTAATAGACAACTGAAAAAAATAATTGTAAAAATTAAACAAGAAATATTAAATTAAAAGAAAATAATTTTAAATTTAAAAATCAAGAAAATTATAGGAATAAATGTAGGAAATAATTGCACATTCAACAACTAGATTAAAAATCGAAAAAAATAATTAAAATTAAAAAAAAAAAATAATTGAAAATTGACGAAAGCAATAAAAATTTGAAGAATGGAATTGAAATTTATGTAATATACTTAAAAATTTAAAAAAAGTAATTGAAAAAAGCCGAGAATTATTTAATATTGGAGAATAAATTAAAAATCGATAAAAATAATTGAAAATTAAAGAAAATATTTGAGAATTGAAGAGAATAATTAAAAATTCAAGAAATAAATTGGAAATTAAAGAAATAAATGGAGATTTTAAGAAATTAATTGATAATTAAAAGAAAAATTACAATATGACGAAAATAATTAACTGTTAAAAAAAATAATTAACAGTTGAAAAAAAATCAAAAAATGGTGATAATAATCGGCATTTGAACCAAAAAATATTTTAATTTATGAATAATCATAACTGGATTAAAAATCGAAAAAAATAATTGAAAATTGAAGAAAGCAATTAAAAATGGAAGATTGAAATTTAAATTTAAGGAATTTACTTAAAAATTAAAAGAAAGTAATGGAAAAAAACGAGAATTAATCAATATATTTATTTATTTATTTATTTACATTTGTACACGGTCCGGCAAATAGTAAGAAAAAGTCTCTTTTGAACTGTATGTGCTAACAATAATAAATTTTAAGATTTAAAAGATAGGAAAACAAATTAAAGACATAAAACACAAGTTGGACTTTAAAAATGTAGAAGGAAACTGAAGAATGGAATTAAAAATTAAATAAAATAATTTAACAATTGTATTTAAAATTAAAGAAATTTAAATATAATACTAATAATAATAATAATAATAATAATAATAATAAGGTATAATAATAAAGGTAGCTCTAAAAAAGCATCCAACAATTTCATGTCGGCCGCATAAGAACATCGGCGGCAATGGACATGAAGACCCAAAGAACAGAATGCTGAAACTGTACAGAGTAAAAAAAAAAAAGAAACTTTTGCTTACCTTCCAGGACGGAAGGAGCAAAAGTTGATAAGAGTATGTAAAGCAAGAATTGGGAGAGGTTGTTTTAGTGCGGTATTGCCACAGGATGTGGTCGAGTCCCACACGAACAAGTGCGTAAATGCATTTTTTCCTCTCCTAAACTTGTTTTGTTATGAAAAAAAAAAAAAAAAAAAAAAAAGGCAATATGTCAAAAATAATTAAATATTGACAAAAATAATTAACTATTAAAAATAATAATTAGGGTAACGGCACCAGTGAAAGAACATTTAAGGAAATTCGTACTTTTATAATTAATTATTCTTTAATACGTGTATTGAAAAAGGTCTCGCAAATAGTTTTTAAATAATTTTATTAGTGTAGAATGCGATGAATATATTTAAATTACATAAATATAGAATATAATTGAAAAATTTAATTAATAAATAAAACATATCGATTTCACCAGTAAAGGAACAAGATCACCAATAAAAGAATTTTGAAGATCCAGTGAAAGAACAAACTCATTTTATATTAAATTAATGCATAAAAATACACTATATGAAAGAAAAAAATGTCTCTAATGTTATAAAATAAATTTTAAAACTTACTTTTAGTAACATTTTCTGGATTAACTGCCTATTAAGAACACTTTTTAATGTATTATTTCTTCTAACCAACTTTTTTGTTTACGTTTTTGACATTTGTTATGTTAGACATTATATCTTTTGATAACCACTTCAGATTGTTCATTTGCATGCAAATGAATGAAATTCTTTCACTGGATAGTGATCAAATTCGTAACCAGTAAAGGAATTTGTATTTCTTAATAATATTTTATAAATAATTTAATGTTTTTGTAAAGAAAATACTTAAGTCATATTAATTTAAGTTAATTAAAAAAAAGAGACATTAATTAAAACAATTTATATTGAAGAAATATAAAAATGTTGGCGACGTGTTCAGAGCTACGTTCTTTTAGTAAGATGCATACGTAACCTACTAAAAGTTTAAAAATTATTTTTGAACATAAATTGCATGTTATATTTGATCGATGCCCTTTATGCAAGATTTGGAGATAATTAGGAACCTAAAAATATATTATTAGCCATAATAAAAACGATGATTTGCTCATTATTGTGGAAAATGTTCACTTTGTTCTTTTACTGGTGTCTGTTCTTTCACTGGTGCCACTACCCTACCAATTTTAAAAAAAAATCAAAAAATGGTGAGAATCGGCATTGAGACAAAAAAATGTTGAAATCAATGAATAATAATAAAATTGAAGGAGAATAATAAATTGTCAATTGAAATCTGATGAAAATAATGGAAAAAATTTGTAGAAAATAAATGAAAATTAAAGAAATTAATTGGAAATTAAAGAATTATATTGAAATTTCAAGAAAATATTTGATAATTGAGAAAACGAGAGAATTATTAAATATTGAATAAAATAATTGAAAAACGAAAAATGCAATTATAAAATGACTGGAATAATTACATATTAATAAAAATAATTAAGTAATAAGAAAAATAGTTGATAATTGAAAGAATAATTCGAATAGTGTCGACAATAATAATTGAGAACAGAACAAAATAATTTAAAAAAATTAAAAAATAATTAAAAAATTTAAAGAGAATAATTGTATATTAAAAACTGTTGAAAATTATAGAAAAAATTATTGAGTTATTTGTTAATAAAATTAAAATTATTTGAACTGATATTTATACATTTAAATTTTAATTAATTTAAATGAATTTTTTATGCCAAACTTCAGGTGTGGAAAGAACTCTCTAAATCTGAATTAGTAGTTTTCTATTAATGAATTCGCGAAAAGTGAGCTACTATTAAATAAATAAGAATTTTACAAGTTTTTAGTAGATAACTACTAATTAAATTAGTAAAAAAATCTACTTATTTTAAAAGTAAAGTTTCCTTATTTCAATTAGTAGTTTTCTACTAAAAATTAGAAGTTTTCTACTAAAAATTAGAAGTTTTCTACTAAAAAATTAGTAAAATTTTTGGTTCACTTTTCGCTAATTCATTGTAGAAAACTACTAATTCAGATTTAGAGAGAATGTAAGAATGAATGAAAGAATGAATGAATCTTGTGGATTATTAATATAAATTATTATAAAATTAATAAAATTTTTTACTTGTTCTTAAAAAACATTCGTTAAGGAATTACTATTATTTTTCAAAGTTTTATTTTAATCGAAGATTTCATTTTTTTAAGTAATCATTGTCTTGGGAAATTAACTTTTCCTAGGATTCATTGTTATGCATGCTCATTTTCATTAGGGTCAATTTTTACTAATTCTGTATAAGAAAACATTTTTTTTAGTATTTTTTTAAGGATTTACTTTTATAAAGATCCTTTTTGCAAGAATGTAAAATTCTACTCATACACTTTTATGAGGCATCATAAGATTTGAAGGATTAATGCTTCTTATTTTTTAATTGTCATTTTTAGAAAAACTAACCTTTTAGAAAACGAAAATTTAACCACAACCTTCATAACTAATTACACGGTGCTACAAAATAAAAAAAAGTAAATATAGTTTTTATCGGATTAAGTCTTATCGTATTTTAATTATATTATTTCCCATCGCAGATCGAAAGCCTAGTCAATTTTGTTTCAAACTACTCCTGATTGAATAAAATTCGCTGAAAATTTTTAAAAGTTATTCTACTTTTATAAGTTTGTAGTTACATCATTAAATTTTGACGTCATGGACCGTTTTTTATTTTTGCTTCGTCACATTGTTTATTTTCACATTTTTAAAATGTTTGTGTTATTTTACAATTCAAAGGAACAATTTTTAGAGTTTTATTACTTAATAGTACTACCTTATATTGAATTTATTTAATAATATCACGTTTAAATTTATTAGGTAATATTAATCTCTAAAAAAAATGTTCCTCAGGACTACAAAATAACACAAAAATTTTAAAAATATTAAAATGAATAATGTCGCGAAGAAAAAATAAAAAAAGGTTCATGACGTCAAAATTTAATGATGTAACTACAAACTTAAAAGTAGAATAACTTAAAATATTTTCAGCTTCAAATTAAAAAACATTACAATCGGAAAAAATGAAGAAATTAACGAGGTATTATGTACACGAATTTATACCTAAAAACGGGTTTTTTGCTCTAAAACCAGATTTTGGGGGTGTATCAGAAATTTAATATATACCATTCTTTTTAGTTTTTTATTACCTTCAACCTCCACTTTTGGTCCGATAGAAAGTATATTTACTGTTGTTTTATTTTGTAGCACCGTTTTATCAACAAAAGAGCATCAATTTATCCAATAATTCCGTATTTTGTTCATGATACTATTTCTCAAACTTTATACATCACATGGAGAAAAATAGACTGTGATCAAAATAGAGAGACTCGTCTGACTCTTTTATCTGTCATTCCTCGGTCTTTTTTTTTCTAACCGCGTTTGTCGCAAGGGAACTAAAAGGCCTTAAATGTATATCGTACAGACTTTCTCTGCTTTCGAAGCTTTTCCATTGCTTTGAGACCTAAACTAACAATAAATTGCACGCGAAAAAGGGTACAAAAAAAAACTCACTAGATCGATACAACCCATGTTGTTCGACCGTGAGTCAAGATTTATAAGAGGGCGCTTTAAAAATAAGAGCAACTCTGTGATTACGATAAATTTTCTATTTCATTTGCTGCCTTGTTGATAATATTAAAATCTCCACTTTTGTACAACGGTAAATAATAATCTTTCATTATTTTCCCTTTATTAAACACTGAACGCATTTACATGGTGATATAATTATTTTCCATATCAGTATTGAAAGCGCAGGAAATATAAATACAGACAAAGCTAAAAGTTTGGATAATGATACAATTTTAATTGCGAACATATAATTACGACAAACTGAAAATGATTTTGTTCATTCTGTGTTGAGATGTATTTTAACAGCAACTGCGGCAGCCACTAGTTAGTTCTTTGATTTTAATTTACGTAACGAACAAGTTAATCAAATTAGGTAAAAGCAGCGTTATGTAACCAATTTTCATGCACGACAATAATCCAACTTTTCATTTAATGATTAACGAGGAAAGTTGACAGTAATATTGCCTCGTCTTGTCAACACGTCACGGATTATAAATAATCCATTTTTATTGAAATTTCGTCGATACGGTGCCAATGAATGTTGTACACATAAACGCGATAATTTCACTGACGATAAAAGTGACTTGTTATTGCCAACTGTATCGGCTTTCCATTGAGTTATCGCTCCAATCCCTGATTATTCCAGTTATTATTATTGTAAATTAATTAACCGGATATTGCCAGATGTACCCTCATAGGTATAGTCAGGGTTCAAAAACAAATTTCCGAGATTAAAGAGAAAAAGTTTTCGCCCACCCCTTCCAGTTCAATCGGCACGAATAAACCAGACTTTTTTTAATCTGTTTATTCTTTTCCCAATGCAAATAATAATAGTTGTTTAATCATAATTTTTATTTAAATAAGAGGCAAAATCAATATTCTGTAATTTAAAATAACACTGACTATTAGAAAAATATATTAACATTTATATAGAAAGATTAACCAATAAATCATATAAAGGGGTGTTAAAAATGACGATTTTAAAAAACAGCAAAATAAATCGATTTTTCTCATTTAAACAGGAGTTTTTTTATTTAAATCAAAAATTGACTTTTTTTTAAATATATAAAAAGTACCTGTATACAAATTTTAAATATTTATTTATTTTTATTTGTAACTAGTTTATTTTTTTTAAATGAGAACATTTAATAAGAAATAATGAACAGAAACAAATCCAATCAAAAAATTAAAATTCAATAAACTTTTTTTTTAATAGTTACTTTTAAAAACCCTTGTGTCTGATTCAAGATTTTAGTAATAAAAATAACCATACCAAATTTTATTTAAATCTGTTAAATCGTTCTCGAGTTATTGTGTTAAAAAAACAGTAAATCCACACACACTGACACATACATACACACACATACACATACATACATACGGACATTTACTCAGGAACTCATATTAACACGATAGAGGAAAGTTAATTTGAAGCATTTTAAAAAATTTGTAAATTTGACAGCAAAAACTTTAAAATATATTACAAAAGAGAAAAAATTTCTAAAATTAGAAAAATTACAAAAAAATTACAAATTAAAGAAAAAAAATGAATAAAATTTTAGAAATTTTTTAGAGTACTTAAAAGTAAAGAAATTTTATGAAATGGAAGAATAATGTTAAATAAATAAAATAAATAATAAATAATAAAATAAATAATAAAAAAAATAAAAATAAAAATAAATAATGTTTTAATAAATAAATAAATAAAAAATAAAATGAGAATATTTACAAAACACAAGGTTAAATTTACATAATATAAAATAAAATAATAAAATTCTTCAAAAAAGTAGAAAACTGAGAAATTTAAAAAATGTCGATAAAAGCATCGAATAAATGTTTTCAAAAAATCGTAATTACAAGATAAAAACTAAACAATTTAAAAGAAATTTTTTTTCTGGGAAATAGAAAAATGATGACAAACATTAAAGAATTAATTAAAATGCAAGAACACATTCGTACTTTTTTCTTAAAAATGAAAACTTAGGCTTCTTAGATGCAAATATGCTGATTTAGACTATTTTTTAAAAATCTAGAATTTTAGCGATCACAAAAAAAATGAGAAATTCACAAAAGAAATTTAAAAATCTTTAAAAAATAAAAAAGTTTTGGAAAACCACACCAAAAATATGTTTTAAAATGTGGAAATAATTAAGATAATAAACGAAATGAATTATATTCAGTGTATGTTATAATAACAAAATTGTGTAAAATAATATTAAATAATTTGCATGAAAAGGAGAAAATTTAAAAAGCCGTAAAATAAAAAGACAAATACAAAAAAATATATCAAAAGTAAAAGAAGAAAAAATCTTTAAATTTTGTAAAAATGAGAAATTACAAGATAAAAATTAAACAGTTTCGAAAAAACTCTTAGAAATACTATAAGAATTAAAAAAGGACTATTGTACTAATGGAAATTATTTAATATTATTTAAGTATTATGCATTTTAATTAATATGCATTTAAATTGGAATTAATTGAAATCTAAAAGTTTGAATACATTGGAATGTGTGTTAATTGACTTTTGAAATTTATTTAAATTATAATGACTAAACGCGAGATAAGAGTGATTCTCTAGAAATATCCCTTTTTTGTGCATCGGAAACAAAAAATTAATAAATACATTTTTTGATCTCTAAAATTCATAAATATATTAGTCAATAAAAAATCTAACACCTCTATAACTTTTAGCTTTTAAACAAATTTTTTATATTAAATTTTATAGATAAACCTAAAGGTTAAAATGTGTAGCAGGTATTTTTTTTCAAAATAAAGAACAACTTCATGTCTTTAGAATTTATTTTGCACAATATTTTTCATTCTTAGAAAACTATTTAATAATATTAATTTATTGTTAATTATAATTTAAAATTTTTGTATATTTTAAACCAGTTACCAAAATAAAAAATCTTTTAACCACCATTAATTAGTTCTTAAGAATTTAAGGTTTATTTTTCCTTGTCAGTTTAGAAACAATTGATATTTATATTAATTTTTCATTTTAACCAAAGGAATGATGATTTCAACATTTTTTTCATTTTATTTAAAATTAAGCAGTTTTTTTTAAACCTAAAATTTTCTAGCAAGTTTATATAAGCTAACTTTATTGTAGAAAAATTGCAAAAAAATTTTATCTATTGATGTCATTCTATTTTTAATTTGAGCCAAAGGAATGACGCTTCAGGTTGTAAACCGCTGAAAAAGCTTCAATTTTTATTTTTTAACTTTAAATAATGATATTTTTACAAAATCCACTTCACGAATTATTATTGGGGATGTCAATTTATTAAATAAATATGAAAATAAATAAATAACTCAACCCATATCAAAAATATTAAATAATATTCGACAAGCGAAATGTCGCAAAACCAGAAGACAAAATCCATTTTCTATTTATGGAAAATCTATAAAATCTATTTTATTCATACTTTATACAAATATTCTACAATCCGTTAGCTTCTGGAAAATATCTGTAAAGTACTGATTTTAAATATTAAATAGTTGTTTTACGTTCTTTTGTAAGATTTTTAGAAAAGTGGTAAATTATTAACGTTAATAATAATTACACAATCTTTACATTTGGATCAATTAGAAATTAAATTTAGTTATGATTAAATCAATTGGAAATTGGGTAAATAAAAATTTGAATGATTTTAATTTTAGCTAAATTAAAAGTTGAATAAATTTAATTTAGTTGAGAAGTAAATAAATTTATAGATTTATTAATTGGAAATTGGATAAATTTATATTTGGGATAATTGGAACATAGACAAATTTACATTATATATTAATTGTAAATTAAATGAATTCAAGTTTTGATCAGTTTAAAATTTGATTACTCTAAATTTCGATCCAATTAAAATTTGGATTAATTTGAAACTAGATAAATTTACATTTGATTCAATTAGAAACTGGATAAACTTAAATTTGAACCAATTTTAAATTGGATAAGTTTACAATTGCATCATTTGAAAAGTAAATCAAGTTTTATTTTGAATCAATTAAACATTCTATTAGTTTACATTTAGATCAATTAACCTTCTGATTAATTAGAAATTAAGTAATTTGGAAAATAGATAACTTACAAATTAGATAGTTTATATTTGGGACCATTGATATTTAGATAAATTTACATTCGGACTAGTTGCAATAAAGATCAATTAACTCGGTAATTAAAATGTGGATTAATTGGAAACCAGATAAATTAACATTTGATTCAATTGGAAACTGGATAAACTTAAATTTAAAGCAATTTTAAATTGAATAAGTTTACATTCGAATCAGTTGAAAATTAAATAAATTTTTTTTTAATGAACTTAAAATTTTATTATTTTATGGATCAATTTACCTTCTGATTAATTCGAAATTGAGTAGTTTGGAAACTGGATAAATTTAAATTCGGATGAATTTAAAATTTGATAATTTACATTTGGGACAGTTAGAAATTGAATTCAGTTGTGTTTAGATCAACTGGAAATGGGATAAATAAAAACTTGAATAAGTTAAATTTTAGATAAACTAAAAGTTAGATAAATTCAATTTAGTTGGGAAGTTAATAAATTTAAGATTAATTTATTGGAAATTGGATAGATTTATATTTGGGTTAATTGGAACATAGATAAATTTACATTTTATATTAATTGTAAATTAAATAAATTCAAGATTCGATCAGTTTAAAATTTGATTACTTTATATTCGATCAATTTAAAATTTGATAATTTAATTTGGGACAGTTGGAAATTAAATTCTGTTATGTTTAGATCAGTTGGAAATTAGATAAATAAAAATTTGATTAAATTTAGTTTTAGATATACTAAAAGTTAGATAAATTTAATTTAGTTGGGAAGTAAATAATTTTAAGATTAATCTATTGCAAATTAGATAAATTTATATTTGGGTTAATTGTAACATAGACAAATTTACATTTTATAATAATTGTACATTAAATGAATTCAAGTTTCGATTATTTTAAAATTTAATTAATTTAATTATGGAACAATTTACCTTCCGTTTAAATAGGGATTTTATAAATTAGAAATTGGGTATTTTGGAAACTGTATAAGTTTAAATTTGGATCAATTTAAAATTGGATAATTTATGTTTTTGCCAATTGATATTTGAATGAATTCACATTCGGACCAGTTGAAATGCAGATCAATTGGAAAATCGGTAATTAAAATTCGGATTGATTGGAAACTAGATAAATTTACATTTGATGCAATTGAAAACTGGATAAACTTAAATTTGAACAAATTTTAAATTGAATAAGTTTACATTTGCATCATTTGAATACTAAATAAATTTTTATTTTTAATCAGTTTAAAATTTTATTAGTTTACCTTATAAATTTACCTTATGATTAATTGGAAATCTGGTAGTTTAGAAACTGGATAATTTTAAATTCGAATCAATTTAAAATTTGATAATTGAATTCAGTTATTATTTAGATCAACTGGAAATTGGATAAATAAAAATTTGAATAAGTTTAATTTTAGATAAACTAAATGGTAGATAAATTTAAATTAAATGAATTCAAGTTTCGAGCAGTTTAAAATTTGATTACTTTATATTTAGATAAATTTACTATTCGTTAAAATGGGCATTAGATAAATTACAAATTAGGTAGTTTTAGAAACTGGATAAATTTTAATTCGGATCAATTTAAAATTAAATAGTTTAAAAATTTCGGCCAATTGATACTTGGATCAATTTACATTTGAACCAGTTTAAATGCAGATCAATTGGAAATTCGGTAATTAAAATTTGGATTTATTGTAAACTAGATAAATTTACATTTGATTCAATTGGAAACTGGATAAACTTAAATTTGAACCAATTTTAAATGGAATAAGTTTGCCTTGGCATCATTTGAAAACTGAATAAATTTTTATTTCGAATCAATTTAAAATAGTATTTGTTTACATTTAGACCAATTTACCTTCTGATTAATTGGAAATTGAGTAGTTTGGAAACTGGATAAATTTAAATTCACATCAATTCTAAATTGGATAATTTACATTTGGGACAGTTTGAAATTGGATAATTTTACATTTGCATTATTTGAAAACTATAGAAATTTTTATTTCGATCAATTTAAAATTGAATGATTCTCATTCTGATGAATAGATAATTGCATAAATTGAAATTTTGTTTAAATCTAAACGTTTAACATTAGAAAACTGGATAATTTTTAAATTGAAATTATTACAAATATATTCCAAATTCTATATGGATCGATTGTAAATTTTCTTGGTTTTAGAATATCAATTATTTTTATTATATTAGACCTCCGGAGAATCTAGAATTTTTTTTTAATTTAAAGCATCATTTTAATGCAAATACACTCCAATGTCAAGTCTTGCAAACTGGACGCTTACAAGACAAAGTGCCAGTTTAGAAAAACAAAAAAAAAAATAAAATCCCCGAGTTGAAATAGGAAACGAGGATTGAAGTTAAAAATGGAAGAGAGTTCATAACAGAAAATTGCCTTTAGGATTAAAAATGGCACAATTGGTGGAATAGTGGTCGAAGTCAAGATAGTAAATAAATCGCTTGCCCCAGCCAGACGAGGTAAACTTTATTACTGAACACGTCCAGTAATGACTTCGGGGTTACCAGGGGACCTCGTGTGGTGAACCAAGACCAGGTGAGTGAACGTACCACAAGATGGGAATCGATTTGATAGCGGCCAATGTCGACCAATCGGACCAGTTTCACGGCACTAAAGTCACCTCTTTCTTCCAATCCGAGTATTCACACTGATCTTTAGCAATAAATATCCCTGATGTCCCATCTCACTTCCCTCTGGAACCCTCTCTCAACTTCTTAATCACTATTTTCCCCCGAAAAAAAAAAGGAAAAACAAGTTTAATCCTTTCCGCAATGGAAAATAAGCTTAGAGTTTGATCTCTACTGTTTCTCCCTTAAGCAAAGGATTATTTAATTTGAGATTATTAGCGATAGGATAATTTAATTAACGTGTTTAAATAACAGTAAATGTAATCTAATTTTGAAACAAGACACTTTGTAAAATTACGGTAGTAAATATTTGATAAAATATCGATGATTGGTCCTGGTATGTAAATATTAAAATATTTCTATATATTACTTGGAAAAGTGGTGAAGTTCTTTTGAAATTAGTCTCCGTTTTGAGTGTTAAATTAATAATTTTAATTAAAATTTTGACATGATTGAAATAAATCAAGAACGCACGTTTTGACATGTCTGCAAATTAATTTTAATTATCTTTTTCTTTAAAAGCGCGTGTCAAATTTCAAATTAGGAATTAATTGTTCAGAAGGACAAAAAAATACAATTAGAATAAGAATTGACAAGTAAGTCACTTTAAAAGAGAATTATGTCAAAAAAAGAAACTCAATGTCAGGATATTTAAATTAAAGTTTAAATTCTATAAATTCGCTTTAGTAAAAAATTTAACCGACATGTGAGTTTATGAAAATTTCAGTCCATCTTTGCAAAAAATCAAACTTTTCACGAATTAAGTTTTAAGAGGTAAAATATAATAGAAAACATTGATCTTCAAATTACAAGAAAACAATTTTCAATTGATCCAAATTTAAATTTTTAGAATTTCAATATAAAAATTATCCTAATTAACCTATTTCCAATTGTTATACTTTTAGATTTAAACAAAATTAAATTGATCCCAATTTAAATTAATCCAGTTTCCAAACTACCCAAATTCCAATTAATCAAAAGTTAAGTTCATCCAAATGTAAACTAATAAAATTTTAAATTGATTAAAAATAAAAATTTATTTACTTTTCAAATGATGCAAATGTAAACTTGTCCAATTTAAAATCGGTTCATATTTAAGTTTATCCAGTTTCCAATTAAATAAAATTTAAGTTTATACAGTTTCCAATTAAATCAAATGTAAATTTATCTAGTTTCCAATTAATCCAAATTTTAATTACCGAGTTTCCAGTTGATCTGCATTTAAACTGGTCTAAATGTAAATTCATCTAAATATCAATTGACCCAAATATAAATTATCTAATTTTAAATTGATCCAAATTTAAATTTATCCAATTTCTAAATTACCCAATTTTCAATTTATTTAATTCCCATTTAAACGAAAACTAAATTGATCCAAATGTAAAATAATCAAATTTTAGACAGATTCAAAATAAAATTTGTTTTAATTTTCAAATGATGCAAATGTAAACTTATCCAATTTAAAATTAGTTCAAATTTAAGTTTAACCAGTTTCCAATTGAATCAAATGTAAATTTATCTAGTTTTCAAACTACTTAATTTCCAATTTATCTAATTCCTATTTAAACAAAAGGTAAATTGGTCCAAATATAAAGTAATCAAATTTTAAACTGATCAAAACTTAAATTTATTTAATTTACAATTAATATATAATGTAAATATGTCTATGTTCCAATTAACCTAAATATAAATTTATCCAATGTCCAATTAATAAATCTATAAATTTATTTACTTCCCATCTAAATTAAATTTATTTAACTTTCAATTTAGCTCAAATTAAAATCATCCAAATTTTTAATAATTCAATTTCCAATTGATTTAAACATAACTAAATTCAATTTCCAATTGATCCAAATGCAAAGATTGTGTAATTTCTAAATGTAAATTTAGCCAATTTACAATTTTAAATGGTTAATATAACATCCAAATTTTAATTAACGAAAGTTTTTTAAAACGAAATTGACATACTTTCCAATTTACCTAATTTATTATTTTCCAACTTATTAAATTTTCATTGATCCGATTTTCAATAGATCTAAATAAGTATTTTTAACTGACCACATTGTAAATTATTCAATTTTCAACTCTTACGAATTGATATTTATCCAAATTTATATTTATTCAATTTCCAATTAATCGAATTTCCAATGTAACGAATTCCCAGTTAATCGAACGCAAAATATAAAATTAAATTTATCCAGTTTTAAATTAATCTAAAATATAATTAATTGCAATTCTTAATTGAACTAAATTTACCTTTATCAATGTTCCAATTGTCGCAGACAAAAATTTTTTCGATTTTAATGTGCAAATGTAAATTTACCCGATTTTCAATTAAAATTAAAATCCAAGTTTGAATTTATTCAATTCTCAGTTTATCATAATCTACATTTAGTCAATTTGTAATTGATACTAAATGAATAATTATTTGTCTATGTTCCAAGTTCCAATTAACTTAGATAGAAATTTATCCAATTTTAAATCAATTTATTTTAAATTTATTTAATTTCCAATTGATCCATTTATAAATTTACCCACATTACAATATTTAAAATTGTCAATTTACAATTTTTAAATAACGAAATTTGATCTAATCTTTAAAGTATTAAATATTCAATTAGTCACTACTTAAACCTATCTAAGTTTAAAATATAAATTTTTTAATTGATCCAAAAGCAAATTCACATCATTTTCAATTTATCGAAAATTAAACTTAACCAATTTTTAATTTATCTAACTTTTTATATTTTTTTTTGTACTCTTAATATAATTGTAATGATTTTTATCGCTTAGATATAAGCGTATCGCAGAAACCTTTAACTTTTTAATAAAAAAAAGGATGGGATTTTTTTTAATGACACCTATTCAAAATTTACCCAAGTAAAGATTTAAATTCTAAACTTCTAAAGTTTATTCATCTACAGATAAAAGATTTTATCTTCAATTAATTAATTATGATTTAAAAATAAAAACATCTTTAACCTATAATAAAGAAAAAATCTACAAGTGATAGTTTATTAAGTTGAGAAAGAATTGTCCCACACATTTTAAAATTTGTATTTTCTCTATTTAACTAATTTTCTCAAAACGAGAACTTTTTATTTTCGTTTCTCAGCATATTTTCTTCTTTTAACATTTATTTTTTCTCTTTTCAGTTTGTATACACAAAACTATAATTCTTAATACAAAACTAAAACTTTTTTATTTTTCACATTTCAACCCCAGATTTGTATATTATGACATTTTGATCATAATAGTTGATGTCAATACATATAAGACACACTTATTTATATTATCTTAAAATCTTTATAAAGACTTGAAGATTTAATGTCACTTAGGGTTTTTGATGTGTCACCAGTCTCCTTCAAGTAAAGAAATAAACAAAATGATTATAGTCAAAATGGATAAAATGAAGGGACAATTTTTGAGAGTCCATAATTTTTAAAATAATTAAAATTTTCTATTTTATTTTCTGTAAGATTAATCCTCTTTTCATAAACTTTAAATTCATCTGACACAGATTCATTAATTTTTATTCTTTTTTATTTTTCTTTACTTAAAACATTCAAAACTATTAATTTAAGCTATAAATTTATGTAATATCAATTGGGAGAGGTAGATCATATTATAATTAACATTTTAAAAGAAAAACCAATAAAAAATATATCAAAATCATCCAGAGATATAAAAGTTCAAGGTTCCTGAGATATGCTCATGTAAAAAAAGTTTTCCCAAAAAATAGCCTAAATTAAATAAAAAAAAGTAAAAAGTAAAATGATACTCAAGTGGAACATATTTGAAGTAGAAAATTAAATACATTCTAAAGTTAATTACTCTGCGAATCAGTTTTGTTGTAGAATCCCAGAATGAGAATAAGACGAACTTAATAATTCAAATAATCAACGTAGATGCATGTACTTGGCATTTGTATCTGAAGTTGGTGAAACTAATCTGCATCGTGGGTTCCCATTATTAACTATAACCAACAACATTACAGAAATGAGGGGAATTATTGCAGTGCATATAGAGTACACAAATAATTTCGACTATTCAAACATAATATTGAACCTAAAATTTTACTAATTACTAAGTAATAATATTCTATAATTGCACCAACAGACGGTAATATTATTTCTCACAATCCACTAACCTACAAGCTCAACTATTTTACCGAAAATACATTCTTTAAATAAGTTTTACACATTTAAATTTAATTCAATTTTAATTTCGATTTTTATTGCAGGTGAATAAACAGTAATTAGTATATATTATGGATATGTTCAAACGGTACTCTATTAATTTCACCATGTATGTTTGTTTTCATGCTTCACTTGCTTTCAAACTATTTTGGTTAAAAGCGTAAAATTTTATTTTACATGTGTAATTTGAAGTTGGATTTACAAAACCATAATATAGAAACATGATTTTAGTTCATGGATGTAACGTTTTCACGAAAAATTTGAGAAAAATTAACTCGAACTATTTTTTAGTACATAATTTTAGCAATAAATATCAGTAATCAATATTAGTGTATATTAAAAATCGATATAATGAATGGCAAGTCTAAATAGTCAATATTAATAATAAATATTGCGTATACGAAACTGCAAAAAAATAAGAAATACTGCTTTGTCAGTAAATAAAAATATCATTTTTATGTAAAAAGAAACTTAACGAATGAAAAATATAGCTACTAAACTTTAAATCAAGACAGCATTATATTCAATGTACACACACTGCTATAGTAATAAAATCATTTTAGAGCCTAGTCCATATATTTCATGACTGATCTTTACGATCTTCGCACCAGTTTCGAGTTTAATTGTCCACAATCACTAACAGACGTTTTTCTTTTATTTAATTTAAGAACTAAATAATTTAATAAAATATATTAAATATCAACAACTAATTTAAAAACTGTTCTTGTATTTTTATTTTTTTGTATTTTTTTATTAGCTTCGGCATTAGAGTCATTTCATTATTTTAAAATTAAATTCTTGAATTTCTCATTATAAATGCAAAATTCAATTATATATTCCGATATTTCCAACCATTGTTTTTCATATTCAATTATTTTTTTTACTTTCCAATTTTAAAATCGTATGGTATTTTGGTTTCAATTATATAAATAAATTTTTAGTTATTTCCAAGTTTTTCAATTTTTAATTTCATTTCATGTCAATAATATTTTAGCTTCTACTGAATTTTGTTTCCAAATTCAATTATTTTCCTTAAACTATCGAATTAATTTCTCCTTATTACAAGTATATTCTGTACAAATAATTGAGAATTAATAAAATTATTTGAAAATTGAAGATTATATTGTATGAAAGTTATTGGAAAATAACGAAAAAACAAAAAAATAAGAACAACAGTTAAAAAATAAATTTCTCAAGATTACAATTATATTGCGTAAATAAAATTACTTCAAGCCCTGAAGATTATAATTGTAATTTGAAGTCTAAGTTATTGGAAAATAACAAAAAATTAAGACAATAATTGAAAAATAATAAATGAAACAAATTTAATTCTGATAAAGAGATTAAAGAATGTGATTGAGAATTCATGAACTAAAATTTAAGAAGTTAATATAATATTTTTTAACAAAAAATCGATTGAAAAGATTGAAAAACATAATTGAAATTGAAGAAAATAATTGAAATTTGAGATAAAATAATTTGGTGCCTGATAATTGGAGAAAAACTTACAGTTTAAAATTTAAACAAAGAAGTCAAATAAGCGGTTCGTTAAAAATATGTGCAATAGGTGTGATGATAAAAATTAAAGAAAAAAAATTAAAAACTCCAGAAAACCATGTTTCTCAGAAAATTGTCATTTGGAGCTAAATTCTCTCGTATCTTCACAAAATAGTGTTCGTTATAACCCTCTCTCCGGATCAGCCAACAACCACACACACACTGAGCATGTGGTCAATTTTTTTGATACAGTTCACATTGTGCGGACGACCGCTTTCCCATTGCGGTGTCCAAGTCATTAATTTTGAATGTTGCACTTTCGAATTTCGACTAACACTGTTTCTATATATATATATATATATATATCTAACTTCATTTCACTAAATTTATATTAAACGTTTTATTTATTATTTTAATTCAAACCTTATATTTATTGTTTGTTTTATTTTAAACATTATTTTTAACAAATTTTTAAAAATAATTAAATAATAATAAACTCCTTATTTATTAACTAGCAACATTAACGCGTGCGCGACAAACTTAAAAAACTAAATTAAAAATTTAAGAATTAAATTTAAATTTGAAAAAAAATTGATAATTGAAAAAAATATTGCATAATGACGAAAATAATTGACAATTGAAAACAAGATTCGAAAAAAAATAATTTTAAAAATAAAAATTTCATAATTATAATTATGAAATTTTAAGATAATAATTCAAAATTAGACAAATTGTAGGAAATAATTGAAAAATGCAAAAAATAATTAATAATCAAAGAAAATAGTTGTAAAATGACGAGAATAATTGAGAAATTCAAGAAAATATGTGAAAATTTACGAAAATAATTAAAAATTGAAAACAAAATTGGAAAAATGATTAAAGAAACTTAATGATAATCGAAAAAAAAATTTAAAAGTGGAATTTAAAAATAAAGAAAATAACTAAAAATTGAAGAGAATCGTTCCAGAATTGAATAATTGAATTGAAACTTTAAAATATTTTTTATGAGTGAAAAGAAGAACTGAAAAAATACGAGAATTGTTGAATATTGGAAAATTAATTGAAAATCGATAAAAATAATTGAAATTAAAGAAATTTTTTGAGAATTGAAGAAGATAGTTATAAATTGAAGAATTAAAAATAATTGATAAATAAAAGAAAAAACATAATATGACGAAAATAATTAAAAAATAAAACAAAATTAAAAAAAATGGTGAGAATAATCGAGATTCGGACAAAAAGAAAAATTTATATTGATGAATAATCATAAAATTGAAGGAGAATAATAAATTGTCAATTGAAAAATGATGAAAATAATGGAAAAAATTTTAGAAAATAAATAAGAATTAAAGAAATCAATTGGAAGTTGAAGAATTGTATTGAAATTTCAAGAAAATATTTAATAATTGAGAAAATGCGAGAATTATTGAATTTTGAATAAAATAATTGAAAAACGAAGAATGCAATTGAAAATTGAAGAAAATAATTAATAATTGAAAAAATAAATTAAAATTTCAAGAATATACTTAAAATTTTTAAAAAAGTAATTATAAGAGGCCGAGAATTAATGAATATAGAAGAAAACAATTTAAAACAGAAGAACGAAAATAAAAATTGAAGAATGAAATTAAAAACTAAAGAAAATAATTAAACAATTGTATTTAAAATTAAAGAAACTAGAATTGAATCATTAAATTGATATCTTTAAATAATATTTAAGAGGGAAAAAAAGAACTGAAAAAATACGAGAATTATTGAATATTGAAGAATTGAAGAATTAATTGAAAATCGAAAAAATAATTGTAAATTAAAGAAAATATTTGAGAATTGAAGAAGATAATTAAAAATTGGAAAGTAAAGAACTAAATGGAAATTTTAAGAAAATAATTGATAATTTAGAAAATACGAGAATTCTTGAGTTTTGAATAAAATAATTAAAAAATGAAGAATGCAATTGAAAATTGAAGAAAATAATTACAAATTTAAGAAATAAATTTAAATTTAAAGAATATACTTGAAATTAAAAAAAAAGTAATTGAAAAAGGCCTAGAATTAATGAATATAAAAGAAAACAATTGAAAACTGAAGAATGAAGAAAGAAAATAAAAATTGAAGAATGGAATTAAATACTAAAGAAAATAACTGAATAATTGTATTTAAAATTATAGAAACTAGAATTGAATAATTGAATTGATATCTTCAAATAATATTTAAGAGTAAAAAAAATAATTGAAAAACTACGAGAATTATTGAATATTAAAGAATTAATTGAAAATCGATAAAAATAATTGTAAATTAAAAAAAATATTTAAGAATTGAAGAAGATAATTAAAAATTGAAGAATTAAATTGAAAATTAGAGAATTAAATGGAAATTTAAAGAAAATAATTGATAATTAAAAGAAAAATTACAATATGATAAAAATAATTATCTATTAAAAACTATATAATTAACAATTGAAAACAAAATTGATAAAGTGGTGAGAATAATTGTCATTTGAACGAAATTTTTTTTAAAATTGATGGATAATTATAAAATTCAAGGAGAATTATAAATTGTCAATTGAAAGCTAATGAAAATTACGGAAAAAATTGTAGAAAATAAATAAAAGTTAAAGAAATTAATTGGAAATTGAAGAATTGTATTAAAATTCCAAAAAAATATTTGATAATTGAGAAAATGCGAGAATTATTGAGTTTTGAATAAAATAATTGAAAAATGAAGAATGCAATTGAAAATTGAAGAAAATAATTGTTAATTAAAGAAATAAATTGAAATTTAAAGAATATATCTAATACTTTAATAAAAAGTAATTGAAAAAAGCCGAGAATTAATGAATATAGAAGAAAACAATTGAAAACTGAAGAATGAAGAATGAAAATAAAAATTGAAGAATGGAATTAAAAATTAAAGAAAATAATTGAACAAGTGTTTATAAAATTAAAGAAACTAGAATTGAATAATTGAAATGGTATCATCAAATAATATTTAAGAGTGAAAAAAAGAATTTAAAAACTACGAGAATTATTGAATATTGAAGAATTAATTGAAAATCGATAAAAATAACTGTAAATTAAAGAAAATATTTGAGAATTGAAGAATTAAATTGGAAATTAAGGGCATGTGATGATAATGCTAAATTTGTCCGTAAACTTTCTCTTAAAGTACTCAATGTTTTGACACCAAACTTTGTAGAATTACTCAAAATACCATTAGAATGGTCTCTCTGACCCAAATTTATTTCATTTTTATCTTTAAACTAATTTTTTTTTCAATTTTACAATTTTTGGAAAATTTTGAAAAAAATGTAAATTTGAAAAATATTTAGTTTAAAGACAAAAATGAAACAAAATTGGGTCAGAGAGACCATTCAAATGGTGTTTTGAGTAATTCTACAAAGTTTGGTGTCAAAACATTGAGTACTTTAAGAGAAAGTTTACGGACAAATTTAGCATTATCATCACATGCCCTTAAAGAATTAAATGGAAATTTCAAGAAAATAATTAATAATTAACCGAAAATTACAATAAATATGATGAAAATAATAACCTATTAAAAAAAATAAATAAAAATTAAAAACAAAATTTATAAAATCTGATTAATCGGCATCTGAACGAAATTTTTTTTTTAAATTATGGATAATCATAAAATTAGAGAAGAATAATAAATATTATATATATATATATATATATATATATATATATATATATATATATAAATAATAAATATTATAGATTAGAATTAGAAGAAATTATAGATTTATTTATTAGTGCAATTAAAATTATTTTAACAGATATTTATCAATTTAAATGCATTTTTTAAAAAGTATCTGATTTTAAACAAAAAATATCTACGTGTCAAACTTCAGGTGTGAACAGACGAAGAATGAATAAATTTTGTGAATTATTAAAGACGTTCATACCCTCAAGCGGTTCTCATTCAATTGGACTATCATAGTCAATATTTTTTTAATTTCATTGTTTCTTATAATTTGGTTTCTAAATAGTAGTTTGTAGTTAAAATCATTACACAAACGAATTTCATTGAAAAAAAATATTTCCGTTAAAAATTTCAAGCTTCTAAAATTTTTTCTTCCTGATTATTTATAAAAAGTGAAGAATTACTAAGCTTGAATAACATTTTCTTAACAAAGGTACCGTAGATTAATTAAATATTGTTGTAAAATTTGTATTGTATTACAGTTTAAAATATATTAGTTTTTATAAAAAATTTGTAGAACCGTGTCTTTTTAAATTAATTAAGGGGTTAAACCACTCTAGAACATCAAAAAAAGGCCTAATTTTAATTTTTTTTTTTAAAGAAAATTTTAAAAGTTATGAAAAATATGTTGATATATCTTGATTGGGTACATTTTAACAAGAAAAAAAATATACTTCATAAATTTCTTTTTTTTTAAAATATGACATTTATAGGAACGTGATGGAAACCCGTTTTAAGGGGAATGACCTCGCGGCCGGAAAGGTTTTTGCTATAATTTTCATCCTAGAACAAAAATCAAATTTTTTTCTATTTTTACATTTCAAAAGCTAGAGAAAAACGTAGGGGATTTTTATTTTTTCGATTTTTACAAAAATGGTGAACATTTTAAGAAATAACAGAGTTTTTTCCTTAAAAAATAGGCACTAAATTGTTTATAACTAAAAAAATCTGCAACATAAAAAAAATCTGCAACATAAAAAAAAATCCCTACGTCTTTCTCTAGATAATGTTATTAAGAAGCTACAGTTAAATTTTTAAGTAAATCGGTTAAGATTTGTGGAAGTTATGTTTCCGGCCAGGTCAAAAAAAGTAGTTTTGAGAAAAATGCGTTGGAACAACTTCATTTTAGGCGAGTAAAATTAAGCACTTCTTATGGATTTTGTTTTTGTAGAGGAAAAAGGAAGAGAATAATAATATTACAGGATGTTATTAGACATGTCTTGAAGTAAACAAAAAATATGTTTCATTTAAAAAATTTTAAAATGGCGGCACTGCTCGTTCTCTTGAAACATAAGTTATGTATGACGAATCTATAGCACACAGCTTAACAAGCTAGAAGTTAAATTTAGAAAAAATATAATAAATAAATCTTTTTCCTCTAATTCTAGAAGGTTCAAAGTACCTTTTAAGCCAATAAAAAAACATTAAATTTTTAAAAATTCTAGAGTGGTGTAACCCCTTCAAATACCATCATTTTGCGCGTTTTGTTACTGTTTCCATGTAAAAATCTCAAGTTTATAAATTTATATTTTAAAAACAGAACGGTAAAATTCAATAAAATTGTAACACTACATGTAAAGTAATGCATTTAATATATCATTAAAATTTTATAAGAATCTGTAGAAATTGGTTTTTTGGATAAACTTCCTTAAATAATAGATTTTTTTGAAACTCGGTGATAGATATTTCTTTTTTTTTTTCTTTTGACAAAAAATGCGGTTATTTAACGTAAACTTATAGTTTGAAAATTGTGGGAAAAAAGATTGAAGAAAAATGATTGGTCTGTTGAAGAGCAGAGGCTATCTTTAAGTAGAAAGGACAAGGTCCTGTCAGGCGATAAACCCCTGGTCTCCCGCAGCAGTGAAGGTTGGTAAGCTCTTGGCCGAAGCTCAAAGCTCCATTAAACTCCCTTCATTCTTAAGACGAAAGCGCTGTTCTGTTCGCGCGATTTAATTACAGCGTCGATTAAACGGTCAATCACAGCTAACCCGTGGGGGGTTGTTACGTCACACGATAATTCCTCTGCTTTTCCTCGTCCTCTCCCAGGAGCTATTACGCCTTTGATTGACATTAAAAAAAGAAAGAAAGAAAAAAAACCCACCGACTTTTGCAAAATTCATCATAATCCGAGAAAATGTTGCGAGCTTTTAGTTAAACTCCGTGTCTAAATATTTGCCGAGTCAAACGTATAAACACGAATGATGAATTAATCATTTACTGAGTGTCCAGTGACTTTTGAATAAAAAAAAAAACAATGAAGTAGAAGCTAAAATATTCAAGTTTATGGAAAATAATGAAAAAATTAAAGAGAAAAATTTTAAATGAAAGAGAATAATTGAAAAGATTGAAAAATAAAACTGTTATTTTAAGAAAAGAAATAGATGTCTAATAAAATAGGTGAGACGAGAAAATACTAAAATATACATTTAATTGGAAATTGGAGATAGAAATTAAAAATTGCGGAAATTGATCTAGGAAAGAAAATTAATTAAAAATGCCAAAAAGAATTGAATGTATGAAAAACAATAATTGGTCAATGAAGAAATAGATTGAATATTGTAGAAAGTAAACGTTAAAAAATTAAGGAAATAATGAGAATAAAAATAAAAAAATTTTAAATAGAATATTGTCGAATTTTGAAAAATCGATTAGAAATTAAAGAATAAAATTTAATATTGACGAAAATAATAAAGGACAAAATTTAAAATTACTATGAATTTAATACTATAAATTACTTTGAAATTACAGAGAGTCCAGTAACTTTAAATAAAAAAACAATTTAAATAGAAGCTAAAATATTCAAGTTTATAGAAAATAATGAAAAATTAAAGAAAATAAATTAAAATGAAAGACAATAATTGAAAAAATTGAAAAATAAAATTGTCATTCCAAGAAAAGAAATAGATATTTAACAAAATATAGATGAAGCGACAAAATACTAAAATATGCATATTTTTGGAAATTGGAGATAAACATGAAAAATTGCAGAAATTGATCTAAGAAAAAAAATTATTTAAAAATGACAAAAAAATTGAATATATAAAAAACAAGAATTGATCAATGAAGATTGAATATTCTAGAAAGTAAACGTTTTAAAAATCACGGAAATAATGAGAATTAAATAAAAATGTAAATAGAATATAATTAAATTTTGAAAAAATGATTAGAAATTACAGAATGAAATTGAATATTACCGAAAATAATAGAAAAATTAAAGGTCAAAATTTAAAATTACTATGAAAAAAATTACAAATTTTTAGAAAATAATTGAAATTATTGAAGAAGTATTTTTGAAACAGAATAAAATAATTAAAAATTGAATAGAATCGGTAAAAAATAAATAAAATCATTGAGAAATTCAAAAATAAATCTACCATTTCAAGATATTGAATAAAAATGCATAGAGAATAATTGAAACATAAAAGCAACACAATATTAAAATTAAAAATAAAAAAAAATTGAATATGTAAGATAATTTGATAAAAATACTGAAATGGATAATATAAAGTTTGATTAAAAATTAAAGAAGTTGATTAGACAAAGAAAAAAATAATTCAATTGATGGACACTAATTTAAAAATTGCGAAAATAATTAGATATTGATAAAATTAATGAAAAAATTAAAGAAAATAATTGTAATTTAAAAAAAAATGAAAAATAACTAGAAAAATAAACATATAAATTTATGAACAATAATTGATAAATAAAACAAAATTTTCAATTTTATAATAAATAAACACGTAATCTTCAGAAAAATCCGGCAATATAATCGAAACCGAAAATAGGCAAAAAATATATAATAAAACATTTTTTTGTTTAATTAATTGAAAAATGGGTAGTGCATGATTCGTAATAATTAATTAACACAATTTAAAAAAATTAATTATACAATTGGAATTTGATAACTTGAAGAATCCCATTGGAATATGACAAATCAATTTAAAATTGCAAAGTACATTTGGAATTTGATAAATCAATTTAAAATTGCAAAGTGCATTTGGAATTTGATGAATCAATTTAAAATTGAATAATACAATTGACGATAATAATTAAAAATTTCATTTGAATAATTAATCAACTTAGCAATATTATTAAAAAATTAAAGAGTATTATTTAAAATTTTGAAGAAAATAATTGATTAAGAAAAATTTTTTTTTTAAACTTGAAATTCATAATAGAAATTTGCATAAGATTATGAAAATTGATAAAGTAAATTTAAAAAAAGTGAAAAATGAAATGACGACATATAAATTAAAAAAAACTTTAGAGAATTGAGAATTAATCAAATAAATTAGAAACAGTAAATATTATAATTGTAATCTAAATAACAAAATTTTAAAAAATGATGATACAACTTAAATTTAAGAAATCAATTTAAAAATTTAAATTACGAATACAATGAATTGATAAATGATAAAAATAATTAAAAAATTAAACAATATTATTCAAAATTAAAGAAAATAATAGGAAACTAAGAAAAATAATTGAAAATGTGAAGTACATAAGTAAAAATTGTAGAAAATAATTGGATTTTATTAAAAATAATGAAAAAGTTAAAGAATATATTTGAAATAGAAAAAAATTCATAGAAAATCGTAAAATATTTTTGGAATAATTGAGAAAGACAGTTGATATTTCAAGAAAATAAATAAAAAGTTAATGAAATAACGAAACAATAAAAACATAATTTTTTAAAAACTTTTTACTGAGCTTTTTGCGGTATTTTTAAATATTGAAATATTAAAACGACATATTTCGACTCATTTGAGTCCTCATCATGTTCTTAAAAACTCCTGTAATAAAATAATAAAATAATTTGAGGTTATAAATTATCGGTTATCAAAATAAACATGTATTTAATTAGCAGATAATATAAACTTAGATTTAAAAGCTTCATTCTTTTTGGATGTTATTAAATTCAAATAGAAATTTATGGATTACATTTTGATTTTATTTTTTTTATTTTTATGAATCAACATTTCGATTTTAAACGAGAAATTAAAGGAAAAAATAGAAATGAAGTTAGAAAAGATCGTTTAAACGATTTTAATTCAATTGGCGGGAAATACTTTGAGTTTTAAATAACTAAATAATGTCTAAATTTCTAAGTTTTTTAAATTTTTCAATTAGTGAATAATACATGTTATATTTAAATTTGCAATATCTTGATTAAAATTTACATTTTTTCTAGAATTACTTTGTAGGTATAAAAATCATTTCAAAGTGTTTTCTTTTAAATTCATTTTGTTTATTATCTAAAATGAATTTAGTTTGTCCGATATATTGCTTATCACAATCTTTACATTTTATTTCATAAACACAGTTATTTCTTTCTATATTCAATAAAATCTATCTTTATAATTATAAAGAAAATCTTTATTAAATAAAGTGTTTTCACTAGAAAATATAATTCTTGAATTTTGTAAATGGTTTTCAGATTTTATTATATCTTTCTTGAATTTTCCAGTAATTATAAAAACATAATTTTAAAATAAAAATTGACATGAAGTTTGGATTAATTAAATTTATTAATGAGCGGAAAATACTAGTCGAACAAAATATAAATAAATTTAAATTATTTCCGGACTTTATTCAATGTTCTGTTTAATTCTTTCTTGAATTTTCCAATAATTATAAAAACATAATTTTAAAATAAAAATTGACTTGAAGTTTGGATTAATTAAATTTATTAATGAGCGGAAAATACTAGTCGAACAAAATATAAATAAATTTAAATTATTTCCGGACTTTATTCAATGTTCTGTTTAATTCACAATTATTATAAATTTTTTGTCGAAATTGACAAAATCTAATTATTAATTTATTACTAATTTTATACTAGATTTTTTTTCTCTCATTTTTAGACTGATTTATAAATGCAACGTGTTGTAAATCGTAGCAGAGAAGTCATTTGATTATTTAGCATTGCTTGAAATTAGTTTGTTTAGACTTGGAGTTTACGAGGGGTATAAACACTGAGCCAAGGGGACAGGTGAGTAGAAAAATAATCAAGAAGATTGCCAGCAGTCCGCACGAAGAGGGCAGGCTTAGCGCCCAAGTCGACGCTGTCTTCTTCACTTATCCTACTTAGAACTCCCGACTTTCTCAGAAAAAGAAAAAGAGAAATTCTTAGAAAAAGTAACAATTCAATACAAGCCTTTAAGATGCATTATAGGGCATAAACCTTCTTACCTCTTATGTCGTAAACTTCTTATATGCAATTGAGAAGATAAAGAACATTTTATAAGAAAGTTATTGAAAGGAATTACAATTCTGGACAATCAAAAGTCACTCTTCCTTCGATCCCCTTATCGAAGCTTATTGAAAAATTAAAAATGTATTGAGTAATCAACATTTTTAAAAGCAATATCTGGAAAATGTAATTTTAATTTTTAAACTTAACAAGACAATAGAACATTTTATATTTCTTGTTTATTTTAACATTTTGTATTTTATTGACGTTTTTTAATTTATAATTTTTAAACTTTAAGTTGCAAATTTTAAAAAGATTGTTTGATAAAAACTTCCTATAATTATTTATAAAAAGTAAGTGTGATATTAAAAGAATTTAAAATATTTTTAAAATTACTTTAAACAGTTTTTAAACATTTTTTTTATTGAATTTAGATAATTTTTTTTATGATATGCATGACAAACATTAAGTTGAGTTTATGAGAAAGCAATTTGTTTATAAAGTAAACATAGAAAGTTACTCAAACCAAATAGGCACCAAACTAAAACTTGAAAACGTTTTATTTAATTAATAAAAAAAAAATAAAATTATTTATTTAATTTTCAAGAAGAGTTTTTTTTTTAATTTTAACGTTTTAAAACAATGTTTTCTTTAAGTTAAACGTTTTAAAACAATGTATTCTTCAATTGAAATGTTTTAAAACAACAATGAAAAAACGGTGTTCTTCTTTTAAGAATTGTTCATGGCGCCTATTTAAGAATATAATATTCTTAGAATAAGAAGAATATTTATCAGATTAAAAATATTCTATTAAACTAAGAATATTTTTTTAAATTAGGATTTTCTTAGATTACGAATATTTTTTTTTAAATTTAAGAATATATTCTAGAATTGTGAATATTTTCTTAATAATTTTAAGAATATTTTATTCTTAAATAGGTGTCAAGAATAATTCTTAAGAAGAATACCGTTTTTTTAGTGAATGTTTTTTTTTAATTTTTAAATATTCTTTTCATTTTTCAATTAGTTCGTTTAAAACTAAATAATCTTCCTGAAATTTGAAGTACATTATTTAATATTTTTAATACAATTCATTAATAATTACAAATTACTTTATTCATTTTGCAAATTATTTTCTAGACACTAAAATTTTGATCTTTAATTTCTTAAATTATCTTTTTAAATTTTTCTCTATAATATCCACATTTGAATTATTTTCTTAGATTTTCAATTATCTTCGTCATTTTTCAATTAATTTCAACTTTAAATTTTTTTCTTAAAACATCAAACTATATTCTCCATTTTTTAAATCATTTTCTTTAGTTTCAATTATTTTTGACAATTTTTAATTCATATTGTCAATTGGAATTTTTTCTTTATCTTGCAATTATTTTCTTTAAAAGGAAATTTTTATCTAAGATTGTTTAATTATTTATTTTCACCTTTTAATTTTCAATTATAATCACCGATTTACATTTAACCTTCGCTTTTTAAATACATTCTTCAATTCTTCAATTCTTAATTATCATTGCTACTTTTTAAACCCTTTCTTCAATATTAAATTGTTTTTTGCAAACTTCAAATCTACTTTCAAGTTTTTAATTATATTCTTCAATTTTTCAATTATTTTCGTAGGTTTTCAATTAATGTTTTGAGTTTTGAATTACACTATTTTTTAATTATTTTCTTAGTCTCAAATTATAATTTACAATCTTATTCTTTATTTTTCAAATATCTTCCTCATTTTTTAATAAATGTCGGTTTCAATTTTTAATGAGGTATTTATTGTCAACTTTAAATTAACTTCTTCAAATTCAAAATTATTACCTTTAATTTACCGAGTTTTTCTTTAGTTTCCAATAATAATCAATCTTCAATTTTCATTAGTTCTTTTATTTTCAATTAGTTTTTAATTTTTTAATTATTCACTTTTATTTATAATTATTTTTTACAACTATAAGTTACTTTTTGACAATTTCAATAACATTCTTTATATTTTTTAATTAATTTCTTCAATTTTTAATTATTTCCCAAATTTTTCAATTATTGCTTTTAATTTTAAATTTTTTCTTATACTAACAACTTTAATTTTCGTAAAATTTTGTAAATGTTTTCGTCAATTTAACTTCATTGTTCATTTTTACGAATTTTCTTCAGAAAATTTTACTTTAAATCTATATTCTTTCATATTCTTTAAGTTTTTTAAATATTCTCTTTAGAATTTCAAGAATATTTTAAAAATTTCTTAATTACTTTCTCTACTATTCACTTTTTTCTTTAATTTTGAGATCATATTCTTTTATTTGTCCAACTTTCGGGTATATTATTCAAATAAGAATTGTATATTTTTCAATTTAATTCATCACTTTCGTCCATTTTAAATTATTTTTGTCATTTTTCAATTATTTTTTCCTATTAATAAATATTTAAATATTTTAAATTATTTTCTTCGATTTTCAACTAGGTTCTTAAATTTTAACACATATTTTATCCATTTTCAATTTTTTTTATGCTTCCATTTTCTAAATTTTATTTTTTAACTTTTATTTATATCATGTTTTGATGAAAAAGTACCTATTTAATTATAAGAATGTTCGATTAATGTTCTGTCTAGAATTGTTAAATATTTTTGGAACGAAAAATTTTGCAAAAATTAATTTTTCTAGTTAAACTTAACAAAACTCACATAAATTTTGGTATGTTTATATTAAAATTTGATAAACATTTTTAATAATTGATAAAGCTTCATTGAATTTCATGAAAGTTTTTTTGAATCTTTAGTATTTCTAACCTCAAAGTTGCTCTTTGTTTAATTTTGCCTCCTAATTGGTAACATGCTTTTATAAAATATGTTATTTATTTTCTTTTTGTGTATAATAACAAACTAATTTTCTTTAGTGTAATTTTTTAAAATTTCCTTTTTTTTCAATTTATTTTTCTATCCTCCCTAACTTTCTTATTTTCCTTTTTACACTTGAGCTTTCTTCATAATTTAGCTTCTAATTTGTCCTGCTTCTTAAATAATATATTTTTCCATTTTACAATTTTTCCACTTTAAATGTACATCACTCAGCACTTATTTTATTATTAAACGGGAAATGTAAGAAGCTTACGTCGCGGCCAATAAGAATTACGTAAGTTTTTTTTAACTGCACTTGGTTACTTTAAATGAAAAAAGAGCTCGATTTTTTCTTTATCATTCTATCTCTCTCTCTCCGTGTGTTTTATTTTTCTTTCCGGAAATACGTAATACAGAAGTCCTTTTTCTCAAGTACACTTGTTCCATAGTCCTCATAACGAGGTTCGTTTTGGTTTACCAATGAGGGTAGTTTTCTTCAATTTTATTTTTGAACTTCAGTCAGAAAGTCGCTTTAATACTCTAGAATTTTTCTAAGGATTTCTTAAACTACTTCTGGTTCTCATAAGTAGTGTTCGTCTCAAAGAAGAGTCCTCCTATTTCAATCATTACTATCATTAGTAAAACTTCTTATAGATTTTCTTGGACTTTCTTTATGCCTCCTCTTAAAGAGTTAAAGACTCCTTCAACTTTCGTAATGACTCTCACAATAAAACAATCTAATAAGAAACCATTCTTCTTCTTTAATTTATAAAATAGTAGAGATTTATGCAAATTATTTAACGTGGATTTTACAAATTTAATTTTGACCATTTTATTTATTCTTTATTTTTCATGAAGTTTTTTTTATCCAGCTTGTCAGTGTTTTTAACATTTATTGTTAATAATTTAATTAGAGTCACAATTATTTTCTCTTTTTTGTTTAATACATGTTTCACGTAATTATATTTAACGCGACTAATGACAATCCTCGTTAATTTTAATTGAGAAGCAAAGATTGGAAATTATTAACGTTTTGGAGTCACTGTATACAAATCTAGTATTAAATATCAAAAGTGAAAACATTGGATAATTTTTTATATTTTCAATTTAAGATTTTGTGATCTTAAAATAAAGAGATTACTTGCTTAACTAAAACAAGTTTGCATTGGCTCAATATTTAAAAATTATTTAAATAATTAGAAATCGGATTCTCTCCGTGCTGATACGAACCCCAAAACTACAATGGGAGATCACCATTGGGTCGGATTTTTGATTTTCATTTTGCAACATTTTTTATTTCAACAAATAAGTTGAAAAATGAACCTACGGTAACCGTATTTGTTGTATATTTTTTAAAAAGTGCTTCAATTAACTATGAAAGTATTTTTACAATCATATAAATGCTCAAGGACTAAAAATCCATAATGAAATTTTTATTCCAATTGTTATAAATAAGTACCTATACCCCAAAAAACGCGTTTTTGGCGTTTTTCAATATTTTTTTTCTCTTTAACCTGACGTGCTGAACAACCTATACAGCACGTCTAGTTAAAGAGAAAAAAATATTTAAAAAACCCCCAAAAACGCGTTTTTTGGGGTATAGGTACTTGTTTATAACAATTGTTAATAACAATTGTTAATAACAATTAGAATACAATTTTTCATTATGGATTTTTGGTTCTTGAGCATTTATATGATTGTAAAAATACTTTCATAGTTAATTGAAGCACTTTTTTAAAAAAATATACAACAAATACTGTCACCGTATGTTCATTTTGCAACTTATTTGTTTAAATAAAAAATGTTGCAAAATGAAAATCAAAAATCCGGCCCAATGGTAATCTGGGGAATTTATCGCTGAAGATTAAAAAAAAAACGTCAAAATCCATAAAAAATTGTAGGCTGTAGGCAATTATGAACAGTGAATTCCAATTTCGGACCACTGTGCGACGTTGAGACAGACAAATGAAAACCCCAAAATAATTCAACTCACCGATCTGAAAAATATTAATATCACCACTTTTCTAAAGAAAACACTACTTATTTAATAATTCAAATATCTACTACACTTATAAATTTAATTCTCAAAACTAGTCCTCTAATGTTCCAATATGTTCAATACAACTTCGGTAGCGACAAAAAGAACAATGAATAATGAGACGAGCACACAGCTTTAACAATTCGGGGATCACACGTGAATGAATTATCGAGCACATGGCTAACCCAAATCGACTGGTAGATCCTCTTTTCCGCGATCCTTCCCATTCCACGTCTTCTTTTTTGCAGCGTCTTATTTCCTTAGCTGCTAGAAAACCATACACCCTCTCGATTGCACCTAAGGCGTCACCTAAAAAAAAAAATTCGGATCCTTCCGCTGACATTCGTTACAGTTCGTGAACTTGACCTGCGCAAATCGCAATTTATGAATTCAACCAAGAACAACAAAAATAAGACTGCTGATCTAGAGAAAGACGAGAGATCTCGTATCTCATAAATCAATCACGGGCACTCTCAATAAATTACTCAAAAATTAAATAAAATAAAGATCTCTAGGCAAAGACAAAATAAAATATAAATGTTGACAATTTACATAGTCACAATCTCTATTCCCTGTTTTATTTTCATCTTAATTCTCGAAAGGTTTTTGAAATCTGATCAGCCGCGTGGATTAAAAAAAAAGTTCTAAACTGCTTTCAGTGAAAAGTTTTTCCGTGAAAAACGCCACTATTTAGTGAAATGGTTTAGTCTTTTGTATGGAAATGGATAAAGGCTCGCGAGGGAAAAAAAAGGATGTTACCAAAAAGTGGGATGGCCTGCATTTATATAGATATATTGTACCCCCACAATTCGTTTCCTCTTTACTCGTCCCCTGCTTGCCATTCGTCTCTGCGATGCATGGTAATAATTCACTTCCCTACCATTTCGCTTACGATATAACGCCACTTGACAATATATATTTTTTTCATCGATCGTATATATACACATCCTACACGATGTATCTGGATACATTTTATATAGATTTACCAGGTGTATTCGACGCCTGGTATCAACGCTTGCAAGCGCCTTGGCAATCAATATTTTTATTTTGTTAAATAGATTCTTGCCAGTTGGCAAATCGTGAGAGAAAAAACTCCATTTATCCGCATCAAACTCTCATTGAAGACAAAAGGAGACAAAGTTGCGATAACAAGAGTCTCCCTTAAATCAGACTTTCTTTGAACTGAAACTAATACTTCAACTTTTATTTCTACAAACAGCCGGGTAGAGAGGATATTAAAAACGTACCTCCCTTTCGAGAAAATATCTTGAGGCGTCTCGACCTACTTAAACTTCCTCCTTGATTTTTCTTTGATAAACAGCCAGTAATAAAGCGGAAAGTATTAAAATATTTTTCCTCCCTTTTCAACAATTGATTATTAGTCATAGGGGCATTTTTTAAAAGGATCAGTTCTTCAATTCTTGGGCTAGAAAAATTGCCGAGGATTATTGAAAAAGGAATGTGGACATTTTTAGGTATAAGGATTTTACTCCTAATAGCTAGGGAACAACAATTATTAGACTTTCTCGATATTAATAAATTTATTCTCGTTTGTTTGTTGAGAAAAACCAAAGAAAAATTTCGGAAAAATTGTATAAAATATTCAAATTGGTCGAGACGAAAAGGAAAAGCTTAATTATTTTCTTATTAGGGGTCACATACTTAATGCGTGGACCCAAATCTTTTTTAATTTTTAACATCTTCTATAATAATAATCCACAAGATTCATTCATTCTTTCATTCTGACTGCACCAGAAGTTTGGCACTTAGATATTTTTTTTTGTTTTAAATCAGTTACGTTTGAAAAAAATTTATCTTTAAATTAATTATAAATCGTAAGAGTTTTTATTTCATATATCTAATTATTAATTGCTTTTTATTATTAAAGTAGAATAATAAGTAATGTAAAGTATTTTTTTTAAATAATAATACCTGACATCCTGACTCGGAGAAATCGATTAAGTCTTTTACCTTATTTGAATAAGTAATATAATAATAAAGAAGGAAGTATCGTCAATTATATCATTGAAAAGAAAATAATCACGTTTAAACATTTTAGAAGTGCCTTAAACATCTTTTAAAATTAAACATTTTTTTCAAAACTTGCTAACTTATTTGGATTAAAAAAAAAACCTACTAAATTATTTTCTTACAATAATTGTTATATGTTATTTTCTTCAAATTTTAATACATTTTTTCATTTCCAGTTAATTTCTTCAATTTTTATTCATTATCTACTACTATTTCCATAATTATCACTATTTTCACTATTTTTCCAACTTCTTTTCAATTTTAAATTATTTTTTTTTAATAGCTAATTATTTTCGTGAATATTTAATTATTCTCGTCATATTGTAATTATTATTTTAATTGTCAATTATTTTCTTGAAAATTCTATTTAATTCCATTTATTTTCACGCATTAAAATTGTTTTTAAATTTCAATTTAATTATTCCATTCTACAACTTTTCTCTTCAATTATCAATTATTTTCTTTAAATCTAAATTTCAATTTTTAATTTTCAATTAATTTCTTTAAAATTGAGAAATTATCGCCTTTTTTCTATTGTTTTTTTTTTATTATCTTTAAGTTTCCTTAATTTTAAGTACAATTCTTCAATTATTTTTTTCAATTTTTAATTTTATTCTTCAATTTCTATTTCTATTCTTCAATTTTTAATAACTTTTACCAATTTTAATTATTTTTTTGATTTTCATTCCAGTTGTTAAATGTGCAATTATTTCCAACAATTATCCCTATTATTTTTTTAATTTTTCAACATTATTCAACATTTAGCAAACATGTATATTCTTTAAATTTAATGTTTCTTGTTTAATTTTTACAGTTGTCTATT
The DNA here is from genome assembly GCA_037103525.1 of Ganaspis brasiliensis. Classification (NCBI taxonomy): domain Eukaryota; kingdom Metazoa; phylum Arthropoda; class Insecta; order Hymenoptera; family Figitidae; genus Ganaspis; species Ganaspis brasiliensis. The sequence continues at coordinate 1,149,839 of JAZKLR010000234.1, forward strand.
AATCTAGTCATTTCTTGAATGTTTTTTTCAATTGACAATTAGTATCGTTATTTTTTACATATGTTCCTTAATTTTTCAAATATTCTCGTCATTTTTCAAATATTTTCGTCATTTTCCAACTATTATCTTCAATTGTTATTTTCCGCAATTTTCAATTAATTTCTGCAATTTTTTTAATTTTCAATTATTGTCTTAAAATTTTATAATTATTCTTTAGTTTTTAACTATTCTTTTCAATTCTTAGTTATTTTCTTCAAGTTCAAATTCCACTTTCTATTTTCAATTATTTTCTTTAATGTTAAAAATTATCGCCCTTTTTCTATTATTTTTTATCGATTATCTTTAAGTTTCTTTAATTTCTCAATAAATAAATAAATAAATTTTAAATACAATTATTCAATTATTTTCTTTAAGTTTTAATTTCATTCTTTAATTCTTATTTCCATTTTTCAGTTTTCAATTGTTTTCTTCTATATTTATTAATTCTTGTCTTTTTCCAATTAATTTTTTTTTATTTTTCCAAGTATATTCGTCAAATTTTCATTACATTATTAAATTTTTAATTGCTTTCTTTAATTTCAATTATTTTTTTCGATTTTCAATCCAGTTGTTAAATGTGCTATTATTTCCAACAATTATTCCTATTATTTTCTTGATTTTTAAATTTGCAAACATTTTCTTTAAATTTAATATTGTTTTAATTTTTCAATTATTTTTTTTCAGTTTTCTATTAATCTAGTCATTTATCGAATTTTGTTTTCAATTGATAATTATTATTTTTGTCATTTTTCGCATACTTTGTTTAATTTTTCAATTATTCTCCTCATTTTTCAACTATTTTTTACAATTATTGATTACTTTTCGCAGTATTGAATTATTTCCATTAATTTCTTAAATTTTCAATTATTATCTTAAAATTTTATAATTATTCTTTGATTTTTAAATTATTTTGTTCGGTGGTGTATTAATGAAGCGATTGTTTTATTTTGTTTTCAATTGTCAATTATTTTCGTCATTTTGTAATTTTTTTTTCAAATTTTAATTTAATTCTTAAATTTTCATTTTATTTCCTCAATTGTTTATTATTTTCTTCAATTTCATTTATTTTTTTCATTTTTAATCCAGTTGTTCAATTTGCAATTATTTCCAACAGTTATTCCTATAATTTTTCAACTATTTTTTTTTAATTTAATATTTATTGTTCAGTTTTTAAAACTATTTTTTTCAATTGTGTATTTATGTAGCCGTAGCCATTTGCCGAATTTTATTTTTAACCGTCAATTATTTATTCTTTTTCAGATATATTCTTCAATTTTCTTATTTTCTTTATTTAATTTGCTAAAATTTATAGTTTTTATTGGACAAAAACAATGCAAAATTTGTTAATTTTGCTACTGAATTTATAAAAGAAAAACCATGACTAAAAACCACAAATCAACTGGTCCCATTTGATTCTTGGGGGATTGCTGAAAATAAATACTAGAAAATAATTAATAATAATACTGTCAAAATAAATAAAAACAAATTTGAGTTTAACTGTTTTCTTTTGCGAATGCTTAAAGTTTAGAGAATGAAATAATTAAACATTGAAAACATTAGCAGAAATTTAGATTTTTATACTGAATTTAAATAAAATTTTGAATAAAAATCACAAAAGACATATAAGATAACAATTGAACTGAATGAAACGATGTAAAAATCATAAAAAGACAATGAAAAGAAACTTTCAAATTTTGTATTAAAATAAATTGTAGGATTTATTAAATGTACCTTGATTTAAAAAGTAGACACACGATTTAGAAATAAATTACCTTAATAGTCCGAAATAGAAATCCTTTTGAGGTACAGAGTTTGAGTATGATTCTTCCTTTTAATAATCCTTTGAATTTAATAATGGACTGTAGATTTAGTATTTGAGTACTTGTTAAAATAAGACGTGTATGGCTGAGTACTCGTAAAAATATTTTTTGAATGGGTAAGTACTTCAAGAAATTATAAATTTGAGAGAAACTTTCCTAGCCTTCAAAGGTTTTCTACTATTGAACTGATGTTTCAGTAGTTATACTTAATTTAAAACGCTTGTAAATCTAGCTTCCAAATAAAAAGGTACACTTACAATCGTTCTTCTCCATTAGAAATTATAAATATTATTCTAAAAACAAGGGTAAATAAATGAGGTAAATTTACTATTTAAATAAAAATAATCGTAATAAAAAACGTCAAATTTTTAGTTGACGTTACAGTTGAATAATTTGTTGCATAAAATTTGCATTCTTACATTTTTATCATTAATGAGAAACTCTTTTGTTTTAAAGTTTTTAAACGAGGAACTTTGCCAATGTTATCACCGAGTTCGTCAGTTTCAAGTGTGTCGTAAACTTGATTGTGTTTCAAAGTTAAAGTCATTAAATAAATAATGTCAGTTCGAATTTAAAAAATTTATCATTCTTATAACAACATTTTCTAAACATGGGAAAACATTTAAAAATAAAAAATTTTACAAACATATAAAAATTTCACAAACTTGTTACAACATTTTATTGTCTAATAATTCATCCATATGTTTATTAAATTTTGAAATAGGATAGAACTTTTACAGGATTTCAATTTTTAACAAAATTTTGAAAACATTTTTGATGTTTATAAATTATTTCACAAAATACCTTATTTTTTTCAGATTTTAGGTAAGAATAAAAATTTCAAATTACATTTTAAAAATCGAAGGCTCTGTGGAATTTTTGATAAAAAGACTATGAGTTTGTTTACACCTTTTTCAATATAACTTTTAATTTAATTTTTTTTTAAAAAAGTGAATATAACTTTTTAAATTCGGTTGATTAAATTACTCTGGGTAGTTAAAAATAAGTCAAATCTTCTGAGAATTTTTTTCATTGTAAGCTTTTTTCGCTAAATCTTCTAAAACATGAAAGCACTGCATCACACAATCATGGTAGGTAACAAAATTATTTCCATTTCCACCACATCCCCTGTATACAAATGACTCGCATCTTTTGTTGGCAGCTACATATCCATATCGTGCATGAAAACCTTTGCATTTTCCAGTTGTCAAGGGCAAAAGACACACTTTCAAAAAAAAAAAGAAAGATTAAAATATTTTTTTTATATTGGAAATTATAATAAAAATTAATATTATTTTTTTATTATTTATAATTTGTAGATTAAAGTATTGAGACCCGTGTAGAAAAGTTCCCAGTAATTCCCAGTTTGTACGTGGGCGCCAGTTGGGGCCAACCTGGGCTTCCCAGTTTTTATCAAATATGTAAATTGTTATTAAATAATAGTTTCAATACTAAACTTATCGTCAATCTGGCTTTATATATTGCAATTTCCCTTCATTTCAATTTAAAAATTCATGAAATTAGGTCAAACCGCTCAAAGTTTCCCATGCAAAATGCATGGGGAAAAAACTTTTTCATAGAAATGATATAAAATCCATGAAAATTAACATTTTTCGATCAGATAAAGCTGTTTCTCCTCAGGAAAGTTTAAAGAATAAGATCTAATAATTTATTTAACAAATTTTTTATTATTAACTATTTTTTAAAGGGCAAAAAAAAATCTTCGTAAACGAAAAAAAGTGTAAGATCGTTAAAAAATATTTATTACGACTTTTTACAACATTTTCCACCAAAATTTCCTTTAATTACATAAAAATTAGTTACTAACAATTGGTGCATGTATTTTTTAATTTGTTTAAACAAATTAATATTGTTTATCTGAAACTTTTCATCTAATAGAGCTAGAGAGTTGTAACTTTTTTCTAATATTGCATCTATTTAAGTTAAGTAAATCCTAATATTGGAAAAAAACTAAAATATAAAAATAAAAAATTGTTTAAACAAATTAATATTGTTTATTTGCAATTTTCCATCCAATTGAGTTACAGGGTTGTAACTTTTTATTAATTTTGCAATTTTTCAATCTTAGTAAAGCCCAATATTAATTGTAAAGTAAAATCAACAATTATAATATCTTTTCAATAATTATTAACTGAGTGATAAATTCATAATATTATGAAAATAAAATTCATAATATTACAATAGTTATAAAAATTGTTTAAACAAATTAATATTGTTAATATCAATATTGTAATACAGTTCCCAAATTGTATGTAACCCGTGTAGAAAAGTTCCCAGTATTTCCCAGTTTGTAAGTGGGCGCCAGTTGGGGCCAACGTGGGCTTCCCAGTTTTTTTAAATAAGTAAATTGTTACTAAATAATAGTTTCAATACTAAACTTATCGTCAACCTGGCTTTATTTATTGCAAATTCCCTTCATTTCAATTTAAAAATTCATGAAATTCGGTCAAAGCGCTCAAAGTTTCCCATGCAAAATGCATGGAAAAAAAAACTTTTCCATGGAATTGATATAAAATCCATAAAAATTAACATTTTTCGATCGAATAAAGCTGTTTCTCCTCAGAAAAGTTTAAAGAATAAGATCCAATAATTTATTTAACAAATTTTTATTATTTACTATTTTTTAAAGGTCCATAAAAAATCTTCATAAACGAAAAAAACGTGTAAGATCGTTAAAAAATATTCATTACTACATTTTACACCATTTTTCATCAAACTTTCCTTTAATTACATACAAATTAGTTACTAACAATTGTTGCATGTATTTTTTAATTTGTTTAAACAAATTAATATTGTTTATTTGAAACTTTTCATCTAATAGAGTTAGAGACTTGTAACTTTTTTTTAATATTGCAACTATTTAAGTTGAGTAAATCCTAACATAAGAAAGAAAATTAAATATAAAATTATAAAAATTGTTTAAACAAATTAATATTGTTTATTTGCAACTTTTCATCTAATAGAGGTAGAATGTTGTAAATTTTTCTTAAATTTGCAACTATTCAAGCCTACAAAAGATTAATATTAATAATAAACATAAATCCACAATTACAAAAATTGTTTAAACCAATTAATATTGTTTATTTGCAATTTTTTATCTAATTGAGTTACAGAGTTGTAACTTTTTATTAATTTTGCAATTTTTCAATCCTAATGAAGCCCAGTATTAATCGTAAAGTAAAATCAGCAATTATAAAAATTGTTTAAACAAATTAGTATTGTTAATATTAATATTGTAATACAGTTCCCAAACTGTATTAGAGTTGTGAATAAACAATATTAATTTGTTTAAAAGAGTTTTATAATTATGAATTTTCGTTTACTATAAGTTTTGGGCGTTTATAGGCTTAAAAATTGCAAAATTAAGAGAAAGTTACAACTCTCTAGCTCAAGTCGATGAATAATTGCAAATAAACAATATTAGTTTGTTTAAACAATTTTTATAATTGTTGATTTTCGTTTATTATTAATATTCAGCTTTTATATTCTTGAATAGTTGCAAAATTAAATAAAAGTTTTAACTCTAAAGCTCAATTAGATAAAAGGTTGCAAATAAGCAATATTAATTTGTTTAAACATTTAGTGTAATTGTGGATTTTTGTTTATTATTAATATAAGGCTTTCATAGGTTTGAAAAGTTGCAAAATTAATAGAAAGTTTCAACTCTCTAGGTCAATTAGATGAAAAGCTGCAAATAAACAGTATTAATTTGTTTAAGCAATTTTTATAATTGTGGATTTTCGTTTATTATTAATATTAAGCTTTCATCAGCTTGAAAAGTTGCAAAATTAGGAGAAAATTTCAACTCTGTAGCTCAGTTAGATAATAAGTTACAAATAAACAATATTAATTTGTTTAAACAATTTTTATAATTGTGAATTTTTGTTTATTATTAATTTTAAGCCTTCATAGGCTTAAAAAGTTGCAAAATTATTAAGAGAAAGTTTCAGCTCTCTAGCTTAATTAGATAAAAAGTTGCAAATAAACAATATTAATTTGTTTAAACAATTTCCATAAATGTGGATTTTCGTTATTATTAATATTGAGCCTTCATAAGCTTGAAAAGTTGCAAATTTAAGAGAAAGTTTTAGCTCTCTAGCTCAATTAGATGAAAAGTTGCAAATAAACAATATTAATTTGTTTAAACAATTTTGATAATTGTGGATTTTCGTTTATTATTAATATTAAGCTTTCATAAGCTTGAAAAGTTGCAAAATTAGGAAAAAATTTCAACTCTGTAGATCAATTAGATGATAAGTTACAAATAAACAATATTAATTTGTTTAAACAATTTTTATAATTGTGAATTTTCGTTTATTATTAATTTTAAGCTTTCATAGGCTTAAAAAGTTGCAAAATTATTAAGAGAAAGTTTCAGCTCTCCAGCTCAATTAGATGAAAAGTTGCAAATAAACAATATTAATTTGTTTAAACAATTGTTATAATTTTATATTTTATTTTTTTCTAATATTAGGCTTAGTTATTTTATATAGTTGCTAAATTAGAAAAAAGTTACAACTCTCTAGCTCTATTAGATGAAAAGTTTCAAATAAACAATATTAGTTTGTTTAAAAAAATTAAAAATTACATGCAACAATTGTTATTAACTAATTTTTATCTCATTAAAGAAAATTTTGATGGAAAATATTGTAAAAAGTTGTACTGAATATTTTTTAACGATCTTACTTTTTTATGATTTTCTTTAGTAAATTGGCACTAACAGGGTTGAGCATTACAAGCCCACTAATTTCCCAGTGGGAAGACCCAACTGGGGCCCACCTTAAATCTGGGAAACCCATATGGGGCCCAACTGGCGCCCACCGAACTTTTCTACACGGGAAGTTGCGAATAAACAATATTAATTTATTTAAAAGAGTTTCATAATTATTGATCTTCGTTTACTATAAGTTTTGGGTGTTTATAGGCTTAAAATTTGCAAAATTAAGAAAAAGTTAAACTCTCTAGCTCAATTCGATGAATGATTGCAAATAAACAACATTAGTTTGTTTAACCAATTTTTATAATTGTGGATTTTTGTTTATTATTCATATTCAGCTTTGGTATTCTTAAAAAGTTGCAAATAAACAATATTGATTTGCTTAAACAATATTTGTGATTGTCGATTTTCGTTTATTATTAATATTAAGCTTTCATAAGCTTAAAAAGTTGCAAAATTAGGAGAAAATTTCAATTCTGTAGCTCAATTAGATGATAAGTTGTAAATAAACAATATTAATTTGTTTAAACAATTTTTAAAATCGTGAACTTTCGTTTATTATAAATAATAAGCTTTCATAGGTTGGATAGTTTCAACATTAAGAGAAAGCTTTAACTCTCTAGCTCAATTAGATGAAAATTTGCAAATAAACAATATTAATTTGTTTAAACAATATTTGTGATTGTGGATTTTCGTTTATTATTAATATTAAGCTTTTATAGGTTTGAAAAGTTGCAAAATTAAGAGAAAGTTTCAACTCTCTAGCTCAATTAGATGAAAAATTACAAATAAACAATATTAATTTGTTTAAACAATTTTTATAATTGTGGATTTTTGTTTTTTATTAATATTAAGCTTTCATAGGCTTGAAAAGCTGCAAAATTAAGAGAAAGTTTCAACTCTTTAGCTTAATTAGATGAAAAGTTGCAAATAAACAATATTAATTTGTTTAAACAATTTTCATAATTGTGGATTTTCGTTTATTATGAGTATAGGGCTTTTATAGGTTTGAAAAGTTGCAAAGTTAAGAAAAAGTTACAACACTCTAGCTCTATTAGATGAAAAGTTTCAAAAAAACAATATTGATTTGTTTAAACAAATTAAAAAATACATGCAACAATTGTTATTAACTAATTTTTATATCATTTAAGAAAATTTTGGTGAAATATATTTTTAAAAGTTGTAATGAATATTTTTTAACGATCTTACATTTTTACGATCTTTTTTAGTGAATTGGCACTAACCGGGTTGAACATTACAAGCCCACTAATTTCCCAGTGGGAAGACCCAACTGGGGCCCACCTTAAATTTGGGAAACCCATATGGGGCCCAACTGGCGCCCACCCAACTTTTCTACACGGGGAATTTAAATTCTAAATTATGTATAACTCACCATCAGTTGCAAATATCATTTCTATCAATAAAACAATGCAGAAGGCAAAAATAAGTGAAATAATTTTTTTATTCATTTTTTTGTTTATTTTTATGATGCACAATTTTCGTAACTTATAATATCTACTATATTAGAATCGTCTTGACTGGCGCAACAAAACTATTAAAAGCAGGGAAAAAAAGTTCATTATAGCAAGTTCGTTGCTATCACTCGTGATAAAAGCCTGCTGTTGATAATTCAATCTAAGTAAAAAATAAAAATATTATAGAAATAGAAGAATATTTTAATATAATTAAACATTTTTAATTAAAGTGACATTATCTACCAAATTTAACAGATATTCTTTCCTGTGAATAATTAAATTTTCAAGTGTTAAGTTCCAATAATGTTAAACTTTCAATTTCTGTTGTCAAACTATTTATTTTTTCTCAATTTGTTTGTATAATTTTTTCATAAAAAATATAATTATTGTTTATTGTAGCACTTTCTTATACAGTCACTTAAGTACTTGAAATTATTTTCATTTCCATCACATCCTTTATATACGAAAGACGTACATATTCTCATAGAAGGCAGAAATGCATATCGTACTTCGAAACCATTGCAGGATCCAGGTTTTATAGGCAATTTGCACACTTTCAAGGGAAAAATGAAAAATATGAAAAATATGTTAGTCTTTACATTGTTATCATAAGGATAATGATAATAATAAGTATTACTACTTTTTTAACCTAAATAAAATCATTACAGTAAAAAAAAAGAAAAGAAAATTTGTTATATAAATATTAAGGTGATTAAAAAGAGGTAAATTTTCGAAAATTGTTTACGCTCATTGCTAGATCGGTACCAATGCCAAAAAAAGTTAACTTGTATTTTTTCTTTTTTTGATCCCACAATATTAAGAGGCGCCGCAGGATAAAACTGCTACTTATTATGCCTTTCACTACAGAGTTTTTTTTATTTGACAAAATGCAATAATTATTCAATTTTTTATTTATGTATAAATTGTTAAAATAATTTTCGAATTTGTTTAAAAAGTAAATTTTCTAAAGAATGTTACTCATAATTAGCATTTTTAACAATATTATGCAAAATGTTAATAAGAAAATGGAAAATTGTTAATTTCAATAATTAACATTTTGTTTAAACAATTTGTAATTGTTTAGAAATATCTTTTCACTGAATAGTCCTAGAATCATAAAGTTTCTAGCACTATTCTTTAATAAATTACACTGAAATTTATTTTTATATAATTTACTTTTTAGATTATTCCCTTAAAACAATTTTCATTTGTTTAACTTTAAACAAGTCATAATTGTTTAAAAACAATTTTCACTTAGTAGTCCTGTAGTAATCTAGTTTTTTGCAATGTATTTAAAAAAAACACTAGAATTTAATTATAAATAACCTACTACTTTGTTGCTTTCTTAAAAACAATTTTCATTTTTTCTAATTGTTAAAAGACAACTTTTCACCGAATAGATCTAGAGTCATTAAGTTTCTTACATTATTTTTTAAAAAATTACACTGAAATTTGATTTTATATTATCTACTACTTAGATGGTTTTCTTGAAACAATTCTCATTTGTTTAAACAGTTTATAATTGTTTTAAAATTACTCTTCACTTAATAGTCTAAGAATCATCTAGTTTCTGGTATTATTATTTAATAAACTACAATGGAATTCACATTTTTTTAATCAATTACTTAGTTGCTTTTCTTAAAGCTATTTTCATTTGTTGAAATAATTTTCTTTCTCTTTGTTTCATCCACAATTTTTTTTGCAAACTATTGCTTACAATATGTATTTTCTAGAAACATAAAAGAAAAAATGTAAATTCTGATTTTAATTTAATAACTGTTTGTTTAATCAAAATTATTTACTACCATTTTGACAATTCTTATTAGCTTATGAAATAACTTTACATATTAAATTCAGGAGTGATTTATTAAAGAATAATGTGACGAATTATATGCTCCTAGACGTGCTCAGTAAAAAATTAATTTTTAAACAATCAGAAAATATTTAAACAAATGTGAATTGTTTTAAAGAAAGCAACTAAGAAATAGATTACAAAAAAACTACTAAAATCTTTCACAGTTTATTAAAACATAATACTTATAACAAGTTCTAGGTGTTTTCAGTGAAAACTTGTTTTTAAAAAATTTATTTATATTATGTATTTTTAGTAGGAAAATAAGGAGTCTCTGCGGCACCTCTTAATATTGTGCTTCAATAAAAATAAGTGTTCACTTTTTTTGTCTTTGGCACCGATCTAGCGATGAGCGTAAACATTTTTCAAAAACTAACCTTTTTTTAATCACCCTAATAAACATATTTCTACTGATAATATTAAAGGGTTAAAAATACGACTTTTAATCGGTTTAATTTGTAATACTCACAATCAGTTGCCAAAGACATTTCTGTCATAGAAACAATGTAAAAAATGAAAACAAGAGCAAAAATTGTGTAATTCATATTTCCTTCTTTTTTACAATGTGTAGACTTTTTGTTACTCTACAACTAAAATTTACTCTATCACTTTTTCCTCTACTGTTTCAACAATACTAATAAGAAGAAGGAAACAAAAACTGATTATATTAACTGGTTCGATACAATGACTCACATTAAAAATCTACACTTAAGTGATATCATGAATTTCGTCTTAATGTATAAACGGAAAACATTTTTTCAAAATACTTCCTCATGATTTTTTCCTTTATATGAGGAAGAATAAGTAAAAAAAATCTGTTTTTAAACGATATGATTTGATGTTTGAAGACAACTTTTTTTTAATCTCGCTTAAACATTGTTTAGAGCATAAATTCTAAGATCATAAAAACGTTTTATTTCCATCTTATAAATTTTAAGAAATTTTGTATCAAGATAATACCTACCTATACACTTTTCTGAATGAAAAATACGTTAAAATAAAATAATTTACAAATTTTGTATATCAAAATTTCGACTTTTTTAAATTTGATATATACTTACTAAAAATTTCTCAAAGTTGTTTATATATTAAAGTGAATTTATTTAAAGATCGAACAAGTATTACAATAATAATATTTTCATTTGAATTTCAGATAAATATTTCTGTTCTTACATTATATTAAATTTCATAGCGGCAAGAATAATGTTAAACTTTCAATTAGTGGTGTAAAAATTTTTATTATTTTTAGATTCGTTCACATTTTTATTACATTTTTAATGCAATTTTTATTTACCTTTACACTTCTGTTCACAATAACTCATGGTTAAAGCTTTATTTTTATTTCCACCACATCCACCATATGGGAATGCTTTGCATTTTTTCTCAGAAGCAACATATCCATATCGAATATTGTGATGTTTACATGGACCTTTATCCAGGGGTAAGTTACACACTTCAAAGGAAAAAAAATAGATAAAATAATGAAAAAAGTTCCAATTTTTATACAATTATTATTATACACTTTCAGAATAAAGTAAAAATGGTATAAGATTGAAAATAAAAAAATCGTCAATATTTGACTAATTTTATTATTTGAAACGAAATGTTTGCAATGTCGAATAATAATTTTTTTTGTTAGTTTTATTCGAAAATATACCAAAAATTGTGAATTCAAGATCAAGGAATTCTTATCTAATTATTAAAACTGTTTCTAGTATTTACGAACATTTTACCTTTTTTCAGATAAAGAATATAATTTATTAATTTACTGTACAAAAGAGTTGATAATAATTAAATTGACATTTCTTATTTGCATTTATTAAATTTATATTCATAAATAATCACTTTATTCAATGCGTTAAACATATTAAAATAAATATTTAAGAAAAGTGTTTGATATTTAATTGAAAAATCCGAAAATATATGTATGAGGACACGATGACATTTTTTATCAATGTATAGATTTTAAACTTGATTAAATAAAAATTAAATTGACTTAAATCATCGTGTCTGATAGAAAAAATCATGCTTTTTAAGATGTTAATAATTAAAATTAGTAATTTTTAAAAACTTAAGTGTTATTTATTTAGGACAAGATTTTAATTTTTTTTTTATTTTCACCCATAAATGGTATAGTAAAATAAATACCATTTTATAAAATGCTCAATTTTATTACTTACCCATACCCAAACCCATAGCTTTTGGTAATAAAATCATGCAAACAACGAAAAGGAGAGAAAAAATTTTATAGTTCATTTCTTTTTTTATTCAATTATATACATTTAAATACTCTGGTTACTGTTTTTAAATTGCTACTGTTTGCTTTTTACATTCGTTTATACTACAATGGTTAAACTATCAAAAACAAGCAGAAATAAATAAAGTTCGACAACATGACATCCGTTAAAAAATAGTATCTGAATAGCTTCATAAACTACACATAATTGGCTTCATAAATTTCTTTGTAATTGCTCAAAGGAAAATATGTTTTTTGTTATAAAATAAGTTTTACTGTCAAATATTTACCACAAGAACTTTTTCTTACTTTCTTTTGATACATACAGAGGAGAGTGTACAGCATATGAAGTTTCTTTTTCAAAGTCAAAATAATATTTCCAGTTTACCAGACTAAAAAAAATTAAGCCGACAAATCTTTACAGTGAACCTATTAAATTATGTAGGGCAGTTGAAAACTAGTCAAATCTTTTAAGAATTTTTAAATCCATTTTAATTTTGAGCCTCTTTTGGATGAAGATAAAACTTATACTTTTATGTGAGATATAGCTTATGCTATAAATTTTTAACTGTCTGAGAATAAATTTTCGTACTTAATGTAGTTACACAAACCTTATTTATAACCTGAATTCGATAAATTTTTTAAATTTGATTGTTGTGAAAAAATGCAATTATTTTATAATCCTACCATGTATTTATTGAATTCAAAAAACACTTGTTAATGCATGGATAAAAATGAATTAGCTACAGTTGCAAACTTTTATTTATTATCAAAATTTTTCAAATCTTTTGAAATATTTGCTAGGATACAGCTACTAACATGTTAGTCATGAATGACAAAATCAATCCAAAATAAACTTAACTCTTGTGGCTAACTATCTAGCTGCTTCTATTTTAATAAAACTATGCGGCAGTAAATTTTTAACTTTTTATATGCTTGTGTCCTTTACACCTAGCTTCACATGCCTCCATGGTTTTGAAATTATTCCTATTTCCTTTGCATCCGCCATACACAAATTCCTCGCATTTTTCCTTGGTATCGACATAACCATACCGTTTACGATGAGCTTTACATGGTCCAGTTTCCAAAGGCAAATGACACAGTACTTTTAAGGTAAAAGAGAAAACAACAAAAAAGTATTTAGTTACCAAATATTTGTAACAATTAATTAATTTACTTCTATCAATCGGTAAAATGTAAATTTTACTATAATTGTCATTTTTATTTTATTTGTATGGGCCTGTGAAAAACGTAATTTTAAACAATTTTTATTTTTTAACTTCCGGTAAATAATTACTGAAATTAATTTTCCATGCCAAACAGCAACAAAAGAGCAACAAATTGTTGTCTGTTACGAAGAATTATATTTTGTTATTTGGATAATAAGTAAGTTTCAAGATAAGAATTGTTTAAAGTCACGTCTTCCACGTGCCCTCTTGAGAATGCATTTACGCATGTTATGAATAACATTATTATTGTAATTAACCAGTTTCAAGGTAAAGTGAACATTATTTTCTCACACACAACTTGTAGATTAAAATACAAATAATACGCGTCATTGCATAATTTAAAACTCACCACCAGTTGCTACTGTTGTTTCTGGCAATAAAGCAATGCAAAAAATGAAAAAGAGTCCAAAAATCACGTAATTCATTCTTACTATTTTTCTTCTACAATAAAAAAAGCAATTCTTGTTTCTTTTCTCAATCTTTTATTTTTTTTGCTCTGTTACCTTCGTTTACAATAAAGTGAACAAAAGTACCCGAAACCGGTAGGAAGTAGCTGATTATAAATAGTTTTCTAACATGACTTGCCTAAGAAAACTTGAATCTAAATAGCTTCATAAACTTTATTGTAATTGCTTAAAGGAAAACTTTTTGTTTTTGATAAATATTTTCCTGTAAAATTATTGCTTCAAATAATTTATTTTTATAACTTGTTTTTATTTCAGTATTAGTTGAAAATTACGTAAAAAATGCCTCATTAGTTTTAATTACAATATGTACATAGAGAATTCTATTTCTAAATGAACATCTTCAGAAACAATTGCCAATTTCGGCCAATTTGAGACAATTTTTAAATAATTATTTCATCTACTTTCTAAGACCAAATTACTTTTGTAATTAGCAGTTTTAAAATAAAAATTTCTCAATTTTATAATAATAAAAAGAATTTTGTTTAAGCATATATAATTTAAAAACAAATGCCTCTCTGTTCAAAAAATGTTTCACAAGTCACACATATTTTAACTTCTGAAATGACAGTAAATTTAAATTATTTCCTCAAAATATCCTTTATTCGCTTTACGGAAACAAAAACTAGAGTATTTAAGCTACCCTTTAAGATATATTTTTAATAAATCTGAAACAACGTGGTTTGAAATATTCAGAATTTTTTCTTTTACAACTGCTAAATACAAAAGTAATGTGACCTTAGTAAGTAAAAAGAGTGCATTTCAATACAAATTAAACAGAAATGTAAGAAAACGCAATGAATATATCTACCCGGGCGAATAACAAAAAAAAAAAATAAGTCCCAAAAAACGTAACATGGACTATATAAACGTCAAGAATATACTTCCCTTCACGGAGGAAAGGTGGAGCAATCATTGCGCGCTTACCCCGGCAGAGCGGTATTAGCCAATCAGCGCGCGCTTCGTTCTGCGCAGGTGTGGAGTCAGGTATAAATAGGCGGGCGCCACTGCGTAAGCGCCAGATCCAACCGAGCGATCACTCTAATAAGATCTCCTTTCTTCGAGAGTTTTTTCCTTCGAGAGTTTTTTCACTGCTAAAGAGTTCAAGGGATTCGATTTGTCGACAAAAAATAATTTAATTTGAATTTTAGAAATATAACAAGTCTCTTCATTACCTGGGCGCCAAGAGGTATTAAGGGCATGTTGCCTGACGAGGGGACAGAGTAAATTTTGCATTTGGGTAAGAATTCCTGAAGTGGCCCCCTAATATCTTTCGGGTAAGAAAAAAAAGTGACACCTACATATTTTGATAGTCCATAATGTCCCTAAGAAAATCTCCAAACGATTTTTCGAAATTCGAATTTTTTTAAAAGTTATAAACAATTAAACTTTTTTGCATCGTTTTATAAAAAATTCAATATCTCGAAATTGCCTGAACCGATTTTAATCAAAATTAAATTGGATAAAGATTAAGAAACGTATTTTTAATAAATATATAAATTATAAATAAAAAGTGGAATTTGTTTAAACAAATTATGTTTTTAATTGTTAATGTTATAAATTAACAAGGTTCTTAGTCGATTTCGCCAAATTTTTTTATAGAATCATGAGGAGGGGCTTTTCATGATTCCATAGCAAAAATAAAAAAGTGGGATTCTCAAAAACTTTAGAAGATACAGCATTTCTTGTCTTACCGCGCGCGAGTTATCTGACAATGAGTAGCTCACGCGTATGGCACCGCATCTCCCGCGCGACCGGGTCCGCGTCTACCGTCACTGTAAAAGAGTTCCTAACTACAATATTTTATTAAACTAACTCAAGTATACTAAACAGTAGTTTTTAAGTATTTTATTGTCCATATAATTTTTGTTTATAATTAACATTTGTCTTATAAATCTTTTTTGTTGAAATATTCGTATTTTCTTAAATTTAAACGAGATCATTAAAATTCAAACTAATGCTGATTATATCACATTACGTTTTATTAATATAGTTAAGATCTAAATTAAATATTTTATATATTTTTTAAATTTTAACCAGTCTTTCAATCAATTTTCATACTTATTAAAAATCAGTCACAATTCCCTGTCATTTCGCAGGTCAGCGGAGCCACATATCATTATTTATTATGCTAAATTTTTAACATTTTTCAATAACGCTGTTAACATCGTCGGAATAAAACTTGCACATAATATCAGTAGTGCTTAAAGGCGCACAATAGTGATATTTTCTCGTGTTTTTAATTGCTTTTGCATTTGAATATCGCGATTTTAACTTTTTTTCGTGTAAGATGTGCTCTTTTTTACTGCATTAAATAAAATCTATTTTTTGAAACGCAGTTTTTGCCCATTCGGTAAATGTTTTCGCAGAATTTATTGTTTCCCTATTAACTCTTTGTAAACTTGCTTTATAAGCACGTCTTTTGACGGTACCTCCAATACCGTCACACGCTCCTTTGCCATGACCGGTCGCAAAGAAATGCCACTCCGCTTTTGCACCGAAGTCGGCTTCATGTGCAAGTAAATTGGAGAAATTAAATCTATTTTTATATTGAGCACCGCAACCATCAGAAAAATAAATTATTTTGTTTATTTTTTCGCCACCAATTTTTTTTTTAAAAAAGCAATCATTTTTTCATTAAATAAATGAACGGAGCAATGATCGTGTTATAAATTTTCGGATACTGGAACAAAATTCAAATGCTTTAATTGATTATTTTTACGGTAATAAATCACATTTGGATGGAGAGTAATTTGGACGTTAGACCAGTAACTGGATTGAACGGAATCCTGAATCTGGCAAGTGAAATTCTCGGCAAAATCTAAATTTACAATAAACAGTCCGTCCTCAACATTTTCTTTAATTTTAGAAAAAATACTTAGCCTGAGATTGCGCTAAAAAATCATGCGTGAGTAAAACTTCTAGATCATTGGCTAAAATCATTGCAAAATCACCTGCACTTTTCTTCTCAGTTGTGAATTGACACCATTAAAAAAATACTTATTGATTGATTATTCAAAAATAAATAAACATCGTTTCTCAAATAAATTTGAATTTTTTAATACCTGTCGGTAGAAGTCCATTGATTAAATTCGATCGTAGAAATTCTTAGACTTTTGAAAAGATCAGACAGATTTTTTTCTATGACTTTTTTACCAGGACATTTATCACACTGCAATAAGTGGCATTTCGGTTCGGAATCTTCACAAATCATATCGTTGAAAAAATCACGATACGAATTTCTGAATTCGTGTTCTTTATGTCGTAAATTTTTTTCCATTCCTTCAATTTTTAATTTTACATTTTGATGTATAATACAAACACATACATTGTGAGATCCATTTTTCCCTGCTATTATACATTCACGAGGTCGTAGCTTAGTGAATTTTGACCACGAGATTTCAACTTCCGGGAATTTTTCTAAAAATTTTTTATGTAATTCACTGATATTGCCCAACAATAATCTGTAAAATAACCAAATTAAAAGTTGCAAATAAATAAATAATAATAATTTTAAAAAATAAATAATAACAATCTAAATAAGAAAAAAACAAATATACTTTAAAACATGATCACTAAAAACGGAAATAATATTAAATTAATTAATTAATTTTAAAATTAACTTAAAAATTTGAAATATCTAGATGATTTCAGTAGTATTGTGTCTATTTGTCAATTTATACTTCTGTTTTAAAAAAAGATGATAAAAACCTTTTTTGTACTTGATTCCGGAGTCCATCTTCGTTAACTACTGAAATGTAGTCTTTCATGCCTGGCATGATTCGGCTTACTTCATCAGACAAGTAGTAATTTTTTATTATTTCTACTATTTCCGGTTTTATTAGCCGACCTTTCTTTAGTTTCGGGCAAGATCCGGGTCCAAACTGTACACGACATTTAATTGCTTCTCGCACCATTCGACGAGACACGTTAAATTCGGATCTGATTTTTTTTATGGTCCAAATGCGCTTCCCACAATTTAACGTCGAAAACGGAATTCTCGTCAGAACTGAGATCTTTTCATTTCTTGTAGTTTTTTGGAAAAATTCTTCTTTCAAACGTGCTATCCAACTTTCGTGAATTAAATTTGTTTTAATCAAAGAACTATTTGCCTGGCCTAAAACATCCGAAGTCATATTATCAATAGATTCTTGAAAACTTTTTTTCTCGGTTTTCGATAAGTTAGAAAGACTTTTTTTGATAGGTGGTTGACCGTTATTTTGTAAAAAGGTGTTTAGCTTGCGCTTTTTCAAATCATCATCGACTTTAGTGTAGACGACAGTTGGGTCCAGATTGACATTGTCATCATCTGATTGCATTTCACAAGAATCGACTTGTTCAAGCTCGGAAAATTTCACACTTGAATTATGAAAATTAACAGTTTCCTTTAATTTGGTGATAGCTGCGTTGCACGAAAAACAAACGAACAGTCCTACTAAATTTTTAAATCGATAATTCCACGAATTAGGCACTTTCACAAGATTCTTATAAACTGCTTTATGTTTGTCTTTTTTTAACGGGTTGCAACAAGTATTCAATTTTGGCATATTTTATAATTTCTTTTCATAACACATACGCGACAAAGTAAAATTTTTTATATAAAACGTTAAAAATACTAATTGGAACAACAAACACAAACTAACATTTATGTATTGGTAGAAAAAAAACTCAGATCTAAAAACAAATATTTCATGTTAGGCGAATGACCAGACGACTGTCGCGAGTCTTTTGTTTTCGAGTGAAAAACGCACGTAGTTTCCATCAGTACGCATACACTAAAATTTGTAAAAAATTTGACAGAAAACGTGAAACAATTCTGTCTAGAAAAATAAAATACGCACTAGTAATAATATATTTTATTATTATTATTATTATTAACTGATATATAGGCAAAGAAGTTGACAAAAGTTAAAATGTTAATATTAAAATTAAATAATAAGAAACTTACAATAAACAGAAATTTTATTTATAAATAATAAAGAATATTAATTATAAACAAAAATTATATGGACAATAAAATACTTAAAAACTACTGTTTAGTATACTTGAGTTAGTTTATAGTATATTTCGTAACATGCGTGACAAGCAGTCGTTTCTGAAACAAGAGGAATATTTTTGCAACGAGTGAAACGAGTTGCAAAAATTGCGCGAGTTTCAAAACGACTGCTTTGTTCACGCAGTTACGAACGATACTTTTCATAACAAAGTCAGAAAAGGCGTGATTCGGTTCTCTGTATAGATAACCAGAAAGTTGCAGAATTAAGAATGATTCACTATGTCACGTCAGAGTGTACACAAATACAATCCAAATTGAATGTCTCACACTTTTTTACTTGTCAACACGCCGCGCTAGTGATACGGTCAGGTTAGATTTTGAAGCAGTACTACTCACGCTAAAGATATCGACTCTGTTCTGTTGGTCAAACAGTGCGTGCAAGAAAAGTAGAAAAGTGGGGGACATGCAATTTGGACTGTACTTGTTTGCACTCTGACGTCACATAGTGAATCGTTCTTAAATCTGCAACTTTCTGGTTATCTACAGAGAACCGAATCACGCCATTTTTAAGACTGCGTTATGAAAATAAAATATTGTAGTTAGGAACTCTTTTACAGTGACGATAGACGCGGACCCGGTCGCGCGGGAGATGCGGTGCCATACGCGTGAGCTACTCATTGTCAGATAACTCGCGCGCGGCAAGACAAGAAATGCTGTATCTTCTAAAGTTTTTGAGAATCCCACTTTTTTATTTTTGCTATGGAATCATGAAAAGCCCCTCCTCATGATTCTATAAAAAAAATTGGCGAAATCGACTAAGAACCTTGTTAATTTATAACATTAACAATTAAAAACATAATTTGTTTAACCAAATTCCACTTTTTATTTATAATTTATATATTTATTAAAAGTACGTTTCTTAATCTTTATCCAATTTAATTTTTAATAAAATCGGTTCAGGCAATTTCGAGATATTGAATTTTTTATAAAACGATGCAAAAAAGTTTAATTGTTTATAACTTTTAAAAAAATTCGAATTTCGAAAAATCGTTTAGAGATTTTCTTAGGGACATCATGGACTATCAAAATATGTAGGTGTCACTTTTTTTTCTTACCCGAAAGATATTAGGGGGCCACTTCAGGAATTCTTACCCATTTAACAATATTTCTTCCTCACCAATCGTTCTCACAATCGTTTTCCGGCATTCAAATAATTTAAATCGTCACGGCTTTGTGTGTCGCCGGCAGTAGCGAAGTAATCGAAACAACTAAATAGCAAAACTATTAAATTAACAAGAGTAACAAATACAATTTACAGTTTTTTATCCCAATACTAGACCGACCAATTTCTTAATAGTTAAATAAAACGAAAACATTTTCGCTACAATGTCACGTACTTAGTTCTACTGCTTTCAGCCTCAGCAAATTTTATTTATTTTCCAAATAATCCCGATAAACAATTATCTTTCCTACAGAACTCATCTCTATATATTTTTTTTCCATTCTCTCGACTACTTTTCAAATTAATTTTTTTCTTTTCTTATTGCTTGCTCCAGAAGAAAAGGACTCATTGACTAGGCATACTCGTAACTCCAATTTCGCTGTAAACCCAAGTCTTTATCATCGCTGTTTGAACACGTTTTCTCGCGTCCCGTCGACGTTCGTCGACAAGCCCGATAACCATCTGGAAAGCGGGGTGTTTCAGTAAACGGGATTACACGCTTCGGAGGAAACGTTAAGGCCAGCATTACCGTATGCGTTAGCACCGGTGTTACGTTCATTGATAGCGTTTAATTAGCGCCGGCACCAACACGAAGACCATGCTCGGCCCTCTTCGACCGACAAATTCAGGCTAATTTCCTCAGTCAGAATCCTTCCTTTAATTAGAATCCTACCCCTGAGATTTCGTTGCTCGACCAATTCGGCAACCAATGCTGGTTGCTCCATTTCCTTCCACCATCTAGATTCCGTCTAGCGACTACTATTGAACACGTCTTTACACGTTTCATACGCATCATTCCGTTACCAATGACACTTCTCCAATGCACGTTCGCCAAAATTCTTGCACGAAACTGGCTGCTCATTATGAAGCTCGATAAAAGTAAACGTTTCCCTATAAGCGACTTTGTAGAAATTTATCGATTAATAACTGAATTTCATAAGATTAGGGTTGTATTATCCTTAGTATTAGTTTCAGTACTAAAAGATAAAATGAATTTAATTTTAATTTAACAACGGAGATTTCATTCGAAACTTCAAAAAGATTTATATAGAACAATTAATAAAATATTTAAAATTATAAAGTTTGGAAACCTGACCGTCTGAGCTCAAACCAATTCAAAGAATAAACTAACTTATAAAGTAATTTATTGGCGACGTTTCGTCCACAATCCGTAGAAATCCTCCCGCTGTCATTATAACAAGTATAACACTTAGTAACAATTTTTTAAAACGAACCAACAATTCCTGTCGGCCGACCAGGAAACACTGTTCAAATCTTAAAAACAAACTTAACGTTCAAATTCAAATATTAAAGACATAATTAACCACCAATTTGCGGACATATCAAGAAATAGGGTTCTGACGTTATAACCCCTTTTTCAAATCCCGAAGCAATGTCCATTTTCACTCATTACAGGGGAAATTTTTTCATGATCTAGTTGATATTAAAGATATTTCTTTGTATTTTGATTTGATATGAGAATTGGGGTAATTTAGGTAGGTGTTAAAAATGTTTGGTGATATTTCACAAAAATTCACAGCACTTTTGTATTTCTCGAAGGATAGTTTATTCTTATTACAAATTGAGAATACGTCACATTTGTTCACCCGTTATAAACACAAATTGGAGTAACAGTAAAGATACCGTTGGGAAATGATCTTAAAAACCCGCTCGATGTTGACTGTAAGGAGGCAAAAACGGAACTAAACTGCATGATCACATCAGGCCTTAGCTAACTAACAAAATGGCGGGAGAGCTCCTAACAACGATTCGAGCTCCAGCTTGTAGAGAGAGAAAGAAAACATATACGACCACAAAATAGAGGAAAACCCACCTTAATAGGAACTTTAAACTCTATTAAAGATTGTATGCCAGATTAAGCTTTGTTGCACATTGCTTACAGAAAGCCGTAAACCGCCCATTTTAATCTTGAAAGAAATTTTATTATAATTTTAAACACTAGCTGTAATTAGTTTGATCTTTAATAATTATTAGTGCCATCATGATAAAATTAATTCTCTTAAAATTAGTCCCAATTTAGGAACATATTTACGAAAATTGATATTGTTACAAAGGCATATCTCATTACTTGTATAGTTTCCAAGATGATTAGAGCAACAGAGAGTGTCTTTCTAGGAGACTCAGGATCACACGGCATTTTAATTGAGAATTAGATTACTCGCGCCCCAGCGCCATCGGCTGCTAATCCATTTTCGTACCTAATCCCATTGGTCTTCGCTGCAGCTGCAGACTTGGAGCTCGCAAATAGAGTGTGAGAGTAACTACCCTTTCCAGCTTATCCAAGAAGAAGACAACGAAGAAGAAGGAAGAGAAGAAGACGTTAGATAGGGCAAAGGTTGTCAGATGGTCGAGGTCAATTGGATTTTGCCAAGTTTGTTCGCAAGAAAATGCTTCGACTGTTACTGTCACGATACCAGTTTAGGGTCCAATGATCCTTGGAGACGCAAAATTAACTACATTACAGATCTCGAGGATGCTAATGGATTTGAGAAGATGGCTAGTCAATCTCCTGTTTCGCGTAGTTTGTCACAAATATCGGAATTACTGTTTATCTATTAAACTTTATTTTTAGGATGAAGAAGAAAAACAGAGATCAAATTACAGCCTTCTCGATTGCCTATCTTTATGCTTCTGGTTCAAGAATCCTCTTGATGTTTTCTCCATTCTAAACTGATCCAGGCATAACAACTCTTAATTACTTTGAAATTAAGAGAACCGTCGACTTTAATTACTTTGCTGGAACTATTTGCAAGAGCTGGACGTTCTTTAATCAAAATGTCTGGTAAAAACGGGGCTTTATTAGATACACGAAAAGTCGAGGATAATTCTAAAATTTTATCTGATTCTAATTTTATTAATAATGTGTTTGTTGTGTTACGAGGACAATTTGTATTCGTGTGTGGGTAAGTACGCCCTTTTTCATCAAGGGATGTGTGTGAGAGTAGACGAGATAAAGCATGCTGCAATAAATGTTGCACAAAGTAATAGTCGTCTTGCGTATGATATTTTTTCTAACAAAGGCACGATATTCATTTCATTTACACGACACTCACAAGTTCAAAATGAAACGCGAGTGAAAATTTGCGTAAAACGAAAAATACGGTGACGTACGGAACGTGTTGTTTTTGGTACCATTTAGGAAACACCGGCAGTACTTTTGCTTTTAATATTGTTTCTTAAAATTGTGACTTAAAACCCGAAATAACATCAATTAATAAATTTTTTAATGGCGAATGATTGTGGAAATGTACTGTATCCATTAATCGCAAAAAAGACGAGTGAGCTTTTGGGATAATGAATATGACGGTTAAATACGAAATTGACGAGGCCGAATAGACGTAATAAGATATATAAACGTGAGGATTGAGACAGAGTGGACATTGAAGCTGAAATCCATCCCCACTCTTTTACCCATTTGAGTGAAGAGAGGTACGGACCAATCGCAGCGCTGCTATCTTGACGGCGCGATACCCGCCAATCAGCGCGCTCCCCACTTTCACGTGCTCGACGCTCTGCGGTATAAATACGCATGCATCAAGACTCAGACTGCAGATCGTCGAGAGCAGCTCCAGTGAGAGGATCTTCCTTCTTCTTCTGCGGTCTCATCGATGAAAACCGAGGTAAGCATAATTATGATTTATTATCTATTTTGTAGAAATGTAACGTAAAATATTTATTGTTGTGACTGAGCTGTGATACCAGCTAACTAATGAAAAGTATGACGACTGAGAGAAAAATGTGAAAAAGAGAGAAAGAAAAAAGAGTAATTAGAATCAAAAATATTCTATTGACTTCAGACTAACTTAGACTTCGAAATCGGAAAAACGAAATAACATCCCCACGCAACGAGAGAAACATTATTAAGAATTTTTTTGCAATCAGTTACCACGTCAGAATTTATTTTGTGTATAGACACTTTTAAAATTCTCTTACAACTGTATCATAAAATTAACGTGAATTTCAAAATTTTTTTAGAGAAAAATATGCTTTAGAAATGCAACTTTCTCTAATTGACCTGTACAGCGTGTTATTATGTATTTTTATTGCTCTCTGTAGCAGGTTATCAGGAACTTTTATTTCCCATGAGGAATAAAGGCAAGTCATAACTCCTAGTCTCATCGGTAAATTAAAGACTGCTTAGATCTTGCTCTAGGGTTTAATAAAGCGCTCATGATATGCCTTTATTGCATAAAATATAATTAATAGTTTAAAACTTGTATTTACTTAATATCTAGTTTCAAATTCAAAGTTAATAGTTTAAAATCTATAGTTACTCAATACTTTAAAATGTATATTGATATTATACTTTATATTAACTTTATAGTTCAAACCTATATTCAATTTAAATACTCGATATTTATTGAACATTTAAAAACATTTGAATTTCAATACACGATTCCTATGAAATCTCAATTGTAGATATAGTAGTTGAGAAGTACAATATTCCCTATTCTGTTGAACATGAAATACGAAGAATTCCGTGGAGTCATGAGCGCGAAACCTATGCTCGAAACCAGCTTGGAATTTGAACATTTCCGACATGCCTCAAGATTTATCAGAATGAAACTACCTAAATTCAATTTCGCATTGTAACTTATCTTTGTTGAATTCTATCAAAAGGGACTTGGCTATTATCCTGAGAACTGCATCTGACAAAAAATGTATACTATTTAATTTAATTTAAAAAAAAACAATATTCCGAATTCTATAATAAAATAAATTGAATATTTTTCTCGTTCTTTTTCTTTCATAAATTTCAGCAGAAATTCAAGTTGAATTTACAGTTTTTGTTCATTTGACGGGAAAAAGTTTGTTTTTTCCTCTTTTTCCATATTTTTCTGTCTTTCAAGTTTTATCGTCATCCAGCAAGACTGAAAGTTAAGGTAGGTTCTATGTACTCAGCCATTCCTTGGAGCTTACTTTTTCTTCTGTTCTTATTCCTTTGCCAAAAGATTTAAATGGCCCGTCCTAAAGACAAGCAAACTACTTCGACCCAGACTGACCCGTTCTGTTTACACGGGACGTTAAATTAACCCGACCTAGCTAAACTCGGGGCCAATGCTCTCGACTTGTCTATGCTGTTGTGCACTTTCCTTTAAACTCAAGAGAAAATTTGCACAAGATTAACGGCTTGGGAAGCGCGGATAATAAAATTTCTACTGTACATTGCGCGACAAGAGGTGTTTCACTGCAATGAGATCATAATTTTCAATTAAAGTAAACTGACATTGTTTTTGCTACTTCTGCTAAAAACCACGAATCCTGACGTCGAGCAAAAAAGTGTTCGTGGACAAATTAATTTTAAAATTGAATTGATCTATATATTAGAGCTTTAAAGGTAGATATATACAATTTTAAAAGACAAGTTCGGACACTTTCGATAAATTTCTGAATGCTAATAATGTATTGGTAGGGGAATATCGGGGAAGTGTTGAGAGTTCAATGAGTCGAGGCTTTCACATGTATTTGATTTCTTGAATTGAACACACTAATCAGAAATATTGAAATTTTAAATTTAATAAGAAGTGAATACGTAATAAATTAAGTGGCAGCTGTGATTAGTAAATTTTAAGTTTAATATCCATGAATCTCAGTATGGCACTTTTTGCCTCATCTGATTAATGGAAAGAGGAGCAATTTTCTTAACTTCTGAAAGAATAAAAATTTGGACATCGTATTAATTAATTAGCGATGATTTGTAATATTTTATTTAACTCCTACACTTATCGACTCATTGATTGGTCAACTCTGTTTCTCGGGAACGAAATTTCAACTTAATATTCAAAGGGAATTTTCCCGATTTGTCATATTCCAAGAGATGCGAGTTTCTACATCATCTTCAATTCAGAACGTGATGATTTCGTCATGAGTGTAATGTGTGGTATGAAATATATTGTAAAAATATAGAGGAAATCGATTGACTTTGTTAATTTAACAAAGATTTTTAATTGTAATAAAAGTGTGAATTCAGTATCAATATTTAATTATTATTATTTATTTTGATCGCCCTTGATGTATGTTTTAAATGTTGAAGATTGAGATTATTGTCTCCTATTTTCGTATTTTGCTATAAATATCTATTTTACATTGTGATTCGTGTTAAATTATTCTGAAGTATATTTATTGGATGATTATATTTAAATTGAAATAAAATTAGTAAAGTATTTATTGAAGTAAACGACAATTCATTCTAATCATTGAATTGACATGCAATTTAACATGCAAACAAAACTTTACTAAAAAGTAAAGCAAAAATTGAAATTAAAAAAATTGCTGAAACAGATAAAACAATGCTTGAATTGTAGAGAAAATATCTAAAAATTGAAAAAATATCTAGAAAGTTATAAAATAGCTGCAAAATGAAAGAAAGAACTTAAATATAAGGATACCTTACTAGAAAGTTACAAAATAACTAAGAATAAATTAAAATAAATAAAAACTTTTGAAAAATAAGTAAAATAAGTTACAAAATAAATTGAATATAAACGAGACATGTGAAAACTAAACATATAATTAAAATTAAATAGAAACTGCTAGAAACTGAAAAAAAAACAAATCGAATATAAAGAAAATAAGCGAAATGAAAAATAATTAGTAAAATTGAGAAAATAACTTTAAAGTACAAAATTTTTGATATTAAAAAGAAATTAGAAAATTAACTAGAATATAAAAAACTTTTGAAAAAAATAGAAATTAAAAAATACCTTCTAAAAAATGAAAAAATTTTAAAAATTAATAAATGACAATCATTAAATAAATTAGAAAAGCAAAAAAATTATTCCAACTTCAGAAACTAACTATGCATTGATAAATTAAACAAGAAATTCAAAAGATTTACTAACTCATAAAGAAAAAACATTAGAATATGAAAACATAACTAAATTTTGGTACTAAAAACCAGAAAATGTTCAAGAAAATGTCATAAGCTCCCAGAAAGAGAGAAAGACCTCCAAAAAATAAATAATTTACTAGAATGTAAAAGATATTTCGAAAATTGAGAATAATTACTAGAAAAAAAATACCAGAAAGTTAAAAAATAACAATTAAATTAAACGATTTAAAAAAGATCCATTTTTTGTTAATGACAAAATGTAACTAGAAATTAAAGAAAATAAACAGAAGCTTATGAAAAATAAATAAATTTATTAAACTTTCAGTATTGTATAGAGCCATATTATTTTATAAGCTTATGATAATCCTGTAATTAGGCCTTGTAACAGTTGGATTTGTTTTGATAAAATAAATTAAATTAAAAAATATTTTGGAAACAATAAACAATTTTGAAGAGTGAAGAAATAATTAAAATCAATTAAAAACAACTAAATGAGAAAAAACAATTAGAAAATGAAGGTAATAACTTTAAATTGAGTTAAAAAAACTGGAAATTTAAAGAACTTGCCAAAGAAAATCAAGTAAATTTTGGAACTAAAATTAACTAGTAGATTTTAAAAATTTCTAGAAGGAAGAAACTAAAAAAAAGTAAAGGTTAATAATTAGAGTGTCAAAAAATAGCTAAAACTTAAAGAAAAGAAATAAAAAAATACGAAAAATAAATAAAAATATTAGAAAATAAAAAAAATTTGATGAGTGATTAAATCTTTGAATATTAATAAGAAACTAGAAAATCAGTAAGAATAACCAAATAATCAAAATGGTAACTAAATAATGAAGAAAATTGGTATGAATAAATCAATAATTCAAGATTATCAAGAAACATTTAAGAAATGAAACAAAATATTTAAATATTTATACAGATCTAGATATTTTTAAAGCACAACTAGAAAGTAGAATATATTTTTAAATTCGAAAAAAATAACTGGAAAAGGAACAAAATTACCAAATAGTTAGGGAAAAAAATTAAAGAAAGAATTAAATTAAGGAGCAATTACTAAAAAGTGTCAAAATAAAACTAGGAATTAAAGTAACTAAATGATAATCTATCAAAATAAAATAGAAAATTAAAAAAATATATTAGAAAAAAATACAAGGAGAAAAAGGAATTGTTGGATTTACAAAACGGATTGTTAATCTAGAACTGTCAAATCCGATTCGTTGTTGTAGCAAATTTTTTGTCATCTTAGCAATTTGGAATTGTTATAGTAACAATCAATTTAGTTAGTTTGCAAAATTTTGGTTACTACAATAATCCCAAATTGCTAAGATAACAAAGACTTTGTTACAATAACAAATCAGATTTGTCAGTTCTAGATTAAAAATCCGATTTGTAAATCCAAAAATTTCTTTTTCTCAGTTTAGAAACACTGAAAAGTGAATAAATAACTATAGGAATTAAAGAAAAAGAACTTTAGAAAAAAAATAATATGCATTAGTGAGAAAAAAACTAAAAGATCCAATAAAGACAATTAGTTAATATTTAAAACTTATTACAAGAAACTAAAATAATAGCTAGAAATTAAATAAAATGAGCTAGAAGAAAAACGAAATTTCAGAAAATCCAAAAGTAGAATTAAAACTTGAAGAAAGTAAACGCGTTTTTGAATTTATCCCCTCCCCTCTTCTCACTTTCAAGGGTAAGTAGGAATGACTTTCTTTACAAAAAAATTACTTAAAAAATGAATTCCCTGACCCTGTCCGAATTCAAAATTTCGAGGTAAGTTAGTAAATAATCATAATATTTTTATTTATTTATTAAATAATATACGGATAAAACATACATTACATAATAAGAAGATAGAAAGAAAACCAATTATAAATTTTATAGTTCATAATAAACCATTTAAATATTAAGCCCAGTGTGAAGAATTACTTTTCTTAACAAAGTTACTGTTATGAATTGGTGCTATGAAATTTTATTTATTCATAAACTTCAAAAGCACACACTCGTTAAATTAATAAGAAGTGCATTAGGCTAGGTTGCATTTAAAAGAAAACTGCAGAGTTTCTAATAATTTACACTTTAATGCGTTCTTCAGTGTACATGCGAACGGCTAACAGCAGACTGACTCAACTGTGGTTGTTATTACAGATTTTGGGGGTAAGATTTGACGAAGTGGTGGAAAAGAAAACATTTTAACAAAAAATGGAAAGGGAAATATAATTTATGAATTTGTTTTGACCAGATTTTTCAAACAGATATTAGTTTACAACTTAATCCGAGATGCTGGAAACGCATTAGGCAAAATGTCCCCAGACGTACAAAGATTGCTTTTAACAAGTTTATTGCGAGAGATGGCCTTCCGTTAAAAAGGGGATTAACAAATAAAAGGGTCATTTTTCGGATTAGATTTTAAGTATTTTTATGGCCAACATCTGTAAGCAATTTGTTTTAAGTGACAATAAATTTTCAAATCGTATACTATACTGTTAGGTCTAATTTAGAGAAAACAGATTTTACGGAAATTTATTCCTGGTCATTAAATTTAAACATTTGAGAACTGAACAGTTACAAATACAGATAAGTTGTTGTTGAAAAAAATCGGATTTTTTTTGCTGCAAAAAGTTTCTGATTCATTAGTTTTGTTAGTATTTCCTTATTTTCGTATTCGTTTTCTGCGTGTGATTTTGGTCGTTGATTTGAAAGATCAAGTAATAATGAGTTGCGTGAGGTCAGCTTCGTTTTTCCGAGCGTTTCCGTAGGTTTTCGGATTCATAGATCAACAGAACCAATCACAGAACCGAGGGACAAGGACGGAACGAGGAAGAAGATCACTGGCGAGGGATCGACCGGCTGATCGATATTCGTAGGGTCACGGCCATTAATCAGTCTCTTCAAGACTAAGAATGGGGCCAGAAGTGTTTTCGGGGAATTATATTACGTGTTGAGAATGTGTAAAAATTAATTATGGAGAACGTGAAAGGGGATTTTTCAGAGATTCGGGGTTTAGTGTAATAAAGAGAAGTTAAAGTGTAATTAGAGAATTTTCTTTTATTTAGAGTTTAATTGTGTATCTCCCTCAATTTTATTTTCTGCGTTGCTGAGGTCGGCAACACGTGATTTTCAGCGGAAAACCGTTTGGTAAGTTTATTTATTCAAATTTTCGTTGTCTCATCCAGATTCTACACCAATCTGGGGATTTGGAGGATATCCCTTTTGGATCAGTGTTGGGTTGATATTTTTATTTCGGGGTGAAAAGTCAAATAAGAGTTTAAGCGTTTCGAGTTAGGTGTAAAATTTAAATTATTAGTAACTCGTTACAATTGATATATAATTATTTATATTGAATCGTACATCTATTGATTAACTAGTGTATTAAATTGTTAAAATAC
Source organism: Ganaspis brasiliensis (assembly GCA_037103525.1). NCBI lineage: Eukaryota > Metazoa > Arthropoda > Insecta > Hymenoptera > Figitidae > Ganaspis > Ganaspis brasiliensis. The sequence goes on from JAZKLR010000234.1 coordinate 1,180,158, forward strand.
TTAATTTTCACGATGTTTGAAATTAATGAATTCCGTCAATGGACGTTTTGTAAGGTGAAATATAGGTGTGAATTCACAATGGATGATAAATGACTTTGATAGGAAACAGTAGTTTCCGGGAGAAAACCGCATGACTCATGAAAATTTGGACTTGAAAAGAATTCGTTTCTCTGATATTAATTGATCTGGTTTTCTAATCGATAGCACAAACCTGAAGATAATTTAGCACCTACTACAAATCATGTTGACCTGTCATTACTCTCTAATTACCAGGTACATGAATATTAATTAAATGGGAATTACTTAGGGGTGTTATTTGCAACACGCAGCTGCAACTGAAACCTATGTTCTTCGCAATTCACAAGAAAAATGTTTCAGTTAAACAAACGTCTACTTAATTTATGCAAAAAACAAAAACCAACATTCAACCGATTTCTCAAAATCCTTACAATAAAAGTGAATAAAAATGTAATATTATGTGAAAAATAATTTGGCTTTAAATATTCCCTTTTAAGAAGATTTTGGTGAAAAAAGTTTGCTTTTCAATTCATTAAAAAAGTGAGAAGATGCGGATTGTAAACTCCAAGTAATAAAATTATAAATAACTCTTAAAACATTGAGTAATTATATTTTAATAACAAAAGCAGTTTTGAGGATGAAGAAAATTATAAGAGAATATCGGGTTCGACTTCCTCGCCCTTTAAGTGGCTCCCTTTAACTTCCTTTCTAGAGGTTCTGTGTATGTGAACTTTATAAACTTGTTTAAGAGCTTCTCTTCGTAGACCAACTTTCGGTGCAGTTTTTCCTAATTTATAAAGTTTAGCAGGAGAATTAAACTGACTTCTGGGTATTATCGAAGTCAAATTATTATTAATAAAAAAATATCGTAAACTGAAGAATTTACAGTACCTACAGATTGTAGAATTTTTTTTTATTTTTTATGCTCTCACCACTTCGGATTATTCTTTATTGAAAAAAATACCCCTGTTCTTTGTTTTAAATTAATTAATTTTTAGAGGTAGCTCAAAGCAGATGAAGTTTCCCATGTATTGTGCGTGGGGGAAAAATTCAAAAATAAATTAACGTTTATAAAAGGATGCTCAAAATTGTAATAAAATACTTTTAAAAAAAAACTTGAAAATTTTCCCATAATGATAAATCTTATTGTTTTAAAACAAACGAGAAATTTCAAACAATGACATTAATCCTTTAATGGTTTCTTTACAAGTTGTCTTAAGAGAATAATCCAAGTGAATCTCTCGCACTAGGAAAAATCTTTGTATAATTAAAAAACGCATAAAATTAATTTAATTAAACTTCCAATTTCCTACTTTTGTGATAAAGTTTTTCTCATGGAAAAACTCTAGTTGCCGCGTCTCATGGGAAATTGGGTAAGAATCTTGATGAGAAAAAGGAAAAGATGCTTTTTACTGTAATTTCTTCTTTTTTTTACCGGGGAAAATGTATGTGAATATAACAGTTTGATAAGGGGCGTTTTCTATTAAAGTTAAAAAGTGTAATTTATCTAAGTGGAGAATGGAATATTCAGGAATAAGGCTTTAGATGAGCAGGAAATCTAATCTGTGCCACATTAATGGATCATCAGCCTTGGCAAATTTCATCTGGGATCGATGAGATTGGCACGAGACCCTTTCTGGGATAAGGGAAACGGAAATCCCTTTTCATGGTCAAAGAGCTAAAATTTCACAGCGGTAAGTCTGTGGCGAGAACATCGAATGAGCAGCCTCTAAAGAGGATTCAACTCTTGTAATTTGACACTGACGACGCGACGTTGAACTTTCAGTAATAGATATTTACCATTAAATAACTTTGATCATCAATTTTTTGCTTAATTTAATATGAAACAAAATTATTTGCTTCACTCTTTAAATTATAATTAGTCAAAAATAGCAAAATTTGGATAGCAAAAAAAATTTAGGGACGCACCACCACCCCAAAAACCATCGAGTAACCAATTTTAAGCGATTTTGAACCGTCCTTAAAAATTCGTCCACCAGATTAGATCCGCCATTTTAAATTTGGAAAAATTGATATTAACTTCGTAATCAGCTACCCCAAAAACCCCGAGTAACTAGTTTCAGGTGAATCTAAACGATTTTTAATTTTTTGTCAGTCATATTGGATCCGCCATTTTGTATTTTTAAAAACAAAACACCAAATTTGTAATCAGCGACCCCAAAAACTCCGAGTAACAAATTTCAGGCGAATAGAAAATGTTTTGAAAATTCGTAAATTTCAATAATTATTTATAATTTTTTTAAACAATTTTTTAAAACAAATTAAAATTGTATAAATAATGTAATATATATTACGAATTATGAATGAATAAATAATTTATAGTTCTTTTATAAAAATGGCAAAAAAGCATATGATTCTAGCTGGTTTTAATGAAAAGTTGATTTTAAACAATTTTAATTGTTTAAACAATTCATTAAATTAAATCAATTAAATTAAATCAATTAAATTGTTTTTCCCTTCGTGATTTAAGAAGTTGTAAGCTTTTAAGATATTTAATTAAAACAGAAAATATTAAAAAAATTATTTAAACAATGAAAAATTAATTTTTAAATTTAGCAAGCCTTGTATTTTGTTTAGTAAAAAAATTAAAAAATAAACGACTTAAAAAATAATATTTTAAGCCTATTTACTTATATATGCTGAATTTACGTTTAGGGGTTGTTCTTTAAGGTACCCCTTAAAGTCAGAATTCATAAAATTAGCACACATAGAAAAAAAAGATTTTCTTTTTTTATCAAAATATTGAAAAAAAATTATTATGTTAGATCCGAAAAACTTTTCTACCAAACGAAAAATTTTTAAAAAGTTTTTTACAAAAGTTATTGCGAAATGAAAATTTTAAACCCTTTTTAAATAAAAGCTTATATATTATTCTTAAATGAGTTTTCCGATTTAAGTGTACTTTGGATAGAATCAAAAGGCATAAAACAGATTTCCATTTACAGTTCAAAAATTAAAAAAAAATATTTGTTTTCATAATTTGTTTATAAACAAATCTTTTCTAAGACACTTTTTCGAAAATGTTTAAATTTTATCTTTATTATTTTATATTTTTACAAAATTTTAAGATTTTTTCTTCTTTTAATTTTTTGTTGTTGTATTTGTCCTTTTATTTTAGGATTCTTCTTAATTTTTCTTTTTTTTTATGCACATTATATAATATTATTTTACACGATTTTGTTATAATAACATTCACTAAACTTTTTTATTCATTGATTTTTTAAAATTATTTTCCTATTTTTAAAAATAAATACGCTTATTTAGAGAATTTTAAGCTTCAGAAAAACCATTAGAATAATTACAAAGTTATTTTAAACTTTAACATAGTCTGTAGCAAATTTAATATAATTTTTTTAAAGTTTGAAACTATCTGCTTGAAATTTTCTCTTTTCGATCCTTTTTCCCTAAATTCTAAAACACTTTTATAAAATTTATAAATAATTTTCTTCCCGTGTTGATTAAGAAAAAAAATATTTCTCCATTTTCTTTCTATTTATTTAATTTTCTTGTTATTTAACAATTTTTTTGTGCTTCCTTGCTTTTTAATTAATTCTTGAATTTTTATCATCATTTTTTCTGTTTGTTAGAAACATTTTTCCTGCTTTTCAATTGTTTAGTTTTTATCTTATAATAATACGAATTTTTGAAACCATTTATTTGATGCAATTAGACACATTTTTTAAATTTCTTAATTTTCTACTTATTTGAAGACTTTTATTCTTTTACGCTACATTATGTAAATTTAATGTGGTACTAAATATTTTTCATTTTAACATCCTCTCTAAATCTGAATTAGTGGTTTTCTACTAATGAATTAGCGAAAAGTGAGCTACTAATAAAATAGTAAGAATTTTACTAATTTTTAGTAGAAAACTACTAAGAATTAGTAGAAAACTACTAATTAAATTAGTAAAAAAATCTACTTTTTTGAAAAGTAAAGTTTCACTATTTCAATTAGTAGTTTTCTACTAAGAATTAGTAATTTTCTACTAAGAATGAGTAGTTTTCTACTATATGAATTAGAGAAAAATGAGCCATGAATTTGACTAATTCATAGTAGAAAACTACTAATTCAGATTTAGGGAGTCGTTTTTCTATTTCATAGAATTTTTCTATTCTTACAAAATTTTTTAAACTTTTCCTACCTAAATTTTATTTATTCTTTTTTTATGACGCAAAAAGTGCGCAACGTTTCTGAGAAACGAACAAAAAGAATAAATTAAAAAAAATATTTTTTTAAAACATTCCCGGTCAAACAAACTTTTAAAATTGTTTTTAGTTCTATTATATAGCTAATTTTCGTTGCTTTTAACTAGTTTTTTTTAATTTTGCGATAATATGTATTTAAAGATATTTTTTTAAATTCTCTTATTTCTTCAACATAATTTGTTTGATTTTTAATTAAATGTTTTATTTCTCATTATTTCTCATTAAATGTTCTTAGTTTAAAAAATAAACTCAAAAATTGAAAAATTCTATGTACTGATTTTATATATTTAAAAAAATCATGATTTTTTTCAGATTTTATTCGTTTTATTTTACATGATTCTACTGATATATTTTACAACATTTAATTTCAGTAATAAATTTGATACATTTCGTGTGTTTAATTATTAAATTTACAGATATAATCGCAAGTTCAACAAATTTAACACATGAATTTTAAAACGAAGTTAATCTTTTGAAATTGCAATAAATACCATTTGAAAATTTGATATCATGTAGACTGGAAATCCATTTCGTTGAAAATGTGCTTTTAATTGTTATAAATGGATGAGCCCTCGTAATAAATTCTTTAATTCGTGAAAAGTTCACCAAACTTGTAGCACATATTCGAAAATTTTGATTTAATTGATTATATTTATATTAGCGATAAAAGTAATTTATAGTTATCAGTTTTTTATATTTATTTATTTCTGTATTTACTCATTTTTCTATATTTTTTGTTTACATCAATTTTAAACGTTTCTCGTATGTTTTCAGAAATTCATAAAAAGACGATTTTTATTTTAGATTAATAAAGCTAATAGCGTAATACAAAACCATGAAATTTGACGACATAGCGTTGCCAACATTTTTTCAATGCAAATTTTCTCGTGAGCGTCCAGTGGAAACGTTATGCGCGCATATTTAGTTCAATACAGGTCAACTTTAAATTGCAAATTTACACTGGGTCCTGTTGTGAGTTCCAAAAGTCCAGTTTCTTTGATCAGTTCGCTCGACATTTTTCGCCCGAGTTTGTATACTTTAAAGTGAAACTTTTTGCGTCTAGTTTCAAGAAATTTCCATATTTTAAAAGACGAAATTTATTTTTTAAAAAGAAAAATTTATCTTTAGAAAATTATAATTTTTTTAAACATTTTTTTAACGTAAATCAAAAAAACTCCATTTTGCTCTGGAATCTAGCGAAGAATTTGCATTATGAAATAAATAATCGTATATATGCATCACGTGATTGAAAGTAAAAAATATTTGAATTATAACTCAACACGATATTAAAATTGAAACGTTTTACCTAATATGAAGAGAAATATTTCCGCTTAAAGCATTTATAAAAAAGTTAAACAGTTTCATTTTTCATTAGTGAAATTATTTTCATCTCTAAGTCCGACCCGTTCAATTTGTTGCCTCATGTTTGAAAAATTATTCTCCTCTACTATGTACAGACTTTCTGACGAAAATATAACGAATTTTAAATACCATTTCAATTGCTGAATTTTTTTAAAATCATTCTGTCTCTGACAGTTCTTGAATATTTTCTATTCCGTCAATTCACATCCCACGATAATCAGTTTTCGATATTGTCAATTTTTCAAATTCAATATTATGGATATTTTTTGTTTTTTAATTCATTTAATAAAATGGAAAATTTGTGTTAAACTCACATTTCAGCTGGAGGAGAAAGGTTAAAATTCACATCACTCACCTGGAACAGAGAAAGGAAATTATTTATTAATACCTTTATTTATAAATTGGCCAATAAGAGAGTTTTGTTTGATTTATATAACAGAAATAGAATTATTCGATGCAAGTATGTACTTTAATTGTAATTCAATATTTGCCGGTCAGTTGGAGCAACTAGAAATATAGTAAATACTAGAATTCTTTTCTTTTTTACATCCTCCACCCTTTCTCCCAATCGATCGAACCATATACCCTACTTCGTTATAACTTCATCGCATGGAACATTTGTCGGATACGTGCGTCGATTTACGATTCCAGTCTCGACCGAAAGCTTTCAACGAATATCGATTGTTCTACGTCTACACTAAGATACTCAGCTCTCATTCGTTTCTCGTTAGATAATGATGCTAACTCGAAATTAAATTTCAATTAAATATTATATTTCGACTAATTGAAGCCAAATGGCGTTTCATTAGCACTAGAAATGTACGAATGACAAATGATTCAAGGTAATATAAGTTAATTAAATAATTAAGACTATCATTAATCAGTGATTGAGATAACAAATTTTATTAAAATACTTATATTAAATTTACTCAGAGTGTCAAGCGGCCTTTGAAAAAAAAAACAATTCAAGCTTTCAAAGATAGAAAATTAATTTTATCAAGATTCATTTCTTAATAACTGTAACAATTATAGCTGAATATACACTAAGAGACTGAAGATTCTAATGTTTGTAAAAAAAGATTCTGAACTCTGAAAGAAATTACAAATATTTTTGAAATATCGATATCTACAAATATTTCTAAAATGTTCTTTAAGATTTTTAGTATATTCCTAAAGGAGATTGCGCACATCAATATAGAATATAATGCTCAGAGAGTTTGGTATGTTCTTTATAAATTTTGTATGAAACATAAAAATATTAAGAAAAAGTGTGTTTTTCTCTTACATGTAACATAACATATTAACATTTCAAAGATTTTTGACAAATATTAAAATTTTCAATCTCTCAGTGTACTGTTAATTTGGAGACAATTTTGAAGAAAAACACAGAACAAATGCAGGATATAAATAAAAATTGAATAAAAAAGAAAAAAAAAGAAAAATAATTGAAATTTAAAGAAAATAAATTAACAATAACACGAATAATTGAGAAATTTATTTTAAATATGTAAAAAAGACTTGAAAACGAGGAAAATCGTTAAAATAATCAAAAAATAGAATTACCATTACAAAAAAGAAGGAAAATGAAAATGTAATAAAATAATTAAAACAAAAAAAAGTACATGAAGCATATAAAACTGAAATTAGAAAAAAACAATTAAAAATGAAAGAAATAAATTGAAGAATAAAGAAAATAATTTAAAAATTACTAAGCCAATTAGAAAATAATAAAAATAATCATATATTGAAGAAGTTGAATTTAAAATTGAAGAATATAATTGTAATATCAAGACAATGTTTAATTTAAAGGCGAAAATGGACAAATGGTTTAAAAAACTGAAAATGTTCTAATAAATTGATAAATGAAGAAATCGATTGAATATTAAAAAACATGATTTCAAAATTTAAGTAAACAATTAAAAATTAAGAAAAAAACTTATTTAAATTAAAGAGTATGATTGAAATTTGACAAATCAATTAAAAATTAGAGAATATATCAATGATGAATTGAATTAAAAACTTTAAGAATATGATTAAAAATTAAAGAAAATAGAAATCAGAGAAAAAAAAATTCAAACAAAAAAATAAAGAGTTTTTTTTAAAAAGAATAAAATAATTAAAAATTTACAAGATAAAATTAATTTCAAATCGAAATAGAAGATTTATTAAAGTAATTGAAACAAAAAAAAATTTTTTTTAATTAGAAAAAGAAAAAATAATTAAATATGTATGACAATAATTGAAAATATTGAAATAGATAATTAAAATTTTCAGTAATAATTAGAAATTTCAAGAAGTAAATTGAAAAAAGAAAAAAATAATTAATATTACATTAATTAAAAGTACTAAAAATTATTGATATACAAAATATTGATAACAATAATTGAAAAAACTGTAAAATATAATTGAATTTTAAAGAAAATTACTTAAAAATAACAAAAAAGGAATCTTTCTAATTAAAATATTAATTAATAAATGGATCAAAATTTAATAATGAAAAAATAGGTTAAAAATTTGAAAGATATATAAATAAAAATCAATGACAAAATGTTCTAAATTGAAAAAAATAATTGTCATTGCTGAATTGATTCAAAATTGAAAAATTCACCTGAACATTGACGAAAATAAGTAAAAATTATAGAAAATAATTAAAACACTTAACAACATTATAAAAAATTGAATAACTTAATTGAAAATTGAAGAAAATAATTTAAAAACACAGATAAAAAATTGTAAAACTAATTAAGTATTACAGAAATTAATTGAAAAATATTATAATTTGAAAAAAATAATTTAGAAATTTTTTAGGATAATGAGGAACGAAATTGAAAATGAACGGCAATAATTGACAAATCAAGAAATAGATTTAATATTAAAGAAAATAATTGAAACTGAAAATATCTTAGAAAAAATCAATGAATATAATCAAAATTTTCTAAAAGTAATAATTTCAAATTCCGAATTTAATTGAAAAATAAATAAGATACTTTTTTTTATTTGAAAAAAATAAACGAAAAGTGAAAAAATTATTTTAAAATTGAAGGAAATAATTGTAATGTGAAGAAAATGTTTCTTGTAAAGACAATAATTGAGAAATGACTAAAAAAAAAATTAAAAATGTAATTTGTAAAAATTGTAAAAATTAAAATTGATAAATCAAGAAATAAAGAAGTAGTATAACATAATTTAAAAATCTAAGTATATAATTGAAAATTAAATAAAAAACATTTTTAAGTTCAAGAGTATAATTGGAATTTGAGAAATCAAGTAAAAATTAAAGAATACAAGCTTTAAGAATATTATATATCGAAAATTGAAGAAACGAAAAAAACTACTAAAAAATAATTCAAACAAAAAAAAAGTTTTTTTTGTAAAGAATAAAGTAATTGAAAATTGAAGAGTACCACTTAAAAATAAAGGAAATAATTGAAAACTTAAAAGATACAATTAACATTAAACGAAATAAAAAGATTTATTCAAGTAATTAAAACAGAAAAAAGAAAAATCTTGAAATTAGAAAAAGGAAGAATAATTAAATATGTAAGACAATAATTGAAAATATTTAAATAGATAATTGAAATTGACAGTACTAATTAGAATTTTTAAAAAGTAAATTAAACAAAACAGAAAATAGTTAAAATGGAATTAATTAAAAATGTACTAATACTAAAAATTACTCATACAAAAAATATTGATAAAAATAATTAAAAACCTGAAGAATATAATTAAATTTCAAAGGAAATTACTTCAAATAACAAAAAAAAAGAATTTTTCTAATTAAAATATTAATGGATAAATGGATCAAAATTTATTATAAAAAATAGGTTAAAATTTTGAAATATAAATAAAAATTGATGAAAAAATATTCAAAATTGAAGAATATAATAGTAATTTGCTAAATTGATTAAAAATTGAAAAATACATCTGAACATTGAAGAAAATAAGTAAAAATTATAGAAAATAATTGAAACACATAACATCATTATTAAAAATTGAATAACTTTATTGAGAACTGATGAAAATAATTGATAAACACAAACAAAAAATTGTAAAACTAATTAAGTATTACAGAAATTAATTAAAAAATAGAATTATAATTTGAAAAAAATAATTTAGAATTTTTTTTATGATAATGAGGAAAATAAGGAAAGAAATTGAAAATTAAAGACAATAATTGACAAATGAAAAAATAGATGTTATATTGAAGAAAATAATTAAAAGTAAAAAAATCAAACGATATAATCAAAAGTGTCTAAAAGTAATAATTTTAAATTTACGAATTTAATTGAGAAATAAGTAAGATACTTTTTATTATTTGAAAAAAAGAATTGAAAAGTGAAAAAATTATTTTTAAATAGAAGGAAATAATTGAAATCATACTCTCTAAATCTGAATTAGTAAAAAAACTACTATTTAGGGGTAATTAAATAGTAAAAAATGTAATTAGCAAAACCGAAATCTACTAATTCTTAATAGTAGTTTAACATAACCTAAAAATTACTTTGACTGACTAAATTAGTAGTTTTTTACTAAATTATTAGTAAAAATTACTATTTGACATAGTAAACTAGTTTTCACCCTTAAAATTGTAGTTTTTAACTAATTCAGATTTAGAGAGTAATAGACATATAATTAAAATGATTAAAAGAATGACTAGAAATTGAAAATTTGTTTTAATCAATTTAAATTTAGTACACTTGAATCAGGGATTATTTGTTATACCCACGGTAATGCAAGAATTTAAGATTTAAGATTTTTAAATTTGCTTGTCATTCTTTTACTTCAAATTAATAATATATCTTGTGTTCTAGTTCAAAATAATAAATACATAAAAAACTACTAATATTATTTCTTCGTAAACAAAATAAAAAAAAAGGTTCCTAAAAAAGATTGCAATGGCAGAAATAGAGAAATAGACGCTATTCGATTTGGAGGCTTTAACCGTCACGTGTAGACTCTGAGAATTAACTGCCCCTGAATCTTGTAATTTTTTAACTCTATTTGGAGCTCTAGAATCTCAACTTAAATCAATCAGACCGTAGGGCTCATTCATTTAGTCAATTGGAGATCTCTACTTGCCCGAGTAGACTCGTGGCGATCAAAATAAGACATTTTTTATTCAGGATGAAAAGTATTTTTTTTATTTAAATTTAAGATATTGAATAAATTTCCCTTCTTAACTACGCAATTAACGGTTTTAATTAAATTATGAATTAAAATGCATTTAACGAAACAAAAGCTTTAAGAGAAAAAAAAACTCAATTACTTCTTCTTCATTTTTCAATGCTTTAAATGCATACAATTTTCAAAGATTGAGAAACTTGGCAGGGATCGTGCAAAATGTCTTCTAAAATTTCTAAAGCAAAAATTATTCACCGATCGATGTAAACGTTCTAAGTGCATACGTTTTACATCCTAGGTACACGCAACTACACCAATATAAGTACTTATTCCACAAAATATTGTAATCTTACACAAAAAGAAGAAATGCAGAACATGGCAAGTAGCTAAACTAGTTGAAAAGTCAATTTCAATTGTTCTCGTTTTATTTATGAATTTTCTAAGTTCTCAGAGTACTTCAAGTTCGCAAAGTTTAAATAAGGGGCATTTATGATTTAAATCATACTTTGGACTATTTATCAAACATTTAATTATGCGAAGTTGAGTCAAGGAAATATGGAAAAAAAATCCTGAGGACACCACAACTCGAGGGTAATGATTAAAAATTCAAAATTCAAACATTAGAAATAAATAACTAGAAGAAAGATTTCTAATTTAAGAGCCAGAAGCAAGGAATCAAAATGAATAAATAAAAGAAAAATAATAAAATTAGAATATTTTCATAATCAATTTGAAAAATTAGCACCCCTTTCGTTACATATTTATAACAGAAAAAAATGTTCGTTTTCTGGAGATTGTTTGTAAGGAAAATGTATACGCGTTTGGCATAATTTATTCTCATTCATAATTCAAGAAAGACTTTTCATTGCGAGCGCGTTTTCCATGCATTAGAAGCATGTGGCCACTTAAGGGCCGACGTAGGTCTACATTTGCTGGTTGGCCCCAAAATTAAATTAACACGAGCTAACTCAGGGGACTACTCATGCTTCCATTCTTCACGAAATTCAATTATCCTACGTGATACGCGCGACACACGAGCCATACAAAATAAATGTGTACATAGCACTCAGAGTAGTTACGAATTTTGAAATCATTTTTCCCTATTAACAAGTAAACGCGTAATAAAAATATAAAATAATAATAATATTTCAAATAAACTAGATGAATCCATTTCAATGACATTTCGCTTACACTTGATTAAAAAAAAATTTGCTTTCTTATAGATATAAAATCTAAAATCTATTTAATCCCACCACGTCATACTTTTGACATAACCTAAAAAAAAACCCAAAATTTGACCTCGAAATTTTGAAATCAAGAAAAATTCAGATATATGAGTCTGACTATACTTTAAGTTTTTTCGGTCGCTGAAACCAAATCTAAAGTCTATTTAACCTCATCACGTGAAACTTTTCACACAACCTAAAAAAACCCAAAATTTGTCCTAAAAAACAAACCCCAAAATTTGACAACAATAACATAAAGCATTATAGTAAGAACTAAAAATCTGAATTTTTCTTAATGTTATTTGAGGGTAAATTTTGAGTTTTTTTCTAGGTTATGTCAAAAGTATGACATGATGTGGTTAAATCGACTCCAGATTCAGCTTTAAAGATCCCAAAAACATAAAGCAGTCATAGTCAGACTTATAAATATGAATTTTTCTTCATTTCAAAATTTTGAGGTCAAATTTTAGGTTATGTCAAAAATATGATGTGATGGGGTTAAATAGATTTTAGATTCGGCTTCAACGACCCCAAAACCATTAAGCAGTCATAGTCTGACTTAAAAATCTGAGATTTTCTGGATTTTAAAATTTTTTAGCCAAAATTTTGGTTTTTTTTTTAAGTTATGTTGAAATCCTGACGTGATGGGATTAAATGGTCTTTAGATTTGGTTTCAAGGACTCCAATGTATAAGGATGCAAAAATTGACGTGATTTTCAAAATTTTTGAATAAATTTCTGGAAATTATAATTTAACCAGGTTGCAATTAGTTCTTTATTTTTTATTTTAATATTCTCCTTCTTTTCAAGATAGAAAAAAATATAATGAATGAAGAAAAACATCGAAAGTGGGTCAGGTGATATGATTATCGAAGTAGAAGATAAAGATTTTTCTTAATGCAACATTTTTTCTCATTTGACGTAAATTTTGTTATTTTCTTGCTCTTGGATGGTTGCTGTAGATACACAGCAACCTGAGTTTTTTCCAATTAAATTTTTCCATACCAAATAAAAGCGTTCCATCCGAGTTGTTTAGTATAAAATAAAAATAATAATAATAAAGAATTTCCAGTATCGATTTTTGTTGCACAAGATCGAGTTGTACAACGGAAATTCAAAATAAAATTGCATCGAAGTATACATTAATCTCTTAATAATACCTAAAGCATATAAAAATAGTAAACTAAAATTTATATTTGTAGAAATAAATTTACACCTGCATAAAAAAAATCTAGTTTACTTTATTTTCGTATTTTTACAGTGTTATTTTAAGTTTAAAAGCTCTTTATAAGAAACGTAAAATTGTACTTTTAAATTTTATTATTTTGTTAATATTGATCTCTATTTACATTATTGACAATTATTTTTTTTGACATTGACATCTTTTAATTTTTTATCCTGTTTTAATTAATTTTTGCTTCCTCATAGTGGAATCTTTGTGATCGTTAAGTTTTTTGATTTTCTAAAAATGGTCTAAATCGACTCATTTTTATCTAAAAAGCGTAAATTTTCTTTTTTAAGCAAATGTCAAGATGTGTGTGTGTGTGTGTGTGTGTGTGTATGTGTGTATATAGCTTTTAGTGTTGCCAGAATATTTCTAGAACGCTTTAACGGATATCAATAAAATTTGGATAACTTATTAAGCTTATAAATATCTAAATTTGGACACAGGGATTTTTGAAAATACCCAATCAAATTTTTAGAGCACCTTTTTTTATCGACAAAAATCGTTTTTTGACAAAAATTTTTGGTATATAAAATTCTTTTTTTATTTATAACTTCCCCAATTTTTATTTTATAATAATAGGCCCTTTGGATAAAATATTCTAGATTAAAAGACAAACTTATCAGTCTATATAAAGTATATTCTTAAATTTTCTAATTTTTTTAGGGCAGCTCATATTTTTATGAGTCTTTTTCGCTTTTACCAAATTTTCCCATGGTTTGCTGACCTTCTTTGTTTCTTGTTAATTTTTACATTTCTTAAATTTTCTGTTTCTTAAGAAAAGCTTTCTCAATATCGAAAGTGTACAATTCCTTAAATTTAATTTCCCATTTAAAAAAAAAAAATTAGTATTTTATCATATTTTCTAATTTTTGAAATATTTTTTTCATCTTTTTCTTTTTTTAAACAGATCTTTCATTAATTTTCCCAAAATTTTGTCAATTTTGTAAAAATTATAATAAGGGCATGTAATGGAGAATCACCTTAAACTTATAAGCAAAATTTGTCCGTAAATATTTAGTATTTTTAGAGAAGTCAAATATTCACGTAATTTTTGCGAATTTCAAAACTATAATTTTTTTTTTTTTTGGAAAAGAAACATTTAAGAAAATTTACATACCTTTTTGAGAACTGTTTCCATAAATTTTCCAAAATTTCTTGAGTAGATTCTTAATTTCTTTGTGGATTTTACAATTTTTTCGTGAATTATCGCATTGTTTTTCAATTTTCTTTATAAATTTACATTCTTAGAATTTTTCCATAAACTATGTAATGTATTTACAAGTTTAAAGTGTTTTTCTTTCTATATTTTTTTAATTTTCTTATTTTTGATTAATGTTCTAAACTATTTATTTCTAAAGACTTGTCTTATTTTTAAAAACTTTTATTTTTATCCTCTTGGATTTTTATGATGCCTTTTACCTTTTCAAAAATGTATTAATTTTTCTCATAATCTTTTTACTGCCTCGAACATTTTCAATAAATCTTTTAAAGTTTTAGAAAGCTCTATTTTATTTGACTTTTAGCATTATTCTTGTGCATATACCCATTTTTAAATTTTTTATACAATTTTAAATTAGATTCTCTGATTTTCTTAATTTTTCTCTTTTTTCCTTAAAACCTGATGACTTTTTAAAGTTCCTTACTTTTTCATAGAGTTTTAATTTCAACTTCGACTCTGTAATATTTATACTCTCTTAAATAATTTTCCCATTTTTTTTTTCATAGATATTTCAAAAATCTTTTTTACTAATTTTATACATTGTTATTAAATATTTTCATGACGTTTTCCTTCATTTTTTTATATTCTCACTTTCTTAGTATTTTCATATCGTTTAGTAATTTTTTCTTTTAAAGCTCTTTTTTTAAATTAAATATTATCCTTTTTCAAAAAAAAACTACATCTCATTGCTGAATTTAAAACATTAAAAGGGAATAAAAATCAAAAAATTAAAATTTAATTGTAATTATACCAATATGGATTCTTTGTGTTTATTTATAACTTTTCATCAATTAATCCTGTGAAATTGTTGACACTTTTATTGGATTAGTATAGATATAAATAAAAGTATAATACTTCCGACTAGTATCGTTTCTGTGAAAACAGATTATACTTTTATGTATAGCTTCTCATTTCCTTTGAAGAGATACAACTTTGATCTTCTCTCGCGATAACAAGATAGAAGATGTAATCAAAAAAGTGTAAATTGAATAGGCGATTCTCATGGTGTGAAGCCATGTTAATATAGTCACGTGGCTTTTTGATAGGAGGCTTGCGTGTAGGCGAAAGCGATGGAAAACAGTCTTGAATAATAAGGGTGCGTTTTGCGAGTTTAATTGTGAAATCGCAGCCATCAGAATTTCTTTTTCGGAAAAAGTTTTCCCGTGTCTTTTTTAAAGCTTAATTTTCTGTGCCATGATTTCTCTACTACTGTTGATATTTCATGAATAAAAGAAAGCTTTTTTGTTGACACCAACACTCTTTTTTATTTACATAAACTTTTAATTATTTTCATAAAATTCGAATAGCGTTTGGTACAGCTTGAAAATTCCGTTTAATAAAATTCTCCTCTTTTGTGAAAATTGTACTAAATATAAATTTTCTTAATTGGAAATTCTGTTGATTAAAAATTTGATTAACTGGTTAAATCTGCTATGTAATAATGTTGTTAGAGATTTCAAATATGAGTTTCATTAAACATTAAATTCGATTTAACAAAGATTCAATTAAATTTGAGATAATATTGAAATTTTAAAATTCGACTTTTTAAACTATAAAACAACGTTATGGTTTTTACTGATAAAAGAAAATAACTTTAGGCCAAAATTTTATTCAATTCATACAGAGAATTTTATTTTTTGTTGTTTTGTTCAAGGCTAAAGGTATTAAAAATCGTCACTAAAACCGAAATTCGAGTAAAAGAGAAAAATGATTGAAGCCTTTGAAAAGCTTGAAAAAAAACCAGTTAGAAGATTTCGAATTGAAGGGAAAATAGAAGCGGATATTGCGACATGAAATTAAATAAATCCATTCTCAATGTGTTGTAAAAAACTTTGCTTTCTTTCACATTTAGTTCAATTAAATTGAATCTTTATATATCGGGATTTTGTCGAAAGATTCTGAATGAATCTTTAAGCACAACTCGGTTATTATTTTTCACTGTAGATTTTGCAATAAAATTATGGATATTAATTTTTGGTACAATTTTAATCTGGGATAATTGTATAAAAAGAAAAATTGTTCATAGTAAATTTTATTAAAAGCATTCTTTTTAGAAAATGTTCTTGTCCTCCTACTTTAGGAAACATGAATTTCTGCTAAAATTTATAGAAATCAAGTTTTTTTCAATTTAATATCTAATTTTGTTTTGAACGAAAATTCATATTTTACTGACTACTTTTCTTTAATTTTCACAGTCGATAGAATGCCGTGCAGACTGACTTTATACCAAGCGTAAAGTATAGTATTGTTCGTTCAATTTATTGGGAAAATGTAGAGGTATTTTCGTTTCTAGATGCATTAGCTCGATGCACTTCACAAATGTACAATAAATAAACAAAGGTAAATGCCAGGTTGGAAATTTCAAGGATAGCACATATAACGGACATTTTACTTTGTTTGAAAGTGTTTCGTGAATTTGAAACCAGTCATTTTCTACGTTTGAATAGAAACAGACAAAGATTTATCCTAAAATTCACTGTCAATATAGAGTAAAGCAACACTGAAAAAACCTGAGATTACATTGAGTAGCGTGCATCAAAATGGAACCTCCTTGTTTTAAATTGAGAAACAATTAAAGCGTATCAAATTAAATCAACCAAGTTCAAGTTGAGTTTTTGAAAAAACCGGATAATATTGTTAAATAATAAATAATTATGTAAAAATGTAAGAAAATTAATAAGAAAAGTGGATAAATGAATTTACAATTCCAAGAAAAAGATGAAATTTAAAAAACAAAAATCATATTTTGTAAAAATAATTGCAAAATGACGAAAGAAATTAAAAATTAATCAATAAACTAGCAAAATAAAACGCGCGCAAGCGCGCGATTAGTTTTTCGTACATTTTAAAAATTATAAAATACAATAATAAATACAAAAAATCGGTAAATACTATTTATCAAATAAGAAGAAATAAATATTTTAAATATAATATTTAAAAATCAATTAATATAAATAAAAAAAATATTTATTTAGGACAAAATATATAATATTTTAGAATTAACAAGAATTGCAAAAAATAATTTAAATTAAACAAAATAATTGCAAATTTTGCAAATTAATTGAAAAAAAATGAAATCAATTAAAAATAGGGGAAAGTAATTTAAACAATCATAAAAATGTTTTAAACATAAAGAAAATAATTAAAATTTGAGAAAAATACTTGAGAATCTTAAAAGTAAATTAAAACATAATTGAATAATGAAAAATTAGAGAAAATAATTGAAAATTGAAAAAACATGGTTAGAAATTGAGATAAATAAATTAAAATTAAAAAAAATTTAAATTTGAGAAAATAATTAAACAAATTACATAGAATATTTTAAATAAAGAAAAGTTAAACAAAATTTGAGAAAAATACTTAAAACTTTCAGAAGTTCATTGAAATAAAAGAAAATAATTAAAAATTAGAGAAAATAAATGAAAAAAGATAAAAATAATTTAAAATTGAACAGAATAAGTTTTAATTAAAGAGAAATAAGTAAAACATTTTTCGCAATTATAAAAAAGAATGAGAAAAAGATTGAAAGTTATTAAAAATTGAAGAAAATAATAAAAATTTGAGAAAAATATTTTAAAAATTTTAGAAATTAATTTTATAAAATGAGAAAAACTAAAAATTGGAGAAAAGCTTGGAAGAAAGCTGAAAATAATTGAAATTTACAATAATTAATAAAAAAAAAAGTTTGAAATTCTGATAACAAATTAAAATAATTAGAAATTGAAGAAAATGTTTGAACTTTCAGAAAAATACTTAAAAATTTTAGAAAATAATTTTAGAAAAAGAGAATAATTAAAAAATTGCAGAAATAACGAAAATTGATGAGAATAATTGCAATATCAGATAAATAATTGAAATTTTTAAAAGTAATGACAAAATAATGTAAAAAATTATAAATTGATGAAAATCAAGAAAAATTGCAAAATTTATTTTTAAACAAAAGAAAATAATTAAAAAATCGTTATATAATGGAAAATTGATGACAATAATCTAAATTTGAGATAATAACTGAAAATTTAGGAAATTAATTGCATGTGTAGGTATATATTTTAAACTTCTTCAAAAACCATAATAAAATTTTAAATCATTTTTCGAAACTTTTTTTTTACACAAAAGACATTTAAAAACCAGCACAACAAAATAAAATAACAGGGACTAACTTCACTTTGGATTTTAAAACGTGGACAGAAAAAGATGAATAAATATTAATACTAACTAACTTCACTTCAAACTTTAAAACGTGGACAGCAAAAGATGAATAAATGTGAATACATATTAACTAACTTCAGGAGTTTACGGAGATTATTATTATTTAATAGTGAAACTAAATTGATATTGAAGAGAATAATTATAAATTAAAAAGTTTTATTTACTCTCTAAATCTGAATTAGTTAAAAACTACCATTTAGGGGTTAAAATCTTCAACGAGTTTTCTCTTTTTCAATTAGTCAAAAATAACTAATTAATAGTAAAAAACATACTAATTTGGCAGTTAAATTTAACTAATTAAATATTAAAAAATAATTAATGTAATTAGTAAATAGAAATCTACTAATTCTTTTAGTAGTTTAACATAATCGAACATTACTTTGACTAAATAAATTAGTAGTTTTATTACGAGAGTATTAGTAAAAAATTACTATTTGCAACGGTAAACGAGTTTTCACTGTTAAAATGGTAGTTTTAACCATTTCAGATTTAGAGAGTAAAAAATTAAAGAAAATAATTAAAACTTGCGGAAATTTTGAATTTAAAATTTAAGGGGAAAATTGAAAAATAATAAAAGTGATTAGAAATTGAAGAAAATTTTTGAAAAATAATAAAAATGGATGAAAATTGTAGGAAATAATTAAAATCATAGGAGATAAGATTTATTAAAAATTAAAGAAATTTTTAAATATTTTTAAATTTATTCTCAAAGCAGAGGTTAATTAAATTTTCAACCAATGAAATTTCAAATTAATTGAATTTTGAAGAATTATAATATATAAATTTAATTGTAGTCTTGTTTATCTCAAACAAATTCTGAAATTTTTTCAATTATTTTTTACAAATTTCTATTATTTTCTTCAATTTACAATTATTGCTATCAATTATTTTATTAATAAATTTATTTTCCAACAAATTTTCAATTACTTTTTGTCATTTTCAAATATTTTTTGATAATTTTCTAATTTTTTTTATTATTTATCTCGAATTCTAGTTATTTTTTCATTTTATTTATTTATTTATTTATTTATAAAAATATACGGGTTAATAACCCATTTCACAAAATTTTATACAAAAATTATAAACTTAAAATTATTATAAGAAAAAAAAAGAAAAAACCAAAATGCTAGACCTTAATTTTCTTTTAAAATTGAAGCACGCAGTTTACAAACAATTTAGAATTATTTTCATCATTCTGCAATTATTTTCTTTCATTACAAATATATTATTATTATTTTTAACTATGTAATTAAAATTATTTTCTAAAATTTTTAATTATTTTTATTACTTTGCAAATATTTTCTCGAATTTTTAATGATTTTCATTATTCATCAATTAATTTTCTAGATTTTAAAACATTTTTCTCAAATTTTAATAATTTTCTTCAATTTTCAATTATTATTGTTAAGTATCATTTTGCAATTAATTTCTTTAATTTTTAATTATTCTCAAACTTCATTCCTCAATAAAATTCTTAAATTTTCAATTATTTATCTCATTTTTTAAATTATTTTTTGAATTTTCATTTTCTATTATCTTTTCGCAGTTATTTTCTCCACCTTTTAATTAGATACCCATATTAATTATTTTTAAATTAATTTCTTAAATTTTTATTTATTATCTCAAATCTAAGTTACTGTATTCACTTTTCAATGTTTTAATCAATCTTCAATTTCTTTTTCTCAAATTTCAAATACTTTCGTCAATTTTTAATTGTTTTTTTTTATTTTGCAATGATTTTCACAAGTTTTATACTATTTTGCATATTTGATGATTAATTCCAAAAAGTTCAATTAATTATCTCAAATTTCTATTACTTTCTTCAATTTTCAATTATTTATACCATTTTTCAATTACTTTTTGTCATTTGCAATTATTTTTAAATTCATTTTCTAATTTTTTTATTATTTATCTCTAACCCCAATTATTTTTTCAATTCGAAATAATTTTTATTACTCTGCAATAATTTTCTTTTATGACAAATTTATGTTGTAAATTTCTCAATTATTTTTAACAAATTAAAATTATGTTCTTCAATTTTTACTATTTCTATTACTTTGCCAATATTTTCTCGAATTTTTAACTATTTCCAATATTCTTCAATTTAGGGCATGTGATGAAGTATGCCGTCACTGATGAAGGGAAAATTTATCCTTAACTTTTCTCTTAAAATATTGAATATTTTGTCACGAAACTTGTTAGAATTACTTGAAAAAAAATTCCAAAATTAATTTTGAGCCAAAATTAAAATAAAATCGGACCAGAGAAACCTTTTAAATGACATTTTAGATAATTGTACCAAATTTCGTGACAAAATATTCTATATTTTAAGAGAAAAGTTACCAAAAATTTTGCCTATACGAGTGACATCATAATCCATCACATGCCCTTACTTTCCTAGATTTTAAAATATTTTTCACAAATTATAATATTTTTCTTCAATTTTCAATTAAAATTGCCATCATTTGCAATCAATTTCTTCAATTTTTAATTATTTTTACTATTCCTCAATTAAATCCCTAAATTTTCAATTATTTATCTTACATTACAATTACTTTTTTTCAATTTTCATTTTCTTAATACTTTTGCAATTACTTTTTCCACTTTTTTATTAGATAAATTAATTATTTTTCAATTAATATCCTAAATTTTCATTTATTATCTCAAAACTTAGTTATTGCATCCCCTTTTTAATGTCTTAATCATTCTCCAATTATTTTTCTCAAATTTCAATTACTTCGTCAATTTTTAATTATATTTTTTCATTTGCAATGATTTTCACAAATTTTATATTATTTTGAATATTTGTTGATTAATTCGGAAAATTTCAATTATTTATCTCAAATTTTCATTATTTTCTTCATTAATTTTTTATTATTTCTATAATGTTTTAATTATATTCCTGAATTTAAAATTCACAAATATTATGTATTTTTTCTACACATTTCTTCTATTTTTATCATTATTCGAACATGTTCTTCAATGATTTTCAGTATTTTTAAATTTTTTCATTAAATTTTAAATTAAAAATTTCCGCAATTATTTTCTGCAGTTTTTGCAATAAAACTTTTTCAGTTTTAATTATTTCCTTTAATATCAAACTACTTTCATTATTTATTAATTAACTTTCAATTTCTTTCGTCATTTTTCAATTATTTTTACAAAATATGATATTTGTTTTTTAAATTAAAATTTTTTTTCTTCAAATTACAATTAATTTCTTCAATATCGAATTACTAATGTCAATTTGTAATGTCAAATAATGGAAGGACATAACTCATCAAATTTGTTCATTTTGTACTTAAATTTCCATAATTAACTTTAATTTCCAATTCTTTTTATCTTTTTTCAAGTAGTCTTGTTTATCTTAAATATATTCTGTAATTTTAACAATTATTTTTTACACATTTTTATTAAATTCTTTAATTTTCAGTTATTTCTATCATTTTGCATTTAGTTTTGTTCATTTTCAATTATTTTTTAATAAATTCTGTAATTGTTTTTTATTTATCTCAAATTCCAGTTACTTTTTCAATTCACAATTATTTTTATCATTCTGCAATAATTTTCTTTTATCACAAATATATGTTGTAATTTTTTCAATTATTTTTCACAAATTAAAATTATATTCTTTAATTTTTATTATTTTTATTACTTTGCCAATATTTTTCGAATTTTAACTATTTTCAATATTCTTTAATTAATTTCCTAGATTTTAAAATATTTTTCTCAAATTTTAGTATTTTTCTTCAATTTTCAATTATTATTGTTATCGTTTGCAATCGATTTTTTTTTTAATTTTTATTTATTTTTAATTATTTTTACTATTCCTCAATTAAATTCCTGAATTTTAAATTATTTATCTCATTTTTCAATTTTAATTTTCTGTAACCTTTCTGCAATCACTTTGTCCACCTTTTTATTAGACATATTAATTATTTTTCAATTAATATCCTAAATTTTTATTTATTATTATAATTAATTATTTTCTTATAATTTATTTTCAATTTTCACACTGACACCGACAAATTACAAAAATTCTAATTACAAGAGCAAAAATCAATAAGCAGATCGAAGAAACTTAATATAATAGAATGAATACATTATTCAATTTGTCAGGGATTATTTGCAGCGGAGATGTTTAAGTGTGAGTAATAAAAATTAATCAACCCAAAATTAAATCAATTCAGAATATAAATCTTTCTGTTCGATGGCTCTGGGAAATTTTGCGGCCAGATTCCAAACATGTGCAATCTGTTTAAATTATTTATCAGGGAACGAACGCATTTATAATTAAATATTGATACGAACAAAAACATATGTACCACAAAAATGTACCAGTGTTTACTCTCACGTTTCATTTTACAGTGAGGGGGGAGGTTTGTACTTCATCAGAGAGAAGGTACCATAATTGCAATTATACACATATCTAATTGACAGACTACATTAAATCGTGCACCGACAATTATTTTAAGTGTAGAGGTCTGATTGGTCAGCTACTTTTCGAGTCAATGGAAACATTAAACATTAATCTCATTTTTCCAATCACGTTTTCTGTATAGATAAAATCGACAGAAATTGCATTTGAAAACTCAGTTTCGAATTAACATCACCACAATTATGTTGAATTAAAACTAATTATGGCAATTATACACCGGGTGTGGAGAAAAATTCTTTCCATATATGATTCCAGCAGACTGGAATTAAGTCTCGTATTAAACGGTCTGGCGATTAGAGTTGATATATGTGTAATACAAGTCTTCTGATCAAAGTGGTAAAATGAACTTTTTTGTAAATTGCGTAATTTATTTTTAAATTAGATTAATTATTTATTATAGATGAGAAATAAAAATTTACCAATCCTCTAAGTCAGGTGTATTCAAATTTTTTTGACATCTTGACTTGGAGGATTGATAAATTTTTTATTTCTCTTCTATGTATATTATTTTACAACTGTAACAGAATTCTTTTAATAGTGGTACAGAAAATGTGAATTACTACAGACAAGTATATTTATAATTTTCATATTTTTATTAATGACATGTGGTAATTCACTATGTAGTACATACTTTTAATTAACTCCCCGACAATAATTTTCACAACTATCTTTGGTCATAAATCGATTCAGATTTCCTCCACATCCAGTAAAAGAAAAAACTTGGCATGATCTTTGAGACCGAACATATGCCCATCGAACAAAACTCCCGGTTCCTGGACAAAATCCTCCTCTACCAATTGGTAGACTGCAAACTGTGAAACAAATTTTTGTTAATAATATTTAATGTAAAATATATGATGTAGAATAAAAAAAAATAAAATAATAATTACAAAAGCAGATAAAATATGATAATGAGCTCTCTAATTATGAATTAGTTAAAAATAACTAATTATTATTATTAGTAAAATGGTGGCTGAGTTTTTGTTTCAGAAATTAGTGAAAAAAAACTAATTAATTTTCAACTAATTCAGATTTAGAGAGAAAAAATAACAAATATGTAATTAACTTACTTCGTTCTCGTTGACCCATTGATTGACCAAAATTCATCATTAAAATAATACAAAGGATGGCGAATACAGCATAAAATTTGTAAATCATTTTTTTTGTTTTAAATTCACTTTTGTTTAATACACGATTGTAACGCAAATTTGCAAGTTTGAATGCAATTTTTTACGGGATATTCTTTTGTATTCATGCAACGGTATCTAATAAAGTTGGTAAAAAAATACCAGCTATAAATAGTCTGTAATGCGCACAATAAAAAACTTGAAAGTTTTGCATTTTACTTTCCTTATTATTATTACTTTTTGTCTGTTATTAAAATGTTCTGAATTATTATTATTATTTTTTTTTGTGAACAAAAGAAGAGTTATCAATACAAAAATGGAGATTAAAAAGAATGGAACTGCTTTTGAGATTATGATAATAATTTGATGAATATTTGTAATTTTAAATTTCGCTAGATTTAAAAAAATCTATTGCATCGATCGGGTTCAAATTTTCAGGATTTCTTCCACAAGAGGCTATCGCATAAACTAGGATTTTAAGTTTTCATCAATATTAACTAATATTTTTAAACAATTTAGGTTGTAAAAACATATGTCAAAATTACAGACAAAAAATAAATTTTTGATTGAGAATGTGAATAAATGAATTTACAATTCGAAGAAAAAGATTAAAATTTAAAAAACAAGAATCATATTTTGCAAAACTAATTGAAAAATGACGAAAGAAATTAAACATTAATTAATAAATAATGAAACTATTTTGATATTAAAGGAAATAATTAAAAATGAAAAAGTTTTATTTAAAAAAATTAAAGAAAATAATTGAAATTTGCCGAAATTTTGAATTTAAAGTTTAAGGAAAAAATTGAAAAATAATGAAAATTCATTAGAAATTGAAGGAAATTGCTAGGAAATAATATAAATAGATGAAAATTGTAGCAAATAATTGAAATCATAATAGAAAAAAATTGTTAAAGATTAAAGAAATATTTAAATATTTGTCAATTTATTATTCTCAAAGTGTGGATTAATTACATTTGTAATCAATGAAATTTCAAATTAATTGGAATTCGAAGAATTATAATATATAATTGTAATTGTGGTCTTATATATTTGAAACATATTCTGAAATTCTTTCAATTATTATTTTTAACAAATTTTTATTATTTTCTTCAATTTACAATTATCTCTATCAATTATTTTTTGATTAAATTTATTTTTCAATTTATTTTCAATTACTTTTTGTAATTATTATTTATTTTTTGATTAATTTCCTTATTTTTCTATTATATTTAACTCAAATATTAATTATCTTTTCAATTTACAATTATTTTCATCATTCTGCAATAATTTTCTTTTATTACAATATGTTGTAATTTCTTCAATTATTATTATTAAACTAAAATTATTTTCTTCAATTTTTAATTATTTTTATTACTTTGCAAATATTTTCACGAATTTTTTATAACTTTCATTATTTTTTACTTAATTTCCTAGATTTTAAAATATTTTTCTCAAATTTAAATAATTTCCTTCAATTCTTAATTATTTTTATTATTCCTCAATTAAATCCCTAAATTTTCAAATGTTTATATTATATTACAATTACTTTTTTCCAATTTTTAATTTCTTAAAATTTTTGTAATTATTTTTCACCTTTTAATTAGATATAATAATTATTTTTTAATTAATTTTCTAAATTTTCATTTATTATCTTAAATGCAAGTTATTGCATCCACTTTTTCACGGTTTAATCATTCTTCAATTATTTTTCTCAAATTTCAATTACTTCGTCAATTTTTAATTTTTTTTTCATTGCAATTTAATTCGCAAATTTTATATTATTTTGAATATTTGTTGATTAATTCGGAAAATTTCAATTATTTATCTCCAATTTACATTATTTTCTTCAGTAAATTTTCGATTATTTCTATATTGTTGTAATTATTTTCCTGAATTTAAAATTCTTGAAATCATTTTGTAATAAGATACTTTCTTTTACTTTACAAATATTCTGTATTTTTTAAAATTATTATTCTAAAATTGCAATTAATATCTACAAATTTCAACTATTTTTATCATTTTTCAAAAATTTTCTTCAATGGTTTTTATTATTTTTCAATTTTTCCCCTAAATTTTAAATTCCAAATTTCCGCAAGTTTCAATTATTTTCTTTAATTTTTTTAAATAAAACTTTTTCACAATTAATTTCTTCAATATGAAATTAATTTCATTATTTATTAATTAACTTTTAATTTCTTTCTTTATTTCTCAATTGTTTTTGCAAAATATGATTTATTTTAAATTGTAATTTGTTTCTTCAAATTACAATTATTTTCTTTAATATCGAATTATAAATGCGTCCATTCTCAAACTTTAAATTATATTCAATATTTTTTACCCCTAAATTTTTCAATAATTTATCTCAAATTTCAATCATTTTTATCAATGCTCAACTTTTAAAATTATTTTTCTATTATTATCTATTATTTCAATTATATTTTTTTATTTTAAGTTATTTTTATTAATTTGCAATTCTTTTCTCCAATTTGTGAGAATTTTCAATATTTTTTAGTCAATTACCTTAATTTACAATTATTTATCTCAATAATTTTTATGAATATTTAATTTTTTATATTATTTTTTAATTATTTGCTTATATTTTAAATATATTTTGTAATTTTATAAATACATTTTTTTGAAATTTTAATTATTTTTTAACTGATTTCCCTAAAATTTATATTATTTTTCAATTAATTAAAGACATTTTCAATTATCATTTTTACAAATTTTAATTATTTTCTTCTATTTTCAATTATTATTATTTTACCTACTATTTTGACCCACTTTTAATTAATTCTTTAAATTTCAAATATTTTCTACAATAATTTAAAATGGATTTTATCATTTTTCAACTATTTTTCTTGAAACTTCTATTACTTTTTCAATTTTTTATTAATTTCTTTAATTTTAAATTGTTTCTCTCATATTTCAATTACTTTCTTCAATTTCAAATTAGTTTGGTAATTTTATCACTTTTTTCAAAATTTCAATTATTTTTTCCAATTTTTTATTACTTACCTCAGATTTTAATTATTTTTTTCAATTTTTAAATATTTTCATTATTTTGCAATTTTTTTCTCAAATTTAAAATTATTTTTTAGTCAATTTTTCAAATTTCTAATTATTTATCTCAAATTTCAATTAATTCTTTTAATATGAATTATTTTTTTCAATGCTTAATTGTTTTTACCATTCTTTAATTATTTGTTTTAATTTTAATTAAATTTTTTGTTTTTGCTTTTACATATAGAAAGTATTATTACTTATTTTTCTCAAATTTCAATGATGTTTTTTAATTTTAAATACATTTTATACTTTCATCACTTATTTTTCTCAAAGTGCTATTTTCTTCAATTTTTAATTATTTACCTCAGATTTTAATTATTTTTTTCAATTTTCAAATCTTTTTATTATTTTGCAATTGTTTTCTCAAATTTTAAATTATTGTTTAGTCAATTTTTCAAATTTCTAATTATTTATCTCAAATTTCAATTTATTCTTTAAATATCAATTACTTTTTTCAATGTTTAATTGTTTTTACCATTCTTTAATTATTTGCTTTAATTTTAATTAAATTTTTTTTTTTTGCTTTAACATATGGGAAGTATTAATAATTT
Organism: Ganaspis brasiliensis; assembly: GCA_037103525.1. Lineage (NCBI taxonomy): Eukaryota > Metazoa > Arthropoda > Insecta > Hymenoptera > Figitidae > Ganaspis > Ganaspis brasiliensis. The sequence continues at coordinate 1,207,955 of JAZKLR010000234.1, forward strand.
AATAAGGTTTAACCTTTATTATGCCGTGTAATATTAATTTTCTTTTCTTTTGGCCTAAACGGCATTGAAGTAAAACAAATTTGTTTGACGCGTTTCGAAATAAAATTTTATTTCCTCATCAGAACTTCGATGTCATGTAATTAATTATAAAAGTTGATTTTTTAAAAGTTGATTTCTGAATATAAAAGTTGATTTTTTAAACCAATGTGGTTTTTTATAAAATGAAAATTTTTTAAAACATCTTTGATTTTGAAATTGTAACCTAACTTTTTTAAGAAAAATAAAATTTTCTAAACTAGTGAACATTTCCATATCTTTTATAATTTTCAATTTAAATTAAAAAACCAAAAATGTTCACTAGCTTAGAAAATTTTATTTTTCTTAAAAAAGTTAGGTTACAATTTCAAAATCAAAGATGTTTTAAAAAATTTTCATTTTATAAAAAACCACATTGGTTTAAAAAATCAACTTTTATATTCAGAAATCAACTTTTAAAAAATCAACTTTTATAATTAATTACATGACATCGAAGTTCTGATGAGGAAATAAAATTTTATTTCGAAACGCGTCAAACAAATTTGTTTTACTTCAATGCCGTTTAGGCCAAAAGAAAAGAAAAAAAAATATAGGAAGTATTATTACTTATTTTTCTTAAATTTCAATTATGCTTTTTAATTTTAAATATATTTTATAATTTCATCACTTATTTTTCTCAAAGTGTAATTACTTTCTTTAGTTTTGAATTATTATTATCATTTTTAAGGAAGAAAGAGGGGGGGAGGGGGGGTTCGTCAAAAGTCCACGATTGTCTACGAGGTGGGAAGGATAAATCAAAACGTGATGAAAAATTGTCCACGTGGTATATGAACGAACCCTTAAAGCTGTTCGAAGAACTAATTGTAAAAAAAAATTGGGAAAACGAACAAAACATGCATTTTTCGTGAAGTGACGCAAAAAAATTTTTTTTTTAAAATTTAACATTTAGCCCCAGTGTTTATTTGAAACATAAACTTAATCAATCCAATAATTGAAAGTGCATGTTTACACTATTTTTTTTCTGCAAGTTTTAAAATGCAGAAACGATGCTTTATGTTGGGGAAAAAAATGCATTAAGACGGCATCAGCTGCTGTGCTCTAGGGACATTGTCGCAGAAGCGGGGAAACATTATTCATTTGTAGGTAAAAGCGTAAACCACATAGAACATCGCGTGCAAGGAAAAGCTCATAAAAAGGTGGATGCACGCGAAGAAACATTAGTATTATTACTTTACAGGTGCGAACTTCGTTGGACACATAACATAAACACGTGTCCACACTTGTGGGCCAATGTTCAAGCATATATATTTCCCTTATACTCGGGTGCTCATGCCTCATACGCATATGCATGTAAAAATGCATGTACCTGCTTTTTGCGCTTGCTAAGTACAACATTAATGGCAAAGGACGATGTTTTGAAATGAAAACGTGGAGTAAATGCCACAAGTAATATAACTTATGAAAAACGACACTTTAGTCTTGCATCCACAGGAACTGTGTTGTTCAAACATCAAAACTCCCGTGGCACTCTACACTGAAAAAAAAACTATTTAAGGTTTACTTGAGTTAAATGTAATTTTTACTTTTTTACTCAAGTAATGAAAAAAAATCAAAAATTGCTGTGAAACCAGGCAAATTTTACTTTGTTTATAAAGAAAAAAAAACAATTGACACTTTTGAAGCAAAATTTGACGTTTATGTGCCAAACTGTTAAAATTAAATTTTCAATACATTCCAGAAGATTTAATAGTGGAAGAATAAGTAAAAGTGAGTAAAAACGTTAATTGCATATTAATTTATTGTTTATTTCTTTTAATTAACTCAAACATTGTTTTAAAGTACAATATGTCAAATTTGTTTTAAAAGTGACATTTTGTTTTCCTTAAAAAACAAAGTAAGTTTTACTTTTTTTTGCACTGCTTGAGTTATAAAGTAAATTTTACTTGACAACTCAAGCAAATATTCCATTGTTTTTTTTCAGTGTAATTGGTTGACTTCTTGCTGTTTTTTTCTTTTTTTTTAATCTGTAATAATAGTCCGCAAGATTCTTTTATTCATTCTATCCGCAACTAAAGTTTGGCACATACGTATTTTTTGTGTCAAGATAGATACTTTTTAAAAAATGCATTTAAATTGATTAAAATGTAAATTTATAAATATCAGTACAAATAACTTTAATTTCATTAACTAGAACTTCCAAAATTATGCTCTTCTCGATTTTTTATTTTCTAATTGTCCAATTTTATACTTTACCAATTTCCTTAAATTGACAATTTACCAATTTACAATTTTTAAATTTTCCAAAAACTATAGCCCACAATCATATAAGATCTTTTACCGGCACAAAGATAGATAGAATTAGATACAATAAGTATTAAGAAAATTCTATATTTAATATAACATATTTCTCGCAGATGAAAAAAATCTATAAATATAGTTTAAATTTATAAGGCGATGCTATGCGATCTTTAGATGTTTAAGGTGATTATCCCTAATTTGGCAAATTTGTCACTTTTCCAATAACCAAATCTCCAATTTCTCAATTTACAAATTTTTTTACTTTGACAATTTACCAATAACCACATTTCCAATTTGTTAATTTACCAGTTTAAACAATTTTCTAATTTGACAATCTTCCAGTTTATCAATTTTAAATTTCTCCAATTTAACAATAATTACTTCTCTATTTTCCTAATTTGACAATTTTCCAATAACCAAATCTCCAATGTCTAAAAATTACCATCAGCTTACAAATTTTTCCAATTTTCTAATTTATCAATGTTTTTAATTTGCCAATTTTTCCATAACAAAGTACTTTTTTTAATATTTTCCAGTTACCCCTTTTCTACTTTTATAACAAAAATTCCAACTAAATTTAAATCTTAAGCTACCTGCTATCACACTGTACCTATCTTATTATTATCTAGCATAAATAATAATACTGTATGATATAAATCTTTTTCTAAATTAATATGCTATTTATTAAGGAAAATAACTTTCTGGGTAAGTATGAAATATAAAAGATTTAAAAATCTTCCTTTATGAGTAATTGAAACAAATTAGTTAACGTTTAATATGGAAAAATTAAATTGTTTCCACAAATATAAATTGTTCAAACAGTCAAAAGATCTTGAAAATTGCAGACGCAAAAATTCATGATATTTTTTTAATGAAGAAAGTCGAAAGCGAAATTCTTCTACGAGAATTAATTACAAAACTTTTTTTAAAACAATGTAGATTGTTTAAACAAATGCAATAAATATTTAATGCACAAAAAAACCAACATAGTTTTAGCTCAATTTCACCGAAAGTTGATTTTAAACCATTTCAATTGTTTAAGCAATGGATTCAATAAAATCAATTAAATTATATTAATTACTTTCTTTTTCCTTGTGTTGATTAAAAAGTTGTAAGCTTTAAAAAAAATTTCACATAGAAAAAAAAATTGTTTAGACAATTTAAAATCTCTTTTCTCATTCTCTCTCTCTCTCTCTCTACTCTGCCTTTATCTATCCCAGACACCTGTTATACATTTTTCTCTTTTGCATTTCGCACGCCTTTGTTGTCTTTATCCATCCCAGGTAACCTTATTCTCTCTTGCTTTTAGAACCGCAAACTGTGAACTCTTTTTGCGTTTCGCACGCTAATATTGTCTTTATCTATCCTAGGTAACCTTATTTTTTCTTGCTTTTAGAACAGCAACTGTGAACTCTCCTTGCGTTTCGCACGCTATTGTTGTCATTATCTATCCCAGGTAACCTTATTCTCTTTTGCTTCTAGAACCGCATACTGTGAACTCTCCTTGCGTTTCTCACTCTATTATTGTCTTTATCTATCCCAGGTAAATTCTATAACTTATTCTCTCTTGCTTGCTGAAAAGCATAACAGTATACCTATGTCTATAACTATTCTTTAATATTTTTAAATTATTTTGTTCAGTTGTCGATTATTCTCGCCACTTTTAGAATTTTTCTTTCAATTGTCAATTCTTTTTTTTAATATTTAATTATTTTAGTCATTTTTTAATTTTTCTTTCAATTATCAACTATCTTCCTAAAATTTCAATTTAAATCTTTAATCTTCAACATAATTTTGTAATCTTTAATTTATTTCTTTAAGTTTTAATTATTATCTTCAATTTTCAATTACATTCTTTGCTTTTCAATTATCTAATTCAAAATTCAATAACTCTCGCATTTTTTCAATGGTAAAAATTTCTTTCTTGACTTTTTAATACAATTCTTCAATTTCCAATTAATTTCTTTAACTTTTTTTTATTTTTTACAATTTTTTCCGTTTTTTTCATCAGTTTTCAATTAATAATTTATTATTTTCCTTCAATTTTATGATTATTCATCAACTTAAAAATTTTGTTTGTTCAAATGACAATTATTCTTCACCATTTTTCGATTTTTTTTCAATTAGTAATTATTTTTTCCAAAAGTTAATTATTTTCGACAATATATAATTATTTTCGTCATATTGTAATTTTTCTTTTAATTATCAATTATTTTCTTGAAATTTCCATTCAATTCATTAATTTCCAATTGATTTCATTAACATTTATTTATTTTTTGCAATTTTTTTCCATTATTTTCATCAATTTTCAATTGATAATTTTTTTTTTTCAATTTTAATACTATTCATTAATTTTTTATTTTTTATTCATTACTTTCATTCATTTTTCGAATATTTTTTCGATTGATAATTATTTTTTTTCGTCAATATTTAATTACTTTTGTCATATTGCAATTTTTCTTTTAATCGTCAATTATTAACTTGAAATTTCCATTTAGTTTTTTAATTTTCAATTTTATTACACATTTATTTCTTCGATTTTTTATTATTTTCTTCAATTCTCAAATATTTTTTTTAATTTTCAATTACTTTTATCGATTTTTAATTAATTCATCAATATTCAACAATTCTGGTATTTTTTCAATAATTTTTTTCATTAATAAAAATTGTTTTTAAATTTCAATTCAATTGTAGAACTATGCTCTTTAACTCTCAGTTATTTTCTTCAAATTTGAATTCAAATTTTCAATTTTCTAAGTTTTTTTAATTTTAAATATAATAGTTCAATAATATTTTATTGCTTTCTTCAATTTTTAATTATTTTTGTCACTTTTAATAATTTTTTCGATTTTCAATCCAGCTATTAAATGTGCAATTATTTCCAACAATCATTCCTATAATTTTTTTAATTGTTCAATTCCCAATTATTTTCTGAATATTTCTTGTTTAATTTTTTTAATTATTTTTTTTATTTCTCAGTTAATCTACTCATTTTTCAAATTTTGTTTTCAATTGACAATAATTTTCGTAATTTTTCACATCTTTTCTTCTATTTTTTAACTATTTCCTTCAATTATTAATTATTTTATGCAATTTTCAATTGTTTCCTACAGTTTTTTTAATTTCCAATTATTATCTTAAAATTGTATTTTTTAAACTTCCTATGTTATTTGTATATTAAAATAAAAATCTACTTAAATTAAATTTCTTTAAATGAATCTTGTATTTTAAATCTCAAAATTCCTCGTTTTTATTGCATCAGCAAGTTATTATTAAACTTATTTAATTTCTAATTAAAATAAGATAATAAAGGAGATAAATTAAAATAAGAGTCTACTTTGATAAGAATCAATTTAACTGCATCGACAGAAAATAAATTAATTAAAATATAGTTTACTCCAAAATATTAAACTGAAAATTCGATACACTAAAATTTTTAGAAAATTAAAATTTAATTCTATAAGGATAAAAATTACTTGAATTCAGATCAACAAAGTGAGATGAATATATATTATTCAAGTATATAAAACTCAAGAAAAAATGGTTAACAAAATAAAAAAAAATAAATAAACAAATTGTTCAATAAAGTTTGATACTAAAAGTAAATTCTTCAAAAAACTGTTTATACTGAACATTTTCTTTTTACCACTTAAATTTTCAAAACATTTTTAATAATTTTTAATTACTACTAATGTAATATATTTTCAGAAAAAAATATTTTATGTTAAGATAATTATATACTACAGTTTTTGCTTACTATAATAATCTATAAAATTTTATAAATACCTGTTAAATTACTTCTTAACGTGACTAATAACATTTCAAGAAATGTTTTTTTTTAATAATTTTATTACTTTTAACAAGATTTCTTATTGTCAAATTTCTTAATCTCCATTTTTGTAGTGCTACCTATTCTGTAAACTTTTCTAATGTTTACAAAAAAAGAAAATATTTTAAAACATTTTAATAACAGAAAAAAAGTAATAATAATAAGGAAAATTTCTTAAATAAATAAATGTAGAAATTTCTTTTTTTATCAATTATTGCGTTTATTTAAGTAAATTGCAAACTTTGAAGTTTTTTATTGTGTGCATTACAGACTATTTATAGCGGGCAATTTTTTACCAACTTTATTAGATACCCTTGCATGAATATAAAAGAGTGTCACCGTAAAAAATTGAATTCAAACTTGCAAATTTGCGTTACAATCGTGTATTAAACAAAAGTGAATTTAAAACGAAAAAATGAATTGCAAATTTTGTGCCGCATTCGCCATCCTTTGTATTATTTTAATGACAAATTTTGGCCAATCACTGGGTCAACGAGAACGAAGTAAGTTTATTACATATTTATCATTTTTTCTCTCTAAATCTGAATTAGTTAAAAATAACTAATTTGAAAGCAAACATTCAGACACTAATTGAAATAGTTTAATCTCTACTAATTATTTAGTAAAAAGTAACTAATTATTGGTTAAGTTCATTTATAGATTATGTCAAGATAACTAATATTTTTAAAAAAATTTTTTTTACTAATTTAATCAGTCAAATTTTAACTACTTTTTAGTTATTTTTTTAGTACACTGCAAAAACTGCTGTCTTCTAAGTGTATTATTTTAAGGCATTTTGATGTCTTTTTTGTATTTAAGACAAAAAATGTCTTATTTTATGACATTAATTGCGTCTAAGACACCAAAATGTCTTAAAATAAGACACTTAGAAGACATCAGTTTTTGCAGTGTAATAATTAATTTTTTCCTCTAATTGCTGAAACAAAAACTCAGCCACCAATTTACTAACAATTAGTTATTTAAAACTAATTCACAATTAGAGAAGATCATCATCATCATATTTTATCTGATTTTGTGATTATTATTTTATTTAAATAAAGATGTAAGAGTTGTTTGGATTATTTCAATTTGTAGTGCAAGATGTTCTGTTTTTTTTAAGAAAAATCCACATTTATTAACATTTATAATTATTTATTATTTTATTTAATTTTATTCTATATCATATATTTTATATTTTTATATTTTATTTATCATATATTTTATTAACGAAAAAAATTTTCGCAGTATGCAGACGACCAATTGATACAGGAGATTCATGTCCAGGACGCTTTGTTCGATGGGCATATGTTCCGTCTCAGAGATCATGTCAAAGATTTATTTATTCTGGATGTGGAGGAAATGCGAATCAATTTATGAGCAAAGCTGCTTGTGAAGATTATTGTCGGGGAATTAATTAAAAGTATGTTCTATATACATACTGAATTGACATATGTCATTAATAAAAAGACGACAATAATAAATAGACTTGTTTGTTTTAATTCCCATTTTCTGTATACCACCATTTAAAAAATCCTTTAGAATTGTAACAAAAGTTTTCGTAAATTTCAAAATATTTTTAACAGTAAAAATAAACATACGCTACTTTTCCAAGAATAAAAGTTTTTATAAAAAAATATTGATTTATGTTATATTGAACATGATATCAAAAAATAAAATACAAAAAACCGAATTATTTATTAAAAGCTGATTATAATATTTACAATTAGTTTTATAAACAATCCAACAACAATTATATCAAGCATATATGTAAATTTATATTGTCCTTATATTTAGTTACTTACTTATTTATCAAACAATTCGAAATTTAGTTACCCATAAATAGTTACAATTTTAACCTAAGTAAAAATAATACTATACCAGAAAAATACTATATTTGTTTTTGCTTGTATTTATAGAAAGTAATTTAAAGTAGACAGTTTAAGGATAAAAATTGATGCAGATAAAAACTCCTTTTTTAAATGAAGACGAACTTGTTTTAAATTGCTTTTTATGCTAATAATGAAACTTTCAATTACTAAATTGTTCTTTTACGAATAACTAAACACCCTTTCGGTAAAAATTATTTTGTACCATATTAACAAAGAGGAAAAAATACTACAAAAACAATTTTTCACAAAGATAATAAAGACAAATATTATCTTTTCGGTAAATAAAAACTCGCAAAACTGTCTTATTGGACAATATTGAAGGTCATTAAAAAAAATTAAGAAGTCTGCGCATCATTTTTCGCAATGAACGACTATTTATAATCTGAATTTTTAACTGATTTTATTAGATACCCTCGCAAGAATAAAAAAAGTGTATCATCGTTATAAATTGATTTCAAAATTGCAAATCAGTGATTAATATTTAACACTTCAAAAATGAATTGCAAATTTTTATCTTTCTTCTGTTTCTTATGTATTGTTTTAATGTCGAATTTTGGTCAGTCAATGGGGCAACGAGAACGAAGTAAGTTTATTATTTTTTATTTTTACACACTATTTAAATATTTTTGTATTTTATTGCATTTTGTAATTATGTAAACTAAAAAAATATATTAAAAGTTTGTAGATTGCCACTTGTGACAGGACCGTGTCGAGCTTACATGCGCAAATTTGGATATGTTTCTTCTGCTAAAGAATGTCGACGATTTATTTATGGTGGATGTCAAGGAAATGAAAATCAATTTGAAACCATACAGCAGTGTTTTGAGTTTTGTCATGGGGTTAATTAATTCAAGATTTTAATTAATATATAAACTTTTATTGAACGCGTTTTTTTAACCAGATAAATTATATGTTAAAATGTAAGTGTATTAATTAATTAAAAACAATACAGCCGAAATTGTCTCAAAAGATTTACTGAAAATTGTTGTTTTTGAATTTGTGTGCAAATTGGGTTAGTTTAATATCAATATCTTATTTTAGGATGAGAACGAATTCCACAGATAAGAACAGAAATTTGCAATTCGATTTTATGAGACTCTAAATTCCAGCAGGTTTGCGAATTATGTAAACGTTGCAATATTAGGAATTCCGTTCAATAGAAAAATTTAGTATTTGTTTTCTGAATATTTCATAGAAACAGGAAAAAATTAATGTAGAGTTAATAAAAATGATACAATATATTATTCGTTTTGTATTTTATAAAAAGATAAAGAAAAATCTTCAAAGTTAGAATTATCAATTATAATAACGACCACTCCGACTTAAGGAAAGAAATGTAAAAAATTTGTAATAAAATCGAAAAATTACCGGTTTAAGTGATAATAAATAAAAAATGTTTATTTTCATAAAAATAGTCATTTTCATTGGTCGGTTTTTAATGTACGCAGTTTTTTATCAAATATTGTCAAACAGATACCACATGAATTACAACACTCTTGGGGTTATTTATAAAGATGAAAATGTGAACGCTATTTTAAAAAATTCTAACATTGTCACTGAACAGAGGTACAATAATCAAAAAACTTAACTTTTGAGAATGAATTCTAAATTTATGAGTATCCTTATACTGTTTTTGATTATTACAATGTCATCACAACAGCGAAATCCTTGTAAGTATTGTAGATATTTAAAAATAATTTTATTAAGCACATCTTTTGATTCAAAATAAACGAAATAAAGTATAATAAAAGAATAAAGAACAAATAAAATTAAAAATTTGATAAGTTTTAATAAGTGAACAATTTTTTAATAAAAAAAACTATTATTCGTCTTTTAAGAAAAATTTAATATTTTTTTTGTATTAATAAAATTCTTTTCTTTGTCTCAATTAAGTTTGTAGACTTCCAATCGATAGAGGACAACGACATTGCTCAGGAGTTTTTCCAAGATGGGGATATGAAAGAATTCGAGTACAATGTGAATTATTTATTTATACTGGATGCGGTGGAAATGCAAATAATTTTATAAGTAAAGAAGAATGCGAAAGACAATGTCGAAGCTAATTAAAATTATTATATTCTCTTAATATGTGAAATAAAAAAATATAAACTTTTTAAAAATCAAACCTTTTAATACTTATTTAGAAATATTATAAATCAACCATTAGTTTATAATTGATCGAAACAAAAAACTAACAAATAACAGGTTCAGAATATTTTGATAAAATATTGAAAGTGCCTATTTAAAATCTGAGAAATTGTCTCTGAGTGAAAGATACCTATAAAACGAATTCAAAACATTATAATTCTCGAATTCAAATATCTTTTAACAAGTAAATAATAAATTTTAAAAACCGATATTGTATTATATATAATTTTTAAAAAGGAGGAAATACCCAAATAATAATGGAAAATATTTACCTAAGCTTATGTCAATGAATATTTTTTTAGGGCTTTAAATAAATTATAAAAGGAAAACGAAATTCTTCAAACAAGTATACAAATACAAAATTAACAAATAACTGATTCAAAATATTTGCGCAAAATATCCAATATGGCGGCTATTTAAAACCCGTGAAATTATCTTTGGATGTTCATTAGACAAGACTCCATCGTAAGAACCAGAGAACATTTATACAATACGACTCATCAAGTGAAGGCTACTGAAATAATTTTTGAAAATTTAATTAAACTTTGGAAAATGAATTCAAAAAATTTTGCTATTTTTTTAATATTCTGTGTAATTACATCACATATTTCCCTGGCAGACAGAAGATGTAAGTTTGATAAAAACTATATTATAAAATTACAATTAATAAACATAAATTTGAACTATAATCTATTATGTTTAATTTTTAATTTGTTTATTGTTATCAATAAAAAATGTTTCTTTCAATGTTTTCAAATTAAAAAATAAACTATTTTCTTCTTCCGCTTTTTTAAAAATTTTAAATTTGTTCTTTTTATTTTATTTTTTATTCTTTTTATTTTTATTCATTCACGTCGCTGAAGTTCACGTTTATGATAAACGATTTAAAAAAACAAATTTTGTCCAATGCAAAGTATTACAAATTTCCAGCTGAAAAAATTTTTCTAAAAAGCTTTTTGACCAAAATTTCAATGAAAGGGAAAATTTCCAGACAAAGGATTTTATTATTATCCCCATGAGAAAAATTTGTTCTTCCATTCGTTAATCATAAATGTTGTGGACTTCATCGACTTTTAAATATAAAAAAAATAGTTTTTTCGAAGAAACATTTTTTCTAGTGGTGTCAAGGTGCATTAAAAAATTAATTTTTATTGACAAACTGTTTTCTCTTTTCAAATAAAGTGTGTAGATTGCCATTGGTGAAAGGACCTTGCGAGGCAATAATGTTTAGATGGGGATATGTGACTTCTCAAAGACAATGTCAAATGTTTATATTTGGAGGATGCCATGGAAATTCAAACAATTTTTTAAATAAAGAAGATTGCGAAAGAGCATGTCGAGGAAAGAGCTAGTTACGTGAATATGATTTTACAAGTGAATAACAAATTTTTAAAACTGAAGCTGTATTATACACATTTGTTATAATATGTTTTAATGTCATGAAAACAATTGACTTCTAAAAAAGAGAAATAAACTATTCAACATTTCCTAGCATTTTATAATTTTTTATATTCAAACCTTTTGTCAATTAACCTTTTAATTAATTTTATTTTAATTTAAATTAATTGTTTGTTTGCTTCACTTCTGAGGAATCCATTCTTTGGGAATTTTTTCAAACGTATTTGAAATAAAAGCAATAAATTACTAATTTCTTAGTAGAAAAATAAAAACAGGACAATTTTTTCAGGGAAGTACAATTTTAAAAACAAAAAATTTTCCTTAAAAAGATTAAAACGAATTTCTAGAAGTAATATCATGTTTCTAAATGTGAGTCATGCATTACATCGAGCTGTTTATAATGAGCATTTTTTCCTGGTTGTTCGTAGTTTTAAACTTGTTGGTAAAAACGACGGTGTATAGAATAAAAAGTAATCAGTTTACAAAAATTCCCGAGAATCGATAAACTGAAAGTAACTGAAAATGAATTATACAATTTTCACGCTCTTTTTTGTTTTTTGCATTATTTCATTTTCAGTACAACAACCGGGGGACACACCAGATATAACTAGTAAGTTTTGTAAAGATTGCTCTTAAGGGCATGTCATCAAGTATGATGTCACTGGTATAGACAAAATTTGTCCATAACTTTTCTCTTAAAATATTGAATATTTTGTCACGAAACGTGGTAGAATTACTTAAAATATCATTAAGGTTACTCTGACTCAAGATTTTGAATTTTTGGCTCAAAATTAATTTTTTAAAAATTTTCAAAATTTATTTTTTGATAAAATTCAAACAAATTTGGGCCATAATTTCTTCGCTAAATTCAAATCCGAAGTCAGAATAAAATAGGATTTATCAAGAAATGATATTCTAAACATTTTGTTTAAAAAATGTTAAAAAGTAAGTATGTTCACATACCTCGTGGACAGTTTTGGGGGGTAAGGGGCATAGTGGGACGAAAAGCTAATTTTTCGTTCAAAAAAGTCTAGAGCCCACAAATCTGGACCGATTTTAGGAATTTTTTTTTTTTTTTAATTAAAAAGTATAAAATTCTTAAGAGGCGGGCATTCTTAATATGGTGGGCAAAAATAAAAAAATTTTTAATTTCTGCATGAAACTCGTTTTTAAGGTTTTTCGGGTCGCTGATTACGAATCTGACATCAATTTTTTAAAAATTCAAAATAGCGGCCAAAAATAAAAAAATTTATAAGTTCTGCATGAAACTCGTTTTTAAAGGTTTCTGGGGACGCTGATTCCGAATCTAACATAAGTTTTTAAAAATCCAAAATGGCGGATCCAATATGGCGGACAAAAATAAAAAAAATTCTAGGTTTTGCATGAAACTCGTGTTGAAAGATTTTTGGAGTCGCTGATTATAAATCTGACATCAGTTTTTAAAAATCCAAAGTGTCGGATCCAATATGGCGGCCAAAAATAAAAGAATTTATAGGTTCTTCATGAAACTCGGTTTTTAAATGTTTTTGGCGTCGCTGATTACGAATCTAACATCAGTTTTTAAAAACAGTTTTACCAACATCCATTTTTCAAAATTATGTTTGACATATTGGATCCGCCATTTTGAATTTTTAAAAACTGATGTTAGATTCGTAATGAGCGACCCCAAAAACCTTCAAAAAACGAGTTTTATGCAAAACCTAGAATTTTTTTATTTTTGGCCGCCATATTGGATCCGCCATTTTGGATTTTTAAAAACTGATGTCAGATTCGTAATTAGCGACCCCAAAAACCTCCGAATAAGAAGTTTCATGAGAAATAAATTGAATGTAATACTTTGCACTATATATTCAACGAATTTGTTTATAACAATTGTTCATAGTTATTAAAACATTTAAAAGTTAAATATCTTGAATGTGTATGAGACATTTTAATGATTTAAAGCATTTTACATTATTCATTTATGATTTATGTAACATAAAAAATTAGCCTTTCGTCACACTGTGGGGGGGGGTCGTCTAAAGTCCACGATTGTCTACTAGGGGGGAGGGGGGGTCAATAATTTTTTTTATCAATGCTCAATTTGTAAAATTATTTTATTATTTTTTTGAATTTTCCATTACTTTTCAATAACTTTTCAATTTTTTTTTCCTAAATTTTTCTTTTAATAATCTCAAATTTTAATAATTTTTATCAATGTTCAATTTTTAAAATTATTTTACTATTATTTTTTTTTAAATTTTCAATTATTATTCACAAATTTCAGTTATATTTTTTCATTTAAAATTATTTTCATCAATTTGCAATTCTTTTCTCCAATTTTTTTTTTAAATATATTTTGTAAAATTATAAATACACTTATTAGAAATTTTAATTATTTCTTAGACTTTCAATTACCTTTACCATTTTAAAAATTTCGATTATTTTCTTCAATTTTCAATTCTTTACCTCTGATTTATTTTTTTATTTTTATATTTTATTTTTAAATATATTTTGTAATTTTATAAATACATTTTTCAGAAATTTTAATTATTTCTTAGACTTTCAATTACTTTTACCATTTTAAAATTATTTTCTCCACTTTTAATTAATTCTTTCAATTTCAAATATTTTCTACAATTTTTCATTACTTTTATCATTTTTCAAATATTTTTCTTAAAATTTCTATTAGTTTTTCAATTTTCTATAAATTTCCTAAATTTTAAATTATTTCTCCCATATTTCAATTACTTTCTTCAGTTTCAAATTAATTTGGTGATTTTATCACTTTTTTCAAAATTTCAATTATTTTCTTCAATTTTCAATTCTTTACCTCAGATTTTAATTATATCTTTTAATTTTTAAATATTTTCATTATTTTACAATTGTTTTCTCAAAAATTTTAAATTATTTTTTAGTAAATTTTCCAAATTTCCAATTATTTACCTCAAATTTTAATTAATTCTTTAAATATTAATTACTTTCTTCAGTGCTTAATTGTTTTTACCATTTTTTATTTATTTGCTTTAATTTTAATTAAATTTTTTGATTTTGCTTTTTCATATAGAAATTATTATCACTTATTTTTCTTAAATTTCAATTATTTTCTTCAAATTATATTATTTACCTTAAATTTCAATTATGTTATTCAATTTTCAAATATTTTTATTATTTTGCAATTGTTTTCTGCAATTTATAATTATTTTTCTATTAATTTTCTAAATTTCCAATTGTTCATCACTAACTTCAATTAATTCTTTAAATATCAAATACTTTCTTTTAATTTTTCATTGTTTTTACCATTTTCCAATCATTTTCTTTAATTTCGATTAAACTTTTTGATTTTGCTTTCTCATATGGGAAGTATTATGACTTATTTTTTTCAAAATTGTAATTATTTTCTTCAATTTTAAATTATTTATCTTAAATTTAAATTATAATTATTTTCATTTTTCAATGATTTTCATTATTTTACAATCATTTTCTCCAAATTTTAAAGATTTTAATTGTTTTTCAATTAATTTTCTGAATTCTTTAAAAATTTATCTCAAATTTTACTTATTTACATCAATTTTCTATTGTCTTCATCATTTTTCATTAAAAAATCATTTTTCATGCTAAAAATACAACTTAAAGAATACAAAAATCATATTTCTTATCTCAAAACGAATCGATTGACCTATATAACTTTTATAATTGATCAAGAATTCGTAAAATAATTCATATTTTTACATTTCTTTGCATTAAAAATTTTTTTAACAACTTCCCCAATTAACTTATATATTATTTTGCTTACTTGGAAGCGAAATGTCCATGAAATGGACATAATTCTCACCTACTTTATTTTTTAATTAATTTTATAGATTTTGCTTTGAGAAAAAAGATAATCACAACGATAGCTTTGCGATCGTTAAGATTTTCGATTTTCCAAAAATAGTCTAAATTGACTCATTTTCATCTGAAATGCAAAAATTTTAATTCTTAACCAGTGTCCAGAAATGTCTGCGTCTGGTCAGTTCTTTTTTTTTGTTGCCAGGTTATTTCGAGAAAGTTTCAACGGATTTTAATAAAATATTTCTTATAAGTATTAAATATTAATTTATTTACCATTTTAAGATAAGAATCCTTCTTTATAGTTATAATTTCTCATAACATAGTAGATCATATTATTTTTTAAAAAAAACTTCACGTAGACATTTAGAGGGAGGAGGGGTATCAAAAAGTGATTAAAAATTGTCCACGTGGTATATGAACGACCCCTAAACATTAACATATTTGTTGAATTTTTATTATCATTTTATATTTTGTGATTATTTCAAAATTATTATTAATAATACTTTTTTTTATCCTTAATCAAGTTTGTAGATTGCCATTGGATCAGGGACGCTGTTCAGCACGAATAGGAAGATGGGGATACGTGGTTGATCAAAGACGATGTGTCCTATTCACATATAGAGGTTGCCGCGGAAATAAAAACAATTTTGTACGTAAAGAAGACTGCGAAAATTTATGTGGAAGAGTTATTTGGGCTTAGATTAAATTATAAACAAAAAGTGAAGGAATAAGTAATTTTTCAATTTTGAAAATATGGAATCAATTAGGGAAAAATAGCCCAAGAGTACGCACTTGATGTATACACTATCCAGTTGTTATATTTAAACAGAACAAAAAACTTCGCAGATGGATTGAACAAATTTATTATATATTGTAAAAAATGTAAATTTTAAGTAACATTCTAAAAATAATTTTATTTTAATAAATTTTCAACTTTATTGATTTATTATACCCGTGCAATCAAAATAAGAATGGTATTATGTTTTTTTAAAATCATTCTTAACTTGAAACAGTCGATATGAATCCGTTTCATTATTTAAGTACAAGACATTAATTTAAAGATGCAAAGAGTTTTTATTTCAAGAGACAAATTTAAATTCCAAAAAAATTAGACTAAAGAGTTATCAGACTGTATTGATGTTTTTAAGCAACCTATAAAATAAAAATGTCGCTGATTATAAATACAACAATTATTGTATGCATATTAAGAAAAATGCAAATTTTGTGAGAAATTGTCAATATTATTTATTCACAGATCCGGTTTTATCATATTCCCAAAATACTATATACTTAAATACAGAAAAACATATCTGAATTCCTTAATTTAGATTTCTTTAATAAAAGCTTATTAACAATAGTGAGAAAAAAAAGTTTACTAATTTCATATGTGAAACAGATATCTGGCTTTATATTGATGTTTTTTAAACATAACAAACTATAAAAGGAAAATTCTACAAAAATTGTATTAATAGATATGCAAATCGGGATAATGATTTTATGTTGTTCCTTTATTCTTTCTGAGTAAAGATAAAGTAAACTATAGAAGGAAAGTCATCGCAAATGTGAGATAATTTCAAATGAGAAAATAAACATTGGCAGCTTATAAATTAGAAATATTGATCCCGACATTTTGTTTCGTCACATAGTTAATATAAAAACTGTAAATTTCTTTTTTTTCCTCAGTCCAGATTCTAGCAGTAAGAGACGATATACTTTTTAAAAGATATTTTTAAAAAAATCCACAAAATTGGAAAATGAATTCTAAAATTCTTGCAATTTTTATAACCTTCTGCATAATTACCACGATCTCACATTTTTCTTTTGCACAAAGAAGTAAGTTAGATAAATAAATTGAACATTTTTAAAATTAAACTGTCAATTTTTAAAGTAAAAAAAGCAAGCGTCAAAATTTACCATTTTCTTCACTATTCTACGATTTAAATATACTGAATCGAATTATTTTTTATTCAAGCTTGTAGACAACCAATAATGGGAGGTCCATGTAGAGATCGCATCGAAAGATGGGCATATTATCGTATTCGGAATGAATGTATTATATTTATTTATGGTGGATGCATGGGAAATTCTAATAACTTTGCAACTAAACAGGAATGTGAAAGAATGTGTGTGCGTTAGAAATAAATAAAAAAAAGTTAATGATTGCAAACGAAATGAGAATGGAAAAAATTACAAAAATTCTGTAAGCTTATTTAAAAAAATCTGATGTCTATTATTCTGTTAACAATGATACAGATAATTCTTTTGCAAATAATTTAGAAAAAATTCACTATTTGTATGAAATTCTTTTATGAAATAAAAAGAAGCATTGATGAAAATCAGATAAATTTTTCATGTGCTTTAATTGAGTTTAAAAAACAAAAAATCTTTATCTTTGGTTTATTTGTAGTACCATAATTTAAGGAAAGAGTAAGTCTTAAAGCAATATTCACTCATTAATTGTCAGAATGAACAAATTCATAAACGCATTAACTTTTATCAGAACATACATTCTGATAATTTCTTGATCAAAATTTTCAAACTCCGATTCCATCAGTAAATAAGTTTACTCTGCTGAAGACAGTATCTTCTTATAAAATACGAGGGAAAATGAATAATCAAATTTTAACAATTATCGTAGTTTTTTTCATAGTTATTATTATCCCAGAAATCGCCCTGTCACAAAAAGGTAAGTTTTAACATAATTATTAAAAAATTTGCTTCACGTCGTATGGCATGTAAATAGTTGGCAATAAATTTTCCTTTTTTCGTTTAGTATTCGACATTTGACATCTACCAATAGATCCAGAAAAATTCTTTCTAAATCTGAATTAGTTTAAAATAAAAAATTTGAAAGTAAAATGTCAGCCACTAATTAAAATAGTTATATTTCTACTAATCATTTAGTAAAAAATAACTAATTATTAGCTAAATTCGTTTTTAGGTTATGTCAAAATAACTAATATGTTTTACTAAAATTCTGATTACTAATTCAATTAATCAGATTTTAACTATTTTATAGTTTTTTTTTAGTTTAGTTAGTTTAAAAATATTTTATTTATTTGAGCACTAATTCAAAGCTAAGGTCATTTTTAGAACTAAGTTTGGGAAAAATTTAAGTTTGTGAACATTTTTACTAACTCAAATTAAGCAATAAGTTGATCAAAAAATGCTATAGATTGCTGTTTTAAAAATGGTAGAAACGAAAAGTTGAAATAGAAATTGTAAATACTTGAGAAATTATTTCACAAATTTTACTAGCAAATTAGTATTTAAATATTAAATATCAAGGGCTAAAAGAAGCAAAAATTAAATGAACCTTTTAAAGATTCACAGAATGTAAGTTAATTTTTCTCAAGAAACAGACACAAGGGATTTTTAAGAATGCAAATTACAAAATAAGAAATTAAAATTTCAAATAGATATTCAGCCTGATTCGCCTTTTTAATAATAAAAGTAGAGACTGTGATAAGATAAAAATATATTGATAAAAATTAATTTAGTCCTTATTTAATAATGAAAAAGTGTCTTGAATACCGGTAAAAATGAAACTTCCTTCATTAATTTAATATTTAACCAAAAAGTGATATAGAATTTAAAATATTGAAAAAGAAGTTTGATATTTTATTTTAATTTAAAATAAAGAATTCAAAATACGAATTGAGAGCTGATTTCAGAGATTAATTTTATTTTATTATGTATTTTTTTCAATATTAAAATATAAATGTTTTAAATATATTGTTAAAAATATTTTCATATTCATGAAACATTTCTGTCACAATTTTAACAACATTTTCTATTAAATGAGACAGGAAATAATTTCTGATATCGAGACAGATTTGTTAAAAGTGGAAATGATGGAAGAGAATTTCAAAAATTAAAATTAAAAAATAAGGTAATTTTAAAGGTGTCCTAATTTGAAACAGTTGATATTAAAAATAAAAAATAAATATAACAGAAATATTTAATGAATTCACCTGGTTGACATTCTAACTTTAAAAATAGAATATTTCTATTATTACGAGCAAGGATTATTCAGTTATTAAGGGCATGTGATGGAGTATGACGTCACTTGTATACGCAAAATTTGTCCGTAACTTTTCTCTTAAAATATTGAATATTTTGTTATGAAACTTGGTAGAATTACTTAAAATGTCATTAGGAAGGTCTCTCAGACCCAAGTTTGTTTGAATTTTGGCTCAAAAGTGATTTTTAAAAAATATTGCATTTTTTCAAAAAGTTCCCAAAATTAATTTTGGGCCAAAATTCAAGCAAACTTGGGTCTGAGAGACCTTCTTAATCTCATTTTAAGTAATTCTACCAAGTTTCATGACAAAATATTTAATATTTTAAGAGAAAAGTTACGGACAAATTTTGCCTATACCAGTGACGTCATAATCCATCACATGCCCTTAATTTGACAATTTACATTCTTATGAAGGTTATAATCTTTGGTTTTCATAAAGATCCATACTTTTTTTTTCAAAATTTGACTTAAAATTATATTTTTTTATTTCCACAAATCATAAAGAGAAGAATTAATTTTAAGACAAAATTAAAACAAATTTGAAGCAAACAGACCGTTTTAATAATATTTTAAGTAATTTTACAAAGTTTGGGGTCCAAATATTTTTTATTTAAAAAAAAAGTTTAAGGACAAATTTTACCTTAACCAGTGACGTTATAATCCATCACATACCCTTAAATATACATTTATTATAAATTAGGAATTCTCATTATAAAATACGTTCATTAAAAATTCTAAATTCTAAAATTCTAAAAAAAAAGTTCTAAAAAATCATTAAAAGGTTGTCTAATTTTTATAAAAAAACATGATTACACATCATAATTACTTACTTAATTTTTCCCTAATTTTGTAATTTTTAAATACAATATTAATTTTTCAAAAACAAATTATAAAATAGTAATAATATAAAAAATAATTTAAAAAAGTTTATAAAAACTGTTTTTTGTCTATAATTAAAATAATAAATTTCCGATACATACCGTTTTTTTATTTATAATTAAACTATATTTTTTTGTGAAAACTGTTTTCTTACGTTTACAACGAGGAGGAAAAAATACAACAGAAACCTTTTAACTAAAAATAATAAAGCCAAGTGTTATTATTTAAATAAATAAACAATTGAAAAATTTTTTTATTTGTCAGTAGAAAATTTTTAAGATCATTCAAATAAATTACGAAGCCTGCAAGTCATTTTTTATAATCCATGTTCAATTATTATTTATAGTCTGGTATTTAACACGGATTTTATTAGGTGCTCTTGCATGAATAAAAAAAAATATATCATCGTTAAATAGTAATTTGCAATTTGCAAATTAGCGCTAATTTACACAGCTTTAAAAGTTAAAAATGAAATGGAAATATTTTTTCGTCTTCTGTATTGTTTTAGCGACAAATTTTCGCCAATCAACGGGACAACGAGATCGAAGTAAGTTTATTTCAAAATTTATAATCTTTTGCTTCTAGGGTAATTAAGGAAAACTATTATTCTTTTAATAAATAATAATTTATTATTTTTATATTTATACATATTTCAAAAATGTGTTGTATATTTTTTGCATTTCTTTTGTATTTTTCACATATTATTGAATTTTGTTTTGTATTTTTGAATATTTGCATTTTTTTATTCTTCTAACAAAAATACATTTTAACAGTTTGTAGATTGCCACTTACGACAGGATTGTGTCGCAATTACGTGCTCAGATTTGGATATATTCCTGCTGCTAGACGATGTCAACAATTTATTTATGGTGGATGTCGAGGAAACGAAAATAATTTCAGTACTAAGGAAATGTGTGAAAATTTTTGTCGAGGGGTTTATTAACTAAATTTTCTAATTAATTTCTACTGGCATTTCTTAATCAGACAAAATTGATTAAAATTCCAAACATTTTATTCAAATATTCAAATCTGCAGTCTCTCCGTGTACCTTCTAGTAAAATTTGTTTTTTATGTTGAAAACGAAAAGGAAAAAATACCACAAAAACATCTTAAGGAAACTGATAATAAGGATAAATGCTATCATTTAGACAAATAAGTGAAAGTATTTCTTATTGGTCAGTTAAAAATTGTCAATGTCATTTATACAAATTATAAAGTTTGCAAATTATGGAAATACATGTCTGAGTATTTATAGACTGTATTTTATTAAATACCCTGCATTAGTAAAAAGAGTGTCCCATCGTTAAAACTTGATTTCAAACTTGCAAAAAAGTGTTAATATCTACAGTGGTTAAAAAAAAAATACCGAGAAGAAAATGATTCGCAAATATATTTCTTTATTATTACTTTTCTTAAGTATTATATTAATGGCGTCCCAATCAATGGGACAACGAGAGAGAAGTGAGTTTATTATATTTTATAGTATTTTGACTAAATTTCCAACGTTGTTAATAAATTTTTATACTCCACTCCATTTTCTAAACAAAAATATATTTTTCAAGTTTGTAGATTGCCACTTGTGACTGGGCCTTGCAGAGCTAACATGCCGAGATTTGGATATGTTTTTTCTGCAAGAGAATGTCGACAATTTGTTTACGGTGGATGTCAGGGAAATGAAAATAATTTCATGAGTAGGGAAGAGTGTGAAGATTTTTGTCAAGATGTTGATTAATAACCAGGTGATTCATAAAAATAAAAGGTAGTAAGATTAAATTCATGAAAAGCAGATAACTATAAAAACAAATATACAATTACTACCTTCTTATTAAACTTCTAAACTTATTTATCCAATCCTTTTTTTTCTCCGTTACTTCACATAAATCACTGTCCTCATTCCTATAAAGAGACTTTTTCTCAACAAGGAAAATCCCAGCGTTTTTTTTTTTTTAAGTTTAAGAACTCTGGGGTGTAGTGCATTCCACTCAAGAATTGTTATCATTTTTCTCACTTCCACATTTCCTCCGAGGACTAGTATCTCTCGCTCAGTTAGTGGTCTGCATTTCTGGACTCCAGGACCATTTGGTTGTTCTGGATCAACGATCTCTGGTACATCCAGGCTACCTTGTCCATTTTCCTCCAAGCTATTAATTTCTCTGGTTTCGCTAGCGACGAGACTTCATCAGTTATACTCTCTTCCAAGAAGTGAAGTGGCAAACGGGAGCATAAGAACACAGACATAGTCGAGGATGCGACTCTCGCTGAAAAAGGCATTTTTAAAAATAAGTTATCATTAGTTCTCAGTGCGACAGTGTCCTTTCTATTGGAGAAATAGTCTAGTCGATAGAGAAACTCGAGGGAATTTGATCGATAGTCTTCACTTTTTTACTCATTCACTTCTTTCTCGCTTCACTTACACCACTGCTTCATCTTACTCGTTTCACTTCTGCATGTCTTGCTCACAATCTTTCTCTCAATACAGAAACCTCAACCCAACCCTCAAAAACTCCCCTTTTCTCATCACAGGTTTCGAGTCTTGACAGGTTAAAGCGGAAATAACACACGTGTCATTTGTCACCTGATGTCGAGACAAACGCTTCTACTTCGACGAAAGAAAAAGACTCTTTTCTACCAAATACTAAGTGCAAATTTTCACAAGAGACAAATATCACGCGTTCAGGATTTTACTACTATTGACAAAGTGTTTAAATCAATTTGCTTTTGATTTTTTGTTCTGTTGAAATTTATTGTACAAAATTGTAAATGTTGATTTAAGATTAAAAATTGTGAAAATCACTTGTGGCCTTTGGGTCCGTGGTTGTAATAATTAAAACAGACACAGAAAAAGCTAACTGCGATTTTTGCTGCATGTGATTTTCAGGTGAATGAAATTCTTAAGATTAACTCTAGATCATTGCTAAATGTCTCTTTATTTTGATGTTAAATTTACATATATGGGTGACTTTCTGCTGCATTGAAATTTTCACCCGAATCATATATTAAATTGACAAAATTTTTTATCAGTGGAATGTTAAAATTAAGGTGTTGTTATTGTTCAAATGCAATAAGAGCAGGGATGTTATTGATTTAAATCACTTTGATTTAAATTGTGTTTTAAATCATGATTTAAATCATTGAAAAATTTGCATTAAAATCATGATTTAAATCAAAAAAACTTTACAATTTTTCGGATCTCTAATACTGCATGTAAAAATTCACAAACCATAAACAAAACCCACAAATTTGTGGATAAATCTAAAAAAATTAAATTTCAATATTTTAATCTTTATAAAATTTATCTACTTTTACTTTTGGTATTTTTGTTTTTTATTTATCTTTTTATTTTAGGGTTTTCTTTAATTTTCCTCTTTTTATGCCCTCTTTTTATTTTCCTCTTTTTTTTTTACTCTTTTTCGTTATTATAACATTCACTAAACTTTTTATTTCGTTAATTTTCATAATTATTTCCATAGTTTTAAAAATAAATCATCTCATTTTTTTGGTAAGTTTATTCAAGTTTTTTCACATCTTTTCTATTTTTTGCGAGATTTTTTGCAAACTTACATAAAGTCTTTAGATTTTCTTTATTTTTCTTAATTTATTGTTGGACTTATTTTAAGTGTAATAATAAAAAATGTGTTTGGCTTAATTTGCTGAAACTTTTTTATTTTTAAAGGATTTTTAAGTTTCTATGTGGACTTTTTTTATTTATCTTAGTATATATATTTTTTAATTTTATTTTTTGTACTTTTTACATTTTTTTAGTATGTTAGATTAAGGAAAAGAAGATTTCTCTATTTTCTTCCTATTTATTTAATTTTTTTGATGTTTCACTATTTTTTTTTTTAGTTATTCTTTTTGTTTTAATTAATTCTTTAATTTATTTTTGTCATCATTTTTCCATTTCTAAGAAACATTTTCCTTCTTTTTAATTGTTTACTTTTTATCTTATAATTACGAATTTTTGAAAACATTTATTTGGTGCTTTTATCTATATTTTTTAAATTTCCCAATTTTCTACTTTTTTGAAAGCTTTCATTCTTTTATTTTATATTATGTGAATTTAATCTTGTACTAAATATTCACATTTTATTTTATATTATGTGAATTTAATCTTGTACTAAATATTCACATTTTGAATATCACATTCTTGTATTTTCTAGAATTTCTTTTCTTTTAATTTTTTTTTAATTTTACAAAATTTTATTTATTATTTTCTTATTTAATTTATAAAATAATTCTCTAATGTTTCTAATTTTAAAATTCTGTTCTCTTTAGTAATATATTTTAACGTTTTTTTAATTATATTCTTATTTATTATTTTAATTTAATAAAGTGTCCGTAAATTTTTTTGATTTTTTAAAAAAAAATCATGATTTTTATCAGCCCTGAATAAGAGCCAACAATGAACATAAAAATTACAATAAAAGACTTACACGCTTGTAACAACGATGTGATACAAAAATAATCCAACAAATATTAATAACATTGATTTTGCACAAAAAACACAACAAGACTCTTTGTTTTCTTTTTAATTTTTTTTATTTTAAAAAATTGGGAACAATGGAACCTGAAATCATTTGCTAATTTAAAACCTATAAATTTTAACTTATAGAAATTTAGAAATTTCAAATCGATCCAAACTTATATTTAATTCAAACTTTAATCAATACTTGAATTTAACGATTCTAAAATTTTTTATTGATGAAGACTTCATCGCCTAAAAATTATTTGAAACAATTTAAAATCTTAATTTCCAAAAAATAGGAATAAATTATAAAGACGGCATTTAAAAGCCTTAAAGAATATTGGAAAACTGTGCTCGCTTTTTTATTTATTTTGTATTTTATAAAATTATAATTAAATCGTCGAATATATTGGAAAAATTAAATTATTTTGAATTATTTATAAATATTTTTTCATTAATTTACATATTATGTTTAAAGTGTTGTTAATCTTTATTAAAAACTGTAAAGTAGATTAAAGTAAAACACGCATTTATATTTTAATACAACTACTAGCAAAATAAAACGCGCGGAAGCGCGCGATTAGTTTTTCATACATTTTAAAAATTATAAAATACAATAATAAATATAAAAAATCGGTAAATACTATTTATGTAATAAGAAGAAATAAATATTTTAAATATAATATTTAAAAATCAATTAATATAAATAAAATAAATATTTATTTAGGACAAAATTTATAATATTTTAGAGTTAAAAAGAATTGCAAAAAATAATTAAAATTAAACAAAATAATTGCAAATTTTGCAAATTAATTGGAACAAAAAATAAAATCAATTAAAAATTGGGGAAACTAATTTAAACAATCATAAAAATGTTTTAAACATGAAGAAAATAATTAAAATTTGAGAAAAATACTTGAGAATCTTAAAAGTAAATTAAGACGAAATTAAATAATGA
This sequence comes from Ganaspis brasiliensis, assembly GCA_037103525.1. Taxonomy (NCBI): domain Eukaryota; kingdom Metazoa; phylum Arthropoda; class Insecta; order Hymenoptera; family Figitidae; genus Ganaspis; species Ganaspis brasiliensis. Next base: position 1,233,692 of record JAZKLR010000234.1, read on the forward strand.
AAAATTAAAGAAAATAATTGAAAATTGAAAAAACTTGGTTAGAAATTGAGATAAATAAATTAAAATTAAAAAAAAATTAAAATTTAAGAAAATAATTAAACAAATTACATAAAATATTGTAAATAAAGGAAAGTTAAAATTTGAGAAAAATACTTAAAACTTTCAGAAGTTCATTGAAATAAAAGAAAATAATTAAAAATTAGAGAAAATAAATTTTGGAAAATAATTAAAAACTGTTTTTAAATTTTAAAACTTGATGAAAATAATTAAAACATGATACAAACAATGATAATTTGTAAAAAAATAAATGACATTTAAGTGTGATTTTTGAAAAAACTACAGAATTTTTTTTTAATAAAGAAAGAATAATTAAAATTTGAAAAAAATACATGAAGATCTTAAAAATCAATTTAAAAAAAAAGAAAACAACTAAAAATTGGAGAAAATAATTGAAGAAATGAGCTATAATTAATTGAAATTTACGATAATTAATAAACAAAATTTAAAATTATGAAACCAAATAAAAATAATTAAAAATTGAAGAAAATAATAGAAATTTGAGAAAAAATACTTAGAAAATTTTAGAAATTAAATTTATAAAATGAGAAAAACTAAAAATTGGAGAAAAGTCTGGAAGAAAGCAAAAAATAATTAAAATTTACGATAATGAAAAAAAAAATTTGAAATTCTGATAGCAAATGAAAATAATTAGAAATTGAAGAAAATATTTGAATTTTTAGAAAAATACTTAAAAATTTTAGAAAATAATTTTAGAAGATTGAGAAAGAAAATTGAATTATGATGAAAATAATTTAAACATGAAAAATTGAAAACATTCAATAAAATTTTAGAGAAATAACTGAAAAAATCATAGAGTATATGTTTAGAAAAAAATAATAATTACTAAATTACTTAAAAAATTTTAATTAGAGAGAGTAATTAAAAAATTGCAGAAATAACGGAAATTGATGAGAATAATTGCAATATCGGATAAATAATTAAAATTTTTAAAAGTAATTACAAAATAATAAATATAATTATAAGTTGATGAAAATCAAGAAAAATTGCAGAATTTATTTTTAAGCAAAAGAAACTAATTAAAAAATCGTTATATAATGGAAAATTGATGCCAATAATCTAAATTTGAGTTAATAACTGAAAATTTCGGAAATTAATTGCATATGTATATATTTTAAACTTCTTCAAAAACCATAATAAATTTTTAAAGCATTTTTCAAAACTTTTTTTTTTACACAAATGACATTTAAAAACCAGCACAACAAAATAAAATAACAGAGACTAACTTCACTTTGGATTTTAAAACGTGGACAGAAAAAGATGAATAAATATAAATACCTACTAACTAACTTCAGGAGTTTACGGAGATTATTATTATTTAATTGTTAAAAATAAAATATAAATTTATTACTTAATTTAAGTTTTAAATTCCGGAGAATTAATAAATAAATATAAGTAAAATTAGAAATAATATATAAAAATACGTTTTTTCAAAACTTATAGATTTAAAACAAAAAAACATCTGTAGGTGTGAATCAATTTTGATTAATTAAAATTTGTTACAAATTAATAAATAGAAAGAAATTTTTAAAAAATAAATCAGATTTGCTTCCCCAGTTAAAAATAATTTTATAGTATGTTACAGAAAGTAAGAATATTTATTTTTCAATTGTTTTTTGAACAAAATATATTTAAACTTTTATGCAAACTTAATTTATTCCAAACATCTTTTGATAATAAGAAATCCTTATTCTTAAAATTTCTTTACGAAATTCAATTAATAACAAACCATTCTTCAAAATTTCTATCAATATTTTTCATGGAGGAAAAAGAGTGGGAAGGAATAAAAAGAAAGCTACCGAAGGAATTTAAGTGGAACATGCAAAAGGCGAAAAGAGAACATAAAAAGGGTAGGAGTTCAGGAGGAATGATCTCGGGAGTAAGGCTAGGAATTAAAGAGAGGAGGATAGAAGGTGGCAAAGATAGAGATGGAGTAATGGTAAAAAGGATAGAAGTAGGGAAGGAGGATTTAACAGTAGTGGGGATGTATAGAAGAAGAGGGGAGAAGGAAGGTTGGAAGGCATTAGAAGAGTGGATGGAGGAGGGGATAAAAAAGAAGGTGGTTATAGGGGGAGACTTAAATGCCTGGACTGGGGAACTAGGAGGAGGAGAATGGAACGAAGAAGAGGAAAGATTCGTAAGAGTATCGAAACATAAAGAAGTAGATGACGAGGGTAGGAAAATGCTGAGTCTGATAGGGGAAAGAGGATGGATGATTTGTAATGGGAATACGGAAGGAGACGAAAAGGGTGAATTCACATTTACCGGAAAAGGGGAAACGGTAATAGATTATGTCCTAGTAGAGGAAAAAGTCAAAAAGTTAATTAAAAGATTAGAAGTAGGATGCGAAACGGATTCGGGACATTTTCCAATGGTGCTCGAGTTGAACATGAGAGGGCCAGACAGGTCAGGGAAAACAGGGGGTGAGAAAGGAGGAAGGCAGAAAATGGGTAATTGGAGGATAGATAGGTTAAAAGATTTTGAAGGTAGAATGGAAGAAAGAAGGAATGAGTGGGGAGAGGAAGGAGGAGTAGAGTTCAGGGTGAAGAGAATGAGAAAGATAATGGAGGAGGTTAGAAGGGAGATGGAGACAAAGGAGGAAAATGAGGGAGAGAAGGAAGGAAAAGGTTGGTGGGACGTGGAATGCGAAAGGAGTAGAGAGGGTCTAAGGGAGGATATAAAGAAATGGAGAAGGGGGGAAATGTCAAAAAAAGATTACAATAAGAGACATAAAGAGCATAGTAAGTTGGTAAGAAAGAAAAGAGAACAGGGAAAAGAGAGATTCCTGGAGGAGGTGGAGGAAGCAATAAGGGAAGGTAGGGAGTGGGAGGTAATCAATAGGGAAAGGAAAAGAGGAAAAAAGGGGAACGGAGATATTAGGATAGAGGAATGGACGGAGTATTTTAAAAATTTAAGTGGAGGATCAGAAAAGGCAGTAAGAGGAGAGGGTAGGAGAAGAAGACTGGATAAGGAAGTAGAGGAAATCAGTAGGGAAGAAGTAGACAAAGCGATAAATAGGTTAAAGAAGAACAAAGCGGCGGGAGAAGATGGAGTAGATGGGGAATGCTTAAAATTTGGGGGGGAGAGCGTTAGGGAAGAGATGTGGAGGATAGTGAATGCGGTGTGGAAAGGGGAAGGGTTTCTAGAAGATTGGAGAACTGGCCTGGTGGTACCTGTATTGAAGAAAGGAGAGGGAAAGAAAGTGGAAGAATTCAGAGGGGTGACGTTGATGGCAATAGGATATAAAGTATACGCGGAGGTAATTAGGAAGAGGCTGGAAGACAGGGTGGAGGAGTTAGAGATTATACCACATAATCAAACAGGGTTCAGAAAGGGAATGGGCACGGTAGACAATATATACGTATTGAACTACCTGGTAAACAGGAACTTGGGGAGGAAAAAAGGAAAATTGTTAGCGGTTTTCGTGGACTTAAAGGCGGCTTTTCCATCGGTCAATAGGGGGATTTTATGGAGAGTGTTAGAGGAGAAAGGGATTGAACAAGGATTAGTGGAGAGAATAAAAGAACTGTATGAAGATACCAAAGAAAGAGTTAGAATTGGAGGAAGGATGGGAAAAGTATTCTGGTTAGCGAGGGGACTGAGACAAGGCTGCCCCCTGAGTCCAATCTTGTTTAATCTGTTGACGGCTGATCTAGAGGAGAGGATGAGGAAGAGAGGAAAAGGTGGAGTAATTTTAGGGAATGGAAGAGTGTATACACTGGCTTACGCGGATGATGTGGTGTTAATGGCTGAGGATGAAAATGGAATGAAACTGTTGTTGAGAGTGTTTGAGGAATATGTAAAGGGTAAGGATCTGTGTGTGAATGTGGAAAAAACAAAACTGTTGAGGTTTCGAAAGAAAAAAGGTAAAAATGAAGAGGAGTGGAAGATGAATGAAAGGAAATTAGAAGAAGTGAGCGAGTTTTGTTATTTAGGATATTGGTTTAAATATAATGGTGGACAGGAGTTGAATATTGAGAGAAGGCTTGAAAAAGGGGGGAAAGTAATGGGACAGGTATGGGGGATAGGAGAAAGAAGATTGAAGAAAATGACTGGAAAAGGAGAGTGTGGTTGTTTGATGTGTTAGTATGGTCAGTGGTAAGTTACGGAGTAGAAGTGTGGGGTTGGAAAGAAATAGGGAGATTGGAAAGCATGCAGGAGAGGTACTTGAGATGGACGATGGGGGTGAGCTGGAACTGTCCCGGTTACATGATAAGAGAGGAATTGAATAGGGAGAAAATGGTTGTGAAGCAAAGGAGGAGGACAAAAACCTTTGAGGAGAAAATAGAGCAAGGGAAGGGTAGTAAATTGGCGCAAATGTGTTGGGGCTTGGTAAAGAAAGGAGAAAAAAAGGGCTTAAAGGACTAAAAGGATGGGAGAAGGATAGAGCGGAAGCTATGGGGAAAGGGAAGAGAGAGAGGAGAGAGTGAGGGGAAGGAGATAGAGAGATGGTGTAGAATGGACAGAGAGGAAAGATGGGAAAAGATAGGGGAGTCTAGGTACAACAGGTGGTACAAGAGGGTGAAGGGGGAGGGGGTACCAGAATACCTCGAAAAAATGAAAAAAACAGGCGAAATGGAGCAGAGTATGCAAATTTAGATTAGGGGAAGGAGTTAGAGAATGTAAGTATTGGATGGAGGAGCAGGAAAACGGTGCAGGATATGTGGGGTTTGAGAAAGAAGACTGGGCGCATGTGTTAGAAAGATGCAGGGGAGATATGGATGAAGAGAAAAGTGTGGAGGAAAAAGTTAAATGGATACTGGATGAGAACGGGCAAGGGGAGAGATGGATGAATGAGTTAGAAAGAATGAGGAGAGAGAAAAGTGAGGGTTTAAAATAATAAAAATAAAATAAAAAAAATAAATAAATAAAAGGGAGGAGACCCGGTGACAAAGCCAGAAAGGGCTAAAGGAACAGGAAACGGAAGCCCTGGCACTGGTGCTTTAGGAGATAGTTTTAAATTATAAGTGTAAATAAGAATGCGTTAGGTTAAGGTAATAGATTGTATTTGCGAATATAGGTTAAGATAGAGTGTATGTATAGAGTCTCGAACTCTGCGGTAGCAGAGAGAGTAAATAAATATTATCAATATTTTTCAATTTTCCAAATTGAAAAAATTGTCCAAATTGTATCAATTTAAGGGCATGTGATGATAATGCTAAATTTGTCCGTAAACTTTCTCCTAAAATACTGAATATTTTCAACCAAATTTTGTAGAATTACTTCAAATACCATTAGAATGGTCTCTCTGACCCAATTTTGTTTCATTGTTGTCTTGAAACTAAATTATTTTAAAATATCCTGATTTTTAAAATTTTCAAAAATTCTTAAAATCGAAAAAAAATTAGTTTAATTACAAAAATGAAACAAAATTGAGTCAGAGAGACCATTCTTATGGTATTTCAAGTAATTCTACAAAGTTTGGTCTCAAAATATTTAGTATTTAGGAGAAAGTTTACGGACAAGTTTAGCATTATCATCACATGCCCTTAAATTATAAATTATAAATTATATTCCCAGCTGGGAAAAATTCAGAAAGTGAATATAAAACTTTTTGGTTTCTTTGGTGAATAATGCATTAAAGTTAAAAACTTCGAATCATGAGATTTGCGAATTCTAACTAAATTTGAAGGAAATGTGTAACAATAACGGGAAAAAGTGGCGTAAAAGTGTTAGAGAAATGATACTGAGTGAGTCTCAAAGTGACAATGGGATCTTTGGAATTTAAGGAAATAGCTGAAAAGTAGTAAAACCTGCCAAGAATTTCTTTTCTTAAAGACAGTTAAGGAAATAGGAAACTTTTTCGATTTCCTTTAGTAGAATTGGAAGAAAGTTCAAAATCAAATGATACGAGAAATGTTTGCGAATTTCACAGTTAAGGCAATTTTCTCTCAAAATCATTTAATCTTATTTTGTACCCCGCATTTTTATTTCAAAGGAATTTTTTTAAATTGTATTTTTTCAACAGTTTTTGGGATGTTTTAAAAATTATATCGAATTTTCCAAATACAAAATGTCGGATCCAATATGGCTGACTATCCGCAATAAATACTATTTTTAAATATTTTTAAAGAAATAGTTAATTTATCGTTTAAAATTTTAATTTCTGTGATTTACAGTGTTTTATCTCCTAACTTACCGTTTGAAGTAAAAATTAAAATAAAAAATGAGTAATAAAGAATCATTTATTCTATATTTTAAAGTAATTCAAAAAGAGTATTTTTGTTTTTAAGTACACATGCCTATAATAAGACGACTCTTTAACTCTACAACTTGAAACTGTTTCGTTCGAAAAGTTCGTTTCAAAGAATATTGCGAAGACGTGCATTAGAGGATATGGGCTGGAGAGCTTTGGACTGTCACAAAAGTTATACCTTGCTCTCAGACTCTAAGTCACATGAGAGAAAATGTAGGTACTCGTTTTGATCTTTCGCACCTCGCGAAATCTCCTTCTTCTCTGAACGCTTCTCCGCTTTATGACATATTTTTATAAAGCTTGATTTAAAACCATCAAGACAGACAATTTTAAGTGAATCTCACCGAATAAAAGTCCACTTTATTCAATTTTCAACACGGAGAATGTAGTTTTATTGTAAAATGGAGTTTTATTTCATTATTTTTTCAACTAGCAAAATATTTCACACATTTAGAAATTGAACTATAATAATAAATAAAACAAATCGATGAATAATACTTTTCCAATAAGGATGTCTGCCAGTAGAGTTGCAGATTGAAAATAGTGAAAAAAAAAACTTTTAATTTAAAAAAGTGAGTAAATAATGAGTAATTAAGTGAAAAAAGTGAGTAAATAGTAAGATTTAAAAGAAAAAAAAATGATTAAATAGTAAGTTTTTAAATTAAAAAAGTGAATAAGTAATATAGAGTTTAAATTACTGATATTAAATTGGGGGAGGCGCCAGCAGGAAAAGCCATTCAAATTTGAAAAAAAACAATTCGAAAATCGCAAAAATAATTGAAATGTGTAGAAAATAATTAAATAATGACAAAATAATTCAATTTGAGAAAAGTTGTATATGACAAAACTAATTGAAAATTGATTAAAAATCAAAAAATGATGACACAAATTGAAACGAAATAATTGGAATTTGAAGTAAATAATTGAAAAGTTTCAAAAATAATTGAAGTTACAAAAAAATAATCAAAAAATGACAAAAATAATTAAACTTTAAATCAAAAGTTTGAGATTGGTGTAAAAAATTTAAATTCCCCGCGAACAAATGGTCAGTATGGGCAAAATCTAAAATAGTATGGGCAAGACACGAACTGACTTTCATCAAACTTGACCAGACAATGGGACAAGTATGGGATCATGCCGAATCCCACACTACTAGTATGGCATCGATTTTCAATTTAAACAATATCATAAAGAATAATTATGGCAATATGGAAAATTGTAAAAAAAAGTTTAAAATCAAACACCTACTTGTAGTACGGATATGGTTGATATCCAATACTTCTAGAATGGTCAATTAAAAAGTTTAGTTATATTACATACCTAACATTCACTTATCCATGAGCCATACTTGCAAAGCGGAAAACTTAGAAGTATGGTAACTATCCATGTCCCATACGTAAAGTATGGGAAACTTAGAAGTACGAAGGTTATCAGTATACCATTCTCGCAGTATAAAAAATTAACAAGAATGGATTATCCATGAGCCATACTTGCAATATGGGAAATTTAGAAGTATGGTAAATATCCATGTCCCATACTTGAAATATGGGATATTAACAAGCATGGAAATTATCCTTATCCCATACTTTAAGTATGGGAAACCAAAGTAGTACGACTATTATCAATATGCCATTCTCGCAGTATGGGAAATTAACAAGAATGGATTATTCATGTCCCATACCTGCAATATGGGAAATTTAAAAGTATTGTAAATATCTATATCCTATACTTAAAATATGAGATTTTAACAAGCGTGTCAATTATTCATGTCCCATACTTGAAATATGGGATATTAAGAAGCAAGGAAATTATCCCTATCCCATACTTTAAGTATGAGAAACCGAAGTAGTACGGCTATTATCAATATCTCAGTTTTGCAGTATGGGAAATTAACAAGAATGGATTATTCATGCCCCATACTTGCAACATGGGAAGTTTAGAAGTATTGTAAATATCGATATCCTACACTTAAAATATGGGATATTTACAAGCATGGCAATTATCCATGTCCCATACTTGAAATATGCGATATTAACAAGCATAGAAATTATCCTGATCCCATACTTTAAGTATGGGAAACAGAAATAGTACGGCTATTACCAATATCCCATTCTCGCAGTATGGGATATTGGTAATAGCCGTACTATTTCTGTTTCCCATACTTGTCTTGCTTGTTAATATCACATATTTCAAGTATGGGACATGGATAATTGCCATGCTTGTAAATATCCCATATTTTAAGTGTAGGATATAGATATTTACAATACTTCTAAACTTCCCATGTTGCAAGTATGGGACATGAATAATCCATTCTTGTTAATTTCCCATACTGCAAAACTGAGATATTGATAATAGCCGTACTACTTCGGTTTCTCATACTTAAAGTATGGGATAGGGATAATTTCCTTGCTTCTTAATATCCCATATTTCAAGTATGGGACATGGATAATTGACACGTTTGTTAAAATCTCATATTTTAAGTATAGGATATAGATATTTACAATACTTTTAAATTTCCCATATTGCAGGTATGGGACATGAATAATCCATTCTTGTTAATTTCCCATACTGCGAGAATGGCATATTGATAATAGTCGTACTACTTTGGTTTCCCATACTTAAAGTATGGGATAAGGATAATTTCCATGCTTGTTAATATCCCATATTTCAAGTATGGGACATGGATATTTACCATACTTCTAAATTTCCCATATTGCAAGTATGGCTCATGGATAATCCATTCTTGTTAATTTTTTATACTGCGAGAATGGTATACTGATAACCTTCGTACTTCTAAGTTTCCCATACTTTACGTATGGGACATGGATAGTTACCATACTTCTAAGTTTTCCGCTTTGCAAGTATGGCTCATGGATAAGTGAATGTTAGGTATGTAATATAACTAAACTTTTTAATTGACCATTCTAGAAGTATTGGATATCAACCATATCCGTACTACAAGTAGGTGTTTGATTTTTAAACTTTTTTGACAATTTTCCATATTCAAACTATGGGAAACTTGTAAAAGTATGTGCTGCGGACTATACCCAATTTGTTTCAATTTCCTATATTAAAAGTATCATCATTGACTGTATGAATGATTTATGTAGTTGCTGTAATTTTGTCATTATAACAGGAATGGTGTGTGGTCCATAAGCATATAGTTACCATACTTCATATTTCCCATGCTGCTAGTATAGCAAATGGATAATTCATTTTTGGTAATTTTCCATATTGCCATAATTATTCTTTATGATATTGTTTAAATTGAAAAATCGATGCCATACTAGTAGTGTGGGATTCGGCATGATCCCATACTTGTCCCATTGTCTGGTCAAGTTTGATGAAAGTCAGTTCGTGTCTTGCCCCATACTATTTTAGATTTTGCCCATACTGACCATTTGTTCGCGGGTCACGCACAATAATTGAGATATTAAAGAAATAACTAAAATGTAAAGAAACTAATTGAATAATGACAAAAATAATTATAAAATCTGGTGTAAAAATTACACTTTTTAGACAATAGTTGAAAAATTGAAAAAAAAAATAATAGAATTTTCAAGAAAATAATTGAAATTTGAAAAAAATAATTTAAAAATACCAAAAAAATGTATATGTGTAGAAAATAGTTGAATAATGACAAAAATAACTGAAATTTAGAAAAAAAATTAATGAAAAATGAGAAATATATTCAAAAATGAAGTAAAAAAATAAAAAATTTAATGCAGTATTTGAAAAATTGTATAAAATAATTGAAAAATTAACAATATAATTAAAATGTGAAGAAATTAAATGAATAATGACATAAATAATTGAAAACTGATCCTTAAAAGTTAATAAATTCATGACAATAATAAAAAGATTGCAGAAAATGACATTTAAAGAAAATAATTCCAGAATGTCAAAAATATTTGAATATTGACAAAAATAGTTGTAAATTGAAAAAATAATTAAGAAATGACAAAAATAATTGATAATTTTAAAAAAATTAAAAATTTGAAGAAAATGCTTGAAAATTTGACAAAACAATTGAAATATTGAAATAAATACCTAATTCAAAACTGGTGAAAAATTAAAAAAATCTAGACAAGAATTGTAAGGTTATAAAAAAAATTATAAGTTTCAGAAAAATAATTGAAAGTTGAAGAAATTAATTGAAGTTTGAAGACAATAATTGCCATTTGAAAAGAATAATTCAAAAATGGCAAAAAATTCAACTATGAAAAAAATAGTTCTGTGGCTGAAAGATAAAACAGCACAACTCCCATTTTATCAAATTTGAAATAACATCAGATTTCTATATATATGTAGATATACTTTTTAAAGTTTCATAATGGTAAATTGATTAAAATGTTTATTTACGTACAAAATATTAAAAAACGTAATCACAAAAATACATTAAAATCGAGAAAAATAATTGATGTTATTCTCTGGAACCTTTAAATTTTATTAAATTTGTTAAACAGATCTAAAAACTACATTAGAAAACAGGATTAACTATCAAACACCCAAAATATTTGTTAATTTTTCGATTTTACGGAAATCAGAAAATAAACAAAAAAAAACGTTTTACTCGAAACCATCAATATGCGCTTATGCTATTTTACCTTTCAGCCGCAGAATTAAAGTTTGAAGAGAATAATTATAAAAAGGTGTAAAAAAATTAACAAATTCGTAACAATAATAAAAATAATGATGAAAATAATTGAAAACAGGCGTACGAAATTTAAAAATTCATAATAATAAAAAAACTTGAATAAAATAATTGCAATTTATAAAAAATAATTCTAAAATGGCAAAAACAACAAAAAAATGAGAAAAATAATTGATTAATGACAAAAGTAATTGAAATTTGAAAAAAATAATTGAAAAATAACGAAAGTGAATTGATCTTGTGTAGAAATTTTGGATATTCCTGACAATAATTTGAAGATTGAAGAACACAATTGAAATTTTAAAAAAATAATTGAAAAGTTTCAAAAATAATTGAAATTACAAGAAGATAATTAAACAATAACAAAAATAATTGATAACTGGTGCATAAAATTAAAAATTTAAAGACAATACTTAAAAAATTGACGAAACAATTGAAATCTTAAGAAACTGATTGAATAATGACATAAATAATTGAAAGCTGGTGTATAAATAAAAAATGTATATAGAATAATTGAAGTTTGAAGAAATTAATTGAAATTTGTTGAAATTAATTGAAAAAAATGTACGAATTTAATAAACTCATGACAATAATAAAAATCATAAAGAAAATGATTGAAATTTGTAGAAAACAATTGAAAACTAATATAACAAATTGAAAAATTCGTGTCAATAAAAAATATTGAATTTATTTTTTTACGGGCAAAAGCCCATTACAATATAAAATTTAAAAATTTATTTCAAGTAACAATAAAATTGAAATTTGATATAACAATAATAATTACTATATTATATATTAATAGGTCGCATTCAATAATTTGAATAAAATAATAATTTAAATTTGTAGAAAATAATTCTAAAATTGAAAAAAGAAAAGAAATATGCAGAAAATAATCGTAAAATGACAAAAATACTTGAATAATGATAAAAGTAATTGAAATTTGAAGAAATTATTGAAAATTAACAAAAGTAGAATAGAAACTGGTGTTGAAAATTTAAATATTTCTGTCAATAATTTAAATATAGAAAAAAATAAATAAAATGTTGATAAAATAATGGAAAAATGTCAGAAGTAAATGAAAACTTGTGTAATAAATTTTAATATTCATGACAATAATTTGAAGACTGAAGAGAATAATTGATATTTGAAAAAATTAAATTCAGAATCGCAAAAATACTTGAAAATTGACAATAATACTTTAGAGTTGACAAAAGTACCTTAAAAATGACAAAAATAATTGAAAAGAGGTGTAGAAATTACATATTTGTAAATTGTAATTAAAAAATTGACGATGTAATTGAAATTTGAACAAACAAATTGATATATAAGGTAAATTTTTAATCAGGCACCTAATATCAGAATACCCCTCCCCCACGCAGTTGGAATAGACATTTTACTATAAAAAAGTGAGTTTTTTTTTGAAAAGTGAGTAACAGTAAGCAATTTTATAAAAAGTTAGTAATTAGTATTTAGGGATTCTAAATATATTACTTCATTGAGACCCACACAACACTATTAAGTTTGCTATAACTTTGCGGCAACCTTTTTCGAAGTTTTTAAACTTGCAGTGCAAACTTGATAAAAGTTTCGGAACTTCAAAAACGGTTTAAAAAGTTACAGAATGATTTAAACTGTATTTAATTTTTTAATTTTAATTTTTTCCAATAAAGTAAAATAACGTCATTTGATCTTTTAATAAATTTGACTATTTGACACTTTAAATTGATCTAAATTATTATTAAAATTCATATAAGTGTGTAATATATAAATTATTGTTAGTCAAAATCAATATCTCGTCATTAAGGCTACCTTATCAGCATATTTTGTCTGTAAACTAAAACAATTTTAAAATTTTCTGATAAAGAGAATCAAAATTAATGAAAAAAAGCAGGGACCAACTTCACTTTGGATTTTAAAACGTGGACAGAAAAAGATGAATAAATATAAAAACTAACCAACTTCACTTTAAGTTTTAAAACGTGGACAGAAAAAAATGAATAAACATAAGTAGTAACTAACTCTAGGAGTTTACGGAGATTATTATTATTTAATGTTAATAATTCATGAAATTTGTTGATAACATTTATTAAAGCTTCTTTGATGTTTTGTTGCTTTGTGATCGTTAAGATTTTCCATTTTCCAAAAATAGTCTAAATCGACTAGTTTGATTCTTGTCGGTAAACCATCACACATTAAAATAACAACCTGAGTGTAATCAGGTTAATATTTTTCAAAAATTAATAATTTTTTTTTTACTTAAAGCTCTTGCTCAGGCAATTTACCCTACATTCTCCAAGTTATCTTCTATTTATTCGTTGTAAATCAGAGACAAACATTATTCTTTAAATAAAGAAACATTTCAGAAGATTTGTGCAATTGTATGTATATATCAGCGCAGACTAATGTAAAAGTTGCATGTTAAGTGTAAATAGCTAACCCTTCGAGCTATTCATCATTCATGTCGTGTTTGAAGTGAATAAATTAGTCCTTTTAAGTGGAAGAATGATTATCAATCTTAAATTCACGAAGTATGGATAAATCTAGAACTTATTGATTTTCAATGCCTTCTAAGATGGATTTACGCAATTTGTAATAACACTGGTGTTTGGGAAAAAAATTTATATTTACTTATATTTTCACACATTGTGAATTTTCAATATGAAAAAATAGAATAAATCAATTCGTGCTTGAATGCACTTTAATACTATTGTTTTTTGTAAAAAAAAAGAGAGAAATATGAGATTGGCTTTGTAATACGATATTTCTTTTGTAGTAAATGTAGGATATAATACAGAAATTATCTGTTATTATCAAAGTATCAAATTGTAACCTGCAGCAAAGATGTCATATTATCCGCCTATGACATAGTAATTTGTGAACTACATGGGTTTGCTTGCATAGCAGGGCCGACTTGATGAATATGTGACATAGCCTAAGCGAAGCTTTGTGACACGATCCACTTGATTGGTTTAGATTCCTCAACAAAGTTTGATGGTGGCATTTACGAAATTTCGAATTCAGAATTAGTTTCACGTTAAATAAAATTGAGTTATTTTATTGAAATTTAGTTTAAATATAATTTTAAAAATGAGCAAATTGGCAAATATTCATGATAAAATGTATGATTAAAAGTAAATGGTATAAAGACATTGTTTATCAAATTAATTCAGTTTTTTGTTTTTTCAAAATTTGATATTAAAAAAAGTCTTACTATCTAAGAACAGTTTACGAATATACAAATGTTGAATAGATAACCAACTGTGATGCCTGAAAATATATTATTTTAAAATAATAGCGATTATTGTTAAACATTTTGATGATAAATTTAAACATAATCTAGTTTACAAATACTTGACAAACGCAGGTGATAACATTTACAAGGCAGTGATAAAAGTTTACAAACTATAGATATCAGATATTTTAAAATGTTTTTTTTTACAATTAATAATAAAAATATATAATTTTTGAACAATATTAAAATGCGCAACAGCGTAAAATTAGGGAAAATGTCTTTCAATTTTCTGTTTTTAAATTGAAACTTTTTCTTTAATTATAAAAAAGATTGGGAAAAGAATAATAGGTATATTAAGCAAACAAGTCAACAATTGAATAGACGTAAGGAAGTAATTTGCAATATTTAGTTGATAATAATTTTTCAACTCTTTCCTCAAAACATATACAAATATATCATAATAGATAATGAAAACAACATATTCATATATACAATTGACCAAACTTGCGTGTTTTATTGTTTTAAGAACTATATATATATAGTCCTACGTTTTCGCAGTTCATTCAGTACCTGGAATCGTTTTATTACACAAAAGTAAGAATTCAATAGAAAAAGGTTAAATTATTGAAATTCTGAGTGCGTTATTAATAGATCTTTTGAGTATAAAGAACAACTGAAAATATCTTTCTGTACAAATTCAAATAAGAAAACGAAATTAGTTTAAAAATGAATTACAAACTTTTCTTACTGCTCTTTGTCTTTTATATGATTATGAAGCCAGAAAATGTTTCGGCAGCTTTCGACAGTAAGTTAATTAACTTTTAATTATAACCTATTTATGTAGAATAATTTGATGTAATACTCTATTCTCGTATTTCCTTAATAACAATTCCTCATCTGCAATGGTTTTATGTGTTAGTTCACTTCCTTAATTTGATTATTTAAAAATAACCGATTGTCAGTTAAATCTTGACTGACTTTTTCTTTCATTCTTACTAAATGATTCATAAAAATATTATTATTTGAATCGATGTTTAACTTCTTGCTATTAAAACAATTACTTTTAACCGATTCAAATTTAAAGATTAAGTATTAAATCAATTAAATTAAATATTTGAATTAATAAATTCTTTCACTTTAGAAATTTTTTATTTTTATTTTATTATTTTTTCTATTATATTAAAGTAATAAAAGAAATAAATAATAAAAAGGTTAATATTCTTATATCTTTTTAAAGACATGGTTCTCACTACAATTATGGTTTTTGAGAACAATGGTATGTTTTTTAAAAACATTATTTTTGGTATCCTAGCGTAAATGCATTTTCCAAACCTCATATAAAAAAAATGCTTTCCCTATGAGGAAGCAGTTTAATAATTATATTTAAAAAATATTTAAATATAATTAATATATTAATAATATTTAGTTTTGTAATATTTAAATAATATATCGATTATTTTGTTATTACTCATTTATTTTCTTTTTTTTCTAGGATGTGCACAGCCCATTACAAAAGGAGGCTGTTTTGCTAAACTTAATTATTATGGATACCATCCTTCTGAAAATAAATGTAAACCATTCGTCTACAGTGGCTGTGGAGGAAAAGGAAATAGTTTTCGTACTCAAGAAATTTGTGAAAAAGCATGTGTTAAAAAAAGCTAATTAAACTATATATGAATAAAAATATTATCTGTAGTGTCAAAAAAGGTGAATGCAATATCAAGAACAACAAATATTATTCAAAATCATTATTTCTAAAATACAAATTCTTTCTTCTACAGATAAATCTTGAATTTAATCAGAGAAATAATATTACTTTAAAAAATGTATAATTTGTGGCTAAATAAAAGAATTTTTAAAAAAAATACATCAAAAATAGTTGAATTGATGCTAACTTGTCTGTGAATATTTATTATTTGGTATTCTGAATTATCTCTTATATTTGAATTACATTAAAACACAATCTATTTTACAATTAACTTAGCAAAGTTAGTGATAAAATTGACTACGTTATACAAAAGTGAAAAATATAGACATTCAAAACATTCTATGTTTCTACATTCTAAAAATACATTATTCTACAATCTAAAATAATTATTGTCTAAAAAATGTGAAAATGATTTGAAAAGTGAAGTTTTAAAATTAAAAACTTTTTCCATCTAATATTAGAAGGATTGAAAAAAATGTAAGAAGCAAATAAAGTTTATAATTTAAAATATTTTCACGCTAATATCATGAATAATAGAGCTTATTAAAAAAATTTGCAAAAATTACAAAAAAATAATTTAAATTAAACAAAATAATTGCAAATTTTGCAAATTCATTGAAAAAAAATAATATAATCAATTAAAATTTTAAGAAAGTAATTTAAACAACCATAAAAATGTTTTAAAAAGAAAATAATTTAAATTTGAGAAAAATACTTATAAATCTCAAAAGTAAATTGAAAAAAATTGAATAATGTAAAATTAGAGAAAATAATTGAAAATTGAAAAAAATAATTAAAATTTGAGAAAATAATTGAAAAACTTACATAAAATATTTTAAAAAGGAAAGTTAAAGAAATTTTCAGAAAAATACTTAAAACTTTCAGAAGTTCATTGAAATAAAAGAAATTAATTAATAATTACAGAAAATAAATGAAAAAAGATAAACATAATTTAAAATTGAAGAGAACAAGTTTTAATTAAAAAGAAATAAGTAAAAACTTTTTGGAAATTATGAAAAAGAACGAGAAAAAGAACTAAAGTAATTGAAAATAGAAGAAAATATTTATTTAACTTTATTTATATTTTATATAAAATATTATAAAAAATAATATAATTAATTGAAAATTGAATGAAATAATTGA